>CM029612.1:45082444-45740337 GCA_017311315.1 Dendrocalamus latiflorus | reverse complement strand
CGAGGCCCATTTTCACGAATCCCAAAGCATGCATGGTTAGTACCATATTGCTAAGGTAGGGGGAGGAAGACCAATTTATAAGGTGGAAGTCCTCCCCACTCCTTGAATATGGAAAGAGATGATATGAGGATGGATCTGTCTAGTCACACACACGCGCACGCACGCGCGCGCGCGTATCCGCGTATTTTCGCGTGAAAATCGCGTGACTTGTGACTTGCGACGCGCTGACCGTGCCGTGACGTGGCGCGTCACTTGGCAGACCAAGTCTATCTCTATTTTTGCTGAATCCTGCACCACTATCTCTCTGTTTGAATGAGATTCAAACATTTGAATGAGGCTTTATTGGGTTTGATGACAGACAGTAACTGACTGGTTGAATGTGTCAGTTACCAGTGGGTAAATGGCTTGTTTTAATCATTTCAGTTACTAGTCTGTCTATATGTATACCTGGAGACGTCCAGAGTATGGGGTGTGAACCTGACTGCCTCCATTCTCTTCCTCCAAAACTTTTGTGTGCTGTTGTGCTGCGCCGTCTGAACCTCGTCGACTCTTCTTCCCGGCGTGCACCGCGAAGAAGAGGAGCGGTATCTCCGAACCGTTGCTGCCGTGAAGACCTGCACGGGGGCGGCAATAAGGTTTCTGGGCAGCGCATCTGCGCGACCGCTCACTGCACTGCGACACCTTCGTTCTGCACTGCGTCAAGCCTGCGCGGCTTCCTGTTCTTCATCAGGCTAACAAGTAAGTCGTTCGTGTGCACGTTCGACTTTGTTACTATATTGTTTTTCTTCTTAATTTGTGAAGTATGATGAGTAGCTTGCTGTTGGTTGTGAGTTTTGCATCATTAGTTTATTATTTCTGTCTCCTAATAAAACTTGGAATTAAAATATTGCCCACATTTCCAACATTCCAGAAACCTTATTGATGAATTTTGTTGCAATACAGAAATGGCTAATGCTTCTGATGCGATGAAACCTGAGAGGTTTTCTGGTCAGAATTTCCGTAGATGGCAGACTAGAGTCAAGTTTTGGCTCATGTCTTTGGGGCTGTGGTGGGTTATCCACCCACAGTATCCATTTACGATTGAGCAGTACATGCAGTTTGAGGCTGCGAATAATACTGCTCTTGGCTGCATTCTGACTGTTCTGGCAGATCAGCTCTATGATGTGTACATGGACTACAAGTCCGCCACAGAGTTGTGGGATGCACTAGAGCAAAAATATGCAGAGGCAGAGGCAGGTCGCTGGCTCTACATATGTGAGCAATTTTTCGACTTTAGCATGGATGAGGCTAAGTCCATAGTTGGACAAGCTCATGACCTCCAGCTACTAGTCGGTGAGATTGCGCACTTGGGCTGTGCATTGCCTCCAAAGTTTGTGGCTGCGGGCATTGTTGCTAAACTCCCTGCCTCTTGGCGGGATTTTGCTACTAGCTTGAAACATAAGAGGGAAGAGATTTCTGTTGAGGATCTCATTGCAGCCCTCGATGTGGAAGAAAAAGCAAGAGCAAAAGATGCACCTAGCACATCTGGCCAGAACAATGCAAATGTCATACAGAGAAAGACTGTTGCTAAGAAGTACAAATCCAACAAACCGAACAAGACAACTAGTTTTAAGAAGAAAACTGAGAAAAAGGATTTGAAGGACATCACCTGCTTTGTGTGCGGTAAAGACGGTCATATGGCGAAGGACTGTCGTTTCCGCAAAATCAGAGATGGTGAACAGCCTAAGAAGAAGGTTGTTAACGTGACCATAGGCGAGGCCTCGACTTCAGGAGGGTATGGTAATTCACCTGTTGTCTTTTCAGCTTGTCAATCCACTAATTGGTGGGTTGATACTGGAGCTAATGTTCACGTATGTTCTGATATTTCCTTGTTTTCCTCTTATCAGGCAGCAGGGGCTTCCTCCGTCCTAATGGGAAACGGGTCGCATGCTTCTGTTCTTGGTGTTGGCACGGTGGATCTGAAGCTTACTTCAGGGAAGATTGTCCACTTGAAGAACGTACAGCATGCGCCTACAATAAAGAAGAACCTCGCTAGTGGTTCTCTCCTATGCAGGGATGGTTATAAGCTAGTTTTTGAGTCAAATAAAATTGTAATGTCTAAGTTCGGAAAATTTGTTGGTAAAGGCTATGAGAGCGGAGGCTTGTTCCGCCTAAGTATCTTAGAGTCTTGTTATAATTTGAATATTGCAACTGGTTCAAATAAATGTGAGGCAAATATTTGGCATTCTCGTTTCTGTCATATTGGTTTTGATAGTATTGCTAGAATGTCCAGATTAGATTTAATTCCAAAATGTGAAATTGTCAAAGGATCAAAGTGCCAGTCATGTGTGCAAGCAAAGCAACCTCGAAAACCTTTTAAGGGATTAGAGGATGAAAAGGACTTGGCACCTTTAGATCTTATTCATTCAGATTTGTGTGAAATGAATGGATTATTGACAAAAGGAGGCAAAAGATATTTTCTAACTTTTATTGATGATGCAACACGCTACTGCTATGTGTATTTGCTGAAAACTAAAGATGAAGCTTTAAACTACTTTAAAACTTATAAGGCCGAGGTTGAGAACCAACTAGAAAAGAAAATAAAAAGATTAAGGTCTGATCGTGGAGGAGAGTATGTCTCTCATGAATTCTCCCAATTCTGTTCTGAGCATGGAATAGTCCATGAATTTACACCACCATATTCACCCCAATCAAACGGGGTAGCTGAGAGGAAAAACCGGACACTGACAGATTTGGTTAATGCCATGTTAGAGAGTGCCGGTATGCCTAAGACATGGTGGGGGGAAGCTATTTTAACAGCAACTTTCGTCCTAAACAGAGTAATCAATAAAAAGAGTGAGATTACTCCGTATGAGGGATGGAAGGGGAGAAAACCTAATATTAATTTTCTGCGAACTTGGGGGTGTTTGGCAAAAGTCAATATACCATTGCAGAAAAAGAGAAAACTTGGACCAAAAACAGTCGATTGTATTTTTCTAGGATATGCACAAAACAGCACGGCCTATAGATTTTTAGTAGTTAAATCAGAAACTCCTGAGATTATTGCTAATACAATAATGGAGTCTAGAGATGCTTCATTCTTTGAGAATATCTTTCCTATGAGAACAGCAGGCAGTACTTCACAAACAGAGAATGTTCAAACTGATAATATTGAAAATGAGAATAATCAAACTTCTGAACTTCCCACCATTTCTGAACCAATATGTGATATCCCTGAGGAGGATAACAATCTAGTCGCAGAAGCTCCTCGCAGGAGCAAGAGACAAAAGGTTGAGAAAACCTTTGGTGACGACTTTATTGTATACCTCGTGGATGATGTGCCAAAGACTCTTTCAGAGGCTTATGCATCTCATGATGCTGAGTATTGGAAAGAGGCAGTCCGTAGCGAGATGGATTCTATCATGGCTAATGGGACTTGGGAGATCACGGATCGTCCTATCGGGTGTAAACCTGTAGGATGTAAGTGGATCTTTAAAAAGAAACTAAGGCCTGATGGAACAATTGAGAAGTACAAGGCAAGACTTGTGGCCAAGGGTTACACCCAGAAAGAGGGAGAAGATTTCTTTGATACCTATTCTCCTGTCGCCAGATTAACTACCATCAGAGTGCTCCTTGCGTTAGCATCTTCCTATGGTCTACATGTTCATCAAATGGACGTGAAGACAGCTTTCCTTAATGGAGAGTTGGAGGAAGAAATCTATATGGATCAACCGGATGGTTTTGTGATTTCTGGACAGGAAAATAAAGTATGCAGATTATTGAAATCTTTGTATGGTCTAAAACAAGCACCAAAACAATGGCACGAAAAGTTTGACAAAACTTTAACATCCGCTGGCTTTGTTGTGAATGAAGCTGATAAATGTGTGTATTATCGTTATGGTGGGGGTCAAGGAGTTATCTTATGTCTGTATGTAGATGACATACTTATATTTGGAACAAATACTGCCTTAATTGACGAGGTCAAATCTTTCTTATCTCGGTGTTTTGATATGAAAGACTTGGGAGAGGCAGATGTTATTCTGAATATTAAATTGATCAAAAGTAAGGATGGGATTACTTTGAATCAATCCCATTATGCTGAGAAAATATTAAGCCGGTTTGGTTTTGAAAACTGTAAAGTTTCACCAACACCCTATGATGCGAGCATTAAGCTTCGAAAGAACCAGGGGTTAGGAAAAGATCAATTAAGATATTCACAAATTATTGGGTCACTAATGTATTTAGCTGGTGCCACAAGACCTGACATTTCATTTGCTGTGAGCAAATTAAGTCGGTTTACTTCTAACCCAGGAGATGATCACTGGGAGGCACTTGAAAGAGTGTTGCGCTACTTGAGAGGCACAACATCTTTTGGAATACATTATACTGGACATCCTTCTGTTTTAGAAGGATACAGTGACTCCAATTGGATCTCTGATGCGGATGAGATCAAAGCTACAAGTGGTTATGTATTCACTTTAGCTGGTGCTGCAGTTTCATGGAGGTCTTGCAAACAGACCATATTGACGAGGTCAACCATGGAAGCAGAACTTGTAGCACTTGATACAGCCACAGTTGAGGCTGAATGGCTGAGAGAGCTTCTATTGGACTTGCCATTGGTTGAGAAACCAATACCTGCAATCCTAATGTACTGTGACAATCAAACAGTGTTGGCCAAAGTCACAAGTACAAAGGATAATATGAAGTCCTCTAGACATGTGAAGCGTAGACTTAAATCTGTCAGAAAACTAAGAAACTCCGGAGTGATTGCTGTGAACTATATTCACACTGAGAAAAATCTGGCAGACCCTTTTACAAAGGGGTTAGCACGGAAAGCGATTTCCGTTGCATCTATGGACATGGGAATGAGGCCCATTTAAGTTACATCACAATGGTAACCCATACCTTCTTGATCGGAGATCCCGTGACTTAGGCAATGGGAAAAACAAATTGATGTTGTAACAAGAGAGTACATATTTATTGTACCCATGTCCTAATAAAAATGTACTTTCAACTGTATGGAAGGTTGGCATAAAGCCTTAATGTATTCTGTTGTCCAAATAAGGAAAAGGTATTAGCCTGCAGGATACCTAGAAAGAATACACCTACTTGAGCCTAACTGTGTGGTCGCAGTTCACGAGAACGGGGCATTCTCTAGAAAGCTCATGAGCAGATAAGGGAGCATGACCATATAACGCTCCGTTTAGGCGTGGTTCATTGGCAGCCTAGTACTAGTTGAGATTTCAAGTGAAATCTGATCATAAAAAGCTGTGAATTCAAGGCATAGTCCATTCATCAGCTGTGAGAAGATGAATCTTGTCATTCTAGGTGCAAGTTCAACCCGTACGGGACTTACACTAAAAGACTGGTATATTAACAGTACTTCAGCACAATATCTTTGACTTCTAATTCTGCTTTGGAATTGGTGGGGGATTGTTAGAAAATGGCCCAATGAGCGAGGCCCATTTTCACGAATCCCAAAGCATGCATGGTTAGTACCATATTGCTAAGGTAGGGGGAGGAAGACCAATTTATAAGGTGGAATCCTCCCCACTCCTTGAATATGGAAAGAGATGATATGAGGATGGATCTGTCTAGTCACACACACGCGCACGCACGCGCGCGCGCGTATCCGCGTATTTTCGCGTGAAAATCGCGTGACTTGTGACTTGCGACGCGCGACCGTGCCGTGACGTGGCGCGTCACTTGGCAGACCAAGTCTATCTCTATTTTTGCTGAATCCTGCACCACTATCTCTCTGTTTGAATGAGATTCAAACATTTGAATGAGGCTTTATTGGGTTTGATGACAGACAGTAACTGACTGGTTGAATGTGTCAGTTACCAGTGGGTAAATGGTTGTTTTAATCATTTCAGTTACTAGTCTGTCTATATGTATACCTGGAGACGTCCAGAGTATGGGGTGTGAACCTGACTGCCTCCATTCTCTTCCTCCAAAACTTTTGTGTGCTGTTGTGCTGCGCCGTCTGAACCTCGTCGACTCTTCTTCCCGGCGTGCACCGCGAAGAAGAGGAGCGGTATCTCCGAACCGTTGCTGCCGTGAAGACCTGCACGGGGGCGGCAATAAGGTTTCTGGGCAGCGCATCTGCGCGACCGCTCACTGCACTGCGACACCTTCGTTCTGCACTGCGTCAAGCCTGCGCGGCTTCCTGTTCTTCATCAGGCTAACAAGTAAGTCGTTCGTGTGCACGTTCGACTTTGTTACTATATTGTTTTTCTTCTTAATTTGTGAAGTATGATGAGTAGCTTGCTGTTGGTTGTGAGTTTTGCATCATTAGTTTATTATTTCTGTCTCCTAATAAAACTTGGAATTAAAATATTGCCCACATTTCCAACATTCCAGAAACCTTATTGATGAATTTTGTTGCAATACAGAAATGGCTAATGCTTCTGATGCGATGAAACCTGAGAGGTTTTCTGGTCAGAATTTCCGTAGATGGCAGACTAGAGTCAAGTTTTGGCTCATGTCTTTGGGGCTGTGGTGGGTTATCCACCCACAGTATCCATTTACGATTGAGCAGTACATGCAGTTTGAGGCTGCGAATAATACTGCTCTTGGCTGCATTCTGACTGTTCTGGCAGATCAGCTCTATGATGTGTACATGGACTACAAGTCCGCCACAGAGTTGTGGGATGCACTAGAGCAAAAATATGCAGAGGCAGAGGCAGGTCGCTGGCTCTACATATGTGAGCAATTTTTCGACTTTAGCATGGATGAGGCTAAGTCCATAGTTGGACAAGCTCATGACCTCCAGCTACTAGTCGGTGAGATTGCGCACTTGGGCTGTGCATTGCCTCCAAAGTTTGTGGCTGCGGGCATTGTTGCTAAACTCCCTGCCTCTTGGCGGGATTTTGCTACTAGCTTGAAACATAAGAGGGAAGAGATTTCTGTTGAGGATCTCATTGCAGCCCTCGATGTGGAAGAAAAAGCAAGAGCAAAAGATGCACCTAGCACATCTGGCCAGAACAATGCAAATGTCATACAGAGAAAGACTGTTGCTAAGAAGTACAAATCCAACAAACCGAACAAGACAACTAGTTTTAAGAAGAAAACTGAGAAAAAGGATTTGAAGGACATCACCTGCTTTGTGTGCGGTAAAGACGGTCATATGGCGAAGGACTGTCGTTTCCGCAAAATCAGAGATGGTGAACAGCCTAAGAAGAAGGTTGTTAACGTGACCATAGGCGAGGCCTCGACTTCAGGAGGGTATGGTAATTCACCTGTTGTCTTTTCAGCTTGTCAATCCACTAATTGGTGGGTTGATACTGGAGCTAATGTTCACGTATGTTCTGATATTTCCTTGTTTTCCTCTTATCAGGCAGCAGGGGCTTCCTCCGTCCTAATGGGAAACGGGTCGCATGCTTCTGTTCTTGGTGTTGGCACGGTGGATCTGAAGCTTACTTCAGGGAAGATTGTCCACTTGAAGAACGTACAGCATGCGCCTACAATAAAGAAGAACCTCGCTAGTGGTTCTCTCCTATGCAGGGATGGTTATAAGCTAGTTTTTGAGTCAAATAAAATTGTAATGTCTAAGTTCGGAAAATTTGTTGGTAAAGGCTATGAGAGCGGAGGCTTGTTCCGCCTAAGTATCTTAGAGTCTTGTTATAATTTGAATATTGCAACTGGTTCAAATAAATGTGAGGCAAATATTTGGCATTCTCGTTTCTGTCATATTGGTTTTGATAGTATTGCTAGAATGTCCAGATTAGATTTAATTCCAAAATGTGAAATTGTCAAAGGATCAAAGTGCCAGTCATGTGTGCAAGCAAAGCAACCTCGAAAACCTTTTAAGGGATTAGAGGATGAAAAGGACTTGGCACCTTTAGATCTTATTCATTCAGATTTGTGTGAAATGAATGGATTATTGACAAAAGGAGGCAAAAGATATTTTCTAACTTTTATTGATGATGCAACACGCTACTGCTATGTGTATTTGCTGAAAACTAAAGATGAAGCTTTAAACTACTTTAAAACTTATAAGGCCGAGGTTGAGAACCAACTAGAAAAGAAAATAAAAAGATTAAGGTCTGATCGTGGAGGAGAGTATGTCTCTCATGAATTCTCCCAATTCTGTTCTGAGCATGGAATAGTCCATGAATTTACACCACCATATTCACCCCAATCAAACGGGGTAGCTGAGAGGAAAAACCGGACACTGACAGATTTGGTTAATGCCATGTTAGAGAGTGCCGGTATGCCTAAGGACATGGTGGGGGGAAGCTATTTTAACAGCAACTTTCGTCCTAAACAGAGTAATCAATAAAAAGAGTGAGATTACTCCGTATGAGGGATGGAAGGGGAGAAAACCTAATATTAATTTTCTGCGAACTTGGGGGTGTTTGGCAAAAGTCAATATACCATTGCAGAAAAAGAGAAAACTTGGACCAAAAACAGTCGATTGTATTTTTCTAGGATATGCACAAAACAGCACGGCCTATAGATTTTTAGTAGTTAAATCAGAAACTCCTGAGATTATTGCTAATACAATAATGGAGTCTAGAGATGCTTCATTCTTTGAGAATATCTTTCCTATGAGAACAGCAGGCAGTACTTCACAAACAGAGAATGTTCAAACTGATAATATTGAAAATGAGAATAATCAAACTTCTGAACTTCCCACCATTTCTGAACCAATATGTGATATCCCTGAGGAGGATAACAATCTAGTCGCAGAAGCTCCTCGCAGGAGCAAGAGACAAAAGGTTGAGAAAACCTTTGGTGACGACTTTATTGTATACCTCGTGGATGATGTGCCAAAGACTCTTTCAGAGGCTTATGCATCTCATGATGCTGAGTATTGGAAAGAGGCAGTCCGTAGCGAGATGGATTCTATCATGGCTAATGGGACTTGGGAGATCACGGATCGTCCTATCGGGTGTAAACCTGTAGGATGTAAGTGGATCTTTAAAAAGAAACTAAGGCCTGATGGAACAATTGAGAAGTACAAGGCAAGACTTGTGGCCAAGGGTTACACCCAGAAAGAGGGAGAAGATTTCTTTGATACCTATTCTCCTGTCGCCAGATTAACTACCATCAGAGTGCTCCTTGCGTTAGCATCTTCCTATGGTCTACATGTTCATCAAATGGACGTGAAGACAGCTTTCCTTAATGGAGAGTTGGAGGAAGAAATCTATATGGATCAACCGGATGGTTTTGTGATTTCTGGACAGGAAAATAAAGTATGCAGATTATTGAAATCTTTGTATGGTCTAAAACAAGCACCAAAACAATGGCACGAAAAGTTTGACAAAACTTTAACATCCGCTGGCTTTGTTGTGAATGAAGCTGATAAATGTGTGTATTATCGTTATGGTGGGGGTCAAGGAGTTATCTTATGTCTGTATGTAGATGACATACTTATATTTGGAACAAATACTGCCTTAATTGACGAGGTCAAATCTTTCTTATCTCGGTGTTTTGATATGAAAGACTTGGGAGAGGCAGATGTTATTCTGAATATTAAATTGATCAAAAGTAAGGATGGGATTACTTTGAATCAATCCCATTATGCTGAGAAAATATTAAGCCGGTTTGGTTTTGAAAACTGTAAAGTTTCACCAACACCCTATGATGCGAGCATTAAGCTTCGAAAGAACCAGGGGTTAGGAAAAGATCAATTAAGATATTCACAAATTATTGGGTCACTAATGTATTTAGCTGGTGCCACAAGACCTGACATTTCATTTGCTGTGAGCAAATTAAGTCGGTTTACTTCTAACCCAGGAGATGATCACTGGGAGGCACTTGAAAGAGTGTTGCGCTACTTGAGAGGCACAACATCTTTTGGAATACATTATACTGGACATCCTTCTGTTTTAGAAGGATACAGTGACTCCAATTGGATCTCTGATGCGGATGAGATCAAAGCTACAAGTGGTTATGTATTCACTTTAGCTGGTGCTGCAGTTTCATGGAGGTCTTGCAAACAGACCATATTGACGAGGTCAACCATGGAAGCAGAACTTAGTAGCACTTGATACAGCCACAGTTGAGGCTGAATGGCTGAGAGAGCTTCTATTGGACTTGCCATTGGTTGAGAAACCAATACCTGCAATCCTAATGTACTGTGACAATCAAACAGTGTTGGCCAAAGTCACAAGTACAAAGGATAATATGAAGTCCTCTAGACATGTGAAGCGTAGACTTAAATCTGTCAGAAAACTAAGAAACTCCGGAGTGATTGCTGTGAACTATATTCACACTGAGAAAAATCTGGCAGACCCTTTTACAAAGGGGTTAGCACGGAAAGCGATTTCCGTTGCATCTATGGACATGGGAATGAGGCCCATTTAAGTTACATCACAATGGTAACCCATACCTTCTTGATCGGAGATCCCGTGACTTAGGCAATGGGAAAAACAAATTGATGTTGTAACAAGAGAGTACATATTTATTGTACCCATGTCCTAATAAAAATGTACTTTCAACTGTATGGAAGGTTGGCATAAAGCCTTAATGTATTCTGTTGTCCAAATAAGGAAAAGGTATTAGCCTGCAGGATACCTAGAAAGAATACACCTACTTGAGCCTAACTGTGTGGTCGCAGTTCACGAGAACGGGGCATTCTCTAGAAAGCTCATGAGCAGATAAGGGAGCATGACCATATAACGCTCCGTTTAGGCGTGGTTCATTGGCAGCCTAGTACTAGTTGAGATTTCAAGTGAAATCTGATCATAAAAAGCTGTGAATTCAAGGCATAGTCCATTCATCAGCTGTGAGAAGATGAATCTTGTCATTCTAGGTGCAAGTTCAACCCGTACGGGACTTACACTAAAAGACTGGTATATTAACAGTACTTCAGCACAATATCTTTGACTTCTAATTCTGCTTTGGAATTGGTGGGGGATTGTTAGAAAATGGCCCAATGAGCGAGGCCCATTTTCACGAATCCCAAAGCATGCATGGTTAGTACCATATTGCTAAGGTAGGGGGAGGAAGACCAATTTATAAGGTGGAATCCTCCCCACTCCTTGAATATGGAAAGAGATGATATGAGGATGGATCTGTCTAGTCACACACACGCGCACGCACGCGCGCGCGCGTATCCGCGTATTTTCGCGTGAAAATCGCGTGACTTGTGACTTGCGACGCGCGACCGTGCCGTGACGTGGCGCGTCACTTGGCAGACCAAGTCTATCTCTATTTTTGCTGAATCCTGCACCACTATCTCTCTGTTTGAATGAGATTCAAACATTTGAATGAGGCTTTATTGGGTTTGATGACAGACAGTAACTGACTGGTTGAATGTGTCAGTTACCAGTGGGTAAATGGCTTGTTTTAATCATTTCAGTTACTAGTCTGTCTATATGTATACCTGGAGACGTCCAGAGTATGGGGTGTGAACCTGACTGCCTCCATTCTCTTCCTCCAAAACTTTTGTGTGCTGTTGTGCTGCGCCGTCTGAACCTCGTCGACTCTTCTTCCCGGCGTGCACCGCGAAGAAGAGGAGCGGTATCTCCGAACCGTTGCTGCCGTGAAGACCTGCACGGGGGCGGCAATAAGGTTTCTGGGCAGCGCATCTGCGCGACCGCTCACTGCACTGCGACACCTTCGTTCTGCACTGCGTCAAGCCTGCGCGGCTTCCTGTTCTTCATCAGGCTAACAAGTAAGTCGTTCGTGTGCACGTTCGACTTTGTTACTATATTGTTTTTCTTCTTAATTTGTGAAGTATGATGAGTAGCTTGCTGTTGGTTGTGAGTTTTGCATCATTAGTTTATTATTTCTGTCTCCTAATAAAACTTGGAATTAAAATATTGCCCACATTTCCAACATTCCAGAAACCTTATTGATGAATTTTGTTGCAATACAGAAATGGCTAATGCTTCTGATGCGATGAAACCTGAGAGGTTTTCTGGTCAGAATTTCCGTAGATGGCAGACTAGAGTCAAGTTTTGGCTCATGTCTTTGGGGCTGTGGTGGGTTATCCACCCACAGTATCCATTTACGATTGAGCAGTACATGCAGTTTGAGGCTGCGAATAATACTGCTCTTGGCTGCATTCTGACTGTTCTGGCAGATCAGCTCTATGATGTGTACATGGACTACAAGTCCGCCACAGAGTTGTGGGATGCACTAGAGCAAAAATATGCAGAGGCAGAGGCAGGTCGCTGGCTCTACATATGTGAGCAATTTTTCGACTTTAGCATGGATGAGGCTAAGTCCATAGTTGGACAAGCTCATGACCTCCAGCTACTAGTCGGTGAGATTGCGCACTTGGGCTGTGCATTGCCTCCAAAGTTTGTGGCTGCGGGCATTGTTGCTAAACTCCCTGCCTCTTGGCGGGATTTTGCTACTAGCTTGAAACATAAGAGGGAAGAGATTTCTGTTGAGGATCTCATTGCAGCCCTCGATGTGGAAGAAAAAGCAAGAGCAAAAGATGCACCTAGCACATCTGGCCAGAACAATGCAAATGTCATACAGAGAAAGACTGTTGCTAAGAAGTACAAATCCAACAAACCGAACAAGACAACTAGTTTTAAGAAGAAAACTGAGAAAAAGGATTTGAAGGACATCACCTGCTTTGTGTGCGGTAAAGACGGTCATATGGCGAAGGACTGTCGTTTCCGCAAAATCAGAGATGGTGAACAGCCTAAGAAGAAGGTTGTTAACGTGACCATAGGCGAGGCCTCGACTTCAGGAGGGTATGGTAATTCACCTGTTGTCTTTTCAGCTTGTCAATCCACTAATTGGTGGGTTGATACTGGAGCTAATGTTCACGTATGTTCTGATATTTCCTTGTTTTCCTCTTATCAGGCAGCAGGGGCTTCCTCCGTCCTAATGGGAAACGGGTCGCATGCTTCTGTTCTTGGTGTTGGCACGGTGGATCTGAAGCTTACTTCAGGGAAGATTGTCCACTTGAAGAACGTACAGCATGCGCCTACAATAAAGAAGAACCTCGCTAGTGGTTCTCTCCTATGCAGGGATGGTTATAAGCTAGTTTTTGAGTCAAATAAAATTGTAATGTCTAAGTTCGGAAAATTTGTTGGTAAAGGCTATGAGAGCGGAGGCTTGTTCCGCCTAAGTATCTTAGAGTCTTGTTATAATTTGAATATTGCAACTGGTTCAAATAAATGTGAGGCAAATATTTGGCATTCTCGTTTCTGTCATATTGGTTTTGATAGTATTGCTAGAATGTCCAGATTAGATTTAATTCCAAAATGTGAAATTGTCAAAGGATCAAAGTGCCAGTCATGTGTGCAAGCAAAGCAACCTCGAAAACCTTTTAAGGGATTAGAGGATGAAAAGGACTTGGCACCTTTAGATCTTATTCATTCAGATTTGTGTGAAATGAATGGATTATTGACAAAAGGAGGCAAAAGATATTTTCTAACTTTTATTGATGATGCAACACGCTACTGCTATGTGTATTTGCTGAAAACTAAAGATGAAGCTTTAAACTACTTTAAAACTTATAAGGCCGAGGTTGAGAACCAACTAGAAAAGAAAATAAAAAGATTAAGGTCTGATCGTGGAGGAGAGTATGTCTCTCATGAATTCTCCCAATTCTGTTCTGAGCATGGAATAGTCCATGAATTTACACCACCATATTCACCCCAATCAAACGGGGTAGCTGAGAGGAAAAACCGGACACTGACAGATTTGGTTAATGCCATGTTAGAGAGTGCCGGTATGCCTAAGACATGGTGGGGGGAAGCTATTTTAACAGCAACTTTCGTCCTAAACAGAGTAATCAATAAAAAGAGTGAGATTACTCCGTATGAGGGATGGAAGGGGAGAAAACCTAATATTAATTTTCTGCGAACTTGGGGGTGTTTGGCAAAAGTCAATATACCATTGCAGAAAAAGAGAAAACTTGGACCAAAAACAGTCGATTGTATTTTTCTAGGATATGCACAAAACAGCACGGCCTATAGATTTTTAGTAGTTAAATCAGAAACTCCTGAGATTATTGCTAATACAATAATGGAGTCTAGAGATGCTTCATTCTTTGAGAATATCTTTCCTATGAGAACAGCAGGCAGTACTTCACAAACAGAGAATGTTCAAACTGATAATATTGAAAATGAGAATAATCAAACTTCTGAACTTCCCACCATTTCTGAACCAATATGTGATATCCCTGAGGAGGATAACAATCTAGTCGCAGAAGCTCCTCGCAGGAGCAAGAGACAAAAGGTTGAGAAAACCTTTGGTGACGACTTTATTGTATACCTCGTGGATGATGTGCCAAAGACTCTTTCAGAGGCTTATGCATCTCATGATGCTGAGTATTGGAAAGAGGCAGTCCGTAGCGAGATGGATTCTATCATGGCTAATGGGACTTGGGAGATCACGGATCGTCCTATCGGGTGTAAACCTGTAGGATGTAAGTGGATCTTTAAAAAGAAACTAAGGCCTGATGGAACAATTGAGAAGTACAAGGCAAGACTTGTGGCCAAGGGTTACACCCAGAAAGAGGGAGAAGATTTCTTTGATACCTATTCTCCTGTCGCCAGATTAACTACCATCAGAGTGCTCCTTGCGTTAGCATCTTCCTATGGTCTACATGTTCATCAAATGGACGTGAAGACAGCTTTCCTTAATGGAGAGTTGGAGGAAGAAATCTATATGGATCAACCGGATGGTTTTGTGATTTCTGGACAGGAAAATAAAGTATGCAGATTATTGAAATCTTTGTATGGTCTAAAACAAGCACCAAAACAATGGCACGAAAAGTTTGACAAAACTTTAACATCCGCTGGCTTTGTTGTGAATGAAGCTGATAAATGTGTGTATTATCGTTATGGTGGGGGTCAAGGAGTTATCTTATGTCTGTATGTAGATGACATACTTATATTTGGAACAAATACTGCCTTAATTGACGAGGTCAAATCTTTCTTATCTCGGTGTTTTGATATGAAAGACTTGGGAGAGGCAGATGTTATTCTGAATATTAAATTGATCAAAAGTAAGGATGGGATTACTTTGAATCAATCCCATTATGCTGAGAAAATATTAAGCCGGTTTGGTTTTGAAAACTGTAAAGTTTCACCAACACCCTATGATGCGAGCATTAAGCTTCGAAAGAACCAGGGGTTAGGAAAAGATCAATTAAGATATTCACAAATTATTGGGTCACTAATGTATTTAGCTGGTGCCACAAGACCTGACATTTCATTTGCTGTGAGCAAATTAAGTCGGTTTACTTCTAACCCAGGAGATGATCACTGGGAGGCACTTGAAAGAGTGTTGCGCTACTTGAGAGGCACAACATCTTTTGGAATACATTATACTGGACATCCTTCTGTTTTAGAAGGATACAGTGACTCCAATTGGATCTCTGATGCGGATGAGATCAAAGCTACAAGTGGTTATGTATTCACTTTAGCTGGTGCTGCAGTTTCATGGAGGTCTTGCAAACAGACCATATTGACGAGGTCAACCATGGAAGCAGAACTTGTAGCACTTGATACAGCCACAGTTGAGGCTGAATGGCTGAGAGAGCTTCTATTGGACTTGCCATTGGTTGAGAAACCAATACCTGCAATCCTAATGTACTGTGACAATCAAACAGTGTTGGCCAAAGTCACAAGTACAAAGGATAATATGAAGTCCTCTAGACATGTGAAGCGTAGACTTAAATCTGTCAGAAAACTAAGAAACTCCGGAGTGATTGCTGTGAACTATATTCACACTGAGAAAAATCTGGCAGACCCTTTTACAAAGGGGTTAGCACGGAAAGCGATTTCCGTTGCATCTATGGACATGGGAATGAGGCCCATTTAAGTTACATCACAATGGTAACCCATACCTTCTTGATCGGAGATCCCGTGACTTAGGCAATGGGAAAAACAAATTGATGTTGTAACAAGAGAGTACATATTTATTGTACCCATGTCCTAATAAACAATGTACTTTCAACTGTATGGAAGGTTGGCATAAAGCCTTAATGTATTCTGTTGTCCAAATAAGGAAAAGGTATTAGCCTGCAGGATACCTAGAAAGAATACACCTACTTGAGCCTAACTGTGTGGTCGCAGTTCACGAGAACGGGGCATTCTCTAGAAAGCTCATGAGCAGATAAGGGAGCATGACCATATAACGCTCCGTTTAGGCGTGGTTCATTGGCAGCCTAGTACTAGTTGAGATTTCAAGTGAAATCTGATCATAAAAAGCTGTGAATTCAAGGCATAGTCCATTCATCAGCTGTGAGAAGATGAATCTTGTCATTCTAGGTGCAAGTTCAACCCGTACGGGACTTACACTAAAAGACTGGTATATTAACAGTACTTCAGCACAATATCTTTGACTTCTAATTCTGCTTTGGAATTGGTGGGGGATTGTTAGAAAATGGCCCAATGAGCGAGGCCCATTTTCACGAATCCCAAAGCATGCATGGTTAGTACCATATTGCTAAGGTAGGGGGAGGAAGACCAATTTATAAGGTGGAATCCTCCCCACTCCTTGAATATGGAAAGAGATGATATGAGGATGGATCTGTCTAGTCACACACACGCGCACGCACGCGCGCGCGCGTATCCGCGTATTTTCGCGTGAAAATCGCGTGACTTGTGACTTGCGACGCGCGACCGTGCCGTGACGTGGCGCGTCACTTGGCAGACCAAGTCTATCTCTATTTTTGCTGAATCCTGCACCACTATCTCTCTGTTTGAATGAGATTCAAACATTTGAATGAGGCTTTATTGGGTTTGATGACAGACAGTAACTGACTGGTTGAATGTGTCAGTTACCAGTGGGTAAATGGCTGTTTTAATCATTTCAGTTACTAGTCTGTCTATATGTATACCTGGAGACGTCCAGAGTATGGGTGTGAACCTGACTGCCTCCATTCTCTTCCTCCAAAACTTTTGTGTGCTGTTGTGCTGCGCCGTCTGAACCTCGTCGACTCTTCTTCCCGGCGTGCACCGCGAAGAAGAGGAGCGGTATCTCCGAACCGTTGCTGCCGTGAAGACCTGCACGGGGGCGGCAATAAGGTTTCTGGGCAGCGCATCTGCGCGACCGCTCACTGCACTGCGACACCTTCGTTCTGCACTGCGTCAAGCCTGCGCGGCTTCCTGTTCTTCATCAGGCTAACAAGTAAGTCGTTCGTGTGCACGTTCGACTTTGTTACTATATTGTTTTTCTTCTTAATTTGTGAAGTATGATGAGTAGCTTGCTGTTGGTTGTGAGTTTTGCATCATTAGTTTATTATTTCTGTCTCCTAATAAACTTGGAATTAAAATATTGCCCACATTTCCAACATTCCAGAAACCTTATTGATGAATTTTGTTGCAATACAGAAATGGCTAATGCTTCTGATGCGATGAAACCTGAGAGGTTTTCTGGTCAGAATTTCCGTAGATGGCAGACTAGAGTCAAGTTTTGGCTCATGTCTTTGGGGCTGTGGTGGGTTATCCACCCACAGTATCCATTTACGATTGAGCAGTACATGCAGTTTGAGGCTGCGAATAATACTGCTCTTGGCTGCATTCTGACTGTTCTGGCAGATCAGCTCTATGATGTGTACATGGACTACAAGTCCGCCACAGAGTTGTGGGATGCACTAGAGCAAAAATATGCAGAGGCAGAGGCAGGTCGCTGGCTCTACATATGTGAGCAATTTTTCGACTTTAGCATGGATGAGGCTAAGTCCATAGTTGGACAAGCTCATGACCTCCAGCTACTAGTCGGTGAGATTGCGCACTTGGGCTGTGCATTGCCTCCAAAGTTTGTGGCTGCGGGCATTGTTGCTAAACTCCCTGCCTCTTGGCGGGATTTTGCTACTAGCTTGAAACATAAGAGGGAAGAGATTTCTGTTGAGGATCTCATTGCAGCCCTCGATGTGGAAGAAAAAGCAAGAGCAAAAGATGCACCTAGCACATCTGGCCAGAACAATGCAAATGTCATACAGAGAAAGACTGTTGCTAAGAAGTACAAATCCAACAAACCGAACAAGACAACTAGTTTTAAGAAGAAAACTGAGAAAAAGGATTTGAAGGACATCACCTGCTTTGTGTGCGGTAAAGACGGTCATATGGCGAAGGACTGTCGTTTCCGCAAAATCAGAGATGGTGAACAGCCTAAGAAGAAGGTTGTTAACGTGACCATAGGCGAGGCCTCGACTTCAGGAGGGTATGGTAATTCACCTGTTGTCTTTTCAGCTTGTCAATCCACTAATTGGTGGGTTGATACTGGAGCTAATGTTCACGTATGTTCTGATATTTCCTTGTTTTCCTCTTATCAGGCAGCAGGGGCTTCCTCCGTCCTAATGGGAAACGGGTCGCATGCTTCTGTTCTTGGTGTTGGCACGGTGGATCTGAAGCTTACTTCAGGGAAGATTGTCCACTTGAAGAACGTACAGCATGCGCCTACAATAAAGAAGAACCTCGCTAGTGGTTCTCTCCTATGCAGGGATGGTTATAAGCTAGTTTTTGAGTCAAATAAAATTGTAATGTCTAAGTTCGGAAAATTTGTTGGTAAAGGCTATGAGAGCGGAGGCTTGTTCCGCCTAAGTATCTTAGAGTCTTGTTATAATTTGAATATTGCAACTGGTTCAAATAAATGTGAGGCAAATATTTGGCATTCTCGTTTCTGTCATATTGGTTTTGATAGTATTGCTAGAATGTCCAGATTAGATTTAATTCCAAAATGTGAAATTGTCAAAGGATCAAAGTGCCAGTCATGTGTGCAAGCAAAGCAACCTCGAAAACCTTTTAAGGGATTAGAGGATGAAAAGGACTTGGCACCTTTAGATCTTATTCATTCAGATTTGTGTGAAATGAATGGATTATTGACAAAAGGAGGCAAAAGATATTTTCTAACTTTTATTGATGATGCAACACGCTACTGCTATGTGTATTTGCTGAAAACTAAAGATGAAGCTTTAAACTACTTTAAAACTTATAAGGCCGAGGTTGAGAACCAACTAGAAAAGAAAATAAAAAGATTAAGGTCTGATCGTGGAGGAGAGTATGTCTCTCATGAATTCTCCCAATTCTGTTCTGAGCATGGAATAGTCCATGAATTTACACCACCATATTCACCCCAATCAAACGGGGTAGCTGAGAGGAAAAACCGGACACTGACAGATTTGGTTAATGCCATGTTAGAGAGTGCCGGTATGCCTAAGACATGGTGGGGGGAAGCTATTTTAACAGCAACTTTCGTCCTAAACAGAGTAATCAATAAAAAGAGTGAGATTACTCCGTATGAGGGATGGAAGGGGAGAAAACCTAATATTAATTTTCTGCGAACTTGGGGGTGTTTGGCAAAAGTCAATATACCATTGCAGAAAAAGAGAAAACTTGGACCAAAAACAGTCGATTGTATTTTTCTAGGATATGCACAAAACAGCACGGCCTATAGATTTTTAGTAGTTAAATCAGAAACTCCTGAGATTATTGCTAATACAATAATGGAGTCTAGAGATGCTTCATTCTTTGAGAATATCTTTCCTATGAGAACAGCAGGCAGTACTTCACAAACAGAGAATGTTCAAACTGATAATATTGAAAATGAGAATAATCAAACTTCTGAACTTCCCACCATTTCTGAACCAATATGTGATATCCCTGAGGAGGATAACAATCTAGTCGCAGAAGCTCCTCGCAGGAGCAAGAGACAAAAGGTTGAGAAAACCTTTGGTGACGACTTTATTGTATACCTCGTGGATGATGTGCCAAAGACTCTTTCAGAGGCTTATGCATCTCATGATGCTGAGTATTGGAAAGAGGCAGTCCGTAGCGAGATGGATTCTATCATGGCTAATGGGACTTGGGAGATCACGGATCGTCCTATCGGGTGTAAACCTGTAGGATGTAAGTGGATCTTTAAAAAGAAACTAAGGCCTGATGGAACAATTGAGAAGTACAAGGCAAGACTTGTGGCCAAGGGTTACACCCAGAAAGAGGGAGAAGATTTCTTTGATACCTATTCTCCTGTCGCCAGATTAACTACCATCAGAGTGCTCCTTGCGTTAGCATCTTCCTATGGTCTACATGTTCATCAAATGGACGTGAAGACAGCTTTCCTTAATGGAGAGTTGGAGGAAGAAATCTATATGGATCAACCGGATGGTTTTGTGATTTCTGGACAGGAAAATAAAGTATGCAGATTATTGAAATCTTTGTATGGTCTAAAACAAGCACCAAAACAATGGCACGAAAAGTTTGACAAAACTTTAACATCCGCTGGCTTTGTTGTGAATGAAGCTGATAAATGTGTGTATTATCGTTATGGTGGGGGTCAAGGAGTTATCTTATGTCTGTATGTAGATGACATACTTATATTTGGAACAAATACTGCCTTAATTGACGAGGTCAAATCTTTCTTATCTCGGTGTTTTGATATGAAAGACTTGGGAGAGGCAGATGTTATTCTGAATATTAAATTGATCAAAAGTAAGGATGGGATTACTTTGAATCAATCCCATTATGCTGAGAAAATATTAAGCCGGTTTGGTTTTGAAAACTGTAAAGTTTCACCAACACCCTATGATGCGAGCATTAAGCTTCGAAAGAACCAGGGGTTAGGAAAAGATCAATTAAGATATTCACAAATTATTGGGTCACTAATGTATTTAGCTGGTGCCACAAGACCTGACATTTCATTTGCTGTGAGCAAATTAAGTCGGTTTACTTCTAACCCAGGAGATGATCACTGGGAGGCACTTGAAAGAGTGTTGCGCTACTTGAGAGGCACAACATCTTTTGGAATACATTATACTGGACATCCTTCTGTTTTAGAAGGATACAGTGACTCCAATTGGATCTCTGATGCGGATGAGATCAAAGCTACAAGTGGTTATGTATTCACTTTAGCTGGTGCTGCAGTTTCATGGAGGTCTTGCAAACAGACCATATTGACGAGGTCAACCATGGAAGCAGAACTTAGTAGCACTTGATACAGCCACAGTTGAGGCTGAATGGCTGAGAGAAGCTTCTATTGGACTTGCCATTGGTTGAGAAACCAATACCTGCAATCCTAATGTACTGTGACAATCAAACAGTGTTGGCCAAAGTCACAAGTACAAAGGATAATATGAAGTCCTCTAGACATGTGAAGCGTAGACTTAAATCTGTCAGAAAACTAAGAAACTCCGGAGTGATTGCTGTGAACTATATTCACACTGAGAAAAATCTGGCAGACCCTTTTACAAAGGGGTTAGCACGGAAAGCGATTTCCGTTGCATCTATGGACATGGGAATGAGGCCCATTTAAGTTACATCACAATGGTAACCCATACCTTCTTGATCGGAGATCCCGTGACTTAGGCAATGGGAAAAACAAATTGATGTTGTAACAAGAGAGTACATATTTATTGTACCCATGTCCTAATAAAAATGTACTTTCAACTGTATGGAAGGTTGGCATAAAGCCTTAATGTATTCTGTTGTCCAAATAAGGAAAAGGTATTAGCCTGCAGGATACCTAGAAAGAATACACCTACTTGAGCCTAACTGTGTGGTCGCAGTTCACGAGAACGGGGCATTCTCTAGAAAGCTCATGAGCAGATAAGGGAGCATGACCATATAACGCTCCGTTTAGGCGTGGTTCATTGGCAGCCTAGTACTAGTTGAGATTTCAAGTGAAATCTGATCATAAAAAGCTGTGAATTCAAGGCATAGTCCATTCATCAGCTGTGAGAAGATGAATCTTGTCATTCTAGGTGCAAGTTCAACCCGTACGGGACTTACACTAAAAGACTGGTATATTAACAGTACTTCAGCACAATATCTTTGACTTCTAATTCTGCTTTGGAATTGGTGGGGGATTGTTAGAAAATGGCCCAATGAGCGAGGCCCATTTTCACGAATCCCAAAGCATGCATGGTTAGTACCATATTGCTAAGGTAGGGGGAGGAAGACCAATTTATAAGGTGGAATCCTCCCCACTCCTTGAATATGGAAAGAGATGATATGAGGATGGATCTGTCTAGTCACACACACGCGCACGCACGCGCGCGCGCGTATCCGCGTATTTTCGCGTGAAAATCGCGTGACTTGTGACTTGCGACGCGCGACCGTGCCGTGACGTGGCGCGTCACTTGGCAGACCAAGTCTATCTCTATTTTTGCTGAATCCTGCACCACTATCTCTCTGTTTGAATGAGATTCAAACATTTGAATGAGGCTTTATTGGGTTTGATGACAGACAGTAACTGACTGGTTGAATGTGTCAGTTACCAGTGGGTAAATGGCTGTTTTAATCATTTCAGTTACTAGTCTGTCTATATGTATACCTGGAGACGTCCAGAGTATGGGGTGTGAACCTGACTGCCTCCATTCTCTTCCTCCAAAACTTTTGTGTGCTGTTGTGCTGCGCCGTCTGAACCTCGTCGACTCTTCTTCCCGGCGTGCACCGCGAAGAAGAGGAGCGGTATCTCCGAACCGTTGCTGCCGTGAAGACCTGCACGGGGGCGGCAATAAGGTTTCTGGGCAGCGCATCTGCGCGACCGCTCACTGCACTGCGACACCTTCGTTCTGCACTGCGTCAAGCCTGCGCGGCTTCCTGTTCTTCATCAGGCTAACAAGTAAGTCGTTCGTGTGCACGTTCGACTTTGTTACTATATTGTTTTTCTTCTTAATTTGTGAAGTATGATGAGTAGCTTGCTGTTGGTTGTGAGTTTTGCATCATTAGTTTATTATTTCTGTCTCCTAATAAAACTTGGAATTAAAATATTGCCCACATTTCCAACATTCCAGAAACCTTATTGATGAATTTTGTTGCAATACAGAAATGGCTAATGCTTCTGATGCGATGAAACCTGAGAGGTTTTCTGGTCAGAATTTCCGTAGATGGCAGACTAGAGTCAAGTTTTGGCTCATGTCTTTGGGGCTGTGGTGGGTTATCCACCCACAGTATCCATTTACGATTGAGCAGTACATGCAGTTTGAGGCTGCGAATAATACTGCTCTTGGCTGCATTCTGACTGTTCTGGCAGATCAGCTCTATGATGTGTACATGGACTACAAGTCCGCCACAGAGTTGTGGGATGCACTAGAGCAAAAATATGCAGAGGCAGAGGCAGGTCGCTGGCTCTACATATGTGAGCAATTTTTCGACTTTAGCATGGATGAGGCTAAGTCCATAGTTGGACAAGCTCATGACCTCCAGCTACTAGTCGGTGAGATTGCGCACTTGGGCTGTGCATTGCCTCCAAAGTTTGTGGCTGCGGGCATTGTTGCTAAACTCCCTGCCTCTTGGCGGGATTTTGCTACTAGCTTGAAACATAAGAGGGAAGAGATTTCTGTTGAGGATCTCATTGCAGCCCTCGATGTGGAAGAAAAAGCAAGAGCAAAAGATGCACCTAGCACATCTGGCCAGAACAATGCAAATGTCATACAGAGAAAGACTGTTGCTAAGAAGTACAAATCCAACAAACCGAACAAGACAACTAGTTTTAAGAAGAAAACTGAGAAAAAGGATTTGAAGGACATCACCTGCTTTGTGTGCGGTAAAGACGGTCATATGGCGAAGGACTGTCGTTTCCGCAAAATCAGAGATGGTGAACAGCCTAAGAAGAAGGTTGTTAACGTGACCATAGGCGAGGCCTCGACTTCAGGAGGGTATGGTAATTCACCTGTTGTCTTTTCAGCTTGTCAATCCACTAATTGGTGGGTTGATACTGGAGCTAATGTTCACGTATGTTCTGATATTTCCTTGTTTTCCTCTTATCAGGCAGCAGGGGCTTCCTCCGTCCTAATGGGAAACGGGTCGCATGCTTCTGTTCTTGGTGTTGGCACGGTGGATCTGAAGCTTACTTCAGGGAAGATTGTCCACTTGAAGAACGTACAGCATGCGCCTACAATAAAGAAGAACCTCGCTAGTGGTTCTCTCCTATGCAGGGATGGTTATAAGCTAGTTTTTGAGTCAAATAAAATTGTAATGTCTAAGTTCGGAAAATTTGTTGGTAAAGGCTATGAGAGCGGAGGCTTGTTCCGCCTAAGTATCTTAGAGTCTTGTTATAATTTGAATATTGCAACTGGTTCAAATAAATGTGAGGCAAATATTTGGCATTCTCGTTTCTGTCATATTGGTTTTGATAGTATTGCTAGAATGTCCAGATTAGATTTAATTCCAAAATGTGAAATTGTCAAAGGATCAAAGTGCCAGTCATGTGTGCAAGCAAAGCAACCTCGAAAACCTTTTAAGGGATTAGAGGATGAAAAGGACTTGGCACCTTTAGATCTTATTCATTCAGATTTGTGTGAAATGAATGGATTATTGACAAAAGGAGGCAAAAGATATTTTCTAACTTTTATTGATGATGCAACACGCTACTGCTATGTGTATTTGCTGAAAACTAAAGATGAAGCTTTAAACTACTTTAAAACTTATAAGGCCGAGGTTGAGAACCAACTAGAAAAGAAAATAAAAAGATTAAGGTCTGATCGTGGAGGAGAGTATGTCTCTCATGAATTCTCCCAATTCTGTTCTGAGCATGGAATAGTCCATGAATTTACACCACCATATTCACCCCAATCAAACGGGGTAGCTGAGAGGAAAAACCGGACACTGACAGATTTGGTTAATGCCATGTTAGAGAGTGCCGGTATGCCTAAGACATGGTGGGGGGAAGCTATTTTAACAGCAACTTTCGTCCTAAACAGAGTAATCAATAAAAAGAGTGAGATTACTCCGTATGAGGGATGGAAGGGGAGAAAACCTAATATTAATTTTCTGCGAACTTGGGGGTGTTTGGCAAAAGTCAATATACCATTGCAGAAAAAGAGAAAACTTGGACCAAAAACAGTCGATTGTATTTTTCTAGGATATGCACAAAACAGCACGGCCTATAGATTTTTAGTAGTTAAATCAGAAACTCCTGAGATTATTGCTAATACAATAATGGAGTCTAGAGATGCTTCATTCTTTGAGAATATCTTTCCTATGAGAACAGCAGGCAGTACTTCACAAACAGAGAATGTTCAAACTGATAATATTGAAAATGAGAATAATCAAACTTCTGAACTTCCCACCATTTCTGAACCAATATGTGATATCCCTGAGGAGGATAACAATCTAGTCGCAGAAGCTCCTCGCAGGAGCAAGAGACAAAAGGTTGAGAAAACCTTTGGTGACGACTTTATTGTATACCTCGTGGATGATGTGCCAAAGACTCTTTCAGAGGCTTATGCATCTCATGATGCTGAGTATTGGAAAGAGGCAGTCCGTAGCGAGATGGATTCTATCATGGCTAATGGGACTTGGGAGATCACGGATCGTCCTATCGGGTGTAAACCTGTAGGATGTAAGTGGATCTTTAAAAAGAAACTAAGGCCTGATGGAACAATTGAGAAGTACAAGGCAAGACTTGTGGCCAAGGGTTACACCCAGAAAGAGGGAGAAGATTTCTTTGATACCTATTCTCCTGTCGCCAGATTAACTACCATCAGAGTGCTCCTTGCGTTAGCATCTTCCTATGGTCTACATGTTCATCAAATGGACGTGAAGACAGCTTTCCTTAATGGAGAGTTGGAGGAAGAAATCTATATGGATCAACCGGATGGTTTTGTGATTTCTGGACAGGAAAATAAAGTATGCAGATTATTGAAATCTTTGTATGGTCTAAAACAAGCACCAAAACAATGGCACGAAAAGTTTGACAAAACTTTAACATCCGCTGGCTTTGTTGTGAATGAAGCTGATAAATGTGTGTATTATCGTTATGGTGGGGGTCAAGGAGTTATCTTATGTCTGTATGTAGATGACATACTTATATTTGGAACAAATACTGCCTTAATTGACGAGGTCAAATCTTTCTTATCTCGGTGTTTTGATATGAAAGACTTGGGAGAGGCAGATGTTATTCTGAATATTAAATTGATCAAAAGTAAGGATGGGATTACTTTGAATCAATCCCATTATGCTGAGAAAATATTAAGCCGGTTTGGTTTTGAAAACTGTAAAGTTTCACCAACACCCTATGATGCGAGCATTAAGCTTCGAAAGAACCAGGGGTTAGGAAAAGATCAATTAAGATATTCACAAATTATTGGGTCACTAATGTATTTAGCTGGTGCCACAAGACCTGACATTTCATTTGCTGTGAGCAAATTAAGTCGGTTTACTTCTAACCCAGGAGATGATCACTGGGAGGCACTTGAAAGAGTGTTGCGCTACTTGAGAGGCACAACATCTTTTGGAATACATTATACTGGACATCCTTCTGTTTTAGAAGGATACAGTGACTCCAATTGGATCTCTGATGCGGATGAGATCAAAGCTACAAGTGGTTATGTATTCACTTTAGCTGGTGCTGCAGTTTCATGGAGGTCTTGCAAACAGACCATATTGACGAGGTCAACCATGGAAGCAGAACTTAGTAGCACTTGATACAGCCACAGTTGAGGCTGAATGGCTGAGAGAAGCTTCTATTGGACTTGCCATTGGTTGAGAAACCAATACCTGCAATCCTAATGTACTGTGACAATCAAACAGTGTTGGCCAAAGTCACAAGTACAAAGGATAATATGAAGTCCTCTAGACATGTGAAGCGTAGACTTAAATCTGTCAGAAAACTAAGAAACTCCGGAGTGATTGCTGTGAACTATATTCACACTGAGAAAAATCTGGCAGACCCTTTTACAAAGGGGTTAGCACGGAAAGCGATTTCCGTTGCATCTATGGACATGGGAATGAGGCCCATTTAAGTTACATCACAATGGTAACCCATACCTTCTTGATCGGAGATCCCGTGACTTAGGCAATGGGAAAAACAAATTGATGTTGTAACAAGAGAGTACATATTTATTGTACCCATGTCCTAATAAAAATGTACTTTCAACTGTATGGAAGGTTGGCATAAAGCCTTAATGTATTCTGTTGTCCAAATAAGGAAAAGGTATTAGCCTGCAGGATACCTAGAAAGAATACACCTACTTGAGCCTAACTGTGTGGTCGCAGTTCACGAGAACGGGGCATTCTCTAGAAAGCTCATGAGCAGATAAGGGAGCATGACCATATAACGCTCCGTTTAGGCGTGGTTCATTGGCAGCCTAGTACTAGTTGAGATTTCAAGTGAAATCTGATCATAAAAAGCTGTGAATTCAAGGCATAGTCCATTCATCAGCTGTGAGAAGATGAATCTTGTCATTCTAGGTGCAAGTTCAACCCGTACGGGACTTACACTAAAAGACTGGTATATTAACAGTACTTCAGCACAATATCTTTGACTTCTAATTCTGCTTTGGAATTGGTGGGGGATTGTTAGAAAATGGCCCAATGAGCGAGGCCCATTTTCACGAATCCCAAAGCATGCATGGTTAGTACCATATTGCTAAGGTAGGGGGAGGAAGACCAATTTATAAGGTGGAATCCTCCCCACTCCTTGAATATGGAAAGAGATGATATGAGGATGGATCTGTCTAGTCACACACACGCGCACGCACGCGCGCGCGCGTATCCGCGTATTTTCGCGTGAAAATCGCGTGACTTGTGACTTGCGACGCGCGACCGTGCCGTGACGTGGCGCGTCACTTGGCAGACCAAGTCTATCTCTATTTTTGCTGAATCCTGCACCACTATCTCTCTGTTTGAATGAGATTCAAACATTTGAATGAGGCTTTATTGGGTTTGATGACAGACAGTAACTGACTGGTTGAATGTGTCAGTTACCAGTGGGTAAATGGCTGTTTTAATCATTTCAGTTACTAGTCTGTCTATATGTATACCTGGAGACGTCCAGAGTATGGTGTGTGAACCTGACTGCCTCCATTCTCTTCCTCCAAAACTTTTGTGTGCTGTTGTGCTACGCCGTCTGAACCTCGTCGACTCTTCTTCCCGGCGTGCACCGCGAAGAAGAGGAGCGGTATCTCCGAACCGTTGCTGCCGTGAAGACCTGCACGGGGGCGGCAATAAGGTTTCTGGGCAGCGCATCTGCGCGACCGCTCACTGCACTGCGACACCTTCGTTCTGCACTGCGTCAAGCCTGCGCGGCTTCCTGTTCTTCATCAGGCTAACAAGTAAGTCGTTCGTGTGCACGTTCGACTTTGTTACTATATTGTTTTTCTTCTTAATTTGTGAAGTATGATGAGTAGCTTGCTGTTGGTTGTGAGTTTTGCATCATTAGTTTATTATTTCTGTCTCCTAATAAACTTGGAATTAAAATATTGCCCACATTTCCAACATTCCAGAAACCTTATTGATGAATTTTGTTGCAATACAGAAATGGCTAATGCTTCTGATGCGATGAAACCTGAGAGGTTTTCTGGTCAGAATTTCCGTAGATGGCAGACTAGAGTCAAGTTTTGGCTCATGTCTTTGGGGCTGTGGTGGGTTATCCACCCACAGTATCCATTTACGATTGAGCAGTACATGCAGTTTGAGGCTGCGAATAATACTGCTCTTGGCTGCATTCTGACTGTTCTGGCAGATCAGCTCTATGATGTGTACATGGACTACAAGTCCGCCACAGAGTTGTGGGATGCACTAGAGCAAAAATATGCAGAGGCAGAGGCAGGTCGCTGGCTCTACATATGTGAGCAATTTTTCGACTTTAGCATGGATGAGGCTAAGTCCATAGTTGGACAAGCTCATGACCTCCAGCTACTAGTCGGTGAGATTGCGCACTTGGGCTGTGCATTGCCTCCAAAGTTTGTGGCTGCGGGCATTGTTGCTAAACTCCCTGCCTCTTGGCGGGATTTTGCTACTAGCTTGAAACATAAGAGGGAAGAGATTTCTGTTGAGGATCTCATTGCAGCCCTCGATGTGGAAGAAAAAGCAAGAGCAAAAGATGCACCTAGCACATCTGGCCAGAACAATGCAAATGTCATACAGAGAAAGACTGTTGCTAAGAAGTACAAATCCAACAAACCGAACAAGACAACTAGTTTTAAGAAGAAAACTGAGAAAAAGGATTTGAAGGACATCACCTGCTTTGTGTGCGGTAAAGACGGTCATATGGCGAAGGACTGTCGTTTCCGCAAAATCAGAGATGGTGAACAGCCTAAGAAGAAGGTTGTTAACGTGACCATAGGCGAGGCCTCGACTTCAGGAGGGTATGGTAATTCACCTGTTGTCTTTTCAGCTTGTCAATCCACTAATTGGTGGGTTGATACTGGAGCTAATGTTCACGTATGTTCTGATATTTCCTTGTTTTCCTCTTATCAGGCAGCAGGGGCTTCCTCCGTCCTAATGGGAAACGGGTCGCATGCTTCTGTTCTTGGTGTTGGCACGGTGGATCTGAAGCTTACTTCAGGGAAGATTGTCCACTTGAAGAACGTACAGCATGCGCCTACAATAAAGAAGAACCTCGCTAGTGGTTCTCTCCTATGCAGGGATGGTTATAAGCTAGTTTTTGAGTCAAATAAAATTGTAATGTCTAAGTTCGGAAAATTTGTTGGTAAAGGCTATGAGAGCGGAGGCTTGTTCCGCCTAAGTATCTTAGAGTCTTGTTATAATTTGAATATTGCAACTGGTTCAAATAAATGTGAGGCAAATATTTGGCATTCTCGTTTCTGTCATATTGGTTTTGATAGTATTGCTAGAATGTCCAGATTAGATTTAATTCCAAAATGTGAAATTGTCAAAGGATCAAAGTGCCAGTCATGTGTGCAAGCAAAGCAACCTCGAAAACCTTTTAAGGGATTAGAGGATGAAAAGGACTTGGCACCTTTAGATCTTATTCATTCAGATTTGTGTGAAATGAATGGATTATTGACAAAAGGAGGCAAAAGATATTTTCTAACTTTTATTGATGATGCAACACGCTACTGCTATGTGTATTTGCTGAAAACTAAAGATGAAGCTTTAAACTACTTTAAAACTTATAAGGCCGAGGTTGAGAACCAACTAGAAAAGAAAATAAAAAGATTAAGGTCTGATCGTGGAGGAGAGTATGTCTCTCATGAATTCTCCCAATTCTGTTCTGAGCATGGAATAGTCCATGAATTTACACCACCATATTCACCCCAATCAAACGGGGTAGCTGAGAGGAAAAACCGGACACTGACAGATTTGGTTAATGCCATGTTAGAGAGTGCCGGTATGCCTAAGACATGGTGGGGGGAAGCTATTTTAACAGCAACTTTCGTCCTAAACAGAGTAATCAATAAAAAGAGTGAGATTACTCCGTATGAGGGATGGAAGGGGAGAAAACCTAATATTAATTTTCTGCGAACTTGGGGGTGTTTGGCAAAAGTCAATATACCATTGCAGAAAAAGAGAAAACTTGGACCAAAAACAGTCGATTGTATTTTTCTAGGATATGCACAAAACAGCACGGCCTATAGATTTTTAGTAGTTAAATCAGAAACTCCTGAGATTATTGCTAATACAATAATGGAGTCTAGAGATGCTTCATTCTTTGAGAATATCTTTCCTATGAGAACAGCAGGCAGTACTTCACAAACAGAGAATGTTCAAACTGATAATATTGAAAATGAGAATAATCAAACTTCTGAACTTCCCACCATTTCTGAACCAATATGTGATATCCCTGAGGAGGATAACAATCTAGTCGCAGAAGCTCCTCGCAGGAGCAAGAGACAAAAGGTTGAGAAAACCTTTGGTGACGACTTTATTGTATACCTCGTGGATGATGTGCCAAAGACTCTTTCAGAGGCTTATGCATCTCATGATGCTGAGTATTGGAAAGAGGCAGTCCGTAGCGAGATGGATTCTATCATGGCTAATGGGACTTGGGAGATCACGGATCGTCCTATCGGGTGTAAACCTGTAGGATGTAAGTGGATCTTTAAAAAGAAACTAAGGCCTGATGGAACAATTGAGAAGTACAAGGCAAGACTTGTGGCCAAGGGTTACACCCAGAAAGAGGGAGAAGATTTCTTTGATACCTATTCTCCTGTCGCCAGATTAACTACCATCAGAGTGCTCCTTGCGTTAGCATCTTCCTATGGTCTACATGTTCATCAAATGGACGTGAAGACAGCTTTCCTTAATGGAGAGTTGGAGGAAGAAATCTATATGGATCAACCGGATGGTTTTGTGATTTCTGGACAGGAAAATAAAGTATGCAGATTATTGAAATCTTTGTATGGTCTAAAACAAGCACCAAAACAATGGCACGAAAAGTTTGACAAAACTTTAACATCCGCTGGCTTTGTTGTGAATGAAGCTGATAAATGTGTGTATTATCGTTATGGTGGGGGTCAAGGAGTTATCTTATGTCTGTATGTAGATGACATACTTATATTTGGAACAAATACTGCCTTAATTGACGAGGTCAAATCTTTCTTATCTCGGTGTTTTGATATGAAAGACTTGGGAGAGGCAGATGTTATTCTGAATATTAAATTGATCAAAAGTAAGGATGGGATTACTTTGAATCAATCCCATTATGCTGAGAAAATATTAAGCCGGTTTGGTTTTGAAAACTGTAAAGTTTCACCAACACCCTATGATGCGAGCATTAAGCTTCGAAAGAACCAGGGGTTAGGAAAAGATCAATTAAGATATTCACAAATTATTGGGTCACTAATGTATTTAGCTGGTGCCACAAGACCTGACATTTCATTTGCTGTGAGCAAATTAAGTCGGTTTACTTCTAACCCAGGAGATGATCACTGGGAGGCACTTGAAAGAGTGTTGCGCTACTTGAGAGGCACAACATCTTTTGGAATACATTATACTGGACATCCTTCTGTTTTAGAAGGATACAGTGACTCCAATTGGATCTCTGATGCGGATGAGATCAAAGCTACAAGTGGTTATGTATTCACTTTAGCTGGTGCTGCAGTTTCATGGAGGTCTTGCAAACAGACCATATTGACGAGGTCAACCATGGAAGCAGAACTTGTAGCACTTGATACAGCCACAGTTGAGGCTGAATGGCTGAGAGAGCTTCTATTGGACTTGCCATTGGTTGAGAAACCAATACCTGCAATCCTAATGTACTGTGACAATCAAACAGTGTTGGCCAAAGTCACAAGTACAAAGGATAATATGAAGTCCTCTAGACATGTGAAGCGTAGACTTAAATCTGTCAGAAAACTAAGAAACTCCGGAGTGATTGCTGTGAACTATATTCACACTGAGAAAAATCTGGCAGACCCTTTTACAAAGGGGTTAGCACGGAAAGCGATTTCCGTTGCATCTATGGACATGGGAATGAGGCCCATTTAAGTTACATCACAATGGTAACCCATACCTTCTTGATCGGAGATCCCGTGACTTAGGCAATGGGAAAAACAAATTGATGTTGTAACAAGAGAGTACATATTTATTGTACCCATGTCCTAATAAAAATGTACTTTCAACTGTATGGAAGGTTGGCATAAAGCCTTAATGTATTCTGTTGTCCAAATAAGGAAAAGGTATTAGCCTGCAGGATACCTAGAAAGAATACACCTACTTGAGCCTAACTGTGTGGTCGCAGTTCACGAGAACGGGGCATTCTCTAGAAAGCTCATGAGCAGATAAGGGAGCATGACCATATAACGCTCCGTTTAGGCGTGGTTCATTGGCAGCCTAGTACTAGTTGAGATTTCAAGTGAAATCTGATCATAAAAAGCTGTGAATTCAAGGCATAGTCCATTCATCAGCTGTGAGAAGATGAATCTTGTCATTCTAGGTGCAAGTTCAACCCGTATGGGACTTACACTAAAAGACTGGTATATTAACAGTACTTCAGCACAATATCTTTGACTTCTAATTCTGCTTTGGAATTGGTGGGGGATTGTTAGAAAATGGCCCAATGAGCGAGGCCCATTTTCACGAATCCCAAAGCATGCATGGTTAGTACCATATTGCTAAGGTAGGGGGAGGAAGACCAATTTATAAGGTGGAATCCTCCCCACTCCTTGAATATGGAAAGAGATGATATGAGGATGGATCTGTCTAGTCACACACACGCGCACGCACGCGCGCGCGCGTATCCGCGTATTTTCGCGTGAAAATCGCGTGACTTGTGACTTGCGACGCGCGACCGTGCCGTGACGTGGCGCGTCACTTGGCAGACCAAGTCTATCTCTATTTTTGCTGAATCCTGCACCACTATCTCTCTGTTTGAATGAGATTCAAACATTTGAATGAGGCTTTATTGGGTTTGATGACAGACAGTAACTGACTGGTTGAATGTGTCAGTTACCAGTGGGTAAATGGCTGTTTTAATCATTTCAGTTACTAGTCTGTCTATATGTATACCTGGAGACGTCCAGAGTATGGTGTGTGAACCTGACTGCCTCCATTCTCTTCCTCCAAAAACTTTTGTGTGCTGTTGTGCTACGCCGTCTGAACCTCGTCGACTCTTCTTCCCGGCGTGCACCGCGAAGAAGAGGAGCGGTATCTCCGAACCGTTGCTGCCGTGAAGACCTGCACGGGGGCGGCAATAAGGTTTCTGGGCAGCGCATCTGCGCGACCGCTCACTGCACTGCGACACCTTCGTTCTGCACTGCATCAAGCCTGCGCGGCTTCCTGTTCTTCATCAGGCTAACAAGTAAGTCGTTCGTGTGCACGTTCGACTTTGTTACTATATTGTTTTTCTTCTTAATTTGTGAAGTATGATGAGTAGCTTGCTGTTGGTTGTGAGTTTTGCATCATTAGTTTATTATTTCTGTCTCCTAATAAATGTTGGAATTAAAATATTGCCCACATTTCCAACAACAACAACTATAGCCGAATTGGATCTCCTGCTCCAAGTCACTGGCTCCAATAGGTTCTTCGCTTGGCATTGGCCATGTTTCAGCAAAGCAGTAGTACAAATCAACAACATGGTCTGCATCTATAGCTGACCAGATCCAATGAACTACTTGACCAACGACCATAGCTTCAACCAAGCAGCCAACTCCACTGTTGAAACTATACCCATCAGCTCCAGTAGCTACTCGCCTGGAGAAAACGCACACATAATTTCTTCCTTAGAACAACTCATCCAGATGAGTAAGAAGGTCGAATGAACACACGAGAGACTTTTTTTGGTGGCAACATACATCTTTTTTTCTTCTCTGTTATTCACTCGCAACTCAAGTTTACTCAACATATTACATAGTTTAAATAAGACTCATGTATGCACTAAGTCAATTAACAACTAGTACATATTTTCACGCCACTATCTGGGATCTTCTCCATGATCCGCATGACTCAGCCACTAATTGACTCAGCTACTCAACTTACGAGTATGACTTACACACATCGAGCACCATCCGAAAGATTTGCTCCACCAACCAACTGACTGGAGCAGACACACTACAACCTGACCAGTCTACGACCATACATAGACCTGCCAAACTTTGAGTCCTTCTTTGACCACGGTATCTCGACCACACCTCGCAACCACGGCTGCTCGACCACGGCTTTTCGACCATATCTTGTTGACCACTTCGCTGACCACAGCTTCTCGACCACAACACTTCAACCGCATCTACGACCACAACTTCCCTTCGATTGCTTCACCAACCACGGCTTGTCAGCCACAGTTCTTCAACCGCATCTCCGACCACACAGGTCTTCGAGCACCGATCGTCACTGTAGCTTACGAATGTCGACCTATGACTATGATTGCTACGACTACTATAGCTATGACCACTGCACCTACGACCACTATAGCGCTCAGACTCACTGACTGCTACAGTCTCGGACTCACCAAGTACACACAAGACTCGAACACGTCGAGTACTCGACTATGACCACACAGTACTCGAACGCATGAGTACTCGATACGACCACGTAGTACTCGAACACATGAGTACTTGACACACGACTATAGTACTCAAACACACGAGTACCCGACACACGATTGCGCAGTTCTCAACACACGATTACACAGTACTCGAACACACAAATATGACCTACAACAAGATTAATTAAAACATCCACAGGATGCAATTCTTGAATTGACAGAAACTCTGACACCTTCAGTAAGGTAGTGTTTGACATGGCCGGAGAATCTGGCGGCGATGGCACGTAAACAAAGCAGCAGCCATGAATAGAACCAAAGCAAGAGAAGTAGCTAGGAACCTCAGCGAAGATCTCTTCTTGGCATGTGCTCGCACGGAGCTCACCGCAGGCTCTAACTCTGGTTCATATCACCAACTCATGGGGAAGTTGCACTAGGCTCTGGTATTAGCCTCAACTCTGGCCTCGGATTGAGCAGCTAGATCCGATGACTCCTCTGGCAAGTCATTTAGCACCGATGATGGCTGTGCTTGCTCTTGTCCTTCCTCCATTAGCTCCTCTATAGTAGTAGTGGTGTCGATTTCCTCGCTACTCTCAAAGGCGAAGCTGTCCTCGAGCCATGTAGGAGGAGATAGTGGGAAGAGGTAGGAGGAGGAGAGGTAGAAGACAGGCTGACGAGATCTTGAGTAGCGACGACCGATGGCGAGAAGGGAGGAGGTAGGGAGCTCAGGATGTGGGGGGCAGCGATTGGAGGAGGGAGCTATCGGGAGGGGTACGGGGGAGAGGGAAGAGTGATCCGATCAGGAGGGATGGGGCGTTGTTTTGTGCCGTGTTAGCCGCTGCCAGGTGGGTCCTATAATATATTTTTATTTATTTGCTTACTTGGCTATCATATCTGTCGGAACCCGGAGTAACAACTCCTGGATCCTCTGTGTAAATCGCACTAGTCCATGATCAGCTAGTGCACATAGTGACAACAAAGATAAATACTAAGCACAAATGACTTCTTATTTTAAATAAAATAGTACGGCCTTATGGCCAAGTCTTACATCAACGCCCATTGGCAAAGATAAATAAAGCAAATAACTGCGAAAGCAAACTGATAAGAAGCGAAGCCCAAGCCTGCCCACAGGCAAACGACAGTGAGACGCGGCCTACTCATCCAAGTCTTCACCGTAGTTGACGGCATCTTCCTCTGTATGGAGATTGCAAGGTGAGTACAAACTTGTACTCCGTAAATCACACGAAGAAATGCAACATAATGATAAAGGCTTCAACGGAAGGCTTATAGGGTTAGTTTGCAAAAAACATTTAATGAAATACAGTAAATAGATTGAAATTGCTGAATTTAATACAGTAAGTAAAATAGTACTTGTAATCGAAAATAATACCGTCAGTGCAGGCTCCGACCAATCTACGGGCATCCCACCCGGACCATCTTTTCCAAAAGATCACGTATGGATTCCATCCACCCACACGCTTCCACTGCACAACTCTGATAGATTCCATCCACCCACCAGGTTTCAATCTCTCACATATTCCATCCATCCACAAGGTTTTCAAAAACATTTTTGAAAAACAAAGCCTAATCCATGAAAAACTTTTACTCAGCATGCCCATGACCGTGGGCACGGCTATCCAGGATAGATTATACACTCTGCAGAGGTTGTACAGCTTTACCCACAAGACACGATCATCCCTTTTTGCCACCGGGTTACACACTTCCTTAGGTGTGCAACAAGGAGTCATGACAAGGCTTTTATAATGCAAAACCTTCAACCTAGCCAAGCCAACTTTAAGCTTTCACCCCAGTAAGGAATCCACCAGACCGGGACCCCCTCTTGAGCCTGAGTGAGACTTCTCATGGCTATAACCACACTCACCCAAGTGGGACTTCTCATGGCACCAACCACACCCACTTTCAACCTACGACTTGACTTAGGTTGGGACTTCGCAAATTATTCAGCCAGGGTTGTCCCATACCAGCCATGTGGAAGTATGATAGGGCTTCGCAACAGTAGCTCACAGACTGGTCCTTAATTGACTTAGGCCCAACCACATACCCCTGTGCGCGACAATCAACCATGTGGCTGCAACCAACATAGCATGCCTACACCCACCAACTAACCAATTGCCTAAATCTAAACCAGTTTTTATATTTTGTTTGCAAAATATTTCATGAACCTCCGTGACTCACCAAAGTCAAGAGTACATTTAGGAAACTTGTCATTTGATGTGAAAAGCTCATCATTTTATGTGAAAGATATCCCAGCCCAAAGATATTTCTAAGCTAGGCTAAGCATTTGCTGCCCATAAAGTCTCTAGCCATACTATTGTGCCAACTAGAGTTTTTAATCTAGGGTGACAAGGTATAAGGGATTTTCAATGTCAATGGAGGAATTAACAAGTAGGCATTAACTAGATTCAAAACTGAATTGAAATACGTTGAATAAAAATATGCATGTAGAATAATTTAAATCAACATAGTTTTATTTTGAAAACTAGGATCAACATGATCAAGGAGTGTAACTTGCCTTGCTCTTCAACTTGGTGTGAATCATTGTCGAAGAATTTTTCCGAATCGTCGAAGTCCACACGTGAAAATAACTCACTAAATTCAAAATAAATTCAAATTGACTTCAAAATTTTTAATTGAGGCCAGAAATAGATAGAGGGGAATTTTTGATGAATTTAGAAATTTGAATGGGCTCAATCGGAGTTAGGACGAAGGAGAACGGGCTTCGGAGAGTTTAAAATCAGAGAAAAATATTAAAAGGAAATTTGATTTATGACATATTGCGTCAGCCCTAGGATTTTTATTCGGGCAAACACTGACATGCGGGCCCGGTCCATTTGGACTAGGTCCATGGGCTGGGGGTGCTGCTGAGGTAGTAGGGGTGTGAGGTAGCGCTGACGGGGCGGGACGGCGTCGAGGTGGCTGCCACCGGGCAGCCACGTGGCGTCCACGCTGGCACAATGGCGGCACCGGCCAGAGGCGCACGGGGATCGGGACCCCACCAGCAAATGGCGACGCGGCGACCGGTGGCGAGGGGTGCATTCGGGAGATGGGCGCACGGGGGTCTCGAGGGAGGGTGCGGGCCTTACCGAGCGCGGCCGAGGTGGGCCGGCGGCGAGGGTGGCGGCGGGGGCGCTTGAGTCCTCTGGCGCAGCGAAGCTCCGGTGGCCGGGGAGCACGGTGGAGAGGTGGGGGAGCTTTGTGGCGAGGCGAGGAAGCCGAGGGGGTCGTCGGCGAGGCGCGAGGAAGCTCGGGTGGCCGGCGATTGCTTGCCGAAGTTGGCGGCGGCGGCGAGGACGCACGGTGCGGGGGAGCTCCAGCGCACGGGAAGGGATGGGAGGAGCGGAGGGAGGTGGGCGAGATGAGACAAAGCTCGGGGGGTCCTTTTATAGGGCGGAGCGAATTGGTCGCCGGAGTGGGCGCAGGGCCGGCGGCGGTTACGGGGAAGGTGCGGGAGATAGGGGCGCGGAGAGAGGGGAAGTGGGCGCGCGTCGTGCGGGGGAGGAGAGGGAGGTGGGCGGCGCACGCGGGAAAGCGGGGGAGGCCGGGAAGGGCGGGCGGCGGTTGCGGCGGCGGCGGTTGCGAGAGGAGGAAGAAGGCGGGGAGGAAGACGTGCCTGATAGCGGGCTCGGGCTGTCAGCAGGAGAGGAAGGGGAGGGGGATGCGGGTGGCTGCGATGAAGATCTGACGGCCGAGAAGGAAGGGCAGGCGGACGGGCGGATGGGAGCGAGGGGGCGATGTGGCGCAATCCAGGCTCGCCAAGTGTCGGCCCGAGAGGAGGGGGAGGCGGGATGCACGGTGGCGATGTGGGCGGATCCGGGCCGTCCACGTGTCACCCCTGGGGAGAGGAGGGGAATTTTATTTTTATTTCTGATTTTGATTTTTCAGAAAAGCCTTGGAAATTCATTTAAGCTCAGAAAAATATGAAATAAACTCCAAAAATTCCAGAAAAATTCACAAAAGTTTCTGATGACATTTTGGACTTAATAAATTATTTCCAACTAATGTTGGTGCTATAATTTTATACTTTAAATACTTTTTATTTCAAAAAGGGATTTTAAACTCTTGAAAACTCAGAAAACCAAATAAATCCAAATAATTAATTTGAATTAGAATTTTTATATAAAATCAAAATATCATTTTATTTAATAATTATTTTTGAGGTTTTTCTTGAAATACTTTTTAAACCCAGCTTTTTCAAAAACAGAAATCCAGGGCAAAACCAAATTAAAATTTAGGCAGCAAAAATACTTATTTTAATTTTAATTTAATTAATTTTAATTAATAAATTTTTATTTTAATAAAAACCTGGGCTGTTACAATATCATATTAAAACTATCTCACATGCTCATATCAGTACGACGTAGAATTAAAACAAGATGGAGTGGTTTGAGGGGGTATGTTGTATGGTTTTGACACTTAAGAGAGATAAAACACCCGATTTTACCGTTAGAGGTTGAAATTTATATCAACACTGTAGTTCATGGGTGAAGTAGATTTATTGATCTTATCATTGATAGAGATGATGCCCTCCCCTCATTCGTGATCCAAATTCCAATGGCCATCTCTACCTTTTTCACCTAATTGTTGCATACAAATTGCTAAGATAACATAGGCTATACACGAAATGTCTTGTTACAGTGTAATTACTAGTACATCTATAGTGACCTTGGCATATCAAACTCCCCCACCCCCTTGTTAAGAAGTATGCCTTCACTGTAAGGTTCAAAGACGGTCCCTGTTTAACAATCTTGAGTACAAATACATCATGAATTCATCAAAGTTCCTTGCTACAAATACATCATGGTTAAAGTTAGGCATCCTCTACAAAGATTAAACCAAGTAATCCAAATGTGTTGTGCTTTCAGTTAATAGAGCTATGTCAAAAGGGGTTATTTCTAAACCAAGGCATAAGGAATATTATTAGTTAAAAATTGTGGCAACTTGAAAATAAGATAACTTGTTGATATACAACCCCCTTGATAGAACCTTCTTTGAGAATTTATTTTGATTTAAGTCGAATGTTTACAACTAAAATTGTATGTGTACTAGTGATAATAGGTCCAAAATAAACCCTCATTGATAGATATTTCCTGGAACGTCGATCACAGACCGGCCTATACCACAGTATGACCCTTGAGAGTAGCGGAGGAGTCACTCATACCTAGGCCTGGTAAGGGACCTACTACTGAGAGGAAACTTCTATATACTTGGTACTACTAACGTCGTGAATCAGTAATGAACTTGTTATCCTGGCTCCGTACAAGTTGTGGATATCATGTGGGCAAAGTTGGGCATTCTCTACAGAGATTAAACCAAATCATTCGAACGTGCCATGCTTCCGGTTAATAAAGCTATGTCAAAAGGGTGATTCCTAAATCAAGACATAAGGAACATTATTAGTTAAAAATTATGGTAACTTGGAAATGATATAGCTTGTTGATATGCAACCCCTTGATAAAACATTCTTTGAGAATTTGTTTTGATTTAAGTCAAATGTTTATGAATAAAATTGTATGGATACTAGTGATGATAGGTCCAAAATAAACACTCGTTGATAGAAATTCCCCTTGAAATCCTCAATTGCATTATAAAACTTTAACATCATGGCTTGTTGAGTACGAGTTTACTCATTCTTGCATATTTTGATTCAAACAATGATCTTTATGAAAAGGATATGTTAGCAGATGATGAGTACCACGATAGTGAAGATCATGCATTTTAGGTCGAGTCTACGCTCAAGCGTTGCCTATGGTATGGTCACCTTTTGTCATGTTCCATCTGCAATAATAGTAAGTTTGGCTTGAAAGCCTTAAAACTCTGTAATCAATTGCTACGTCATACTTTTATGTAAAAACTCTGTTATAGTATTGTAATCATAAGCACACTAGTTATCAATTTGTGCACAACTAAAATCCTAGACAGTTGCATGAATACGGAGATTTGTGGTAAATCAAGGGTCCCCACAGTGCAGGTGAACAGGGGTAGGACAGGGAAGGGGAAGAAGGGAGGTAGGCAAGGCGGGTGGGGTTCGAGTGGGGCAAAACAGTGCTGCCTCCATGGCCAGTCAACCAGACAAAGATGATAAGCAAAATTGTCCAAGGTGGGTCCAAATAGGATAAAAAAGACAAAAGAATGAATTGACCAATCGCAAATAATCAATTATCCATTTTTCAATCAGTTGTAAGTTTTCAAAAGCAAACGATTCTAACCCCAATTAAAAAGTCAATCTAGCTAACTGAAATTGACCCGTCGGAAGTTTTGAAATCTTTACTTGAAAGATCATGCTAAGAGAGGGGCAAACGATGTGGTGAAGGTTGGTGGCCCCGCCGTTTTCCAAATGATTTATCGGCGAAACTTTACCACCGACCAAAGAGAAATGAAGGGGAAAAAGGAAAAATTACAAAAGGAATGAAAAACATGCCTTTCCAATTGAAGGCCCAACAGAGCAGATTTAGGCAATATTCAAAAGTGTTGTTGATTTTTGTTTTTGACTGATTGTAAGAGAGATTGGGGGAGTAAGAGACACTCGTATTTAGAAGCTATTATGTTTAAAACGACTTCAGTGACCCCTACAAACGAATAGTTTATAAAGTCTCCTTTAAAAACCACTCTATTTAAAAGGTGGGTAATAAGGCTCTGCTCATTTTGGCTTAAGTTTTTAGCTTCTGGTTTATTTTTTTACTATTCTTAAATTTCATCTTTTTCTAGCTTTTAGCTTTTTTGAGCTTTTTTGCCAGTTCTTTTTTTCGTATTCGTTTGCATCGCCCGTCATGGGCTAACCTGTTTTTTTTCTATTTTTAAATTTTGTTTAAATTTAGTTATGTAAAATAAGTTATCATTAGCTATAATATAATTTTAGCCAATTACAGTACAATTTCAGTCGTAAATCAGTTTACTTTAGCCCAATCGAGCGGCACCTAAAAGCGGGAAACATTTTGGAAACTGGGCCTTAATTCGCTGGCCCCTAACTCGTGACGTGAACGTTTCTCCTTTGCCCCTTACGTACGTACTTGCCGGGTACACATCGTACTATCGTAGTAGCAGCACAATCCTTGTCCGCTTCTTCGCGCAAATAATCGGACGCCAATGGAAGAAGACAAGGCGCCTCGGTCTCGCAGCAGCCGAGTCTAGCCGTGGTAAATAAATGCCAGTCCTACCAATCGCATCGATCGCCTGTTGCGGCGAACGCATCTCCCAACTGGAGGTACGGCGCGGCCGGTGCATGTGCATGCATGCCTCCGCTGGGCCGCTCGGCGGCAGAAACGGATCACAAAGCCAAGCCGGCGCCTGCGCGCACGGCGCAGACGCAGAGAGGGAAAGAAATCAAAGGAAGGAAAGAAGGCTCATCTTGTAGCAAGGAAAGCGCACACAGAAAGCAATGCCCGGCACCGACCGGCCTGTAGCTCTCTCGGCCCCAATAATTGGTCCACCACACTGGCCGAGCCGAGCTTTTTGTCCGGGCACGGCGCGGCGCGGCGCTGCGATCAGGCCAGCCGGGCCACGCCCATGCCCATGCGTGCCAGCGTATGCGGCTGGCGCGCCGACGAACGAGCGATGGAGCGAGCGAGGCGCCGGCCGGCCCCCGCGCGTCGCAGGCAAGCGGCCAAAGGGACACGAGCTGCAGGCAGCAGGGCGCACCGAGCACGTACCAGGGCACGGCAGCGGCAGGGGGGGCGTGGTTAATTTGCGGCACCGAACCCCACTTGCCGGGGCGCGGCCTGGGGGAGCGCGGCAGCGCCCCCGGTGCGGTGGTACCACCGCGCGTCGGAAAATCCAAGGGGCGCTGCTGTGGGCCTGGCTTTTCGCCTGTACCGCCGTTTTGCTCACCACCTCCTTGACGGCAAGCGTTTTTACCCACTTCTAAGATGCTGGCTAGTGGTACGTACGTGCTACCGTGTAATTTATGTTGAGAATCGCTAACATTTTTGTCTATATTTACAACATTTATGTTGCACTAAGTAACATTTTGAGATAGTATAGATAGACAGATGAAGCTAGCGTACCTTCCGTGCAGCAAAGCAATCTTATGTACTCCGTCTTAGAGCATGTACAATACAAGCGTTTAGAAAGATACTTAGCAATAAAAAATTGATTTTTCTTACTACATAGGATAGATAAGGTGTTTATTTTGAAGCATCGATGCTTAAATAAGCATCGGTGCTTATGTGTATAACTATATCTATTAATAGATAATATAACATTTAAACACCCACAGAAGAGATGCTTACATTGGAGGAAATAACTTTTGCATAGATACTTGATGATATAGTTATATTCTCTTTTTAAATATTTATATATAAGCATCTTACATTGTACATATCCTTAAAGCTAAAGTGTCGTCTCCGAGTGTTTTCATGCATTCATGGTTGGTATGGTATTGTACCGCATGCATGAGTTGTATGTTTGGTGCGGTAGATTCTGAATGCGTGTTTAGCAAGAGGATGGTTTTTTTTTGGCGAGGAATTTGGGCAACATACATGGTAAGAAACAATGCTGTGTCACTGTGTGTGCTGCTCGTACTTGCAAGCAAGTTCAACCCTTAGGACAACATAAAGTTTACGAAAAGGGTACATTTTTTTTAGTACAGCGTGGGACGTTGCTGCACTGAAGGTACAACTCGGGAACCCGTACACTTTACTTGTGCACTTGTGCTTACCGAGCATAGAAGCATTCTTCGTGCTAGCTATTACCCACGCCCACGACAGAGGTTAGGAAATGCCGGATTCCAGGACCGGTCTTACATGATGAAGAAGGCTAGAAATAAAACACTTCGGAAATAAAAACAATAGGAGTGAAAAATAAACGAAAACGACGACCAGCTAGCTTCTTTTCCTCTTGACGCCAGCGGCCGCGCCCTTCTGATCGCCGCCGTCGTCATCGTCCGCCACCTCCTTCAGCTTGGTCAGCAGCTCGCCGGCGGTGTCGGCGAGGACAAAGATGTTCCTTGCCGTGGCCTCGATGAAGCCCTCCTCGACGCCCTTATCGAACAGCGAAAGCAGGCTGTTGTAGTAGCCGTCCACGTTGAGCAGCCCCACCTAATGGAACACCAACCCTTGTTAGTGTACGCTGTAGTTGTTAATTAAGCATCGCTTTCGTTAGGAGATCAAAGGTAGAAGCAGCCTGAGGATCGATTAGGCATGAGTCGTGAGGTTCTATATATCTAGCTAGCTAATGCTAAAGCTAAAACGCCAGCGCAATATCTATCAGACCACCGCCCCGGCAATATAGAATGCAAATGGCAGTTAAATACGACAAGCTTACCGGTTTGTTATGGATCCCCAGCTGCGCCCACGCTATGATCTCCAACAGTTCTTCGATTGTGCCATAACCGCCTGCACATTACACAACAAGCTCAAGCTAAGATCATGATGCTACTCGCGATCGAGCACACCCGTTCTTTATGATAGCTTGTACGTCGTCTTGTTTGTTTAACTTCGCATCATTGCAACAGCTGTTTAGCTACGTACTAGTACATGTTTCAGAAGTCGTGATACAAAGCTGATATATGCTCAATAGCTAATAAGAGTCTTTGACCTGGCAGGGCGATGAAGGCGTCGGCGTGTTTTGCCATTTCTGACTTGCGCTCATGCATGTCCCTGACCACTTTCACCTCTCCCAATGTCTCCCCTGACACCTAGGAAAGGCTCGTACATACATTCAAAACATGTTTCATATGTGCACTTGTGCAGTAGTAGTAAAAAATATATACGCCTCGTATTGATCAAGCGCACTTCGCTTAGGAAGGGCTAGCTAGGTAGGTAGGAGCAGAAGAGATTCGCTCACTACCTCTTCAGGTAGGAGAGCACTAGGGATGACCCTGCACAAATGAGCAGATCAGGGGTAACTAGAAGCTATAGGAAGGGAGGTCGATGTACTCAGGAGGAGCGGTGTTGCATGAGCAGATGTAATATTGGTACTGTCGATTACCCGAGGACGTGGCGGCCGCCGTTGTGGACGGTCTTGGACACAAGGCCCATCAGTCCGCCGCTGCCGCCGCCGTAGACCAGATCGAGTTGCCTCTCGACCTGCAAAGATGCGTACGTCGTCAGGGAGACAACGAGCAAAGGAGAGGGGGGGGGGGGGTATCAGAAACGGTGAAAAGCAAATGTGCTAGACATTGAGCCAAGCCATCCACATGTACAAAAATGGCATTTCAAGTTTAAGCATGGATGGCTACTATCACCAGTTGCTTTCCAAGGTCGAGAGCGGCAGCACTGAAGGAAGGCCGGTTCCCCGGCCTGCTGCCGCAGAAGACGCAGACGGTTTGCACCGGCCTCCGGCCACCGCCACTGTTCGCCGCAACCTTCTCTTGGTTCGCCTCCATGTGTCGGCCAGGAAAGAAAGTGAGGAGGCGAAGGGATACCCGTGGGGAGAGGGATAGCGACCAAGATGAGGGTGGATGTTACGGAGGCCGGCTTCTCTCACGAGGCGCCCTCAATGCCTATTTATGCACAAGACGTTGCTTTGCATGCTATAATTGTACTCCCTCCGGTTCAAAAAACAAATCATTTTGAAATATATATCCTTAAACTTTAAAACTTTGGCTATTGATATTTTTTAAATATTTCGATAGATGCATAAAAATCATATATATAGATTCATCTCAAAAAGTATTTTTTTATAATATTATAATTTTGTTGGATTTTACAAATATATTTAACGAGGATATAATAATAATCAATTTATTATTTATTTATAAATAGTATTATTGTATCATTCTGCTCCTTAAGTATACCCCTTATATTCGTAAGGAAGAGACCTAACCATGTGGTTGAAAGCCATTCCATGAGGTTGAAAGCCTTTTCAAGTCCACTTCATAATCGTAAGTCTTTCTACGAATATGATATAGTCGTAAGTCATTTTATAACCACTCTATGGTCGTAAACTCTTCTACAACTAATCTAACTTTGACCAGCTTATCTACGACAACCTGCTACATTGTGGGTTTGTTTGACAAGGCAGTTAACATATGCAGTTGTTCTCTGGAATAACCGCTCATAACTTCTTCCTGCCTTTAGTGATAACCACTTTGGCGGCGAGATGTCATGTCACTGACAATAATCTCCATCAGATAGTTTATCGTCTGATACGTTGAGACGTCTCTTGGTATGTAGCAACGGCCACCTCTTCATACGCTATATAAAGGCTGAAGTCAGGGAGAAAGGAGAAGAAAAAAAAAGGGACAAGCAACGCAAGTAACAGGAGAAAGGAGTGTAAGACATCCAGCATTACTCTTTCTCTTGATTGTAATTTGTGCAATCAATATAGCTACATAAGAGTAGGATAGTTATTCTCTCTAGAGAAAGTCCGCATCTGTATAAAATCCCTGTGCTTTTTTCTGTGTAATCCGTGGCCCCAAATCAAATAATCATACATAAGATCAGTATTAGAATACCGATAATATTATAATAGTAATTAGTGATTAAAATTATATTTTAGGTATCGTATCGATATCCAAAACAAGTTGTTTTTATGAATTAAAGGGAGTAGCTCGTACTTGTCTGTTGAAAGTTATCCCGACCCACTGGTTCTCTTTGAAAGCATGATATAATTGGTTACTGACATGTTGTATACTGGAGTAAGTGTTAAGTCAAAATTTTTAATTGTTGGATCTAAACTGGAATCAGATACGCATACCTTAAAGCTAACGCAATGGTCTAGAAAATCGACTTAACAAATAAATCAGGCAACTTGCAAAAACCAAAACCAACATTATAAGCCCTTTTCCTACTATGCACTACTCATCCTACTTGTTGGGAAGTGGTGGCTAGTGAAATGCTAAACGAAAAGTTTTAAAATCTCCTTTAGCTAATTGTGTTTGCACAATAGCGCTAGCTACGCCATTCAAGATATATAAAGGTCATATGATCATATTTATAAAATCTTATATAACCCACTCTGGTATATACTTGTTACGATACAACATGCATGATTGCGTACGAACAAAATACAAGTCCAAAGGTACGGTAAGAAAGGATTTAATTTAGGTAATAGAGAAATTGACTCTTTCGGGAACCAGTAATGCGTAAATCATGTCAAATCAAGACCGATCAATATCCGAACAGAACGGATTCAAACTTTTCCTAGAAAAGTTTTCGGTGCGAAATTCCATTCAATGAGTAATTCAAATGAACCAGTAACGTGTAAATCATGTCAAATCAAGACCGGTCAATATCCGAACGGAAAGGATTCGAACTTCTCCTAGAAAAGTTTTCGGTGCGAAATTCCATTCAATGAGTAATTCAAAGGATAAATACATTTTCGGCGTGCGGTCGGTAGGATGTACTCCCCCCTTCCTCGGTTCCGTCCGCGATATCTAACACCTGGTCACACCTCGGGCTTTGAAGACTTCTACCTACTAGAAATTGATCAGCCTGATTTGCAAGTATAACCGTAAGTAGACCTAGCTAGTAATACCTAGGGTTTTTTTTAACTTAAGAAATAGACCCAGCTAGATGCTTGGGATGGCGCAAGTTTAGGACCAAGCCACCATTCAATTTTACTGTAAGGTGGCACAATCATTGATGAAGGGAACAACTCAATTCTCGAAAGAAATTCCCTTTGATGATATATTTGGATACTATAATTCCAAGATCGATCCAATCATGCAACTCTAGTCATTGGATTTCTTCATCTTCCACTTTCTTGAATAACTAATTAACATCTTAAAGGACCTAGGTTTTTCCTTTAAAAATATGAACATCTTGAGGACCTTGACATATCACGGGGCCGGGCCATTCAATTATCAACCATGGCCTCGTGCCTCGTCATTCATTATCTTATTGGCAACCTTGTCATTATCCTACCGGCAACCGCTAGCTCATGGCACCGGCCAGCCGGGGCGACCGCAATCGGCCGCCACCAGGTGCACCCACCCATACCACCGTCCGCGCAGTCCTGCCGGCCTTTTGCTCACGATCCTTTTGCTCCGGCCGTACGTCGTGCGTTCGATCGATCGATCATACACAGCTGCCGCGTTACGTCAAGCACGCGGCACTGCCTATACGTGCCCGGCACGTAGACCGTCTCGCGCGCGGCTCGATCGCGCATGGGCGCCTACGTACGCGGCGAGCACTTTTGGTTGTATATTATAGTTTAAAATTTTAAATTCTGTCTGTTTATAATAGAAAGTATGGAGAGAAAAATACTTACGTTTAATTTTGGCTGATATAGATAAATTTGATATAGTGTCTACTACAATCAACTTAAAGATCCCACTTTAATATAAACCAAAAGCTATAAGTTTTAAGCTTAAAAAGAACCCACACTAAACTCTTTTGTATTCCATTACTTCGGCAAGGATGCACACGCAGGCAACAAGCAGCGGCTTGGAATTGTGAGTGACGTTGATAGTCCAATAGCCAATCAACGTAACTAGAAAACGAAAATAATCATACAATAAAAAAATGCAAAAGTAGATAGATAATTGACCCAAAAGATGACAAAGAGAGCAATGGATGATCTTCTTTATTAAATTCAATTGATGTATTTTATAATGAAAGCATCTCCCATATATTTATAACCTACAATTCTTTTGATATATGCCTATATCTCCAATTTAGAGTCCAAGAAAGAAACTATGCGGGGCCTACGGCTACAGCCTAACAGCAGCCCCTACGAGGGGTTAATTTCGAAACACTCCCCCTTAGATGAATACCACAATATGTAAATGTTTCATTAAAAACTCCACCCAAAAACCAGTGGAAAAAGGAATGGAGAAAAGAGCGTGTGACATATGCAAGTTGTATTGCACTTGCTGCCTCGTGAAAAACCTTATGTGAGAAAACTTCTTGTAAAACTCATTAAGGGAAAATGAGATACAATACTTGATATTCTTAACATATAATCTTCTAGATTATCTATTCTATATGAATAGTATTTAATTTTCTAGATCAAAATATATATGGGCTATTATTCAAGGAAGTGCTTATTCTAAATTCCGCACCTATCTAATCGAAAAAATCTTTAAGGTAACTCATTGCAGGTAATGATTGTCAAATCAATTCTATCTGAAAAAATCAAAACTAAGACTTTCATAGTCTGAAGTAAGATAATATTTGTTGGAATCTTTCTGTTTCAATGTCATAATCATGATATTGTGAATAAATATACTGGATTATCACAATATTTAATCTTCTAGACATTCAACCCACTATTCTTCTAGAGATTACGAGGATAAAAAAATTTGGGAGCAATGTACTTGACACTTTCAAATAGGCACTGTTTAATTGTGCAATACAAGCAAATATTTGTCCTTACAAATGACTATAGAGGCAAAATTAGTTGCAATATCAAATACCTTATGGATATGGCTTGTCAAACCTCTTTATTTGGGCTAAACATTCTACAGTTTCAAAAATTACAACCAATTAGTCTGTTCTGTAGAACTATAAGAATGAGCCTCTTCGTGAGGTCTTGCTCACCTTCCGGGTGATTTCTCTTCAAGAGTTTTAAGGAGTGTTTAACCATGATGTGACTAGTGTCATCTCGATCATAGAACCCATAGACATCTCCGTAGAATTAGATCATTGACCAATAAGTCATTTTGTTGTGTGGATATACTATTAGAAAAATGTAGGGCATACCCCACTCTTAGCGGTAAGATTGCTTTTGGCAAAATTAACTTTTTTTTACTCCTTTATAAATTTTTGAAAAATATCTGACAAACTCCCACTTCTGGCTTACAGGAGTACCAACTAAACTTCTAATTCAGCTCAGTTAGTGTGTGAATCTTAATATTAAAGATCTTTTTCATCCCAAAAATCAAGGCATTCAAGAATTTTGGGATTTTCTCTCACCATGCATGATGCTGAGATTAGATATTTTAGCATACCATAAAAATACTTTTTCATGGGCACTAGATAAGTGAAATTTCATATCCAACATATATCCCAACTTAAGGTGGAGGCCTGTAGATGTATGCTATGGTGGTAATAATGTGTGGAAGATATTTCATTCATTCAATACGCACTAATTTCACTTTGGGTTATTTATTATATACAAGGAGCTAAATTTTTATTAATTCAATGGCATGAAAAAGTGCATGACCTAGACAATTTTGTGGGTTATCCCATATCCTGGTAGTTTATTATTCTTTGACAAAAATCCCATACAGGGATCTGACAGTTGGCAGACTTGTTATATTGTCTAGCTTCTTTATTCTTTACCCAAAACTTTGATGACCCAATTAGTCATAGCATGTTTAAACTTATTTGGATTATACAAACTTCAAGTTTATAATTATGCAACATGTTCTCTATGGTCACAAGTAGCATGTTCTTAACAGTAAAATATAACCATATAGGATGCTCTTCAAGAACATAAATATAATGTTACAACACAAAACAGTGACCACAATTAATTTGCATGAAAGTACTATATTTTCTTCTAGAAAATAACCTTAGTTGTATCACTGAAGAAGATTACTATTCTGCAGGAATATCCATTATTCTACAAGAATATGACAATTTCATTAAGTGGATGATAGACAATATGCCTAACTTCAATTTATGTTGCTAACATAAATATGACCAATTTAGATCATTTTGAATCTTTATAATCCAATAGGTCATCATGTTTATTTGGGATCTTACTTCATGTAAGTAATATAGTCACCAATGGTGATGTGTTTTTAGACCGCTTATATCAATACACGTGTGTTATGGCCGGTGAGTGTGGCACACTTCAGTACGTGCCAAAATGTTGTAGGCATGCAGTCACTTCAGGCAGTCAACTTCTTGTCGTGTGCACATCCACATGTTGGTGGTTGGTGTATTTCTTAGAGCACAAACAAATACCCTGCCATAGGCTACAAAGATGGTGGCCATCAACAACCTAGCATGAATGTCACTCTACATATCTTCCAAATACTAACAATCATCAATTTATTAATCTACCAAATAATCTACATAAATTATTGCTTCTAGCTTTGACCTAGGATATGCCATTATGTCTGCTATGGATCTTGTTTTCTACATTTTTCTTATGCCTCTTCATATCAAATTTATCTCTCATGTCCAAATTCCTCCCCCCTTTTAACGCAACCATAAAAATTCTGAGTGATAGCATGTGCTTTAGGCATTCACTTTGAATCTACTCTGGTTCTTCTAGTAATATATTGCAATCATGTTTCTACTAGAGTATAGTTTTTATTTGGCATGAAACCAACGTATACCTAGTAACTTTCAGCTTAGAGTTACTGAAAAAACTATTGTTATGGGGTGAAACTATATAGACTTGAAGTCTCAAGGTGCAAGTCAATCTATACTTGTACGAAAATTATACAATTTTCTTAAGCCAAAATGATTCTGTAGGGATTGATATAACGCCAATTCCATTTGTGCATGTGTTGGTAGGAAATTCTATTTCCTGTTGCCTAGTGAGCATCAATGCACACAAAGCACTAATGGATAAATAAACTTCATGGTTAATTGAGGCTTAGTGGACATCAAGAGCACATTTTCAATAATTATTTATTATAGGCAAGACCTTTTATGATTTAAAATGTTAGGCGTAGTAAGTCATAAATTTGTTCCATGCAAGATTAATGATCTTACTGCAGGTAAGTGGTGCTATTGGCAAGTATTTACTTCAGGTAAAAAGTGCTATTTGCAAAGGGCACAATAGGTAAGGTAACAAAACCTATACAATCGATAATTTGTACCATTTTCAACAATTTAACCTGTCATTGTGGGAAAAGACATTAATCTAATGCAAAAGATTTTAGCCTAATACAAAAGGTAAGAACTTGCCCTACAGGCTACAGGACCATAACCAAGTTCTTCAAGAACTATATATAAACTAATAATGCAACTCGTGTAAGTAAGTGAAATATAATCATAGCTAAGGGTAATAAAGAGTTTACTGTAGGTCTCAATATACCTCCCTGTGCGCTTATGCATACTCTGAATGCATTTGCTTACTTTCCCTTCCATTATATTGTCCATTGCCTTTTCTGCGGCTAAGATCATTCCCTTTCTTCTGAGTATTTGCATGTTCTTCTGGAACATGCATGGTTTCAATTGGGCTAGCAGTGTGATTCTTCAGGATATTATTCTGCTTCACTGTAACTAGCAAGGTAGAGACTAACTCAGAATACTCAACATAGCTGGTGTAATGATACTATAATTGTAAAGTCACTTTGTTAAGATGGAAGGTGCACACAATCCTCTCAATCATGTCTACTTTAGTAACTACTGGTTACATAGTCTTAATTGAGATATAGTATGGTGCTTGGCAATATTACACTATGCTGCAGATTTCTTGTCCTTGAAACACAATTGGATTCGGTCACATCATGCTTGCAGGGCATAATTGACCTTTTGCTACTTGTAGCATTTCTTCATGGATCACCACGTTGTTAATAGATCCCTCTTGGTCAAGTGCTCACTCTTCAGACAGTGAATACATTTCCCCTCTCCACAAGAGAATGTGCATTTATGCCATTAGCTTGCATGTTAATGGCTTTACTAAGAGATAAGGGTATGAGGTTAATCTCATCATTCAATGCCTAGGTAAGCTACTTGCTGCCATTCAGGCAGGTAGAAATTATCATAGTGATGTCTTAGCGAAACCTACATTATTCATGCAATATGATACCGTTTACTGCTGATAAAATTTAAATGCATGAAATGAGTGTAAAATAGTAAAGATTGGTTTTATATATTCAATAGATAATTCTATTACTTTCCCAAAAAAATTTCTATCATTTTCGAGCTACACATATAATTGGGATCACATGCCCAAGAGCGCTTAGGACCTCATGCTTGAGAACGCCCAAAACCATGCACCTGTGAGCAATAACTATGTATTTTAGCAATCCTCTAAATTACAAAAAAAACCATAATTAATTGCACACCGCACAATATGCTAGGAAAGTAAAACCATAAAATATGACACTTCCGAAAGGTGCTAAGTGTAATGTTTCACAAATTTGTGGAAGCTTGCATACCTAAAAATCATGTTTCTAGGATTAATTATGGTTATAACAAAACATTACCAAAACAATTAATTAATTTGGTTAAACCATCAGGGTTAAAGCACAAAAAACCTTAAAAATATTAAATCTGGTAGACACTAAAAACCAGAAGGGTTATTCTAGAAGAATATATTGAAATTCAAAATTCTCCATAATATCCCAAAAATCCAAGGGCTTTCTGCAAATTCCCTTATTCCATAAAAAACTGCCACAATTACCCAAACTTTGGGAGGGGGGTTCTTAAATTGGCATCAGGTCGGACGGGATCAAGCCCATTTACCGCTTGTCAGATCGGATTCCAATCTGGCCCTTTAAAGCAAGTGAGTCAGCCCGGTTGGCCTTTATGGCCCATCAGGTTGAACGGCTTGTCAAGGCAGTGGCCACCCAGCTCCTTCTCATGCACACACGCCATGCTACGGGCAGCAACGTCGGCCAAAGTAGCATGGTGGACGGCTGGTGTGGACGACAACGACCGACGAGCACGAGCAATGTGGTGAGTTAGCGGAGCGCATGAGGGGCGGTGGCCAATGCAGCGTGGGGCAAGCCGATTGAGGTTGCGGTGTCGACAACGATGGCCGACGGTGGGGCTTGCACATCAGGCACAGTCAGCTAATGGTAGGTCTCGTGCATCGGGCGCGGGCTGTGGAGACTACGACAGTGGCCGAGGGTTAGGCTCGGCGTGCTTCGGGTGCACCGATGGGGACGCAGGCAAGCCGCGACATAGAGTTCAACATGCATACGGGTACGCATACGGGTACGCTAGCGAACATATTGACGGTGGCACGACGTGCGTGAGGGCGCGCCCACGACGACGCCGTGGTTGAGAACGGAGGAAGATGGCCATGGTCGAGATGCAGCTCAGTCTCGGGCTTGGCTATGGGTGCGGTAGCCGAAGGTCATGATGGCAATGCACCAGCCCAGGGAAGCGACAATGCCGGTGTGGCAGCGGGCTAGTGATGGCACCGGCATACGAGCCAGCGGCCACATCAACTCTCAGGCCTATGACCGCACCGGCGAACGGGCCGGCCAGCCAGATGAGTTTTTCCCTTTTTTTCATAATTTACCGAATTTGATGAACAGTAGTATAGTGAAAAATAAGGTTCGCACAGCTGGCGATTGAACTTGCACGATGAGCGCAACGATCGATTCATGCAAACGAATGAGGAAAAGAACTCACTAATCTAGTAGGTTGATTCGACGATATACCGTGACCTGTAGAGCTATCGGAAAACTAGTGTCGACGAGCAATCTAAAAGCTAATCAATACAACTAGAAAGCGGGAACAATCACACGATCAAACAGTGCAAAAGTAGATAAACAATTGATATAAGTGATGAAAGAGAGAGCAATCGACGATATTTTTTCTTAATATCAATTGATGTATTTTACAATGGAAGCTTTTGTCCTATATTTATAATCTACAGTCTTTTTGGTATAATACCGCAACTCTAACTCACAATCTGCTAAAGAAACTATGCGAGGCCACGTTGTAGGTGCCTAACCGCGGCCATACGAGAGGTTAGTTTCCTAACATGAACAAATGTGCAATTCCACCGTGCATGACGCCGTCGGCGCGACAGTTTGTGTTAGGGAGGCGGGGATCGGATCGCAAATCCTATACACCGCCGCGACCGCTCAAAATCCGTTTCCTGCAAAGTTCAGGCACAAATTGCGGTTCGTGCATGTAGATAGTTAATTCCCCCACGATTTGCAGATTGTTCGAGCGTCATCCTTGACGTCAGATCCTGACAGGACCTTAATTAATCATCTAATCCAGTATTTTAACGATTCTTTCTTGTCAATATACCAAATAATACCCCTTCTTATAGCAGGGGATTCCCGGCCAGGCACCCCCGCCACGTCGCCCGTGCCCGCGCCCCGGCCGGCGCGTGGCGCGGGATTTCGGTACGGCCGGAGGAGGTGTTTTCCTCGTGTTTTCCGGAAATTACGTAGAGGTCCTTTTTCCTCGCAAAGAGGTCCTTTTTCCTCGCGAAGAGATCTCTGGTGGTTTTTTACGGTGGATTTTTCTGAAAAACCCCCTCCAGTTTGCAGGATGGCGCCCCGCGGTTTTCTAAATTGCGTACGGGTCCTCATTTCATTACATACGGGTCCTCAATTTTTTCAAAAAAACCCTTTACCTTTTTCGAAAATACGCATGTGCCCTCGATTTTTTTTAAAAAACTCATCACAAATTATCGTCTCTTTTACTTCGGTGCACACAGTGGCTGGCGCGGCGTGTCGCCGCGCCTATGCTGCTAGTATATTACTACTATAGGCCATAGATCAGGCCGACCGAGATCAGCACAGCATGCGTACGTCTGCCTCGCTGCTCTGATGTTGACGTATTCGCATGCGGTAGCGGCAAGTGACGAACTGTTTACGCTTTTGGTACCATTTTTTTTTCAAGTTTGCCCTGACGTCGGTTTTGCGAATATAGCTTCATCTTGACAGGTATCACGTGCCACATCACTAGAGCTCAGTAGAGTTGGCGTCCGTGGCAGCCCAAAGGACAACGGCAAGCGAGCAGACAGCACGGCAGCCAGTGGGGCCCACGGTGCTGCCGAGCTCCCTTAACTTGGCAGGGTATGTTAGCTTCAGTCGAGCAGTGGGAGCTCGGTAGGTGGCTGTCCTCGGCAGGGGTTAGGGGCAAGGGTATGGGAATTGTCAAGGGTAGAGGGAATTGGCAAGGTGGCCGATCGCGATGAGGTGCCAACGCGACGCGACACCTGATTCCCGTTGCATTCGGCAAGAATTCTATGGGCATCCATGCCCGCGTGCACCTGTGTGGGGATGTCGGTCGCGGACGTCTTTCCGCAGACATAAAATAGGTGGTCTCGCTTTCTACCCTCTCATCCGAAACCACGCACTTCGGTTTATTTCCTGCCGAGTGAGAGAACGCCGAGGGAAAAGAAAGAAAGAGAGATTAAAAGGGGAGTTTGTAATAGTGTTTTGAGGTGGTTTTGCTGTGATTTAGGATATTTCGTAGTTAGAAGGATTGTAGGCAGGTGAATACTTTCAAAAAAAGTATGCTTCATTCGTATGAGAGCAATGCGCTTAATATGTCATTTGCATTTCATTAGCGTGATGATGGTTTGGTAGTGTAGAAAGTGCTCGGTAACCATTTTTAGTTTACGGATATGTTTTTCTAATTACTCATATTTTGGACGTATTAGTAGCGATAATGATTATTTTTTATAAATAGTTAAAGAAATACAAGTTGTTATTTTCAGTGTTCCTGGTGCGTTCACAATTTAGGGAATATGTATGTAAATCTGCACTTATATATTTTTAGTGTTCCCGATGGTCCTCGATGCCCCCACTGAACGGCAAGTTATTTTAAATTAGAATAAGCCTATAAAAGTTGTAGAAGCCGAGTACTAGACATAGGTCACGAAGGCTAAAACCCGCAAAGGAGACAATGAAAAGGCACCAATGGATCTAAATGTATGTGACAAATGACTGCAAGTATGGCTTCCAAAGTGCACACATGTATCTTAACTGTAGTTCGGGTTGATGGTTCGTACATGTTGCTATTTGTATCGTATGGGTAGTAAGCCAAACATACACACCTAACCAAACTTTACACTCCATATAATTCACACCTTCATTGCGAAATATTATGTCGGGCTAGACATGGTCCATTACGATAATTTTTTGCAATAATATATCTATACTACTTATCAGAGTATGTTGGTGATCGTGGTTCATCTGCCCTTCCAAACTCCCCCTTGCACCTTTCTAAAAAATTTCTACCCTGGTTCAGAAAAATGAATGTATCAAACAAACAAATTCGACCAATCTATAAATGCTTTAACAAAAAATAAAACACTACCGGGTGTGCAGCAAAGTCGAGGACACAAAGGCACGTGCAGATAATATGATTTTTTTCATGCGTATGAAAGTACGGGTATTCACCTAATTAGCAAAAAAAAAACTAAATGGACCGCGTGGTCTAGGCACTGTCGAGCCGGTGGTGCTGAGCTAGGTGAGCTTGGCAGTGCTGTGGGCCTTGCCACTGTCGTAGACACCAACCTCTACCGAACTCTGGTGGTATGACGGGTAACAAGTTTCATCTGCCGCGTCTAGCAAACTCGGAGATATAATTATTTTTACAAAAACAACATCCGAAGCTAATTTGTTTTAAAAGAGTTACAGTACCAACAATGGGAACAGTTCCCAAGTGACTGGCTTCACTTTTCACGCCCCTGGCCCCTGTTAGCATCAGCATCACTGTAGCTTGGCCAAGAACCGACCAGCTGGTAAAAGTCTACACAGCTCCTGCTTCGAATCTACAAGAGACTCAGAAGAGAGAGAAAGGGGAGGAAAAAGTCTGCACCTTCCAATCAATTATTAATCAACACAGAGATTCGCCTAGCTGGTTAAGAAAACATAGGCGTCACTGTACCTAAATATTCTTTTGCAATACTATTAGTACTAAATCAAACAGATTAAGCTGAGGATCGATCATGAGCTACGTTCCAAAAGAATATGGTGGTGAAGAAAACTATATATGTGGATTGTTACCTCTTAGTGGGACTGGTTGTTGCAGACGGCTAGTTCTTTCTTGCAGAACTAGATCAAACCTTGTAAACAAATAGAGCTACAGGATAAGGAACAAGGACATCCAGCAGAAGGCAGATATTATGATAGCAAAGAACCTTTTTCCCCTTTTGACGTACTGTCTCTACCCACTCAAAGACAGCCTTATTCTCTCTCTCTAAATTTTTCTGACCAATAAAAAGTAGCTTGTTCTGGGTCATTAAAATCAACCACAACCAGATCCACGTTACTGTCGAACAGGAAACGATTAGCTCACGCCTTCTCAGTGAATAGTACTTGTATTAAGGGCTGGAATAAATAGATCAATTACATATTGCTTAAGGAACGATGAATACTGATGATTCCACCCCAACTGCTAACGCCGATCAAGGAACCGCGTCACAAAAAAACATTTCCTCTCTTTGACACCCGGGAAAATTAACATGTCCCTTTTGTTCGTGTTCAAAATATATATTTGTCGAAGTAAGCCCGTGAGATAGGTTTTTTGGGTGAACCATAAGAGATGGAGCGTAAACTACCTATTCTTTCCATAGCTTTATGTCTACATTTGTGTGGGTGCAAAATTTGTGACTGGCCATTCAACGAATCACATGCCAACATGGGTAAATATTCAAAAAAAAAATCTGTACAAAATTATGTAACACCCTCATTTCTGGAGCCGTTAGGGTTTCCTTATAACTACCCAAAATTGCTCAGTTGTGAGTACTGTAGATGAGTGTACATCGTTGCCAACACAAGCTTAAGCATAAAAACAAACTTTATTACAAAATTAAGTCTTAGCAGCCAAGTTTTACACAACAGAATGTACAACCCAAAGTTATAATACAATACAAAAAGAAATTCCACAGGCACGCCTGAGTGTAGAATAAACCCTAGCACCAGGTGTCGTCTACATCATAGTACTCCTCAGCATCATCTTCGCAAATTTTTTCATTTTCTTGGTAAGCATCTTCTGTTTATGATTTTAGCAAGCATGAGTACAATCAACCGTACTTAACAAGTCATATGGGAAAATGCTATATAATTATTTGCCATGATTTCCAAAAGAAGGGAGCATAGTGGTTTTGTTAAGGTATTTGTGGATGCAATTTTATTTGTAAATATTTTGTTTTAAAACACAAGATAACAAATCATGAACTTCTTAAGGAATTTGGGGATTCAACATCTCGATTACCAAACTTCAACCTTTCCAACTCATTTTCAAATCTACTTATGCTTCGCTATTTGAATCACCCATTAAACATAGCTTCATTTACTGGAAGCACGGCATATTCGAATACCAGATATTATGACTCTGCAGAGTTGCCCAACTTTACCCATAAGATTCCTCAACCCTCATAACTGAGTTAAGAAAATAAGGTTGTTTCACTGCTCATCTCTTTATGTAGCCTCTACCCGATAGACTAGATACCCCCTGTCACGGAATACAGCAGCCTGATAGGGCGGAACCTATCATTGTGAAAGTATGGTTTTACCATTTTCATACAACATTCTTACGTCTACTGTTCCCTCTTCTGGAACAGTATATCATATCTTTATAGTAGATGTTCAATCGATTTGAGCGGCTACTAAACCAGGTTTGACAAGTCAACGCTTGTGGTTGAGCGATTACTATGTTCTTTACTTAGCACAAGATTCCAGACCTTACTTTTTATCAACCAGGTAACCATTCGCAGATAAATATCTAGTGCACTGCGGCACCATCACTACTAGTGTAAAGTAGTTGAATTTTCTAAACTAGCATGGTATATTTTATAGTTATTTATTATTACTAGGGCTTGTCAAGGTGAATACGGCCATCAAATAAAATAAGGCTTTTTCATGTGGTAGAACATAACTAATATTATGTCATTCTAAATATTTATTGTATAAGAAGTAACAGTGCATAAATAACATAATGAAAATACTGATAAATAAATAATTAAAGCAATATAGGTTCAATATGATCAAAGACATATGACTTGCCTTGCGGATTAATGTATTCTACAATTTCGTGTTCTTCTGATTCTTGTGCTTGATCTTGAGCTTCTTCTTCTTAAACTAGCTGACCTTCGCCATCGTGTACTAGCGTAAAGCAAAGGAAAATAATTCAATTACCTGATAGCTTGTGTGCAAGAGTTCTGAAGATGAAATACTTTCCTCATGGAGACTTGCTTGATATTGCCATCCCAAGGGATGTATCTCCCACTTGGAAAAGCATTGTTGTATGGTTTGGAGTTGATGAAAAAAAGGACCTATTTGGCGCATCGACTGTGGATCCAAGGTGAAAATTTGGTGGAGTTCGTGGATTCCTCAGCCTTTCAACTTGAAAGTCACTGGAAAGCGTCGGCCAAACTGCTTGAAGTGGGTTTCTCAACTCTTGGACCATGATCAGTGGTGCTGGAAGGAGGATGTATTAGTGCAAAAATTTCAAGCCTGTGACGTGGAACAAATCATGAAGATCAAGCTCTCGGCATGGCAGATGGAGGATGTGGTGGCTTGGCATTATGAAAAAATAGGTTTTGTTCTTTGTTAGAAGTGCCTACAAGCTTGCTATGGATCTTCGAGAGGTTGATGAAGGTGGCCTGGGAACAAGTTCGAATAATGAGATGATGTGGTAGATCTGAAAACTTTTTTTGGAAGATATTAGTTCCACAGAAGGTAAAAATCTTTGCTTGGCATCTTGCCAAGGATGGTCTGCCGACGATTTTGAACAAATGGCGGCGTTTGCTTGAGATGAATAAAATATGTACAATATGTGGTATGGTTGAGGAGACTGGGCATCACGCTGTGGTAAATGCACTTATGCTAGAGCTCTTTGGCATTCTCTGAGGAAGTCAGGTTGGCCACTTCCTGATGAGGCCGTCCTTTCTAATTCAGATCCGGACTGGTTCTTGATCTTACTCAGTTTGCTACAGCTTGAGGAAAGGAATAGGCTGGTTTTGTGTTTGTGGAGGACCTGGCATGTGCGCAATGAGATAGTCCATGTGGGGAAGGTCATCCCAATCACCTCTTCTGTACAATTCCTACAGGAGTATTGGAATTTGCTATTTCAAATCCAGTAAGGTGTTGACACTATTGACCGAAAAGGAAAGAAGGCTTTAGGCACTATCCACTGCTGCCTATCTCATGAATTTTTAGGGAAGACTGGTTGGTGATCTCTTGATTCCGATTAGGTGAAGATCAATGTTGATGGTGCCTTTTCTATGTTGTCAGGTGAAGCTGGAGCGGGTATCGTTATCCGCAATGACAAAGGGAGTGTCTCGCTAGTGTCTTGGTGAGTACCGAAGAATATTACTAATGTAGAGGAAGCGGAAGCTTTGGCTTGCAAAGAAGGGATTCAGTTGGCGGTGGAATGGCTTAAACAACCAGCTATCTTGGAAACAGACTGCACTTTAGTGGCAAAAAATGTTGTCTCAGGTTACTTTGCAGTGGTCAAGACTTACTTTTATTATTTTTGAAGTTTTGGACTTAGCTAAACTTTTACCAGCATTTGTGATCTGATAAACAAAGAGAGAGCTAAATTGCATTGCTCATGAGCTCACACAAAATGGCAAAATGTACAAACCAATGTGCGGTTTGGCAGGACGAGTGTCCTTGTGTTGAGCATTTAGTTGCTCGGGATTGTAATTTTCTTCTTAAGTGATTTATAAAGCTCTTTTTTCCTTGTAAAAACAGATTATAACCTTACCTAGCAAGTTGTTATATGGTTCATGGACTGTAAGACAGATGAGACCAAAAGGGATTGCTATAGACCAGTCCTGGTCTTTTTTCTACGAAGTAGGCACACAATGCGTGGGTTCTTTTCGGCTATAGCTTATAGCTTATAGTTTTTAGTCCTAATATTAGCACTTATGTTAATGAACCAATTGCCGATAAACTGATAAGCCACTTCGAAAAGAATATCCCGATAAGCCATTTCGAAATTATGATAGAGAAATCGTTCTATTTATTTGTTCAATGAAAGGCATAAGGGCGTCTCCAACAGCTGGCTATTTAGTTAGCTAGATCTGATGTGGCAAGGAAAAAGTAGGAGAGAGAGTAGTCACTAGCGACGAGCAAATAGCTGATCTATTTCACGTAGTCCAAGAACATGAGAGAGGAGCATGTGGGTCCAACAGTATAAAATAGTCTTTGCTTTTGTCTCTCACCTCCACGTCAGCTGACTATATAGCTAGTACTAGCTATTACCATTGGAGATGCCCTAAGTTATAAGATATAAGCTGAAAAGAACTAGGCAATATGTCTTGAGACTAAGTATTGACCCTCCTTGATCCGTTCTGTTCTTCCCTCTTGTCCAACCATCCAACCCTCACACCACCTCCATCCTGTAGACATCAAAGAGAGTAGCTATGGTACCTCCACCCCCCCCCCCCCACACACACACCATGGTCGCTAGCACCAATACTGGGTGGTATTGTATCGCACTATCGCAACTACCGGTGTTGTCTCATCATCACCCTCTTCATGTCCCTTCTATCAACTCTATTAAAATAAAATAGAAATTGGTTTTTATATAATTCTAGCCTAAAACTAAAAAGTAATCCGTAACAAGTATGATCGAAAACATACAAATTAGGAATAAAAATTAAAGGATGATTAGATATTTGATTTGTAAATGAATTTAAAACATAAATTCCAAAATATTAAAATTTGTAAACATATACTAATTAGGCACTCTAAGAAACATCACGTATTAATAAAAAGATCGAGCCATCTATCTTGCAGACCCAAGTTAGAATGGCTCGGATTAAAAGAAAGAATCACATGTCAAGTACAATCCAAATTAACTAAATTTTAAAATAATAAATAAAATTAGCAATTTGATTTCCATATGACATGTAAAGTAACATCTATAAATAACTAAATTTTGAAATAATAATTAAATGAAAATCAAAAAATCAAGAAAAAGAGTCCATGTTAAGTATAATCCAAATTAACTAAAATTCAAGGGAAAAAATAAAAATGAGCTATTTCATTTCCATACTAATTCGAAGTAAATCCCTGAAAAAAATATATCTATTATATACTAAAAGTCGATGATATAAGTTTTACAGTTGTTAAGAAAAAAGGGAAATAAGCTACAAATTCTCATAAAAGAAAAGATAAACACCCATCCCTCGATGCAGCGAACCCTTTTTATGGTCAGTAAATGATTAGCAATGGATGTTTTAGATCAAACAATGGATCTTATAAGACAAAACTACTTATTATAGATTCTAGATGAATATATGTACCTCCTATTTCCCCATTCCTTCCGTTTGATCGACTTCATAGTTCACACATTTAGTTGCTGTGACGTGAGTTTCATATACACACACACACTATATACTATATATATATCACATCATAGCTAATAATATTGCCCTACCAATTTAGATTTTCTAAGAGGCGACCAGTGTGGTTTCAACAGTGACGATATGGCGGTGATCGGTTCGGCTGAAAAGCTCATGGCTTATGGCTGAAAACACTGTAGCTGGTTGAAAAAAGCACTGTAGCTGACAGAGGCTTATTTAGCATAATTAAATTTTAAAAAATTTTAAAATATAAAAAATATGTTAGCCCATTACGTATAATACAAACAAATACGGGAAAAAAGAACCAGCAAAAAAGCTCAACAAAAAGCCAAAAGTTCAGAAAAAGACGAAACTTATGAATAGTAAAAAATAAGCCAGAAGCTAGAAATCGAAGCCAAGTTGATCAGGGCAAGGAAGCAAGAGAGTGCCAATCACCGGACAATGATTTTCTATAGATTCTTGGTCCCGAGATCGCTATAAGGACATTGTAATCAGGGTGGATATCCAATAAGTCATCGTCTTATTAAGTTTTTTAAATGTTTAGTTTAACTTAATATTATTTTATGTATATTTCGAAAGTACTTTTAGAAGTGAGCTAACGAGCTGAGTCGAGTTAGAGCAAAATCCAAATCTATTTAAATCAATTTATTTTAATATTTAACTAATTAATAAGTATAATTAAAATAATTTTGTACTGACCTAACGATCCCTAGAGCTTTTTTCCACCCTTATTCGTAATTTTCCATGCAATGGCCTCACAGGCCGTCCATAACAAGATTGGGCCCACCATAACAGATGACCACAAGCGTATACGTACTGATAAGTATACGGTTCCCCTCTTAAAAAAAAAGAAGAAATAAGTATACGATTTGGAATAAGAAACAACAGATCGATGACTGAGGAATATTTATCCTGAACGAGAGAGGGGAAAAGAGTGACAAGAGGTACTTACAAAAGTTCACTCAAGTGAAACCAGTTTGGGAGGTATTTGGATCCTTTGCCGAGCTCGTCTCTCCAGGTAAGGAGAGACTAGCCCAGCTCAGCAATGCAAGACAAGCTTTTTTGGTTCGTATAGTTACCTTGCTCGTTGACCTCGCCAGCGGCAACGACTTCAGTGGCCAGCGACGATTCTGAGGCTCGGATCCAACTGTGAAGCGAGCGGATCGAGGCCGGTGGCGAACGGATCGTATGAAAGAACTACGTGCAGAAAATAAATGATTGCATATGTAATGGATAAATAAAGGTGATCGGTTCGGCTGAAAAGCTCATGGCTTATGGCTGAAAACACTGTAGCTGACTGAAAAAAGCACTGTAGCTGACAGAGGCTTATTTAGCATAATTAAATTTAAAAAAATTAAAAATATAAAAAATATGTTAGCCCATTACGTATAATACAAACAAATACGGAAAAAAAGAACCGGCAAAAAAGCTCAACAAAAAGCCAAAAGTTCAGAAAAAGACGAAACTTATGAATAGTGAAAAATAAGCCAGAAGCCAGAAGCCGAAGCCGAATTGATACGAAAGAATTCAAATATTAGAATTTTAGAATATTATCAATTTGATTTAATTTCTATGTTTGTAGAATTGGTTTCGTTTGTGATATTGATGAATAGTAGTATATGTTAAAACAAAGAATGTAGATTATAACTTTGGAAAAATACTTGTTTTTTTTATAATTTTTAATTGCCATCTCCAATAATAAAGATAATAGTTGTATCTATATTAATACAATTAAAAGAATGCAAATTATAATGGATATTATAGGCAAGTTTGTGTCTAGGTGTGAATTGCTTGAGTTTAATTCTATTTCTAGTATATCACCTCTTAATTTCATACAAAAGTTCCCTAACTATACGTGCATTCATATCAGTGCAAATCAACTTTATGCACACTTTCATAGATCAAGAAAAATGATTGATTATGATTTGTTAATCATAAGTAGGATTCATCTAATTAAGAGCTGGATGCTTTTCTTTTTTGAGAAGTTCTAGCAATTATTCTCATTTACCATATAACATCTATCAGTTATGAATTGCTAAATATAATTAGGGTCCATCAAATTAATGGCAAGATTTTTTATTATTTTTTAGAGAATTTCTATAATATTTCTCTTTTTTCTTGACTAATGTAATCAAACCTTCAAAACTTTTATTGTATGATAGATAATGGTTGATATAGTTTAACTTTAGTTAAAATCCACCACATCATTGCGATTCTTTACAAAAAAAACTAGGCCAGCAAGATTTGGCGGGGATCCAAACAGCCCCTTAGTCAAATTGAATTAATATAAAAAGGGGAATCAACCTGGAACCAGTTGCGTTTTATATGAGAAAATTGTACAACATTCTCATGTACTTTTAAGATTGCCCTCCAAAGAACAAGACGACGAAGAAGGCATGTGTAGGAGAACTTCACAACTTTACTGTGATGTGTTGATGCTGGCGCATTGGAGCATTGCCAATCTGCTATGATCGAAATGGACGAGGTTACTAGTCTCTAGAGGGAAATGGGCTATATTGTTTTGAGTTGCGGCTAATAGCTTTTAATTGTGATTGATAGTTTGTCTACACCTTTTAAAATGGCAGCAGACAGCAAAGACACTGACACAAATAGCGTCTTCCAGTTTTAGGCTTAAAATACCGTTTGAAGAATCCGCTTCAAAAATCACTCAATTTATTTTTTACTTTTGAAGAAATCAAAAACGATTTTTGAAGACATCAAAAACCAAAAGCCCAAAAACAGGGGTCTATTTTCCTCAAATTTGAGGTGTGAAAAATACGCGTGGGGAACGTTTACATATCTCTTTCATTACACCAAGTCCCCTCAAATTTAACAACGGCGGAGGGAAGCAACAGCTGATACAGGATACCTCCATATCCAGTGCACAGCAGCCCGAAAACACTAGTAAGAGAACCGAAAGAGATGCAACGTACACCAAAGCAAAGATTTAACAGTACTGGCAACATAAAGATCGAAAAGCAAGCTTCAGCTTTTGTACAAGAGTTCAAGACTGCCGTTGCTGAACACTGAACTGGCCACAACAGTTTTTCTCTCTGCATATCGAGTTCAAGTCTGGCCTTGTTACATTTCAAACTAAAAGCAAGCCAAACTCACGCTACCGCATTACAAACATTAGTTCACGTTAATCTTACACACGTCGCACAGAACCCTGGAGACGCAGCACGGCTAGTTTCACTTGCAACAACACACTAGGCACACACAAGGGGCGGAATGTGAAAGCCAAGAATGAATTGCCTCAAAACAGCACACCTACCCACGACAGACACTGGGATGGAGACTAGTACACCCAGGTTGCATTCTGCCAGGACCAACAATTGTACTAGTTCATTCAGAAGAATGAACCTCTGAGCGCTTTGCACAGAGAAGATACATCGCAAAGATGGCAGCGCAACGTGGGAGCGAGAATCCACACTCAAGTGTGTATGCCAGTGAACAGAAGCCACTGTTTTAGGTTTGCCAAACTGCTACTTCATGCTACCTTGTGAAGGAGATGTAAGTCAGGTGGTACAGGGTGATGCTCCGAGTTCTTGGTCTCCTGATGAATCCAAAAGCAGTTTGTCAGAAATGGAAATGCATCTACTGATAATTGTTTCTTCAGTAAGTGAAGTGTACCAACAGATAGTGAAACGATTGTATTACCTTTGTTTAGTTCAGCTTTCTCGTTGGGAGCACCGTTTTCATTTTTCTTTGTGTTCAGGAAGCGTCCCCCAGTTCCTCTTGCCCTTCGCATTGCATGTTGATGACGAGACTCATGAAGATAAGGCTGCAACATCAAATGCCAGTGCTTAACAAACTATCATGTTCTATCCTTTAGTAAAATGGGAGGCATCTGACCAGGACAAACATCAGGAGTTAATCATACAAAGGAGCATCCTGAAAACTCAAAGCTACTGACCTTAAAATCCTGAAAACTGCACAGAAGTAATATACAGAGGTAGCAGGGACAAGATATTGCTTCACTAACCTTCCTTGCTTTAACCACCTTTTTCTCAAGTTCAGCTTTTGCACGTGACTGCCTCCGTCTTAAAATTCCATGATACTGCTTAGCATTTACATAAACAGGCTCCTCGGATATTTCAAGAGGCAATGGCATGCGAGAGTGAGTTAATCCAGGCAGCTGGAAATGAGTCTGCGGAGAGCAAAAAATGCAGCCAGTTCAGGACAGTGGAAGTACATATTTAATCTTTATATAAAGTGAAAGCACACAAGCAACCAACTTTTTTCTAATCACAATTTATCATTTTGCTTGACAAAATACCAGAAGAACCTAAATAGTCCGCTGTAATTTCAGCACCCTTTCAAAAACCCTTGCAAAAATATTGTGGATTGTTATTTATATTTATTCGTATTTATCAGCACAAAGATTGACAAATGTTCCAAAATAACATTTCCATTCTTTCTGCAATTCTTTAATATCTTAGATCTAATATCATATCTCATAATGTGCTTACTTGAATTAAGTATACTGGGTAATACCATTATTTACACCAATGCTATGAAGGATTGCATACAAGGGGGAAGATGATTTCTGATATTTAAATTGGCATAAAAAAAAAGTACCACAGCTTGAGTTCCATAGGGACCAACCATGCCTGTATAGTAAGCATCAGGGTACTGATATGTTGCAGAAGCCTGCACAATGACCAATATTAACATGAGACGACGAATGCATTGCCAGACAAGAAAAGAAAGAGTCCAGGAAGGGAAGGAGTGCACACTATTGGTTGGTTTAGTTCCAGCTGTGAATATGGTGCTAAATAGTCTGACAGCAAAGCAGGCATCTGCGATGTGGCATGGTGCTTTTCTTGACCAACGCTTCCATCTGGTATTCAAACAGCATCAGTTCTTACTGAAAGGAGGTAGCATGTTTAACATTTGTTGCTGACATAATGAAAAATGAATTAACATCTATTCAGATATAATGCCATATTTATGCAAGTGGAACTTGTGCTAACACCAACGTCTAAAATTTTAGGCAAGACATTTGCACTACTCCTGTCATCTGACCTTTATCAAAAGTCACTTCAACTGAGAAAAGGCTACAAGTAAGTTTATCATTATGAAACAATAACTGGACAATCTTCATTTTCTTCACCCGCCTGACAGGTTTGCAGAAAACCAATAACAAGAATGGTGCTAGAAAGTGGAACATGAAAAAACATAAACAATTCGGTGTTATGATGACCTCAAAAACAAAGACCTTTGGCAATATACATATCAGGTTGTAACAAAAATTGTTAATGCCATTGCAACTGATGTCACATTAAATTTCAGCCAAGCATATTATATGTGAAGAGCTTGAGCACTTGATATCAGGCTTCAAGCATTCAACTTAGATTTATATGATACTTGCAAGAAGCCACGAACCATTTAGTAAACTAATAGTCACATATATCACAGAAAAATATTCTAAAGGAGCCAAAGTTCAGTACTGACAAACGAAAACGGCGCAATATTTTCTTACTGGCTATACAGAGCAATTCAGTGTGCAGAGGACAGTGAGGAACACTTTCTCCCCATTCTTGTTTGCAGTTGATGTGAACAACAGCTAATTTTATGATTTCTGGACACAGTGCAAAAAGTGTTTCACATAAAGACACATAATCAAAACATCAGCATGAAAAAGTCAATGCTATACCAGGCACAATTACAGGACATTCACCAAAAGATCAAAATAGCACATGAGTTCCATCATCATTTTGCTGAAGTTACTCTAGGTAATTCAGATTCTTGCTTAGTATGGTCATTTAAGTAAGATGGTATTCCATTAAAATAGAGCTAGGTAAGCGAAGGTACAGCTGAACACAACATCGTGAAAATTCTACATCAGCACAACACCACAGCACATGTCATGCATGAGGGGGATGCAGCAGTGAAGGTTTTACAATTAAAGAGCTGACCAAGAATGGGTGCTAATGTGCTGACACACATGGTTCTCTTTATCAGAAGATGAAGAACTAGGGCTCATGAAGCCTGCTTTCAATTCTTACCTCCTTTTATGCCATATAAGGAAACTATGGTACCACATCCTATATGGAAACATCTTAAGCAAGAGCTCCTTGTCAACTCAAACCAATTTACAGCCAAAACAAGCATGAGCAGAGGAGATAAAAAAACTAGCACACCAATTTGCTTTCCTCTCTAACAAGACAAGAGTAGCACTAATCTCAAAGCACACAAATAGGTAAGTAACATCTTATCCACATTTATCATATTTTAAAAATTATACAAATCGCTGTTGATAAGAGCATAGAAACACCTCTCACAGAACAAACCTTTTGGTTCCCCTGACCTCCGTGAATCCTCGCTGCTCTCCCCTCTCGCATCGTCGCTCGTCTTGCCCTGAGCGCCTTTGGTGGCATCACCACTAGCAACCGGATTGCTCGATAGGCTGATCCCTGCTCCGCTTCCCGGCACCACAACAGCCGGGGACACCGCCCCAAGCCCGGAGCCCGTCCACCACGGTTGCATTGCCATGCCGGACGGCAGCGCGCCCTGCCCTCTCGGCTCCACCAGGTTAAATCCCCCCGGCCGTGATTCCATACCACTCATACTAGCTCACGGCCTTGCTCCGCGGTTCAGGCCCTCGCTGTTTCAGTAGCAGCAAGAGAGCATACACGGAAACACAGGTCAATAAAGAACTAAAGATACGACGCTACGAACACAGAGAAACTAAAAGGAGACTAAATCATTCGTAGATCAGTCTTGACAGCACAAAACAGTGGAACGATCCTGACTCGATCGAAGCAAGAAGCCATTTGGACTTGGCCACGCTACGAATCCTCGGAAGAACTGATTGATGCTCACGAATCATGAAAAGATCGGTAGAAATAGTACGACAACAAGCAATTACTACTACTGAAAAGAAAGATCGGGAGCAAGAATGGATCGAACCAAAAGACTTTTCTCGGAAACTTTCCAGCGAGATTCAAAGTACAGTACCAAACTACAATCATTTATCATCCAAAAAGCTTAAATCAAACACACAGATAAGAAAAAAAAATCCTCTGCTACAGTTGGACAGGTGCAACTGAGCTCAGGGAAAAAAAAGAAATTCCCCTCCTCCTCCTCCTCCGTTCGAGCAAATAAATATCCTCGCTTCACACACACCGAAAAAATCGCATCGATCCCAATCTGCCGCCGCTACGCTCAGCAGCAGCAGTACTTGTCCTCCCCGATCCAATCCCGAGCAGCGCAAGAAAACCCGGTCCTTGAATCACCCATAGCCAGCAGGACACCCACAAGATCCCCGCACCCCTCACTCCCCCCCCCCCCCCCCCCCCCCCCCCCCCCCCGCGGAATTCGGATAGCCCCTTATCCGGAAGAAAACCCAGCAGCCACCCAAAAATAGAAACACCGCATCAAAACCGAGGCGGGCAAAAAAAGGGCAGGCAAACACCAATCAAAGCCGAGGGAATACTGACCACTGGGCGTGGGCGTGGAGGGAGGCGGCGGCCAATAGCGCGTCTCCTTCCCCTCTCTCTCTCTCTCTCTCTCTGGGGCGCCGAGAGGAGGAAGAGGCCGGCCAATCCGAGGCCAGAGGAGCTAGCACGCTCACTATTATTGCAGTGGCTAAAGCTAGACGACAGGTGGATCGACGGGATTATTGGGAGCCGAAGGGAGATTACCATGGGGATTCGGATGGGTGGACGGGTGGATTCGGATAGACGTGTACGGGCCAAAAGCGAGGAGGTGGTCAGGTGAGGTCCGGTCGCCACGGGGCTCTTGGTTCCAGCGCGACTGCTGTGTGAGGTGACAGGGTGACGACCGGAGGAGGGAGAGAGAGGGCGAGGAGTGTGTCCGCCCTTCGAAAAATTCTCAGCTATGTAGAGGACGTATACGTGTGTGCGTGTGTGTGGTAACATGAGTTTAGTGTACGTCCGGCTGATACATTTAAAAAAAAGGAGGGAGGGGTGTCCTCGGTAATGCAGTGTACGGGCTGCCAGATGGCAGATGGTTTGGTGGGTAAATTAATGGCCATGTGAACCACGCATGGCATGCTCTCTCTCCTCGTGTTCGATTAGCTGGCCGGCGCAATTAGTTTACTTTTCGCCGCTCGCTAAGAGCAAGTATAATAAGAGGCTGTTAGTAGGCTGTATGCTGAGGTGGAGGAGAGAGAGGAGGAGAGAGAAGAGAGGTGGGTTATAAATTTACAGCCAGCTGAAACACAAGAACCAAGAAACTTTGTGAGAGAAAGGAGTGGGTCATACAGCCTTCAGCTGGCTGTAAACTACTATACGAATAGACTGATAAGTGGACTGTAAGTGTCCATACAGCCAGCTGAAGGCTGTATTATTAGCCTTGCTCTAATAGTATAGCCAACTAGTGGCTATAACACTTATCTATTTCATCTATAGTCTTCAAAAAAATAGTTCATACAATAAGGTAGCTATTATAATAACTATTTGGCCCCACGTGTAAAAGAGTGAAATGCATATTTTTACGTGCTATAGCTAGCTGTAATTTAGTAGCCAGCTTCCTTCTCTCTCTTCCTTTCTCTCTGCCACGTAAGATTTGGTTGATATTATATTTGCTATAGCCTGCTGACTAAGCCTTATTGTACCTGCTCTAATGGAATACTACTATAGCCCACTTTACCTGGCTTAGGATTTATTTATGTTTCTGGCTATAACTTTTAACTTATAGTTAAAATAGTATTATAATGATTGTCAGTTTTTTCTTGGAGAAAAATATAAACAAAAACTAGAAAAAAAAATAAAAAAACCGTTATATCGTTATGGACAATACAAAGAAATAAATAAAAAAGACAAAAAAACCTAAGAAAATAAAGTAAATCAAAATTAAAAATTGATATGTTCTAAATGTCTTCTGAATTAAATAAAACAAACTACAAATCCACATCAAAACCAATGTAGAACAGTTGGTAAAAAAACGTACGCAAATTGGGTAGAAAGTTACCCCCATTGCATCTCCCATGGTGCACGCAGTCTACGTTCTCATAGCTGAACAAGGTGGTGTATGGCACCGCCAATGCCCAGCGGCCATGCACGCAGTTCGTCAAGAACACGTCGGAGATGCATAGCTTCACATAGGGCTGCCTATCCCTATGTAGATGGGACGAGCTCAACGCCTTCTTCGAAAAATCTAGGTAATTTGCAGTCTCTAAAACAAAAAAATCATTTCCTCCGAATTATTTGGGTTGTGAGAATCAGATGGTGCTACTACACCAATTGCAGCACGAGAATTGTGTCCGGGCTGAATGCTCTGAACAGCTGGGTTTATTTACCAGATGGGTCCTTGGGAGGGCCTTGAGATTACACCAATGCGGCATCACTGATTTGTTACACTGTGAGCAAGAGATTAAAAAAATTCATGGATGGGAGCTTTGTATGTTCTAGTATTCCCTTTTATCTAGCTTATTGTTTTGACAATGTTTTGAGATGCTTTGTTTGGGCACTATTTGATCTGGAAGAGTTCCATTTTGATACATCATGCCAATGCTATTGAGCTCATGGCACTGGCATTTGCAAATCTTGTTGAAGATCTGGTTCATACTACTTCTTGTTGAACATCATGGTGCGGCTCATGAGCAAACTCGAACAAGCTCGAATCAGGAAACGAGTCAAGCCAATTTAGGCTTCTAGCCTATTTCCTGAACAAGTCAAGTCGAGCTCAGCCACAGCTCTAAACGAGCTCAGATGAGACTGGCTTTAGCCGGCTGGGCTCAACTCATTTCTATCCATAGTTGGAGATCAGACCAAGGAAAATTCGGTCAGAAGAGCCAGCTCAACACCGTTAAACATTTGGCTGCGCTCAAACAGGCCGTAACCCGGGTTTGTCGGGGCCGCGTCCTTCATCTCCTGCATGTTTGGTTAACGGGTAAACCCGCCGAAAGAGCCATGCCGGCAGGCCGAGCGATGGATCATTCATGTCCTCGAAACGCCCACTCAACGGCCACGGGAGGGGCAGCCCCGTCATTGCGCGTGCGACTTCCGCCTGCGCGACGCAGGTATCCGCGGGGCCCGCGCGCACGGCATCCGCGACAGCGAGTTAAGCACAGCCCGGCCCACGCGTCCTCCGCGGTGGGGGACCGCGCGGGGCGACGTGGCCCGTCTCGCGACGGTAGGTGGAGCGGGCGCGACGGCGACGGGCACGTGAGGACGCCGGCCGCAGCCGCTAAGCTATGGAGTCGCGCTGCCACCTTGCGCGGGCGGGGCGTGGCGCTGTCCTGCGGCGAGGTGGCAGCTCGGGTGTTGGGGGACACCGCACACCCCGTCGTGTTGTGCGCTCTTTTGTGACGTGCGGCAGCTGCCAAGCGGCGCGGCTTGGCGTGGCCCCCCGGACGAGTAATCTGCACGTTTGGATCTTTCGGTACTTTATACAGGCTCGGGTTAGGTGTGAGATTTTTTCGGCTGCTTAGTATGTGAATGGTTGTGGGAGTGAGTCGTATGCGTTTCAAAAAGTTTCGGTAAATCGTTTTGAAGCGATGATTGAGTAACTATTCTATTTATTTATTAAAGAGAAATTATAAATTATAAATTAAAAAGAATATGTAGTACTAGTTTTATTTATTTATTTAAAAAATCATAAATCATAAGATATAAATAAAAAACGTGTAGTACTAATGTACTAAAGATTGGAAAGAGAGGTGCATACTCACGAACTACGGTCTGGAAGAGCTGTAGAGCATGCAACTTGGAACATGCGTTTCAATGGCAAATGCTATGAAATCATCACTATATTATAGCCGGGGGAGTTCCCGGCTGCTCGCCGTGCCATATTAACTTTTATGCAAAAAAACTCCTTGCATTTTCTAAAATCACATAAAGGTCTTTGGTTCTCGCAAAAAGGTCCCTGTCAGGTGTTTTCCCAAAAACCCCCTCCACTTCACCGAAATTACGTATCCTTTATAGGATAGCACCCCGTAGTTTTCTAAAATTACGTATAGATCCTTGTTTAGTTACATATAGGTCCTTACATGTCCTTAGTTTTTTTGCGGAAAAGGCATTCGGTTTTCTCGAAATTACGCACTTGTTCTCGATTTTTTTTAAGAAAACTTCCTCGCGAATTGCCGTCTCTTTTACTTCGGTCCACATGGTAGCTAGCGCGGCGTGGCGCCGCACTTATGTTGCTAGTCAACTCAATAACTTGTCCTTGGTCATTCATGTAGGATTCAAACCTACTATGCTTTATTGGGCTTAAGCTTTTATCTTCTAATTTTTAGCTTTTAGTTTCTTAATTGTATTTTTTCATTATCCTTTTGTTTTTTGGTTTCTCTTTTAATTCTTTTCATTGTCTATGACGATGTAACCTTTTCCATTTTTTAAATTTAATTATACTAAAAGGCTAACAATAGTTACAGTGCAAAATAAAACTCAAACAGTATCAAAATGTGCAAAAAAGCTAGAATCAAGAACACAAACCATGGTATGCAACGAGACTACGTAATTTTAATGGTTTCCTGCAGGGCATGATGTTATCAAGTTAAAATATATTTGGTCGGCGTGAGAAACTTTTACGACATGATTCTTCATTGAAATTTGGTTGCTCGATGTTCTTCTCCCTTTTTTTCTGTTTGATATCGATTTACGAGGCTGAAAGGCACTCGTGCCATTTGATCTAACCAGAAGACCCTGCGCGTTGCAGCGGGAAATTATAGAAATCAATTTGCTGAATGTAATAGAGATTAATTATAGTTAGTGGGAACTAATTGCATCTAAAAACATCTATGGCACTCATTTTTTATCTAAAAATTATGAACAATAGAGATGATATGGTTGCATGAGAGAAGTGAGAAATAGAATTTATCGTAGTTAGTGAGGATTATTTGTTTAAGATACTAGAAGAATACCCGCTCGTTGAAGCGGAAATTTGTAAAAAATAATTTGTTAGTTGTAATGTTTAAATAAATTAAGATGAAAAAAGTAGAGTCTAAGAATTAGAAGACCATGCAAATGAGGAACATCTATGACACAAGAGATGAACTTTTCCAAGACAGGAGAGAAGCAAGCAACGGATTGAGCTTAATTTTTATCCAAAAATTGTGGACAATAAAAGTACGACGGTAAGAGAGAAATAATATTAATTGTAGTTAGGAGGGATTACTTGTTTAATATATATAGATATATACAAGGGAGACAATTTATGAAGGGTTGAAGAGGCAAATAGCCGCGCCTGTATTTTTATCAGATACACTGCAGCCGTAGGGTGACACTACGCCCATGCTTCCTAATACGTTTTGAGTAAATCAATACCCCTGATGTTGAGTTAGACAAAGAAATATTAGAGGGTCGGATCATGAATATTAGTAGCATGTATCGACCATTCGATCTACCTTATCTACCTCGTTGGAACTCGACTAAAGCTATTGGTAGCTCTGCCCGAATGAACACAACCTCCATACGATGTCTTGCTCGCGACGGGTTAGGATACATGTTCACCGGGGTTAGCTTTCGAGGTTCACTAAGTACCATGACAATTGAGTTAATTAGGGCAGGGTGGTGGCCGCCGAGTGGTGGGAGCCGGAGGAGCGGAGAGGCTAGGTGGCGAGGGCGCTGCTGGTCGCGAGTTTGACGGTAGGCAGGGGCGACGAGGTCACGTGGTGAGTTTCATTTTCTTGGGTGGCCGGCTGCAACGGCGGCAAGAGGTGGAGGTAACGCGGCGAAATGGTGAAGACGTCGTCAGACGCAGGGGAGGCAGGCCGGCGGTGCAGGAGAGGCGGGTAGACTTGGAGGTGGATGCTCCAATCCACATAGATTTGCCACGGGCCACATAGATGATCGGGATGTTGCGGCACCATTGCCAAGCAGCTCAGGGTTGCAGTGGGTACGAAGGCCCGGTGGCCTGGCCCATTTGAGTGCCCGCAAATGCACTAGACATTTCCATTGCTCGCCGGCAAACCATGAAAGCAGTGGCGTCATTCGTCTTTTTTCACTTCCATTTTTCTTCAGACAAAACACTGAAGCATTTTTCTTCAGACAAAACACTGAAGCCAGTGATGCTTTAATTTGGCAATATGAAAGTAATGGTGTTTGCTCTTCTAAATCTATGTGTGCATTATTAATTTTAGGGGTGTGAAACCTGTTTATATTCCTGCAATCTCGAAGCTGATTGTCCCACCTAGAGTTCATTTTTCTTTCTTGGGCTGCTTTCTCACAACAAATTGAGGACTAAAGATAACCTGGCCAAGAGAAATGTACATAAACCTTTGAATTGTGCCTTTTTGTGAGGAAAATGAAACTGTGATCATCTGTTTTTTAATTGTTGGTAGCTAAAGTTATTTGGGATGATATCTCTGAGATTTTTCATATGAATATTGATCCTGATTATGAGTTGCAAAATTTTGGATCAATAATAAAAGGCACAAGTAATGAATTATGTTGTTGTAGCAATATTATGGTGCTTATGGAAATGTCAAAATGACATTGTCTTTCAGCGCAAAAACTGGTTATGCGAATAACAGTGCTGAGGAAATGGAGACTGCTTTTCCAGGACATACAATTACTGCAGATTGGATCAATGCTGTGGACAGGTGTGGGTCTCTTCTGACAAGACCAATGAGGTTAGCCTGCACATGAAAGCTCTGAACCTGAAAGGAAATCTGGCGGAATACAATGATGGAGAAGGGACCAAGGAGAAGAAGAGAGGTGAAGATGGAAATAATGTGATACCAAGAGGGATGATAGCATAAGCAACAGAAGAAATGTGGTGCAAGCTGCACCTATGTTTCTGTAGAATAAAAATGTGAGATGATGAAATGAGATGCAGGGGCATTCGTATAAAGGCTTTTCCTTGATAATTTTTGGTTAAAAATAAATAGTAATAGCTGAAAGAGATGGTTTTTAGAAGGAAAGGGCGAGCGGTGGAAAAAGTGACAGAGAGATACGTGCGCATGACGGGAGAGGGGAGTGAGGCGCGTGATACACCTGCGGCCTCTACCTTATCCTTAGAGCGAGACGGTAGCGAGAAGAGTGAAGAAACTGCTTCGAGAAGTTGGATATTCGTATTAGCTTTTCTAAGCAGAAGACAAACAGAAACTAATATGAACAAGACCGTAATAGTATGATGAGCTAAGGCCTGAAAGCCGTTTGAAACGCATTGGCTTTTTAACGTGGTTTTTTCTTTGCATTATCTGTAAAAATATAATGGTTCTTTTATTTTCTATATATTTTTATTTTCTTTTAGTTGAATGCTTTAGAAAAGCTAACAATTGCTACAATGTCATTTTACCTAAAAGTCAAAAGCAAAAAACCACAGTACTTTAAAACATGGCTAAAACTACGTACTCCGTTTCAATCAAGGGTCCGTTCTTTGTGACTGCAGCTTATGGCTTTTGACTAAAATTTTTGAATTTTAGCTGTTCACGACAGAGGTTACGGAGAGATACTCACATACAATTTTGGCCGGTACAAATGACGTGCTTTTAATGTGTACTATAATTAATTTGTAGATCTCATTTTGAAAAATATCCCGTTTAAAAGTTAGATATTATAGCAAAAATCAAAGGCCGGTTTTAAAAGTCGGAGAGAACATACCCCAAATTAGGGCTGGGGCATCCTTAACGATGTCCTGTTCATCTAGAGAAAACACCGAAGCCACAGAACAGAAGGTGCGGTTTGCCTCTTCTTTCAATGCAACGGATCCTCGTAGCCGAGCACAGCGTAACGCCATTGCATCGCGACTGCGCGCAGAGAGTCCAGTACAAGGGCGCTCGAGCCCAAGCCCAGCCAGTCCTTGGTGCCCCGAGCCGCACCAGCAACAGCGACAGGCGTGGGGGCACCGGGTCGGCCGAGCCCACCTGCACCGCGCACTGCCCGCTGCACCACCCCCCCTGCGCCGCACAGCCACAAGACGACATCGCCGCGACGGGATGAGGTGAGATGGCCAGTAGGTGTCTGTCACACGGAGCCTGAGCCGACCGGTCAAAGTCGCTGCACCCCGCGGCCCCGCGCACAGCGCTGAAACGACGCGCACCCGCCTGTGCTGCCACAGCCTTCCCGAGCAAGCGGCAAGCGCACCACCAACCACGACGCCGCCCCTCCCTCCCTCCCGTCGCCTTTCAAACGCGAGCCAAGCCGAACAATTCCCCAGGCGAGGGAAAGAGACGCCAGATCGTTTCAAAATCTCGTGTGAGCAGCAACGGTCGCCTAACGTAGCAGTGGCAGCGCGCGGCGCGGCCAGTCGCAGCTACTAGCAAGCGTCACTCTCGCACACACCGCGCGAGGCGTTAGAAAGCCTTCGCCTCTCCTTGACCCCTGTTTTGTCCGCCGCGTGCATGGGCTGTGGCTGCGTTTATAAGTAGCAGCCGCGAGGGGAGCTAGAGCCAGGCAGCTAGCTCTGCGGCCGGCTGCGCGGCGGAGTGGCGATGGCGACCCTGCCGTGCGCGGCGGCGGCGGTGAGGAGGTCGGTGCAGGAGGCCGCAGCCGGCGCCGCGTCGTACGCGCCGCAGGCCCCGGCCGCGCGGTCCACGGGGAGGTCGGTCGAGACGCTGGTGGTGATCGTCGCGGCGATCGTGCTCGCCGCGGTGCTCGCGGGCGTCGTCGCGCGGATGTGCGGGGGGCGGCACGTGATGCCGAGCGGGGACCGCGACGTCGAGGGGTGGGTGGAGCGCCGGTGCCGGAGCTGCCTCGACAGCGGGCTGCCGCCGCCGGCGCAGCAGACGCAGGGAGCACCAAAGACGAGTGAGACCAAATAGTGCTTGTGCATTTGTGTCACTTCTTGTAGACTTGTTGTGGTACTCTGGTAGACTTGTAGTAGCAAAGCTAGCGTTAACAGTAGGCATTACTGCCGTACTGGGTCTGCTCTTTTGTCCACGAGAGTTCGAGATTAATCTTTACTGTAAGATTTTGGTACTGATAGATTAGTACTAAGTAAACTTAGTAACCTACATTGATGTGTGCACTATGAAGCCTGTTCGATCGCCTAATGAAAGACACCTTTTCTTTTCCTTTTTGTGCGGCCTTTCATGTGCATATTTCTCCGAACACTTGACCTTGGGAGTAGGAAGCGTTTAGCCCCCATCTTCCTGCGCCAATGCGTGCTTTGGTCAACCACGTATGATGCAAATGCGTAATATCAGTACAACCCCAGATAGAAACGGGATGTAAAAACCAAAGCAAATGGCCAAAAAAGAAGATGGAAGTCGCAGCTGGAGAGAGTCCAAAATAAGCTCAGCTGATAAGCAAAAACAACAACAGAACAGGAGCGAGCAAGACCGGAGCCCTCGCTGACAACTGATACAGAAGATGAGCTAACGGTGTCAGATGATCCCATGAGCCAAACCAGGCAACCAGCATCGAAAACGCCAATGCAAAACACAGTAAACATCCATAGCCATTGGATTTTTACAACAGCTTATAAAAGCACTACAAGCGAAGTTTAAAATGATCCCTTCACACCCGAAGATAGCTCGAGGCCATTAGAATTTCACTGATAGAAAAATAATAGGTCAGATTCTGAAAAGTTTACCATCAACTTCAGAAAGTAAAATGAGTTCGAAGTTCTTTACCTCCGGACAGCAGTCCTGGTGTACTATGGTTTGATTGTGTGGGTTAACATGCAGCACACAAGATATTCTCCCCCGCAGCAATCATACAAGGGGTTCAGTACCTGCAAGCAGAGGACCAATGATGTAAATTGTTGGGCAATTTTTTTTTCTACTACATGGTCCAATCATACACGAGACAAAATATAATATCCAAATGAAAGGAAAACATTACCCTGGCTCTTGTTGAGTGCTGTAGTCTTGGACTCATGGGTGGAACAATAATTCTATCAGGAGATTAAAAAAAATGAAAGAATATCCTTATTTGGTCATAACAAGTTTGGAGAAAGCATAGAAGAATATGTCAACAAAATCAAATCAAGTAACTGACCCAACCTAACCCAGTAATACATAAGACACTATTGGCAAAAACTCAACAAATTCAAAGCAGCAACTAGTTCCGTGTGCCTGGAAATACAACCTGTATGACCACGAGAAAAATGAAATCACCAAGCATCTTTTTCCAAAAGTTCCTGCCTTTGCATACTCAAAATTTGCAACCTAGAAAATTCTTGACTGCCATGCAACGTCATCACCGTATTAAAAACAAAAGCAATATCCTAAACATGAGAAATTAGTAAATTCTTGACAGCCATGTGTTGTGGCATCGGAAGAATACTGTTTTCTAAGATGATTGCAAATATTCTCCAAAGGCTTAGAATTGTTTGCAGTGCTTGTCATTTCATCCGGGAAAGAAAAACATAGTGTAGGATTAAACATGGTTCCATCTCTTTACAACCTAATCGTAGACCAGGTTTTGATCCATCAATATCAAGGCGCAACACCAGGAGTTGGCCTGCTTTTGGTCCATCAACATTGCTTAACGCATGATTTAGCAAAACTAGGAAAATGGGTCCGTATTTGCTCTAATGAACAATGGGGTACTATGTAACAAATTTGTTTCACAAGCAGAAACATGGAGCAGAAGTGACCGCAACTGCCTGCAAATAGCGGATGGAGGGCACCCTCCGGCAATTTCGTCATCCTGCCGTGACGAGTAGATGACGAATAGCTGCCAGACTGAAGCTTCTTCATCTCCAGCATTATGGCAACGACGACGATAAGCAAGATTTTGGTAGGCAAGGGAAATAGGCAGCCTTCGCTTGTGGGGGTAAGCCCAGAGACTTGGCGGCCACAGGGAGAAATTGCCCTGAGTCCCCACGGAGAATTCAAGGAGTTGACTTATCCATTGGATAAGCCTGACTCTTATGTTGGGATGTGGGGTAAACTATACTAGTACAAATTAAAATTTTTATCACATAAATCAGAAAACCATACAAATAAGAGATAATAAGTAATTACCACTAGATGCACAATGCGGCAAAATAAGAGTTGAAATAGCCTGGTTCAACGTAACACATGTTGATGTAGTGAAAGTAGTCGATCGTCTATGAGCAGTAGTTGATCTTTACGAACCAACTGTCTTCTTGTGATCGTTCTGATCAGTTCCACAGTCGCAACAGCGTCTCTACCGAAATCCACATGTTCAGGGATGGAACACTGTACGTCGGTGTGCTACTACCAGTGCGCATGGCAAGAGTTTCGATGGGGGTGTGTCTCGGGATTTCCTCTGATCCTTGTTTTTCGTACAACCCTCAGTCCCATGCCTCTTTCAATATATAGCCTCCTATTGGATCTTCATCCGATACGATTAGAGATCATATCCAACTCGGAGAGTCTCCGACCGGATCTTTATCTAATACGAGAAGATATCGTATCTCACTCTGAGTCTACATCTGGAGCCTTCTTATTCCAACTTGCTAAATGTGTGATCCTGTAGGTTTATGTATACTTGGTTGTAACTCGAAAACACCTTTTTGATCACTGGTCGATAGTAGTCCTTAGCAGGATATATCGACCTCAAATATGTTGGGCAAAATGGGAATTTCCCTCTATTTCCAAAATAAAAGAAAAAAGGAAAATAAATTCCTCATGGGCCCACATGTAAGAGGGAGGAGAGGGGATAAGGCTGGCCCGTCTCAAATCCGACGGAAGTGCTCCCCCTCCTCTCCCCGGTCTTCAAGCGCACGGCTCGAGCTGCCGGTTTGGGCGATGGCACCGCCACCTCCGATCTGACATCCCTCTCTTTCTCCTTTAAATCAGGCCATGGGAGAGTGCTCGGGGGTAGGAACAAGAAGACGCACACAGATCCAAGAGCAATCAGTGAGTTTTCCTTGGTCTCCCGCACAGCTTGCATTCGTGAGCTCGTCGGGAACTTGGAGATTCTCGCCGACGAGGCTTCAGTTGATCTATTGTGTGGGCGTTATTGGTTGCTGCTACTATCTATGTCGAGTTCCTCTTTTGGCATTTGTGCATTCTGCACAGTGTGCTAACGGTTCATCGATACCTTGATTGCTTCATCCAATTGGGTGATTATGTTGGCTTTGCGCGGCATCTAGCAGCATCTCAGCTTCACGAATCATTGAGTATTGATTCGTGGAGTAGGGCATTGTATCTTCGATTATCTCTTCGATGATATCCTGGTATTCTTTGGTGATTGGTTTACTAGGACAGTCTTTGCAACAAGCCTTGACCCGTTTGACGTTTTGGTGGCTTGGATTGCCACCGCTCTGTGAGCTCGCTCTCTACTCCTGTTACCTTAATTGTGCATTAGTGAGCCGTGCTAGTTCATCTGTTTATTATCTTTGATACTTGATTGTTGGTTGGCACTAGGAGAACTATTGCATGATAGTCTGTGGGCTTTTGGTTATTCGATAAGGATATTTGTCAAGATTGAATTCTCAGTAACATTCTAGATTGATTCTGCTAGTTAAATTTCTCATATTCTAGTTGTATATTTCTGTAGAGTGTAGTCCGTGGCTTTGTCAATTGCTTATGCTCAATCTCTTGCACAGTTTTGCTTACTGCTATTGGTAGGCACTGTCGAACACACACACACACACATATGTTGATTTTGTAATTACCGAAAATAGATGTTGAGTATACAATAACTTTACTCTATTACTAGCGTCTAATTGCTACCGGAATCAGTTGTCTTTGCATGCTATTGACATTGATACTACATTGAGGTAATATTCAATTAGTTAAGCTAGTATAATTTTTGAAGGTTTGTCACTGTGATAATTGAAAATTTGCCAAGAGTGGAAGAAGGCCAAGTTTTCTTTAAACTTGTGCAACTCCTCACCTGAGAGCAGTACTACATATTATTAATCTGTGCAGTATGCAGATTTCAAATGCTCACACTTGTGTTTTATTAAGCATATTGTCGTATGTTAATGATATGAATCATTTATCTATTTTGAGAGATAATATTTTTACTTTCATGTCATTCTCATATTACTATATAATATATATATATATATATATAGTGCTAGATAAATATGCTATTTTGTGCTAGATTATAATTGGAATTAAAATGAAAATATTGCTAAATCCCCTTAATTTCTAACAGTCTAGAAAACCAATATTTGTTGAAATGGCTTCATCTTCTGGTTTTGTTAAACCAGAAGTCTTGACGGCGTGAACTTTATGCGTTGGTAAGCCAAGACAAAGCTATGGTTGGTTGACGTAAAACTGTTTTGGGTTACCTCTGATCCTCTAGTGCTTCCTTTGGAAGGCGAGGATAAACCTCGTTGGGAGGATACGAACCATTCAACTTTGGCTAGGTTATTGGCCATCTTGTCAAACCTGCTTTTCGATATCTATGTCAACTTCACGGAGGCCAAAAAGCTGTGGAATGAGCTGAATAAAAAATATTCAGAAGGGGACTGAGTCTTTTATTACTGCTAATTAATTGAACTACAAGATGGTAGAGGGACGGTCAGTGATGGAGCAACTTCATGAGCTACAGCTCCATGTACGTGATTTAAATCAGTATGACTGTCTCCTGCCAGAGAGTTTTTAAGTAAATGTCATATTGGCCAAATTACCACCTTCTTGTGCAACTCCTCACCTGAGAGCAGTACTACATATTATTAATCTGTGCAGTATGCAGATTTCAAATGCTCACACTTGTGTTTTATTAAGCATATTGCTGTATGTTAATGATATGAATCGTTTATTTATTTTGAGAGATAATATATTTACTTTCATGTCATTCTCATATTGCTACACACACACACACAGATATATATATATATATATATATATATATATATATATATATATATATATATATATATATATATATATATATATATATCATTTTGTGCTTGATTATAATTGGAATTAAAATGAAAATATTGCTAAATCTGCTTAATTTCTAACAGTCCAGAAAACCAATATTTGTTGAAATGGCTTAATCTTCTGATTTCGTTAATCCAGAAGTCTTGACAGCGTGAACTTTAAGCGTTGATAAGACAAAGTTGTGGTTGGTTGACCTAAAACTATTTTGGGTCACCTCTGATCCTCCAGTGCTTCCTTTGGAAGATGAGGATAAACCTCGTTGGGAGGATGCGAACCATTCAACTTTGGCTAGATTATTGCCCGTCTTGTCAAACTGGTTTTTCGATATCTATGTCAACTTCACAGAGGCCAAAAAAGCTATGGGATGAGCTGAATGAAAATATTCAGAAGGGGATAATGGGAATGAGTCTTTCATTACTGCTAATTACTTGAACTACAAGATGGTAGAGGGACAAACAGTGATGGAGCAGCTTCATAAGCTACAGCTCCATGTACATGATTTAAATCAGTACGACTATCTCCTGCCAAAGAGTTTTTAAGTAAATATCATATTGGCCAAATTACCACCTTCGTGGCGAGACTTGGTGACTGCTAAGAGACACGTTAAAGAGCGCATGATGATTAATGAATTGTCAGGCACGATTAATGTGGAGGAGTGTGTCGGGGCCAGCAATGATGAGAAGTCCCATATCCAAGCTCACCAAGTGGAAGTCAAGAACTTTAAGAGTAATGGGAAGAAAGTCAAGAATCATTCCCAAAACAAGCCCAAGACCCAGCCAATGAAGAACAAGGAGGTGATCTTTACCGGTTACATATGCAACAAGGGACCATCTCCATATCAGCACAAGAATAATGTAGAAGCTAATGTGGCTATAGCTAGTCCCATCTCAGATGGATATGTACCTCAGGCTTTTATGGCAAATTCATCAATTGACTGGTAGACTGATATAGGCGCAACTAGACATATCTATACTGATCGTTCATATTTCTCTTTATTTCAGGGTGACACTGGTGGCTCCATCCTAATGGGCAACGACGCCGCTGCTACAGTACGATGGATTGGCAAGGTCTACCTGAAGCTCACTTTTGGCAAGACGCTCATCCTTGGAGAAGTACTATTTGTGCCTACGATGTCCCACAATCTTATTAGCGGCTCAATGCTTTGTAGGCAAGGAATTAAGCTTGTTTTTGAGTTTAATAAGGTTGTGTTGACCAAATTTACTACTTTTGTGGGAAAAGGCTATGAAAGCGGAAGCATGTTCTGCTTATCCATTCTTGATTTTAATAATCCAAACATTTTTAATATTATTCATTGCAATAAAGCTCATGATATTTGGCACTCTCATTTATGTCATGTTAATTTTGAAGCCATATAGAGGTTAAGGAAAATGAGTTTAATTCCAAGTTAGAAGCATGCGAAGGGCTTAAAGTGTGAAGTGTGTGTGCAAGCAAAGCAGCCTCGAAAATCTTTCTATAGTGTTGAGAGGCGAGACACTTCTCCACTAGAGCTAATACATTTTGATCTTTGTGAAATAAATGACATTTTAACTAAAGGTGGCAACCGTTATTTGTTTACTCTCATCGATGATGCGATCAAGTATTGTTATATTTACTTACTTAAGTCAAAAGATGAAGCACTAGAATACTTTAAAATATACAAGGCTGAGGTGGAAAATCAACTGGAAAAGAAAATCATATGGTTAAGATTGGATCAAGGAGGTGAATACATCTCTAAGGAATTCTCTCAATTCAGTGAAGAAGGTGGAATAATTCATGAAGTTACTTCACCATTTCTCCCTCTCCCCACTCAAATGGAGTAGCCGAAAGAAAGACCGTTCTGTATCTTGGTGAATGCCATATTACTGGTGGGGTGAGACCGTTCTCACAGCTAACTATGTTCTAAATAGGGTGCCTCTCCATAATAGTGAAGAAACACCTTATGAAGGATGGAAGGGAAAAAAATTGAACATATCATTTCTTCACACTTGGGGTTGTATTGCAAACGTGTATGTGCCTTTGCCGAAAAAATGGAAACTTGGTCCCAAGACTCTTGATTTTGTCTTTATATGATATGCCCATCACAACATAGTGTACAAATTTCTAGTGGTCAAATCCGAGGTTAGCGATATCGCTAATAATGTCCTTATAAAATTTCGTGATGCGTCTTTCTTTGAGAATGTGTTTCCTATAAGCACAAATGAAGTCATTGTTCCTAATGATTTTTATGAACATTCTATTCCTCCTAGTGTGGATGACACAACTCCTAAATTAAAGTTGAGGAGGAGTAAGAGACAGAGGATTGAAAAGTCTTTAGGTGATGACTTTGTCGCCTACCTCGTGGATGATAAACCATGTTCCCTTTTAGAGGCATACGTATCCTCAAATGCGGAGTACTGGAAGGATGCAGTCCATAGCGAGATAGATTCCATCATCGCTAACGGAACATGGGAGACTACTGATCTTCCAAATGGATATAAGCCAGTGGGTTGCAAATGGATCTTCAAAAGAAAGCAAGACCTAACGGTACTATTGAAAAGTACAAGGCCTGTTCAGTGGCTAAGGGTTTCACGCAAAAGGAGGGTGAAGACTATTTTGATACATACTCGCCTATCGCTCGACTACCCACAATCCGTGTGCTTTTAGCACTAGCTGTTGCATTTAAACTCAAAGTACATCAAAATGGATGTTAAGACTGCTTTCCTGAATGAAGAGCTGGATGAGGAGATTTACATGCAACGGCCTGATGGTTTTGTGGCTAAAGGGTAAGAGAGAAAAGTATGTCGCTTGGTTAAATTCTCGTACGGTCTAAAACAAGCCTCCAAGTAATGGCATGAGAAATTTGACAATACATTGACTTCGATCAGCTTTTGTGTAAACAAAGCCGATAAGTGTGCATATTATTGATTCAATGGGGGTGAAGGTATCATCCTCTGTCTTTATGTGGATGAGATACTGCTGTTCGGGACCAATATGGATATAATCAATAAAACCAAGTTGTCCTCTCCCAGAACTTTGATATGAAAGAAATTGGTGAATCTAATGTTATTCTAAACATCAAGCTGTTGAAGGGTAAGAATGGGATTACCTTAATACAATCTCTTTATGTGGATAAGATCCTAAATCGTTTTGGATTCATGAATGCTAAGCCTGTAGCCACACACTATGATCCAAATGCAAAGCTACATAAAAACACTGGACATGGAAAAGATCAACTTAAATATTCATAAATAATTGGATCCTTAATATATTGAACTAGTGCAACGAGACCTGACATCTCATATGCTGTAAGTAGATTGAGCCAAAACATACTTAATCTAGGAGATAATCATTAGACATCACTAGAAAGGATACTTAGGTATCTAAAAGGAACTAAGAATTTGGGGATATATTATACTAGCCATCCGGTAGTTCTTGAAGGATTCAGTGACTCTAATTGGATCAGTGACTCAGATATGAAGGCTACGAGTAGTTATGTATTCACTCTAGCAGGTGGAGATGTTCCGTGGAAGTCTTCGAAACAGACTATCCTTACATGGTCTACTGTGGAGGCTGAGCTAGTAGCACTTGACTTAGCAGTAGTAGAGGCGGAATGGCTCAAAGAGCTTCTTTTTAACCTACCAATATTGGAAAAATTAATACTAGCTGTCTTAACCTACTGTGATAACCAAACTGTTCTGGTTAAGGTGAAAAGTAGGAAAGACAACATGAAGTCCTCAAAACATATTAAGAGGCGACTTAAGTCAGTTCAATATGCCAGAGAGGCTGGTGCAATCACTGTGGAATAAATCCAGTTGAAAGGAATCTAGCAGATCTTTTCAGTAAAGGACTGGCGCGTAAGGTCATTCTTGAAGCATCAAAGGGAATGGGGCTCATATCTATCTGATGGTCTTGAACGGTGGTAACATAACCTAGAAGAGTGGAGATCCCATGAACTAGGCTCTAGGAAAACAAACTATGAAAGACTGAGAGTACACTTCATTGTCCCATTAGCTGTAGTACTCTAAACAGTATGGCAGGTTGAGCAATAGCTCTCAATAATTTTGATGTCTTATATGGCGATGGAAACTATCCTACAGAGTTCCCTGTAGAATTCACCTATGTGAGTATGGTCATGGCGTTGCAATCAAAAGAAAGTCAAGGTATACTTTCTTAAATACTCATGAAAAGATACGGCAACATGACCGTAACGTTCCAACCCGAAAGGTGCGGTCCAAGCTGCCCTGTACATAGTGCAGCATGATTGAAAGCTCTCACACCAAGACACTGGATCAAGGCATAGTTCTCCTTTGTCTGTGCAGAGTTGTAACTTTTGCTGCTAAGCATTGGGTTCAAAACCCGTAAGGTACCCTTTGTCAAATAACTGTATATCAAACAAAGCTACCGCAATCCTATTTGAGATGACACAAATTGAGGAAAATTGGAGGGGATTGTTGGGCAAAATGGGAATTTTCCACTATTTCTGAAATAAAAGAAAAGGGGAAAGAAAATCCTCATGGGCCCACATGTTAGAGGGAGGAAAGGGGATAAGGCCGGGCCATCTCAGATCCGACGAAAGCGCTCCCTCTCCTCTCCATGGTCTTCAGGCAGACAGCTCAGCTGGCCGATTTGGGTGATGGCACCGCCTTTTCCGATCTGAGATCCCTCTCCTTCTCCTTTAAATTAGGCCATGGGAGAGTTCTTGGGGGGGGGGGTAGGAACAAGAAGACACACATAGATCCGAGAGCAATCAGTGAGTTTTCCTTGGTCTCCCACGTAGCTTGCATTCATGAGCTCATCAGGAACTTGGTGATTCTCACCGGTGAGGCTTCAGTTGATTTGTGGTGTGGGCGCTCTTGGTTGCTTCTACTATCTGTGCCGAGTTCCTCTTTTGGCATTTGTGTATTCATGCGCAATGTGCTATCGGTTCCTCGATACCTTGATTGCTTCATCTGATTGGGTGATTGTGTTGGCTTTGTGTGGCATCTAGTAGCATCTCGGCTTCACGAATTGGTGAGTATTTATATGCGGAGTAGGGCATTGTATCTCTGATTACCTCTTCGGTGATATCCTGGTATTCCTTGGTGATTGGTTTTCTGGGGCATTGTCTTCGCAACAAGCCTTGCCCGTTTGATGTCTCGGTGGCTTGGATTGCCGCCGCTGTGTGAGCTTGCTCTCTACTCCTTTTACCTTTATTATGCATTAGTGAGCTATGCTAGTTCATCAGCTTGTTATCTCTGATATTTGATTATTGGCTGGTACTAGGAGAACTATTGCATGATAGTCTATGGGCTTTTGGTTGCTCGATGAGGATATTTGTCGATATTGAAATCTCAGTGACATTCTAGATTGATTTTGCTAGTTAAATTTCTCATATGCTTGTTGTATATTTCTGTAGAGTGTAGTCTGTGGCTTTGTCAATTGCTTATGCTCAATCTCCTGCTTAGTTTCGCTTACTGCTGTTGTTAGGCATTGTCGAATATATATACATGTTTATTCTGCAATTGCTGAAAATAGATGTTGAGTATGCAGTAACTTTACTCTATTACTAGTGTCTGAGTTATACCGAAATCAGTTGTCTTTGCATGCTATTGACATTGATACTACATTGAGGTAATATTCAATTAGTTAAACTAGCAGAATCTTTGAAGGTTTGTCACTGTGATAATTGAAAATTTGCCAAGAGTGGAAGAAGGCCAAGTTTTCTTTAAACTTGTGAAACTCCTCTCGTGAGAGCAGTACTACATATTATTAATCTGTGCATTATGCAGATTTCAAATGCTCACACTTGTGTTTTATTAAGCATATTGCTGTATGTTAATGACTTGAATCGTTTATGTGTTTTGAGAGATAATATATTTACTTTCGTGTCATTCTCATATTGCTATATATATATATATGCCATCTTATGCTTAATTATAATTGGAATTAAAATGGAATATTGCTAAATCTGCTTAATTTCTAACAAAATATACATAAAGATCAATCTAGATTAACCTTATGCAATATGATCTACAACCAGATTGTAGTCACTCACGATGAGCTCATAGCTCCTTACGGTCATTACAGGCGGTTCAAAACTGTCATCACAGATGATTTTTGAACCGTCTGAATTTATGTGTCTGTGATAACAGGTGGTTATCACATATATGTCAGATATCACAAATGGTTCTTAAACATAGTCGTCTGTGATATTTGACATTTCATAGACAGCTAATACCAAAAACCATCTGTGATATGTCAGATAGCACAGACGGTTATTAAACATAGCCGTCTGTGTTATTGGACATATCACAAACGGCTAATACCAAAAACCATCTGTGATATCTTACATATCACAAACGGTTTTATGTTACAAACTGTCTGTGATAGCTATTTGAATAGTTAAATTATTTTATGTTTTTCTGCTAGCCTCAGGAAATGCTAGCCGTGCCATCTTAAAACAAGCAAGCATATCATATATATAGCACACGATAGTCATTATATAGATCTCATAAATGAATTAAATAACTGAACGAAGTACAATTGAATTAATTGTTTGATTAAGCACAATTGAGTGAATTACAATTGAATCAAATATTTGAACATCTAATCATCACCATTGGAGTTAAACTCTCCATTCGAGTTAATGACCTTTGCCATCAAGAATTCAGAGAGTTTTCCTCAAACTTCGATGAGTTTGTCAACGTCGAATGCACTTAAGTCGAATTCCATACCCTGTCTCTAGGAGTGTTAAAGTCATTAGCATATATACATACACAATGACAGGTATAAATGGTATTTGCATTGTTGGATCAATAGAGATTTATACTTGGGTCATCTATATATATTTAATGTCAAAATTAAGTTTCTAGTTTTGATAGCACTTTACTTCTAAGTGCTTTTGTCCTATGAAAAATCTACCATGTGGTACCGTGAAATGATTGTGTCACACTCAAATTGGATAATCAAACTATCAATAGCTCAGCAGGGTTTAGTATTCTCTCAAGAAACACAACATTACACCATTTATCACCATCTGCCATCTACTAACCAATCCCCAATTTTGAATCTGACTCCATCACACTGATTTCAGAAATGAGCAAATACATTATTGACTGGTAAGAATCGAATCGGGACTTGGTCACATACCTAAGGTTCTGGCGAGCGGAGTCGAAACCCAATCGGAGCGCTTGGGGACGCCGAAGATCGGGACGGATGGGGGAGTCAGCGGCGGCCTCAGAGGATTGGACGAGGAGGGGGTGTTGGCGGCAGGCGCAGAGACGGTCCACGGTGGCGCAGAGGGCGGAGGCGGAGGGAGGTGGCCCAGGGTGGAGGACGACAGTGGCGGCGTCGCTCGGAGGCAGAGGGAGGCAGGTCGGGCTGGAGACTGAGGTAGCGGCATCGCTCGGAGGCAGAGCCGCGGCGCCAGTGGAGACTTGGCCGGAGGCGGTGGAGGCCGAAGAGGGGGCGACGGACGGTGGGAGGCGCGGGGGTCGGAGCGAGGCAGCGGCGCGCAAACCCTAGAAGGCGACTCGGAGGCGAAACGGCGCGGGGGAGGAAAAAAACTTACAGGGGAGGCGGGGGGCTTTTGGCAAATTAGCGTAAGTGGTTTGGTGCTTCCACCCTCAAGAATCCGGGCCGTTGGGGGCAGATCTAACGATCCTGAGCGGCATTAGCATGTTAGCACCCAAATGCCCTTTAGCACTGGATACGTTCCCTATGTATGTATGTATGTATGTATGTATGTATGTATGTATGTATGTATAGGACGCTGAAATGGGACACCAGGGTGCCCGGGCACCAAGCCTCCCTGCCTTTAGATTGCTTTTAGATGCGTGCAAGTGCAATGATATATAATATCAGGATGGAAAGTCTTAATTATGAGTGGAAAGTCTCAATCATAGATGGAAAGTCTTAATCATGGAGCCTGGGCACCATACTAGCTAACCTTTAGCGAGGTATTTTCATTGTATTTTTCTCTCTTTTTTACTTCTATTCTATTCATGTATGTATTTTTTTTCATTTGCTTCTGTTATATTCATGTATGAATTTGGATTGTACAAGACTATAAAACTATGTTTATGTCAATTTACTTTTATTCTTTGAGTCTACCGTCTATTTTTACCTCAGCTTTATTACCAACAATACGATAAATAAGTAGTTTTGATATAAGGATACGAGGAAGAAGACCAATTTGGGAAAAGGGTTAGAGATAAGGGACATGGAAGGTGGCGATGGAGAATAGCGTCATGGACGACAATGAAGGAAGACATGGTAGATTACGCAGTTCGTATATACGAATTACATCGAAATTGTTGCTAATTGTTGTTAGATCTAAGAGTGGAATATTGCTCATGTTCCCAGTTGGTTTTAATTATCACATCACGCTCCGCGAATCCTTTTGCGCTAGCAGTTGACACGGGAGTACGGGACCATGGCTAGCCCGGTTATCGTTATGCAAGACGGCAAGAAAAGTATTTACCGTGGACTTTGGGCTCCGTGGACAGAGCGGCAGGGAAGCCACTCCTCCCAGGCCACCACGTGCTCCGGCACGTCCTCCGCCGCTTCCATCTCCCCCGGCCGCCGCTCCGTCGATTCACGACGCGATAGTATAAAACAGCCGCAGTAAAAAAAACCACCCTGCGTCTCAGATCCCGGAGCCACGCCAACGCCGCGACCGCGACACCGTGGCCACCGACCGCCGATCCAAGGTCACGCGAGAGCACCAAACCCCGTACGCAAACCACACCACAAATTGACCGCTCCGATTCCAAGTGTTGGTTCTAAGCTTCTTCTGTCCAGTAACTTCCCCCTCACCTCCCGTCGAGTCGTTCGAATCGCTCGTCTCGGGCGGGATCCGGCGCGACCCCGATCCGATGCTCTCTGGCGACCAGGGCCTCCCCGACGGCATCGGGATGGCGCGGCTCGCGTGGACGCGCCTCCCTACCGCCGACGGGGCGCCGCCGCCGCCGGAGGGGTCCGCCTCCGCCGCTGGCGACGAGCTCTACGCCGGCGCCGTCGAGAGCCTCGACTACGAGGTCATCGAGAACTACGCCTACCGGGAGGAGCAGGTACGCCCGCGCGGCCGTCGCACGGGATTCTCGCTCGCCTGTGTTGTGCCCTCCTCGTCATCGAAGCCGTAGTTTCGGGGTGAGCTTATTAGACTATTTTGGGTGTTTTGGTTGGCTTCGGCGCAGGCGCAGCGGAGCAAGTTCTGGGTGCCGTACTACGTCATGCTCAAGTGGCTGTTCGCTCTGCTGATTGGCGTCGGTGAGAATCCTCTCGATGGCTTGTTTTGTCACTTTGTCTGGTATTTTAAATGGAAATTTGTCATTTGTAAGAGCTTAACGTAGCAATGGTGATTTCCGAGGGGGAGAACACTAGAACAAACATATGCAATTTTTAGTCATTAGTGTGACATAGCCCATAGGTGATGGATCTGCACACAAGTAATTTGTTCACCTAGTGATATTGCATAAGCATATTTGAGCTAAATTACACGCGATGGAGTTCAGATGAGTCTCATCCAATTGAATTAAATGTGGTATAAAGCCCCAACAGTCTATTTAACCCAGACTATGAATCTGCAGAACTATGGAAGTCAATATTAAACACAAGATGCCAAAACAGTTTTTATGGATCAATGAGATGTTAGCTACTGAATTTTCCAGATGCTATTTAGTGAAGTTTGCACACTCCCGTGATGTCACATATGTTTAATTATTTACGGCACCAGTGCTTCTGAATGTTATACTTCATTTTCATAAAAAGTTGAATCCCCATAATGGTTTAGTACGAGATATATACCATAAATTGCGAATTCTTACCTGTACCCTGGGAAAGTGGTATTCCAGATATTTCTTAGTTAAATTCTAGAAAAAATGGTTTTTGATGCTGATCCAATTTACTATCCTCACACAATTATCCTCATACAATTTGCTGACCCAAGATGTTAGCTACTGTTTCACTTCTTGCACCTGATCCAGTTTGTCCTATCTTCCATGATTAGGTTCACAGGTAGTGATACTGAAATTAGGATCATGCTCAATGTCTAGTAAGCTGATGGAAAAACATGCTGCCTGTGGTGGGGTGGGGGCAGGGATGCTTCAGGTTTTGGAGAATAGCGGAGAGATGGGAGTGAGAACATGTGGGCCACACCTAGGTTCACTTAATTCTAAATTGGGGGATAGAAACTTCAACATTCGTAAATGTTTTGTAAACTATTTTTTCTCTATTTTGAGGGTCCAGTAATGATTTTAGCAGTTTTGAGTCCTCTCTTTCCGAACTGGAGATCCCTTCTGTATAATTTTACCATATGGTGTTATTAGGAAAACAAAAGGCATACCTGACAACATGTTTGTCAACAAAAGCTGTTTTATACACAATACGGGACTTCAGTATAAGTTGAACCCCTTTCAAGTTGCTACTTGCTTGCTTTGTTCTCACAGTCCAATCCTTTGTGAGTTCTTTTGTTTATGATGTTGCCTCCCTATTTTCAGGTACTGGATTGGCTGCAATTTTCATAAATCTGGCTGTTGAAAACTTTTCTGGCTGGAAATATGCTGTAACTTTTGCTATAATACAGCACTCATATTTTGTGGGGTTCTTGGTGTACATGTTTTTCAATCTAGCTCTTGTCTTCTCTTCTGTATACATAATCACACACTTTGCACCAGCAGCAGCTGGATCTGGTATCCCAGAGATCAAAGGTTACTTAAACGGTAAGGTTTAATTAGTAATTGCTGAGAACATCAGGGTTTGCTATTCTGAGAGATTTATGGTATAATTTGAAATCTTTATGCAGGAGTGGATACACATGGAATCCTCCTATTCAGGACATTAGTTGGAAAGGTGAGTTGGCCGTGCTTTCTTCAGCTAATATGATATCAAAATTTGGGTGCCCATGTGGGCTTGTGCCCCCATTTGATATGTCATGCTCAAACAGTGCTGCTTTGGGTAATAGATCTTTGGGAGCATTGGATCAGTTGGAGGTGGATTGGCTTTAGGAAAAGAAGGGCCTCTTGTTCATACTGGAGCCTGCATTGCTTCTCTTCTTGGGCAAGTAGGTTTATGTTGGTGATCTAAATTTCTTTCCATTCAACATTTTATCTCATTTCAATTAATGATGTGAATATATGCTTATCTTTTCTAGCATTATTATTCTTTTCTTGTTTGATGAAACACAGATATCATGTGGAATAGGCCAATGAATCAATTACCAGTCATTTAATTATTTATGCCAAGATATATTGTCAGCAGCATCAATTCAGGAAAAAGCTTAAGAGACCCTCTCAACAAGTTGTGGTGTTCAACATGACAATCATGTTGGGAGTGTATGATGACAAAGATGGATAGCATTTAGTGTGGTTTGTAGACTTATAGAGTGATTAACTACTGCATCAAGTTCTGATTGCATAGTACTTTCTAGACTTGAGTATATGTTGTTAAAAAAGTGGAGTTGCTATATCTCAAGAATATTCAGATGTCAGCAGTAGTGAAATAGTGATGTTCACAAGTTCATCTGCTTGGCTACTGTACATGGACCCATCAGTACTTCTAATCCTGTTGTCTAGTCCAACAAAGTTTGTTCCAACACCCAATACACCTTTTAGCATTTTTGTTCTACTTAATTTCCATTTTGTAAGTATTATTCTGGTAAATGAAATGCTTTTATACTATCTACTAATGCTTGTATGCATGTGCGTAGGGTGGATCTGCAAAGTACCACTTGAAGTCTAGATGGGTACGGATTTTTGAAAGCGATCGAGATCGGCGAGACCTTGTAAGCTAAAATTTTAACCTTGTAATCTATTGATAGCTGTTCAGACTCATGGTACTATTTTACCATTCTTTATACGATAACCTTTAGATTAGTTTGGTTCTCTTTATTTTAAGTTTCCAACTGAACCATTGTATTGAATTGAACAGCCTGAGTGTGTAAACAAATGCAGCCACTCATAGCCTGCTTGCAGCCAGTCCACTGATAAACTGAGTGTAGCCTGGTTCCAAAACATTTTTGGGAAGAGTATAAGATGTATGCTGTATTGAGTTTTGCTGTGACATTTGCTATGTGTTAATACAAGTGAATATTGACTAAGATTGTTCCAATGAAATGGTTCAAGCATGAACGTTATCTTTCTTGTTTGAAACTTTTGTCCACCCTATATTTGGATAATTGGATCTAACATTATAACTGCAACTCCTGGTTGTTTAGACACTCAGACTACAGTTTTGATCCTAGTGTTGTCAAATGGCAAACCTCATCTACACCCAAAGTTCCAAACCTTATATGATCCAGCTGCCTCTTGTCTTTTAAAACGTGGGGTTTGTTTAGAAAGAAATACTCTCACTCTTCCTGGCTGCTGTGTCCTTATTTACCACCTGTTATTGCTCTGTATTGACCAGAATGAGGCTATTGGCCCTATCAACTACTGCGACCAGTGCATAAGCTTGCTGGTACCTTAACTAATCTTAACCTTGAAAGTTCACTGGATTTCTTAGCATCTGAACAGATGAAGTTGTTCTTTTTTTACTTTCCTATGGAACCATAGAAATTGTTTACTTCTGTCTGAGACAATCTATTTTGTTTTACATGGCAATGCAAATTTCAGTCGGTGATTCATGTTTAAGATTGTTGAAATAAAGCACATTGTTGGCGGATATTCAAAGTTCATGATTGACAAGTATCCAAATAAATTATGTTATTCAATTTCTTTTTTAAAAAACTTCCGATATGTGTGCTCTAGTGCAGTATCCAGTTTGAAAAAAAAAGATAATAATTGAGGGTGGGACTCCCTGCCCTTTTTGTTTCGAATATAACATGCCCTGTATTTTAAGATGGAATGGATGTACTGTCATATTGAAGATCTCAAAACTATTAATTAATGTTTCAAAAGGTGACATGTGGATGTGCAGCTGGAGTTGCTGCAGCCTTCAGAGCTCCCGTTGGTGGGGTACTATTTGCCCTGGAGGAAGTTACATCTTGGTAAGAATGCTCTTTCATCTTCTTTTGTTAGAGAACTAGAGATATATTAATCAGAAAATTGGTAAGTTGGTAACATATGCCAGTTTTCAATCTATACTTTCACTTATTGCTTCCTTTTAATTTGATATACAGTAATTCAGGTAGAGAAATATTGTGTTCCATATGCTTGAGGCTTAAAGAACATTAAAATATCATGCTTTGTTAATTCAGTAACTTTTGTATAAAATTTCTTTGCCAACTTATATATCGTTTGGCTAGTTAAGTTATTCCTTTCTTTATCTGATTGCAACAAGCTTTAGTATTATTGTGATTCACCCTATGGTTCGTATTTTTTAAAAAAAGAAAATATTCACGCTATGGTTGAATAACTAGATATGCATTGGCAACTTCACATGATAATTTACATCATCTTATGTATTTCAACTCAAGCTGGATAGCCGAATGACATGAAATATTGTGTTCAGCACTTCAGCTGCATGTCTTTCACTGAAATGCAATGTGATATGATTGGTTATGTTGCCATTGTGTTATTGCAGGTGGAGAAGTCATCTTATGTGGAGAGTATTCTTTACATCTGCTGTTGTAGCTGTTGTGGTGCAATCAGCAATGAATTGGTGTAAGAGTGGAAAGTGTGGACATTTTGGATCTGGAGGTTTCATAATCTGGGACATATCTGGGTAAGAATTTTAAAATTTACTCAAAACTACACGTACTCTTGCAAAACTATCACAAAACCACACTTTCAGGAAACCTTTTCAAGGAACTACACATCTTCTTACGTAGCGTTGCAGCCTACACTTCCGTCAGAACCAACGGACCTGACATGTGGGGCCCACGCGCCATACACACAAGCCTAGTCCCATGTGATCAACATGGAGGTAGATGCCACATAGGCGAACAAGTCATCACATCCCACTCTGGTCCATGCTTTGAGGTTGCTTAGCTGAGGTTGATTGGCCATCTCAGATTGGTCCACATGCCCACCAATAAGATCCAACATCCACCTGAGGTGGATTGGCATGTGATGACGTGTTCGCCTGCGTGGAATCTGCCTTCACATTGACAAAACGAGACAAAATTAGGCTTGTGTGCATGGCAAGTGGCTCCACATGTCAAGTCCGTTGGTTCTGACGTGAGTGTGGGGTTTTCTGTAACGTCAGGGAAAAGGATGTATAGTTCCTTAAAAAAGCTTTCTTAAAAGTGTGGTTTTGTGATAGTATTGCAAGAGTATGTGTAGCTTTCAGACATTTATACTTGAAGTTTTATCGGTTATACTTAAATGTGGAAATGATCCTTTGAGATCTTGATTGTTCACTTCTCTTTAAGAGGTCAAGAAGATTACTCTTACCAGGAACTACTGCCTATGGCAATTATTGGTGTTGTTGGTGGACTTCTTGGTAAGTAACAGTATGACAAAGTTGATTCAGTATATATACAGAAAGTCCGAGTGAGATTGTACTTAACAAAGGTTTTGGTACTACTTAGGACATGTTAGTCATTAAATGTTCTCATCTTTACTTAGTAGATTGTGTTCTCATTGCGCTGCTTATCACTTAGTACTAAAATAATGTAGATACACCGTTACAAAAACATGATGTGTTCGCACTTGCAGTATACTGAATTTTGTGACAGCTGGCTAAACTGCTCTCAGCGTCTGGTAGAAACTCTTGTAGTCAGAGTTGGATCAAGTTCTATGTAAATCATAGTGTTATTTGAGCACACCCCAATCCTGAAAAAGTTAGGTCACAGTAGATCCAAAACTAATGAGCAGTCCTGATATATTTATACCATATTTTGTCAAATATTTGTCAATCTAATGCCTTGGTGTTTCTTCAGGCGCATTATTTAATCAACTAACCCTGTATATAACGAAATGGCGGCGAACATATCTTCATAAGAAAGGGAAACGAGTGAAGGTATGCTGAACAAACGAGGGTATTAGTGTTACAGTTACTCTTGAAGTTCTATACCTAACATCCATGTTCAATTTTTCAGATCTTTGAAGCATGCCTTATATCTTTGATAACATCCACGATTTCCTTTGTGTTGCCACTACTTAGGAAATGCAGTCCATGTCCTGAATTAGAAACTAATTCTGGCATTGAATGCCCTCGTCCACCTGGAACAGATGGGAATTTTGTCAATGTGAGATTTACTTTGTGAATTTGTGTGTGAATTACATACTCTGTTCAGCTACAAGGATGTTGTTGTGTTCTTCACTTAATATCTGTTGTTTGTGTTCTGCAGTTTTATTGTTCTAAAGATAAAGAATACAATGATCTAGCAACCATTTTCTTCAATACTCAGGTCAAAATATAATTGGAGATCTTTTCCTTTGTTTAACATTATATTTTTTTCTGTATTCCTTGTGACAGTGTTCGACGTCATTCTTGTGCAGGATGATGCAATACGAAATCTGTTCAGTGCAAAAACATTTCATGAATACAGTGCACAAAGCCTTATCACCTTCCTGGTACCTTTTTATCTGTTTGCATATGTAATATTGTAGCTCTTTTTTTATTCCTTTTGTAGCTAAAGTTGCACTACAAGGCTGGAGCAGACTATATATTGCTGCATTTCTTGTTATTACTGATTATTTAGTTCACATGTGTTGATTGCGATTTTGCTATTATTTGTTACACTCAAAACAATCCTCCTAACTCTGTAGGATTTCATCCTAAGCTGTTGAATTAGTGCATATTGTATACTTAGGAGAACTATTAAAAGTACCCATCATGTTAGTCTCGTGAAAGCTCAATTGTATGGTCTAATGGTCTTGTCTTAATAATACATGCTATCAGTAGAATAAAACTTGATGGGTTATTATTTACAATATGTATATTCTGATGCTGTGGAAAATCTAATTTTTGTTAATCAAGCTACTAAGCTAGCTTTGCGAAAATCTAACCCAGGTAATTTGAATGAGTTTTGAGGTGTCAAGAATCTTTGTTTTTCATGTACTTACCTTTCCCCTTGTTTTTTTCCTTTCCTTTTGGCCCTCAGGTCATGTTTTACTCCTTGGCTGTTGTGACATTTGGAACTGCTGTTCCAGCTGGTCAATTCGTCCCAGGAATAATGATTGGATCTACGTATGGGCGACTTGTTGGAATGTTCGTTGTTAAGTTTTATAAGAAGCTAAATGTTGAGGAGGGCACGTGAGTTCTCACCATCTCATCAATTCAACCTATGTTACATGTCTTGTTATTGTCACTTTATTAGCCTCTTAGCTTTTTTGCATCTGATAGCCCATTGATTTCATTGTTCTATTTTTCGATGGGGATTTTACCATTTGATAGTTTGGTGGCAGAGAACTCAATGTAATTTCCTACTTATTATTAATATTGTTACAGGTATGCTCTGCTTGGTGCTGCTTCCTTTCTTGGTGGCTCTATGAGAATGACTGTATCTTTATGCGTTATTATGGTTGAGATTACAAACAATTTGAAACTCTTGCCATTAATCATGCTTGTTCTTCTAGTTTCTAAGGTACATACTCTGCAATCCTTGTCTCCTTGTTGAACATAATGCAATAGAATGTATGGGCCTTCTCATTTCTGTTTATGTAGGCTGTGGGTGACTTTTTTAATGAAGGGCTATATGAAGAGCAGGCCCGATTAAGGGGCATCCCTTTACTTGACTCTAGACCTAAACAGGTTATGAGAAATATGAATGCAAAGGATGCCTGCAAGAGTCAAAAGGTTCTGAATACTTGTACTCCATTAAAGCAGAACTGAGAAAATTTTCCTGTATCAGTATTTGTTCCAAGTTCTAACACGTCCAACCTTTTGTGGCCTTTGTTAGGTTGTGTGCCTTCCTCGTGTTTCAAGAGTTGTCGATATCATTTCAGTTTTGCAAAGCAACAAGCATAATGGTTTCCCTGTAAGTTACCATAGCAGTTCTTAGAACAAACTTCCTGTGGGGTTTTCAGTAATTGATTTTTATGTTCAGGTTGTTGAATTCAGTAAATGATTTTTTTAGGGGTTCAGATTGTTAAATTTCAGTAATTGATTTATTTTGGGTTTCAGGTTGTTGATCGTGGACCGAATGGCGAGTCACTTGTTATAGGTCTTATACTTCGTAGGTAAGATGCCATGCCATGTGCTTCTGACCATTCTTGACTCATTTTATCTTGTCCAGTGACCCAGTCATCCTCTTGCCGCAGTCACTTATTGGTACTTCTACAATCTAAAGTAGATTTCCAGAATAGTCCTTTCCCTTGTGGGCCAGGCATACTGAACAGGTTCGTGCTTTTCTAAGTAGGAAACTCTATATTCGATATATTTTCACATGTCATAATGGATTGTTTTTTGTTTCTTAGGCACAATTTTAGTGACTTCATTAAACCAGCATCAAGTAAAGGAAAGTCAATTGATGATATTCATTTGACAGAGGATGAACTTGGGTTGTATTTGGATCTTGCCCCGTTTCTAAATCCTTGTCCTTATGTAGTGCCTGAGGACATGTCTTTGGCAAAGGTAAAGCGTGATTTCCTTTGGACTGCACCAATTTTATTGAAGTGGGACGTATGACAACCTTTGTATTAATGATTCTCAGGTGTACAATCTCTTCCGCCAACTAGGACTGAGACATGTATTTGTTGTTCCGCGACCGTCTCGTGTTGTTGGATTGATAACAAGAAAAGATCTTTTACTTGAGGTGATAAAAGAAACTTCTGTTGTTGTTAACTTGTTATACAGAAGTTACGAAAGATTAATTGGCTGGACACCCTTCTAAGTGTTACTGTCTTTATTGTAGGAGAATGGCAATAATGGGACAACAGAGCTCCAGTCGACTAGTGTAAGGTCTAGATGCTGCTGCACCCAATTGCTAGTCTAATTGCATTTGCTTAAAAGTTCGAGGTTTAAACTACTTGGCTCCTATTGGCAATTTGGCATTGAACTTGGGAACTCTTTGAACATTGCATTGGGAAACAGTAAAAATCCATTTTCATAGATTTCTTTTGCGAGGACATTTTCATAGATTTTGACAAGATGCGCTTGCAATGCTAAGAGAAGTGGGTAGGCTAGATTATTTGTTTCACTAGCTTTACTCAGTGAATCACTTAAATATTCCCATGACATTTTGTGCCAGTGGATTCTTTGGTGCTCTCAAAAAGAAAAACACTATAGGATAAAATATATCCATTCTTAAAGGATCCAGAATTTGTTGGTGCCATTTTGGATTGACTGAGAACTATTTTGTCTGCAGAGGTCAGCTGAATGGCAAAATGCTCGGTGGGAACGCACATCTGGAGCGTCCTCTTCTTGACAGACTTGTGATTGAGGAGTAAATACATAGCACCATACATTCCAAGATAATTTTGATGGCAAGCGGTTAGCCCTCCACTGCATGTTGGGTAATGTCTAGACCTTCGCAGTACACCAACCAAGCAACACTGAACGGATGGCAGACGCAACATGAATTGGGTTCTGCAAGGTGGCTGCTAGGCCATACACTTTGGTTCGTAGTGGCTAATGAGGCGATCATCCCATGCGATGTGGTGGTGACTGGTTAGGTGATTGTAAGTTTTAACTTGTAGAAATGTTTATAGACTCGTGTTTATATCCATCATCCGTGTATACCACCAGGAATTCTTTGGAGGGGATTGCTCACATGTTAACTATTGCGTTGCCTTCTACGCGTTGGCGGTTTGGCGCGTGTAGATACCTTTTCTGTAGTGGAGATTACGGGGAAATCCAAAAGGTTGTGCGTGCGGTGCTCTTTCGTGAAATTTTGTGGTATACGATCAAAATGGCTGTGAATTGTGGTCTGGGACGATATTTCCTTTATTGTTTTGTGTCTGCCTGGACATTGTTCTTTTGCAAGTTAGCTACGTGCTTGCTATTGTAACACCCCCGTTTCGAGGGGCGCATACGGACACGACATTCCGCAACTATTCACGCATAAACAGTTATGGAGTGTCGCGCAAGAGTATAGCATTGCATGCTTACAACAAAAGTCCAGCATATATTTCACATACGGATTAACATCCGGTTTTTAACAGCGGGGCGTGCAAGCCCCAAAGTATAATTACATCACAAGAACTCCAGAATCCGCTTGAGCGCGGCAAAGACCTAAAGCCACGGATCCTCGTCGAAGAAGAGATCCTCCGGGGCTTCCTCAACTGGGAGACCTTCACCTTCGTCTTGATCCTCTAAAGAGGGGAGTAAGCAAGCCGTGAGCCAACAACCAGCTCAGCAAGCCACAAAGGAACCCTATCTTACTATATGCACAGATCAACAAAGGAAGGGAGTATACTTGTTTTATTAACTTTTAGTGGATGCAATTTTATTTGCAAACATTTTCATAAACTTTTAAAAAGATACAACTACTCCTTAACATTAGGGGTTTTCATAACAAGTTGATTAACCCACTAACCAAGTTAAAGCATTTACAAAACTACTTAAACTTCGCGGCTGGAATCACCCAAGTGACACAACTCCATTAACCGGGAGCACGCCGTATTCGAATACCATTTATTTGACTCTGCAGAGTTTGCTCAGCTTTACCCACACGATCCCTTAACTCTCGCGACAGAGTTAAGAAAGCCAGATCGTTTCACTGCTCAATTCTTTATATAGGCTCTACCCGGTAGAATTCACTCGGGTCTGGCACATGAAAACTCCCGTCCGCTTCGAGTGAACTCTACCGTTGTTAGGTATCCGCAGCATGGCATACCGAACCCAACTACTCAACCTCCTGACCTCTCAACGCCTGTAGAGTTTCAATCGAGTTGAGCAGCTACTGAACCAGTGTTGACAAGTCAACTCCTGTGGTTGAGCGATCACTGTGACATTTGCTCAGCGTAAGGGTTTCAGTCCTTATATTTTCACGTGGCCCGCAACCTCGCCAGGTCCGCGACCACAACCTAGGGTAAGCGGTGGGCGTCGACCGTCTCGCGGTTCCCCACAAAACCCTTACCCTAACTCCAAACCTAGGGTAAGAGAGGGGCGAAGTCCGTCTCACGACCCTTCCCCAACACCTTTACCCTAACCTGTGCACGCCGGCACTCTCCGCTCTAAGATACGGTGTCCCATACCACCCTACCTTAGAGTCGGATTTTCCAAATTCTATTGGCCCGCAGCCACGACCTTATTAGTGCAAGACTTTGAGTGGTAATAATATCCTACAGTTATCTAGATTAACAGATAATTATTTCTAGGGTTACAAAGGCATGGCTACAAGTTAATCATGGTATTTATCGGTGGTAGGTCTAACTACATAACATGTCATTCTAAATATTTTATTTTACTTTAAACTAGCATTTCAAAACTAGCTTAATAAAAATAACATAATAACATAATTAAACATCATGTGTTGCAATATGATCAAGGATTTGCGACTTGCCGTCAATCCGGATGATCTCAGCTAGCTCGAACGAAGAAACACCTGGATCCTGAACTTGCACTTGAACCTCCGGAATCTCCGACACTAGCGCAAACACAACAAAATAATTAAATCCAGCTTGAGATTAATCAAGCGAGGGAAAATAAACTATTTGAAAAAGGAGTAAAATGCATAAATCCTTAAATTGGAATTTTAGGAATTTATCTGGGATGAATTTGTGGAAGTGGAGGCCACAAATTGGTTCAGGATATTTTTCTGAGCAAAGTGGTGAAATTTGGGAATTTTTGGGATTTTCTGTGATTTGCTAAGATTTATTTGGATTTTTCTGGATTTTGGAAATTAATAAATCCAGAAAAATTGCTTTAAACAGTAACGGCCCGGCCTCCTTGCTACAGTGCGTCCTGGCCCGAAGAATGGCCGGCGCGGCCCAAACGCGCGCGCGCGCGGGAACGGAGCGGGCCGAGGGGAAACGGCCCAGGGGCGCGCGTCCGGGCGGCCTGGATGCCCGACGCGTGGCTCGGGATGGACGGCAGCGAGGTGAGGCGGGGCGAACGAGCGAGATGCGGCGTGGGGAGATCGGACGGCAGCGACACAAGGGGGCGGCCGAAACAGTACGGGAGGATCGGACGGCTGGGGTTAGAAGGCACGGGAGGAGGTGGACGGCACGGAATCGGCCACGTCGGTCGTCTTCCTCCTCCAGCTGCTGAGGCGCTCGCGGGACAAGGCCACGGCGGCGATGGCGGTCTGGGCGCAAGGAAGGCCGTCGGCGGCAACCGAGGGTACTGGCGGATAGGTCTCCGAGAGGGGAATCCATTTTGGGGTTTGGGGAGGTGAGGGGGTCACCGGGGAGTGTAGGAGACCGAAGGGGAGAGAATGGTTCCCCGACGGTGGAGGGATCACCGGAGCCGGCAGGGGTCGAATCGGGGGCGGTTTCACGGACAGGGGACCAAGGGGCTCACGTTGGCGACGGCGGTTGAAGCTCGGAGTCCTTGGAGGGAGCTGGCCACGGGGAGGGTGCGGCGGCCGAGAGGAAGCTTCGTCGCGCGGGGTTCCTCGATGCTTCACCTGGCCAGGGAAGGGTAGCAAAGTGATTAGGAGCGGGTGAGGATGCTCTGGACGGGTGTAATCGGAGAATGGGGCGGGGAAGAGGAGATCCGCTTTACGGGGCCACCGGCGTAGGGGAGGACCGTGGCGGAGCTACGGGCGGCGGGACTCAAATCGGCAGCTCGGGGAGTTGCTGAGGGGTGGTGGGAGCCGGATGGGAGAGGTGGAGGAGCTGGGGAACCAAGAGAGTGAGCGGGAGAGGAGGAGGGGGTTTTATACTCGAGCGGGGAAGAGGAAGCCTTCGGGGAGAAGGAACGGGCGGGAGCACCGGGTCAACAGGAGGACAGGGGGGTTGCTGGGGCGTCTCCTCCGCACGTCGAGTGGCGTCCGGTCGTCTGAGCAGCAGTAATGGCGGGGTACGGGTGCGGGAGTAGGCGGCCAGAGCGGCATGGGCAAGGGCGCGTCCGCGCGCGGGAGGGGGAAGAGGCGTCCACTGGCAGGTGGGGTCGGGGAGAGCTGCTGCGACACGTGGAGTAGGAGGGGGCGGAGCTTCCTTCAGACCAGGGGACGGCAGGGTGGCGCGGGGGAAACTGTGGGCGCGAGGGCAGTGCGTGGACGGGCGCAGGCGCGCAGCGCGTGCGCGAGGGAGGGAAAGGGGGAAGAAGCGGCGCCAGCGGGGAGAAAAAGGAGGGAGCGAGCGCGGGCGCCAGGGGAAGGGGAGAAACGGAAATAGGGCGGGGCGCCAAAGAGAAAGGGGTGGCGGCATTTCCCGGAAAGGAAAGCGGCGCGAGGGAAGGCTTTCCCAAATGGGAAAGTTTCCAGAAATTCAAACAAAAACCACAAAAATTTAGAAAACTTCTAGTTTTGAAATTTTGGGGACTTTTCAGCTATCTAGCACTAGTATACTATCTTTTTATCTCTACTGCTTTAAGGAGGAGGATCAATCCTACTCTCCTCCCACCCCTCCTCTCGAAAAAGGCTCTACTTTTTTTAATCTATAGTTAATAGTTTCTGTTTATGTTTTATAAAACGATAATGAACGACGAAGATGTTTATACGAATAACGTATATGATTTTAGATTTAGAAAATGAAGAGTCTATTTTAACAAATTTGACCTGTTTATTTTGATTTATTTTTGAAGGAAAGACCGAAATCCGGGCCGCCAGGTGGGCCACCTCTGCGCGCTCGATCCATCATCTTGGTATCCGTGCCCGAATGCCCCGGTCCACCCACCACCCCGAAACTCGCGGACTCCCTCCTGAATCCTGATCCCCATTCTATTCTCACCGCCATGGTGCCTTCGTCCCCTCGCCTCCTCTCCCTACGCTCGCCACTCGGATCTAGGGGTGCAAACGGGTCGGATTCGGACGGATATTGTTGTTACCATATCCTAACCCATATTTTTTCTCCGGATTCGGTACCAATCGGATTCGGTGCCGGATCGGTCGGGATTAACCCGTTTATAAGGAATGCATGCAGTACAGCAAATGGAATAGGAGGACGTACTGTCAAGAACTTGATGTTACTACTTAATAGCTGATGTGGAAGATTTTATTTTACCATTGCAAAAGAATATGAAATGTCAAATAGTAGCACTAGCCTGAAATCAAACTTGAAGACGTATCGGATTCGGACGGATATTGCTGTTACCATATCCTAACCCATATTTTTTCTCCGGATTCAGTACCAATCGGATTCGGTACCAATCGGATTCGATGCCGGATCAGTCGGGATTAACCCGACCCGTTTGCACCCCTACTCGGATCCGGTTGTTGGTGGCACCAACGGGAGCTAGGCCGCGTGGTTCGGTGAAAGGTCGAGCGTCGACGGCGAGCCCGAGCGTGATGGGATCCTGGGCCGCTTGGCTGCCGCACCTAGGGCCCTGGGCCATCATGAGTGGTGCGTTCGCGTCTCGCTGGGTGATGGGCGTGGCGCGGTGGCGGCGACACCGGCAGGCCGAGGGCGCGTGCAGCAGAGGCCAGATGGGGTGGGGGCTACGGCGACGCAAGCTGAGACAGAGTTTGGCTTGGACGCATTTGCGCATGGCGAGTCCGGTGATGGCGGTTCGACGTGGTGATACGATTTGTTGTCCGCTGCTGACATAATACGATCACTGCCTACCGCATACAATAACATAGGTGTAACACCCCCAAGATCCACATTACCCTGAGATGCTACTAAAATTGCTCTACAACTAGCCAATTTACAAGATAAATTAAACTGGCAACAATTACTAAACCAGATAGTATGAGCGGAAGCATAAACAACTAAGGAATAACAGGATAGTGATGACAATTCAATATTTAGAACATCCTCCAACGTTTCAATCTATAACATAGTTCACAAAATTTAACATTATTAAGATAATGTAAACAAAGCTATGCAAAGGTCTAGAATCCTTTCAACTTTATTACAGCATAAAAATATGATTCACGTGCATCAGTGTGGTGCCGTTCTACCCTTCCCATGCATGCTCAAAGTCCACCTGTAGGGAGGGGGAAACAAGGGTGAGATAAAAATCTCAGCAAGCAAACTGTTTAACAGGCTATTCAAACTACAAACAATTATACATCATCATTTATAATTCCATACAACTACAACCACATTTCATGTCTGCAATTATTAAACCACCACAACTTCCGTATGCATACCTCTTCAATTTCAGATTTAATTGGCATATGCACAATCATTTTATCCACGATTAGATGCAAGAGAAAACATTTAATCTTCTACAATTCACAATAGATTAATCATCAACCTCAAATCACCATCAATGACGGTAAAGCATTTAGCAAATAAATCTTGTTTGACCACTTTAAATCCTCGACCACTACCACTACCAAAAGCAATAAAACATATGTATGTCTTACTTCAATACTTTATTATTTTCCACATCCACAATTGATATCATCAATTACTACAAGAGAAAAGAATCTCATGCCACCATCACAACCCTTACCATACACAAGGAAGGAATCGCATTCCACGACCACAACCACAATCCTCATACCACAATTAGCTCACATGAGCCAATTCCACATTGCAACTATGAAGTGAATATTCCACAAAATAACTTCACCACCACATATTGCATATGTATGCAAATGAATCTTTCCACAATGCAATGCATATGAATGCTTTCATGCTATGCAAGATGATCAAAAAAATCTCTTTATCTCTTTCTCTTATGCATTTTACCGGTAATGCAAAGTGTGCATCCGTCGATGCACACCCATGCCTGTACCCTTGCTTGATCGTGCAAAAATAGCACACCCGCAAGTGCACGGGTTGCCACTGAAATAGCGGCGAGTGTCGTGTTCTCCACAGGGACTAGACTGAGACTACCGGTGCTCAGCTAAAGCTAGGCCAATCGAAACGGGGGAGAAAACTAAACTACTAAACGAACTCTAACTCAAACAGACGAAACGACGAACAAACTAAACAAACGAAGGACGACGGGACGAACGACCGTACGAATGGACGTCATACGACCGAACGAACTACACGACGACTGACGCACGAACAACACAGACGCACGAACTACAACGACTACGAGAACGAATGACACGACTACCGAACGACGATCTAATTAACTACCGACCGCTAGACAGCAAGAGGTAGTCGAGAAGCACGGAGGGAGTCTAGAAGCAAAGAGGGAGTTGAGAGAGAACAAGGAGAGGATACGGTCGATGGCTAACTAGATGACGACGGCAGGGCAAACAAATAACTACGACTAACACTCGCATGACTTAACTACCGAACGACCACTGAGAGAAGCAAAGAGGGAGTCGAGACAGCAAAGGGAAGGTTGAGACAGCACAAGGAGGGGAACGGTCGCCGGCTAGCTAATTCGATGAGACTCTCAAGCATACACATATACTACGCTAACAACAGGACAACAAGACAAACACAGAAACTACTACTGACAAAGGCATCTAACACAGAAAACCACTACCAGAGCTAAACATTACAATCTCTACCAACTCATATCACAATAGCACTACTGAAAACATACTAAGCTACTAACAAAACACAATTGCACAATTATCACATAGCAGATATCACAATAACATAACAGGGCATAATTTCATCTCCACTTATTACATTCACAAAGCACATTGCATACAAAAGAGTTCACAATCTCTCTGAACACAATTCACAGTAGTAATTAACAGTGCACAATTAAGCAAAAGATTAACAGAATAACAGAACCAAGTAAGAGGAAGAATTGGGGATTGGAGTGAACCGAGGGGAGTAGAAGCAGCAGAGAGCCGAGGTGGTGTCGGCCGGCGTCGGTGGTGAAGAAGCACGGAGGAGTCACGGTGCAGGGCGGCGGAGAACCGGAGTTGATGAGGCCGTCGGTGTCGGTGTAGACGCCGGCGGTGAGGGGGGCGTGGTGGAGATGTCGATCGGTGGAGAGGTAGCAGAGGAGTCGCCGTCGGTTGGGCCGTAGTGGAGTGGAGCCGAGGGTGGTGGTGAAGTCGTCGGAGATGTCGGTGGAGACAGGCGGCCCGGCACTTGGTGGCGAAGCGGCGGCCGAGAAGAGGAGAGGAAGTGGAAGGCGGCGCTGGAGAGATAGGAGGGGGGGCTGGCGGCCGGAGGAAGTGGAGAAGGGTGCGCAGAGGCGGCGGTGGCTGTGGAGAAGGGAGGCGCTAGGTGGGAGAAGAAGGGGATGCGGCGGCGCACTGGTGGGTGGCGCGGAGGAGTAGCGGCGAGGAGAGGTGGTGGAGAAGGGAGGCGTGTGGCGGCGGTGGCTGTGGAGAAGGGAGGCGCTAGGTGGGAGAAGAGCGGCCGGAGAAGGGTAAGGAGAAGGGGCGGCGAATGAGTGGCGCGCCGGTGAGTCGGCCCGGTCTCGCCGGCGGCCGGAGAGGAGGAAGAGAATGGGGGAGGAGAAGGAGGCAAAGGGGAGACACACAGATTGGAACCGGGCTCAAGCATTCCCAGGAGGCGGCGGCGGCTTAAGGGATTGGGAATTTTTTTTGGCATTTTGCAAATTAGCCCTCCAACTTTCTAGGGTTTACAATTAGGTCCCTTCCCCAATTTAGTTTCTTCTGATTTGGCCCCTCCGGAGCTCCGTTTTCAGCGCGGTTTGATCCCACGCGTTCGTGACGACGCGTACAACTGTACGGAGCAGTCCAGATTTGTCGTTTGTGCGCCTAGATCACGCCGGCCTGCAGTAAAATACAGAAAAATGTAAAATGGTTTATTTCGAGCATTTAAATATAGAAAATAGTGCAAATGATGATAAATGGTCCCAAAATACGAAAAATATGAGGGTAAAATGACGGCAAAATATATACAAAAATGACGCATGTCATACCCCCAAGCTTAAACTTTTACTTGTCCTCAAGTAAATGGCATGATATTATCGAACCCGGACAAGAAGTAATGATGGTAAAAGACTAGTTAAATGCATGTGATAAGCCAAGAAGCATATAACAATATAAAATGAGATTGTCTAGCTTGAGTTTTGAGGACCATCCAAGATGAGAACGAATCAAGCAAAGATCTCAAATGATAACTACAACATTTGACCAAATCAAGTTACACACAAGTGTTGAAATGCACTAAGTGATGACATGTATCCAACCAAAATTGTAAAGCATCGAAACTAGGTATAACATCAAGAATGAGCATATCAAAGGGTCATGCTAAGGCATTTGCTATTTGAGACAAAGAGACTAATACTCGCATGATATTTATGAAAAAGTCCACACTTGAGCTATGATACCTAATTTTTGTTGATTTTTAGCAATTTTAAAACACACATTGGGCACAAGTGCCACTTATTCTAATCCTTGGGCAAGTTTGCCACTTATTCACACATTCAAACTTCAATTGGGCAAAAATGCCACTTATTCAGACGTTTGCAAACCAATGTGACAAAGTCACTTATTCAACTCACTCACTCCTTGCAAAACAATTTTTTTCTCTTTTTTTTAAGATTAAGCATCTTTAACCGGTTTTCATTAATGCTAAGTAACACGTGTCTCGAGACATGGATACCTAGCTAAATCAACCAAGTTATTGGCTCAAGATAGGACTACCCCTTTCACAAATTTTACATTCAAGTAAAGTATCAATATCTAAAATAACATATGCCAAACCATGAAACTAAGATATAATCATTCAAGAGGCTATGACTAGAACCAATTCAATCCGCAAATGGTTAAAACACATGCGTAACTCGCAATGAATCAAATGCTATAGGATCACAAGGTTTCTAAGCACATCAAGGATAATAACCAAAGCTCAAACTTTAATATGATGCCAAGTGACTTAAGACATACAAGGAACTAATGACAATATAGCTCAATGAAATTTCGGCATGACCTTTCTTGTTTAATCATAGCATGGGCTCACATGACCAAAATATACAATCAAGCATAACATGAGAGCAATAATAAAGGCCATATATCATCAACATAAGCATCATATGAAGCATAAGAATGACCACTATCATCAACTACACGACAATAAGCTCAAATGCTCACAAATATAAACAAACATGTTAGAACATCATCCATACACATACAAGTCCTCCCCCAAGCTTAAATTGAGCAATGAATCAAGAATGCGCATAAAGGGGTAAGAAACAGCTCACCGGGTATATATGATGTAGTGGAAGTAGACTAATCATCCCATGCTTCTCGCACATGCAAGGATGAGGATCTAGCACGGGACCTAAAAAAAATAAAAAAAAAGAAAAGAAGAGAAACCAACAAAAAAAACGGAAATAAAAGGGAAAAGAGAAGCTCATTTGGATGTAGCGGGAGGAGGGTCAAGGACGGGACATGGAAAAGGCACATGTCCGCCCTCCTCATGAAGCAGCATGCCTCGAAATCCACCTGGATCCCAAGGGATGTCGACTCGAACCATGTCGGCTCGTAGTCGATGGTACACAAGCGTAACCCTGCAAGTAAACTCAAAGACATGGCAAGTATGTGTGATAGGGTCGACGCCCTCCAAGTCATCAATAGAATATCCAATCATGTAGGTATATCGATAAAGTACATCATGAGGTCTATCAGTGAGATGAGCACAACTAGTAATAGCATATGTCTCGTCAGGGCTAAAGAAATCAAACCTGAAGTGGTCGAGGAAGAGTTTCCAAACTACCTGAAGTGTAGGTGAAGTAGAATGTACGGTAGTAGGAACCTCCAGAGGGGCGATATCGACAAAAGAAGTAGCCGGTGATGGATCAATAGAAATGTGCTCCTCGTCGACATCGTAAGCAGCCCCCTCATCATCAAGAATGAATATCTCCATCTCAGGCTCAAAGATCAAATAATCATCTAAGTGGCCCACATCATCAAACGTGAATCTCTCCATATCAAGCTCAAGAAGTACATGATCAGTGTCAAAGCAATGAGAGTCCTCCAAATCAAAGCTAACAATCTCTAACTTAGGCTCATCCATGAAAAAATCATCAATCTGAAGTACTGAGTCTGGAAGGATGGCGTCAGTGTAAGCTACCATATGCACCATGGGAATGATATCATCATCATCAAAGATAATCCGCTGAAGCTCAACCATGTCACACATAGAATCTGACTCCAAGAGGTGTGTATCAACGGTACTCAGAGATGTCTCTAGCACAAACTCATCAACCTCATCTATCCTGCAGCACCGACTAGGAGACTGAGTAGATGGCTTCTTATGGTGATGATGTGGATGGTATCTCGAAACTGTAGGCTGACTCTGCTGAAGCACTGGAGGAGTAGGTGGAGTAGGCTCAAACAAAGTCGTACCGCTCTCCGTGGTGACAGAATGGTACTGAGCTAGAGAGCTCGGGTAAGACTGTGAGGATGCCAAACTGTCACAACGGGAAGTCAAAGTGCGCATAGCCTCTCTAAGATCATGCAATTGGGTCATCAAAGTCTTCACACCACATAACTGTGACTCCAGATGAGATATATGCAAAACAGACAGCTCAGGACTATAAATCTGATCATGATGAAGAGTAGGTAACTGCTGCTGAGGTGTAGGAGTGGAATGAAAACTATGCTGGTGTGATGACAGAGAAGGATGTGGCTGACTAGAGCTCAAACTGTACTGATCCATATGATGCTCAGGCGCATGCACTCTGGCTATCAAAGAATCCGAACAAGACTTCTCATTGTCCCACTGGAATTGATGGAAAGCCATGTTCTCAATAAGAGTGAATGCATCATCAAGTGTCTTGTTTGTGATTGCTCCACCAGCTGCTGCATCAACTAAAGATCGTGTGGCACATGTCAAGCCTCTGTAGAAGATCTGCAGAATAAGCCATCTCTCTAGACCATGGTGCGGACATCTCCTGAGCAAAGCCTTGTATCGCTCCCAAGAATCATATAAACTCTCTCCATCAAGCTGAGCAAAACTGAAGATCTGGTCACGGATCTCAAACTGCCTGGATAGCGGAAAGTATCTCTCCAAGAAAGCACATGACAGTTGATCCCAAGTGAATGACCTCGATGGCAAAGAGTAAAACCAGGTACAAGCACCATCTCGAAGAGAGAATATGAATAATCTGCATCTGATAGTGTCCTGAGAAACCCCATGATATTTGACTGTATCACAATACTCCAAGAATATGCGAATGTGCTCATAAGGGTCCTCAGTGGGTAATCCTCCAAAACGGGCCTCCTGAACCAAAGCAATCAGACCAGGTCTCAACTCAAAGTCATCGGCCTCAACTACTGGCAAAACTGGTCCTGACATAGCACTCTGACTACTCGGAGCCCAAAGATCATGAACTAATGCCATATCCGCAATATATAACTCTATCAATCAACCTGCGGGAATGGAAACGAAAATCGCGAAAGAGAGAAGTAACTAGGGAGAGGGTTAGGGGTTAGCGATATATCACAAATACAAATATGAACAATGACGAAATAAAATACAGGTCAGCGCGAACACAAAACAAGCAAAAGAAAACAAACGATCTAGTCTATAGCCTAACACTGTCGCTCTAAGCTAATCCCCGGCAACGGCGCCAAAATGCTTGATCGTGCAAAAATAGCACACCCGCAAGTGCACGGGTTGCCACTGAAATAGCAGCGAGTGTCGTGTTCTCCACAGGGACTAGACTGAGACTACCGGTGCTCAGCTAAAGCTAGGCCAATCGAAACGGGGGAGAAAACTAAACTACTAAACGAACTCTAACTCAAACAGACGAAACGACGAACAAACTAAACAAACGAAGGACGACGGGACGAACGACCGTACGAATGGACGTCATACGACCGAACGAACTACACGACGACTAACGCACGAACAACACAGACGCACGAACTACAACGACTACGAGAACGAATGACACGACTACCGAACGACGATCTAATTAACTACCGACCGCTAGACAGCAAGAGGTAGTCGAGAAGCACGGAGGGAGTCTAGAAGCAAAGAGGGAGTTGAGAGAGAACAAGGAGAGGATACGGTCGATGGCTAACTAGATGACGACGGCAGGGCAAACAAATAACTACGACTAACACTCGCATGACTTAACTACCGAACGACCACTGAGAGAAGCAAAGAGGGAGTCGAGACAGCAAAGGGAAGGTTGAGACAGCACAAGGAGGGGAACGGTCGCCGGCTAGCTAATTCGATGAGACTCTCAAGCATACACATATACTACGCTAACAACAGGACAACAAGACAAACACAGAAACTACTACTGACAAAGGCATCTAACACAGAAAACCACTACCAGAGCTAAACATTACAATCTCTACCAACTCATATCACAATAGCACTACTGAAAACATACTAAGCTACTAACAAAACACAATTGCACAATTATCACATAGCAGATATCACAATAACATAACAGGGCATAATTTCATCTCCACTTATTACATTCACAAAGCACATTGCATACAAAAGAGTTCACAATCTCTCTGAACACAATTCACAGTAGTAATTAACAGTGCACAATTAAGCAAAAGATTAACAGAATAACAGAACCAAGTAAGAGGAAGAATTGGGGATTGGAGTGAACCGAGGGGAGTAGAAGCAGCAGAGAGCCGAGGTGGTGTCGGCCGGCGTCGGTGGTGAAGAAGCACGGAGGAGTCACGGTGCAGGGCGGCGGAGAACCGGAGTTGATGAGGCCGTCGGTGTCGGTGTAGACGCCGGCGGTGAGGGGGGCGTGGTGGAGATGTCGATCGGTGGAGAGGTAGCAGAGGAGTCGCCGTCGGTTGGGCCGTAGTGGAGTGGAGCCGAGGGTGGTGGTGAAGTCGTCGGAGATGTCGGTGGAGACAGGCGGCCCGGCACTTGGTGGCGAAGCGGCGGCCGAGAAGAGGAGAGGAAGTGGAAGGCGGCGCTGGAGAGATAGGAGGGGGGGCTGGCGGCCGGAGGAAGTGGAGAAGGGTGCGCAGAGGCGGCGGTGGCTGTGGAGAAGGGAGGCGCTAGGTGGGAGAAGAAGGGGATGCGGCGGCGCACTGGTGGGTGGCGCGGAGGAGTAGCGGCGAGGAGAGGTGGTGGAGAAGGGAGGCGTGTGGCGGCGGTGGCTGTGGAGAAGGGAGGCGCTAGGTGGGAGAAGAGCGGCCGGAGAAGGGTAAGGAGAAGGGGCGGCGAATGAGTGGCGCGCCGGTGAGTCGGCCCGGTCTCGCCGGCGGCCGGAGAGGAGGAAGAGAATGGGGGAGGAGAAGGAGGCAAAGGGGAGACACACAGATTGGAACCGGGCTCAAGCATTCCCAGGAGGCGGCGGCGGCTTAAGGGATTGGGAATTTTTTTTGGCATTTTGCAAATTAGCCCTCCAACTTTCTAGGGTTTACAATTAGGTCCCTTCCCCAATTTAGTTTCTTCTGATTTGGCCCCTCCGGAGCTCCGTTTTCAGCGCGGTTTGATCCCACGCGTTCGTGACGACGCGTACAACTGTACGGAGCAGTCCAGATTTGTCGTTTGTGCGCCTAGATCACGCCGGCCTGCAGTAAAATACAGAAAAATGTAAAATGGTCCATTTCGAGCATTTAAATATAGAAAATAGTGCAAATGATGATAAATGGTCCCAAAATACGAAAAATATGAGGGTAAAATGACGGCAAAATATATACAAAAATGACGCATGTCATACCCCCAAGCTTAAACTTTTACTTGTCCTCAAGTAAATGGCATGATATTATCGAACCCGGACAAGAAGTAATGATGGTAAAAGACTAGTTAAATGCATGTGATAAGCCAAGAAGCATATAACAATATAAAATGAGATTGTCTAGCTTGAGTTTTGAGGACCATCCAAGATGAGAACGAATCAAGCAAAGATCTCAAATGATAACTACAACATTTGACCAAATCAAGTTACACACAAGTGTTGAAATGCACTAAGTGATGACATGTATCCAACCAAAATTGTAAAGCATCGAAACTAGGTATAACATCAAGAATGAGCATATCAAAGGGTCATGCTAAGGCATTTGCTATTTGAGACAAAGAGACTAATACTCGCATGATATTTATGAAAAAGTCCACACTTGAGCTATGATACCTAATTTTTGTTGATTTTTAGCAATTTTAAAACACACATTGGGCACAAGTGCCACTTATTCTAATCCTTGGGCAAGTTTGCCACTTATTCACACATTCAAACTTCAATTGGGCAAAAATGCCACTTATTCAGACGTTTGCAAACCAATGTGACAAAGTCACTTATTCAACTCACTCACTCCTTGCAAAACAATTTTTTTCTCTTTTTTTTAAGATTAAGCATCTTTAACCGGTTTTCATTAATGCTAAGTAACACGTGTCTCGAGACATGGATACCTAGCTAAATCAACCAAGTTATTGGCTCAAGATAGGACTACCCCTTTCACAAATTTTACATTCAAGTAAAGTATCAATATCTAAAATAACATATGCCAAACCATGAAACTAAGATATAATCATTCAAGAGGCTATGACTAGAACCAATTCAATCCGCAAATGGTTAAAACACATGCGTAACTCGCAATGAATCAAATGCTATAGGATCACAAGGTTTCTAAGCACATCAAGGATAATAACCAAAGCTCAAACTTTAATATGATGCCAAGTGACTTAAGACATACAAGGAACTAATGACAATATAGCTCAATGAAATTTCGGCATGACCTTTCTTGTTTAATCATAGCATGGGCTCACATGACCAAAATATACAATCAAGCATAACATGAGAGCAATAATAAAGGCCATATATCATCAACATAAGCATCATATGAAGCATAAGAATGACCACTATCATCAACTACACGACAATAAGCTCAAATGCTCACAAATATAAACAAACATGTTAGAACATCATCCATACACATACAAGTCCTCCCCCAAGCTTAAATTGAGCAATGAATCAAGAATGCGCATAAAGGGGTAAGAAACAGCTCACCGGGTATATATGATGTAGTGGAAGTAGACTAATCATCCCATGCTTCTCGCACATGCAAGGATGAGGATCTAGCACGGGACCTAAAAAAAATAAAAAAAAAGAAAAGAAGAGAAACCAACAAAAAAAACGGAAATAAAAGGGAAAAGAGAAGCTCATTTGGATGTAGCGGGAGGAGGGTCAAGGACGGGACATGGAAAAGGCACATGTCCGCCCTCCTCATGAAGCAGCATGCCTCGAAATCCACCTGGATCCCAAGGGATGTCGACTCGAACCATGTCGGCTCGTAGTCGATGGTACACAAGCGTAACCCTGCAAGTAAACTCAAAGACATGGCAAGTATGTGTGATAGGGTCGACGCCCTCCAAGTCATCAATAGAATATCCAATCATGTAGGTATATCGATAAAGTACATCATGAGGTCTATCAGTGAGATGAGCACAACTAGTAATAGCATATGTCTCGTCAGGGCTAAAGAAATCAAACCTGAAGTGGTCGAGGAAGAGTTTCCAAACTACCTGAAGTGTAGGTGAAGTAGAATGTACGGTAGTAGGAACCTCCAGAGGGGCGATATCGACAAAAGAAGTAGCCGGTGATGGATCAATAGAAATGTGCTCCTCGTCGACATCGTAAGCAGCCCCCTCATCATCAAGAATGAATATCTCCATCTCAGGCTCAAAGATCAAATAATCATCTAAGTGGCCCACATCATCAAACGTGAATCTCTCCATATCAAGCTCAAGAAGTACATGATCAGTGTCAAAGCAATGAGAGTCCTCCAAATCAAAGCTAACAATCTCTAACTTAGGCTCATCCATGAAAAAATCATCAATCTGAAGTACTGAGTCTGGAAGGATGGCGTCAGTGTAAGCTACCATATGCACCATGGGAATGATATCATCATCATCAAAGATAATCCGCTGAAGCTCAACCATGTCACACATAGAATCTGACTCCAAGAGGTGTGTATCAACGGTACTCAGAGATGTCTCTAGCACAAACTCATCAACCTCATCTATCCTGCAGCACCGACTAGGAGACTGAGTAGATGGCTTCTTATGGTGATGATGTGGATGGTATCTCGAAACTGTAGGCTGACTCTGCTGAAGCACTGGAGGAGTAGGTGGAGTAGGCTCAAACAAAGTCGTACCGCTCTCCGTGGTGACAGAATGGTACTGAGCTAGAGAGCTCGGGTAAGACTGTGAGGATGCCAAACTGTCACAACGGGAAGTCAAAGTGCGCATAGCCTCTCTAAGATCATGCAATTGGGTCATCAAAGTCTTCACACCACATAACTGTGACTCCAGATGAGATATATGCAAAACAGACAGCTCAGGACTATAAATCTGATCATGATGAAGAGTAGGTAACTGCTGCTGAGGTGTAGGAGTGGAATGAAAACTATGCTGGTGTGATGACAGAGAAGGATGTGGCTGACTAGAGCTCAAACTGTACTGATCCATATGATGCTCAGGCGCATGCACTCTGGCTATCAAAGAATCCGAACAAGACTTCTCATTGTCCCACTGGAATTGATGGAAAGCCATGTTCTCAATAAGAGTGAATGCATCATCAAGTGTCTTGTTTGTGATTGCTCCACCAGCTGCTGCATCAACTAAAGATCGTGTGGCACATGTCAAGCCTCTGTAGAAGATCTGCAGAATAAGCCATCTCTCTAGACCATGGTGCGGACATCTCCTGAGCAAAGCCTTGTATCGCTCCCAAGAATCATATAAACTCTCTCCATCAAGCTGAGCAAAACTGAAGATCTGGTCACGGATCTCAAACTGCCTGGATAGCGGAAAGTATCTCTCCAAGAAAGCACATGACAGTTGATCCCAAGTGAATGACCTCGATGGCAAAGAGTAAAACCAGGTACAAGCACCATCTCGAAGAGAGAATATGAATAATCTGCATCTGATAGTGTCCTGAGAAACCCCATGATATTTGACTGTATCACAATACTCCAAGAATATGCGAATGTGCTCATAAGGGTCCTCAGTGGGTAATCCTCCAAAATGGGCCTCCTGAACCAAAGCAATCAGACCAGGTCTCAACTCAAAGTCATCGGCCTCAACTACTGGCAAAACTGGTCCTGACATAGCACTCTGACTACTCGGAGCCCAAAGATCATGAACTAATGCCATATCCGCAATATATAACTCTATCAATCAACCTGCGGGAATGGAAACGAAAATCGCGAAAGAGAGAAGTAACTAGGGAGAGGGTTAGGGGTTAGCGATATATCACAAATACAAATATGAACAATGACGAAATAAAATACAGGTCAGCGCGAACACAAAACAAGCAAAAGAAAACAAACGATCTAGTCTATAGCCTAACACTGTCGCTCTAAGCTAATCCCCGGCAACGGCGCCAAAATGCTTGATCGTGCAAAAATAGCACACCCGCAAGTGCACGGGTTGCCACTGAAATAGCAGCGAGTGTCGTGTTCTCCACAGGGACTAGACTGAGACTACCGGTGCTCAGCTAAAGCTAGGCCAATCGAAACGGGGGAGAAAACTAAACTACTAAACGAACTCTAACTCAAACAGACGAAACGACGAACAAACTAAACAAACGAAGGACGACGGGACGAACGACCGTACGAATGGACGTCATACGACCGAACGAACTACACGACGACTAACGCACGAACAACACAGACGCACGAACTACAACGACTACGAGAACGAATGACACGACTACCGAACGACGATCTAATTAACTACCGACCGCTAGACAGCAAGAGGTAGTCGAGAAGCACGGAGGGAGTCTAGAAGCAAAGAGGGAGTTGAGAGAGAACAAGGAGAGGATACGGTCGATGGCTAACTAGATGACGACGGCAGGGCAAACAAATAACTACGACTAACACTCGCATGACTTAACTACCGAACGACCACTGAGAGAAGCAAAGAGGGAGTCGAGACAGCAAAGGGAAGGTTGAGACAGCACAAGGAGGGGAACGGTCGCCGGCTAGCTAATTCGATGAGACTCTCAAGCATACACATATACTACGCTAACAACAGGACAACAAGACAAACACAGAAACTACTACTGACAAAGGCATCTAACACAGAAAACCACTACCAGAGCTAAACATTACAATCTCTACCAACTCATATCACAATAGCACTACTGAAAACATACTAAGCTACTAACAAAACACAATTGCACAATTATCACATAGCAGATATCACAATAACATAACAGGGCATAATTTCATCTCCACTTATTACATTCACAAAGCACATTGCATACAAAAGAGTTCACAATCTCTCTGAACACAATTCACAGTAGTAATTAACAGTGCACAATTAAGCAAAAGATTAACAGAATAACAGAACCAAGTAAGAGGAAGAATTGGGGATTGGAGTGAACCGAGGGGAGTAGAAGCAGCAGAGAGCCGAGGTGGTGTCGGCCGGCGTCGGTGGTGAAGAAGCACGGAGGAGTCACGGTGCAGGGCGGCGGAGAACCGGAGTTGATGAGGCCGTCGGTGTCGGTGTAGACGCCGGCGGTGAGGGGGGCGTGGTGGAGATGTCGATCGGTGGAGAGGTAGCAGAGGAGTCGCCGTCGGTTGGGCCGTAGTGGAGTGGAGCCGAGGGTGGTGGTGAAGTCGTCGGAGATGTCGGTGGAGACAGGCGGCCCGGCACTTGGTGGCGAAGCGGCGGCCGAGAAGAGGAGAGGAAGTGGAAGGCGGCGCTGGAGAGATAGGAGGGGGGGCTGGCGGCCGGAGGAAGTGGAGAAGGGTGCGCAGAGGCGGCGGTGGCTGTGGAGAAGGGAGGCGCTAGGTGGGAGAAGAAGGGGATGCGGCGGCGCACTGGTGGGTGGCGCGGAGGAGTAGCGGCGAGGAGAGGTGGTGGAGAAGGGAGGCGTGTGGCGGCGGTGGCTGTGGAGAAGGGAGGCGCTAGGTGGGAGAAGAGCGGCCGGAGAAGGGTAAGGAGAAGGGGCGGCGAATGAGTGGCGCGCCGGTGAGTCGGCCCGGTCTCGCCGGCGGCCGGAGAGGAGGAAGAGAATGGGGGAGGAGAAGGAGGCAAAGGGGAGACACACAGATTGGAACCGGGCTCAAGCATTCCCAGGAGGCGGCGGCGGCTTAAGGGATTGGGAATTTTTTTTGGCATTTTGCAAATTAGCCCTCCAACTTTCTAGGGTTTACAATTAGGTCCCTTCCCCAATTTAGTTTCTTCTGATTTGGCCCCTCCGGAGCTCCGTTTTCAGCGCGGTTTGATCCCACGCGTTCGTGACGACGCGTACAACTGTACGGAGCAGTCCAGATTTGTCGTTTGTGCGCCTAGATCACGCCGGCCTGCAGTAAAATACAGAAAAATGTAAAATGGTCCATTTCGAGCATTTAAATATAGAAAATAGTGCAAATGATGATAAATGGTCCCAAAATACGAAAAATATGAGGGTAAAATGACGGCAAAATATATACAAAAATGACGCATGTCATACCCCCAAGCTTAAACTTTTACTTGTCCTCAAGTAAATGGCATGATATTATCGAACCCGGACAAGAAGTAATGATGGTAAAAGACTAGTTAAATGCATGTGATAAGCCAAGAAGCATATAACAATATAAAATGAGATTGTCTAGCTTGAGTTTTGAGGACCATCCAAGATGAGAACGAATCAAGCAAAGATCTCAAATGATAACTACAACATTTGACCAAATCAAGTTACACACAAGTGTTGAAATGCACTAAGTGATGACATGTATCCAACCAAAATTGTAAAGCATCGAAACTAGGTATAACATCAAGAATGAGCATATCAAAGGGTCATGCTAAGGCATTTGCTATTTGAGACAAAGAGACTAATACTCGCATGATATTTATGAAAAAGTCCACACTTGAGCTATGATACCTAATTTTTGTTGATTTTTAGCAATTTTAAAACACACATTGGGCACAAGTGCCACTTATTCTAATCCTTGGGCAAGTTTGCCACTTATTCACACATTCAAAGTTCAATTGGGCAAAAATGCCACTTATTCAGACGTTTGCAAACCAATGTGACAAAGTCACTTATTCAACTCACTCACTCCTTGCAAAACAATTTTTTTCTCTTTTTTTTAAGATTAAGCATCTTTAACCGGTTTTCATTAATGCTAAGTAACACGTGTCTCGAGACATGGATACCTAGCTAAATCAACCAAGTTATTGGCTCAAGATAGGACTACCCCTTTCACAAATTTTACATTCAAGTAAAGTATCAATATCTAAAATAACATATGCCAAACCATGAAACTAAGATATAATCATTCAAGAGGCTATGACTAGAACCAATTCAATCCGCAAATGGTTAAAACACATGCGTAACTCGCAATGAATCAAATGCTATAGGATCACAAGGTTTCTAAGCACATCAAGGATAATAACCAAAGCTCAAACTTTAATATGATGCCAAGTGACTTAAGACATACAAGGAACTAATGACAATATAGCTCAATGAAATTTCGGCATGACCTTTCTTGTTTAATCATAGCATGGGCTCACATGACCAAAATATACAATCAAGCATAACATGAGAGCAATAATAAAGGCCATATATCATCAACATAAGCATCATATGAAGCATAAGAATGACCACTATCATCAACTACACGACAATAAGCTCAAATGCTCACAAATATAAACAAACATGTTAGAACATCATCCATACACATACAAGTCCTCCCCCAAGCTTAAATTGAGCAATGAATCAAGAATGCGCATAAAGGGGTAAGAAACAGCTCACCGGGTATATATGATGTAGTGGAAGTAGACTAATCATCCCATGCTTCTCGCACATGCAAGGATGAGGATCTAGCACGGGACCTAAAAAAAATAAAAAAAAAGAAAAGAAGAGAAACCAACAAAAAAAACGGAAATAAAAGGGAAAAGAGAAGCTCATTTGGATGTAGCGGGAGGAGGGTCAAGGACGGGACATGGAAAAGGCACATGTCCGCCCTCCTCATGAAGCAGCATGCCTCGAAATCCACCTGGATCCCAAGGGATGTCGACTCGAACCATGTCGGCTCGTAGTCGATGGTACACAAGCGTAACCCTGCAAGTAAACTCAAAGACATGGCAAGTATGTGTGATAGGGTCGACGCCCTCCAAGTCATCAATAGAATATCCAATCATGTAGGTATATCGATAAAGTACATCATGAGGTCTATCAGTGAGATGAGCACAACTAGTAATAGCATATGTCTCGTCAGGGCTAAAGAAATCAAACCTGAAGTGGTCGAGGAAGAGTTTCCAAACTACCTGAAGTGTAGGTGAAGTAGAATGTACGGTAGTAGGAACCTCCAGAGGGGCGATATCGACAAAAGAAGTAGCCGGTGATGGATCAATAGAAATGTGCTCCTCGTCGACATCGTAAGCAGCCCCCTCATCATCAAGAATGAATATCTCCATCTCAGGCTCAAAGATCAAATAATCATCTAAGTGGCCCACATCATCAAACGTGAATCTCTCCATATCAAGCTCAAGAAGTACATGATCAGTGTCAAAGCAATGAGAGTCCTCCAAATCAAAGCTAACAATCTCTAACTTAGGCTCATCCATGAAAAAATCATCAATCTGAAGTACTGAGTCTGGAAGGATGGCGTCAGTGTAAGCTACCATATGCACCATGGGAATGATATCATCATCATCAAAGATAATCCGCTGAAGCTCAACCATGTCACACATAGAATCTGACTCCAAGAGGTGTGTATCAACGGTACTCAGAGATGTCTCTAGCACAAACTCATCAACCTCATCTATCCTGCAGCACCGACTAGGAGACTGAGTAGATGGCTTCTTATGGTGATGATGTGGATGGTATCTCGAAACTGTAGGCTGACTCTGCTGAAGCACTGGAGGAGTAGGTGGAGTAGGCTCAAACAAAGTCGTACCGCTCTCCGTGGTGACAGAATGGTACTGAGCTAGAGAGCTCGGGTAAGACTGTGAGGATGCCAAACTGTCACAACGGGAAGTCAAAGTGCGCATAGCCTCTCTAAGATCATGCAATTGGGTCATCAAAGTCTTCACACCACATAACTGTGACTCCAGATGAGATATATGCAAAACAGACAGCTCAGGACTATAAATCTGATCATGATGAAGAGTAGGTAACTGCTGCTGAGGTGTAGGAGTGGAATGAAAACTATGCTGGTGTGATGACAGAGAAGGATGTGGCTGACTAGAGCTCAAACTGTACTGATCCATATGATGCTCAGGCGCATGCACTCTGGCTATCAAAGAATCCGAACAAGACTTCTCATTGTCCCACTGGAATTGATGGAAAGCCATGTTCTCAATAAGAGTGAATGCATCATCAAGTGTCTTGTTTGTGATTGCTCCACCAGCTGCTGCATCAACTAAAGATCGTGTGGCACATGTCAAGCCTCTGTAGAAGATCTGCAGAATAAGCCATCTCTCTAGACCATGGTGCGGACATCTCCTGAGCAAAGCCTTGTATCGCTCCCAAGAATCATATAAACTCTCTCCATCAAGCTGAGCAAAACTGAAGATCTGGTCACGGATCTCAAACTGCCTGGATAGCGGAAAGTATCTCTCCAAGAAAGCACATGACAGTTGATCCCAAGTGAATGACCTCGATGGCAAAGAGTAAAACCAGGTACAAGCACCATCTCGAAGAGAGAATATGAATAATCTGCATCTGATAGTGTCCTGAGAAACCCCATGATATTTGACTGTATCACAATACTCCAAGAATATGCGAATGTGCTCATAAGGGTCCTCAGTGGGTAATCCTCCAAAACGGGCCTCCTGAACCAAAGCAATCAGACCAGGTCTCAACTCAAAGTCATCGGCCTCAACTACTGGCAAAACTGGTCCTGACATAGCACTCTGACTACTCGGAGCCCAAAGATCATGAACTAATGCCATATCCGCAATATATAACTCTATCAATCAACCTGCGGGAATGGAAACGAAAATCGCGAAAGAGAGAAGTAACTAGGGAGAGGGTTAGGGGTTAGCGATATATCACAAATACAAATATGAACAATGACGAAATAAAATACAGGTCAGCGCGAACACAAAACAAGCAAAAGAAAACAAACGATCTAGTCTATAGCCTAACACTGTCGCTCTAAGCTAATCCCCGGCAACGGCGCCAAAATGCTTGATCGTGTAAAAATAGCACACCCGCAAGTGCACGGGTTGCCACTGAAATAGCGGCGAGTGTCGTGTTCTCCACAGGGACTAGACTGAGACTACCGGTGCTCAGCTAAAGCTAGGCCAATCGAAACGGGGGAGAAAACTAAACTACTAAACGAACTCTAACTCAAACAGACGAAACGACGAACAAACTAAACAAACGAAGGACGACGGGACGAACGACCGTACGAATGGACGTCATACGACCGAACGAACTACACGACGACTGACGCACGAACAACACAGACGCACGAACTACAACGACTACGAGAACGAATGACACGACTACCGAACGACGATCTAATTAACTACCGACCGCTAGACAGCAAGAGGTAGTCGAGAAGCACGGAGGGAGTCTAGAAGCAAAGAGGGAGTTGAGAGAGAACAAGGAGAGGATACGGTCGATGGCTAACTAGATGACGACGGCAGGGCAAACAAATAACTACGACTAACACTCGCATGACTTAACTACGGAACGACCACTGAGAGAAGCAAAGAGGGAGTCGAGACAGCAAAGGGAAGGTTGAGACAGCACAAGGAGGGGAACGGTCGCCGGCTAGCTAATTCGATGAGACTCTCAAGCATACACATATACTACGCTAACAACAGGACAACAAGACAAACACAGAAACTACTACTGACAAAGGCATCTAACACAGAAAACCACTACCAGAGCTAAACATTACAATCTCTACCAACTCATATCACAATAGCACTACTGAAAACATACTAAGCTACTAACAAAACACAATTGCACAATTATCACATAGCAGATATCACAATAACATAACAGGGCATAATTTCATCTCCACTTATTACATTCACAAAGCACATTGCATACAAAAGAGTTCACAATCTCTCTGAACACAATTCACAGTAGTAATTAACAGTGCACAATTAAGCAAAAGATTAACAGAATAACAGAACCAAGTAAGAGGAAGAATTGGGGATTGGAGTGAACCGAGGGGAGTAGAAGCAGCAGAGAGCCGAGGTGGTGTCGGCCGGCGTCGGTGGTGAAGAAGCACGGAGGAGTCACGGTGCAGGGCGGCGGAGAACCGGAGTTGATGAGGCCGTCGGTGTCGGTGTAGACGCCGGCGGTGAGGGGGGCGTGGTGGAGATGTCGATCGGTGGAGAGGTAGCAGAGGAGTCGCCGTCGGTTGGGCCGTAGTGGAGTGGAGCCGAGGGTGGTGGTGAAGTCGTCGGAGATGTCGGTGGAGACAGGCGGCCCGGCACTTGGTGGCGAAGCGGCGGCCGAGAAGAGGAGAGGAAGTGGAAGGCGGCGCTGGAGAGATAGGAGGGGGGGCTGGCGGCCGGAGGAAGTGGAGAAGGGTGCGCAGAGGCGGCGGTGGCTGTGGAGAAGGGAGGCGCTAGGTGGGAGAAGAAGGGGATGCGGCGGCGCACTGGTGGGTGGCGCGGAGGAGTAGCGGCGAGGAGAGGTGGTGGAGAAGGGAGGCGTGTGGCGGCGGTGGCTGTGGAGAAGGGAGGCGCTAGGTGGGAGAAGAGCGGCCGGAGAAGGGTAAGGAGAAGGGGCGGCGAATGAGTGGCGCGCCGGTGAGTCGGCCCGGTCTCGCCGGCGGCCGGAGAGGAGGAAGAGAATGGGGGAGGAGAAGGAGGCAAAGGGGAGACACACAGATTGGAACCGGGCTCAAGCATTCCCAGGAGGCGGCGGCGGCTTAAGGGATTGGGAATTTTTTTTGGCATTTTGCAAATTAGCCCTCCAACTTTCTAGGGTTTACAATTAGGTCCCTTCCCCAATTTAGTTTCTTCTGATTTGGCCCCTCCGGAGCTCCGTTTTCAGCGCGGTTTGATCCCACGCGTTCGTGACGACGCGTACAACTGTACGGAGCAGTCCAGATTTGTCGTTTGTGCGCCTAGATCACGCCGGCCTGCAGTAAAATACAGAAAAATGTAAAATGGTCCATTTTGAGCATTTAAATATAGAAAATAGTGCAAATGATGATAAATGGTCCCAAAATACGAAAAATATGAGGGTAAAATGACGGCAAAATATATACAAAAATGACGCATGTCAACCCTCTGGTACGGGGACCAATTGCCCATACTCCTCAAGTATGGGGACCTTTAGCCCGTCACGTTATCAACATGACGGGGACCTCGACGCTTGGTCATCTCGTGACCAAGACTTCAATCAATCAGCATGATTCACAAGTGTGAATGTCTTAACAAATAAAACGTGCATTCACAACATCTATGCATCAGAAATTCTCATGAACTCTTTCACTTGCAATCGACCATAAACAAGATCAACATATCATTAACATCATCAAGACCACAAATTTTCATAACATGGATCAAACACCAACAAACATCGACAATCCATGCTACAAAATTTAAACCATCATTATACTTCCTACCATCTCCACAATTAAGGTTTCATGCAATCATGGCATAATGTATCAAATTATAATAATAATGTAAACTGAAAGTAGAAAGAATAACAAGTTAAACGGTAGCAACCACCGCTACGTTTACTTGCCTCAATCTGACGAAGCGAAGTAAAATCAAGAGCGCTCAGGAACAAGACCACCTGTCCAAAAGGCATCTCTCAGCACAAATCCACAGCATACAAACACGACATAAATAATTAAAGACGTCGCTAGAACCCCGAACCCGCACTAACTCCTCTCCGCTCAACACTTCAGCAAATTACCCTCTACAGCAGCGCTGCTTAACATTTTTGTAACTTTAAAGATATTGATCCAAATACAGCAAGCGATACCTCTCTGGATTCATCACTTAAGAACCTACATTTTTCATGTAGAACACATATTTTATTTTGATCACAGCTAGGTGTAATTTAATGCCCAAAACAGAGGAAGAACTCTGTTCTGGCAGATTGGACAGCGGTATTCAATTGCGTCCCAGAAACAGTACAGGGGTCTAAGAATTCTGAATTTTATACAGCAGCTAGATATCTAAATTATCTACAACTTTCTCAATTACAGCCATGACCATAAAAATATTTTACTACCTCAAATTCACAGATTACCGTCGGTCTGTACCAATCTGCCCGCCTGACGAACAGCAGTATTCCCGACCCTGTAACTCCCAGATCCCACGGCAGAAAATTCCGAAACAAATATAGGACATGAGTCTGGAAGTCCTCTACAACTTTTCAAAACCTCGCGAACAGATGCGCTGCGCGAATCAATCTACAGGCAGATAGCAACTAATCTCTAATCGGGCAATTAATCTATTAACTACCTTCAAAATCAGTGCAAAGAACCCTAATTATTTCGAAAATCAGAAGGTTTGGGATGGGGAAAAATTACCTAGATGAAGAATCACCCCTTTTCTTCCTCCTCTTCTTCTTCCCCTTCCTTCTCCTTCCTCTCCTTGGCTCCAATGGTAGCAGCACTTGTGTGGGTGATGGAGGGGGAAGAGGGCTGCGCCCAGGGGGTGGAGGAAGGGGGGTGGCGGCTGCAAAGGGATGGGAGAGGGGGGAGAAAAAGGGCTAGAGTTTTTTGGGAGGGGGAGGGGAGGTGCGGCCACCCCTTGGGCCTCCGGCCCAAGGCGGTCGGCCCACTCCCCAGGCAGCCCACTCAGAGGTTTTAATTTAATTTTAATTTATTTTATTCATTTTACATTATTCCACAATTTTTATTTTTCCCTTCCCGCGATTTACCGAAAAACCGACGATTCCGCGATTGCTTTAAAATCTTACGCCGTATCGACGATCAGGGTGTTACAATAGGTATTTGAAACAAACATATATTTCTATCTGTAGCGAAAAAAAGGGGCCTTCAACCAGTCTTCCTATTCCTATGAATCGAACGAGCAGTCGAAGAAAATAGCAGATTCTAAATTTCCAAAAAGAGAGAGAGAGAGAGAAGAAAACAGCAGAAGAGAAGCATAAAAATCGCACGCAGAGCAGCCCGAGCCACAGGCCTAATAACGCAAGGCCTAGCCCACCAAGCCCAACCCCCATCTCTCTCTCTCTCTCTCTCTCTCTCTCTCTCGGTTCGTTTCTTTCGAAATTTGGACACTGTTGGACCCATAGCCCACCGAAATTCCTTTTTTGGCCCCCCAAAGCAAAAAATTCCAAAAATGGACCCCATTTGAGCGCGCGTTTACGGGAGAGGGACACGTGGCCACTGTTCATCCGGTCGTGCGGTCTGTGACCGCATGACCGGCCTGGCGCCGCGCCCGAGCGCGCGAGCTCCCGCCCAGCGCGCGACCGCCTCGCGTGACCGCGCGTCCCCCGCGCCGATCGCGCGTCCCGCGCCCACCAGCGCGCGTCCCGCCCCGCCAGCGCGCGTCCCCGGTCCCGCGGTCGCACGAGCGCGCGTTTGCTCCCCCGACCGCATGTCCCCGACTGCAATACTCGTGAATATTTGTATGGTTTCGCAATTTTGTAGTTATAAACTGAGGAAAAAAATAGATAAAATTGCAATAATAATTTATGTTCATTGTTAGTTGCAGATGTAAAAAAAAATTGGATAAATATTTTTTAAAAACGATTAATCATAGAACGATCGTTTCGTAAAGTGGTAACTGATATTTAGGGTTTCGTATGGTTTTTAGGTTTGCAATCACTATGTTATTTGTATGTTTTGTCAATTTAGTAAATGTAAACTCGGAAAGAATCTGACCAAGTAGTAATAAAAGTTTATATTCATTATAACTTGTAGATGCCAATAAAATTTTGGTAAATTTTTTTAGGAACAATTGACTGTAGAATGATCGATACAAATAGTGGTAAGTGACTTTTAAGGTTTGCTGTGTTTTTAGGGTTTGCAATCTCCGTGATTGTTTTCAGTTTTGGCAATTTTGTAGTTATAAACTGGATAAAAATCAGATAAAGTTGTAATAAAAGATTATGTTCATTGTAAGTTGTAGATGCATAACAAATTTTGGTAAATTTTTTGTAGGAAAGATTGACCGTAGAACGGTCGATACATAAAGTGGTAAGTGATATTGTGAAGGTGAGTAACATGGAATGCGATACATAAATTTTGGTACATTTAATATTGTTAAATGAGGTGCTACGTGAATCATGGAATGCGAAAATACTAGATATTAAATTTCATAATACAGTTGGGAGTAACATGCCGCGTAGATTTTTATTACATGCATAACATATAGCATGATATGCGACTAACCCATCCAACTGCTTGTACGACCTACTGTGTGGACCGGGGCCACTTTCCCTTCCTTGCCCGCTCGGCGTTGAACTCCTCCGCGGCCTCTTTTGCCTTAGCCGCAATTTCCCTCTTTCTCCCGCGCTCCATCTCGCGAGCCTCCCGATCCCTACGCGTGCACGCTTCAAGATGAGCTTGCGTCTCGCGCTGTATACGCAGGGTGTGCTCGTGCTTGCGACGCTCCTCCTCCAGCAACTCCTTCTCCTTTGTGACATTCCACTCCTCGAAGTCGAGGGTCCATTGGTCCTCAGGGTGGATCTCAAGATCGATCCATTTGCGGTAGGCACATAGGGGCTCCGGAGACTGTAAATAAAAGAGAGATATTGTTAGTGCGTGTTGTGAAGGAGAAAAGGTAGGGGAAAATGGTGCATGTGGTCGTTACCGGCTGCCGATAGGTTGCGGTGTCAAAACGGCGATTGGGGTAGTCACTGGAGTAGTTTGCGCAACCCCAGTACCGCATACCTAGACTGATGCGGTGCTTAGACTTGAAGAACTTGCACACGTCCCCGCACCAACAAAGGGGAGGTGTCTCCCCCTCAGGTGGTAGTTGTGGCGAACGCTCGGTGGGGACGTCCGGGATGGGGTTGTTGCTACGCGGGCGCTCTGGGGGGGACCTTTCATCGTAGCACGATGGGCTTGTTCTACCCGGGCCTGTATCGCCCTTATTTTCTCATCGCGGGCAGCATCGCAGGCTGCAGCTGACCGTGCTATGTCACAGGTCTCCTCCCAATCCTTCACCATCTTGTCCCATTGCTTCTTCTTGCCTTTGTCCATCCCGGTTGGGTGAGGGAAGCGCGATGGAGTATGGGGTTTGGATGTGCAATGTTCGCTGGGAAATGGAATGCATACCAATTTATAGGGGCTGTTTTGTGTCTACTCGTACGTGTAAAGATGGTCCGCGTGGTCGTAGCAGTGAGTAAAGATGGGAGTGCTGCGATATCACTGAAAAAAGGCCCCCGTTTTGTCATGTCACTGCCCAAAGCTGGCATCTTTTGTCATCCCACTGAGCAAAGCTGACCTCTTTTGTCATATCACTGAGCAAAGCTGCCCCGTTTTGTCATGTCACTGCGCAAAGCTGGCATCTGTTGTCATCTGACTGAGCAAAGCTGCCTCGTTTTGTCATGTCTCTGAGGAAAGCTGCCCCGTTTTATCATGTCACTGCGCAAAGCTGGCATGTGTTGTCATCTCACTGAGCAAAGCTGCCCCGTTTTGTCATGTCTCTGAGCACAGCTGCCATGTTTTGTCATCTCACTGAGCAAAGCTGGCCTCTTTTTGTCATTTGACTGAGGACAACTGCTCTCTTTAGTAATGTCACTGCCCAAAGCTGGCATCTTTTGGCATCCCACTGAGGACAACTGCTCTCTTTAGTAATCACGAATTGGCTATACTCATGCCTTTTTGGCATTGTTTAGGTGTTTAGCTCTCGTCAATGGCCTCTTATCTCTAAATACAGAGCATCAGTGCACACTCAGTCACCCAAGCTAGAAATGATGTCCTCCTTATTCAAGCCACGGGGAACCGAAGATGATGGCCTCATTCGGTAAGAGGTGTTATTTGATCCAATATTAAAATTTATTTCATTGTCAATATTATGTACATCTGTCCCGGTATGCATTTTATGCTTTCTTATGTAATGCCTTTTGAATGTGATGTGTATCATTGCACTTGGGACTTTCAGGGAATGACTTATTGTCTTTGACACTAGCTCAGGGACTGAAAATGGATAATTGATGAGATAGGCTCGTCCCCTGAAGACCTGCAGGAATTTGTGCATTCACTCTCTTACGTGTACGTAGAAAATTGTACCACACGTCATTCTGCCAAGTTAAAGTATTAGCCTAATATGTATATGTCGTAATGGCCTAGCCAGAGTCATCAAGCAGCTCGGTAGGCGGTAGCTCAACAGCAGCCCGTTTTGTCTAGTCACTGAGCAAAAGCTGACCTGTTTTGTCTAGTCACTGAGCAAAAGCTGACCTCTTTTGTCATGTCACTGAGCAAAGCTGGCCCTTTTTGTGAGGTCACATCAAAAGCTGGCATATTTTGTCTCCTCACTGAGCATGGTGTGGGGTCAAGATTTGTGTTGTCTGTGGTCTTTGTGCGTGAGGCTACCCCCCACACAGCCTATAAAACGGAGCCATCCCTCACATACTCCCTGGCCATGTTATCAGTCACCTCCTGAGTAAGTTGTTCACAATCTGTGTAGTTTTATTTCGTGCTCACTCCCCAAGACTAGGCAATGAGTCAGCTCAGCACGTCTTCATGGGCACCCACGGTGATATGTGTCCAAATTGCAACTTGGTGGTTAGACGTAGGACATCACAGACAGCCAAGAATCCCGGGCGACACTACTACAAGTGCCCCAATCACTCGGTTAGTCATATTGTTTCGGGTTCATTCAAATCGTGGTGGTATGTTTAAAAATCTTCTTGTCATGGAATCGCAGGAAGCTCATGGTGGTTGCCGATTCTGGGTGTGGGAGGATGAAATGGGAAATAGGAATGACAGTGTTCGCCGTGAGAGAGTTGTCGTGGGGGGTTGCGACCCCGTCGGGATGCAGCATCGTTTCGACAGACTAGAGTGGAAGATAAATTTAATGTTGTGTGCTATTTTGTTTCTTGTGTTTATTGTTATCCTCAAGTTGTAGTGCTGGAGGTTATCCTCCTGTATGTTCGCAATGTTTTATGCTATCTTGTCGTCAAGCTCTTTTGGTAATGTTTTATGTACGGTTGTGTTGTATTTTAGTTCTTGTGTTCGTTGGTGTGTTGGTGGTTGTACTACTTGCTACATGTCATGTACGTGAAATGTATGAGTTGTTCGTGTTGTCTTTGCCTGATGCCTTCTCCTTGTATATGTTGGTAATAATTTATGGAATTTTTTGTACGGATAATCCCTTTTTTATTTGATATATACATTGGTAAGTGATATTTTTATGTTACTAAGAATTAGTGTACCAAGAGTATGTTAATATTGTTAAATGACAACAAGGAAAGGTGACATGAAAACTCACTGGAAAGGATACATGCCTATGACGTGAACACTCACTGCAAGACGAACATGTCGTTAGACATAAATGGTAAATGAGTGCATGAACAAATAGTTGCGAATTGTCGAACCGCCGGGCCGAAGTGCGTGGAGGCCGAGCGACCGTAGCTTGGCCGACTCTCGGACAGCCCCTCTGGTTCGTGCGGCGATGACGACCTCCGTGATGACGTCGCCCTCCGTAGCTGCGTGCTATCCTGTTGCAATTGCTGCAAGTCGAACATGTGCGTAGACATAAATGGTAAATGAGTGCATGAACAAATAGTTGCGAATTGTCGAACCGCCGGGCCGAAGCGCGTGGAGGCCGAGCGACCGTAGCTTTGCCGACTCTCGGACGGCCCCTCTGGTTCGTGCGGCGATGTCGACCTCCGTGATGACGTCGCCCTCCGTAGCAGCGTGCTATCCTGTCGCAATTGCTGCAAGACGAACATGTGGTTAGACATAAATGGTAAATGAGTACACAAACAAATAGTTGGCAATTGTCGAACCGCTGGGCCGAAGCGCGTGGAGGCCGAGGATGGCCGTGCTGATCCTGGTGCTGACGGAGGCGCGGAGGGAGGTGGTGGTCCCTGCCCACGTCCGCCACCGCGTGTAGCAACAACGTCATCTCGGTGGCGACCACAACTCAAGCCCCGTATCGTACCCCTTGCCATTTCGCTGACCGGTGTCCCGTACCAACATGCGGGCAATGGGCAGCAGACCGGTGTCCCGTAGTAGTGGGATGTACCGAGGGTCGAGACGCCAGTTCTCTCGGGGGCCCCTAAGGACGAAGCAAGGAGGCCCCTGTGCGGGTGCCGACAACCACACATGGCATCGGTGGTGCTCGTCCCAACGGGGCTCTAGCAGCTCGAACGCCATGTCCTGCCAAAGAAGGATAACAAGTTAGTGTACATTACAACAAAATGTGCAACAAATAACAACATAACTCACAACAAATGTTATGACAGGGAAACGTACGGAATGTACAAAAACATACGTAAAACGTGCACACGAATATGACCCACACGACAAGGAAACATATGGAATGTGCGAAAATATACATAACATGGTAATGTGCAATACATAGCTACACCATCGAGCCAACAATTAAGCGTACACCTCCTGAATAATACATTACATATGGATTGTGGTTGGTACTACGGAGCGTTGCTTGATGCCGGCCTGTTTGGGCACTGACTGAGGGAGTGGCCAAAGGTCTTGCATAGCCTACACTTCGGGCGCCGAACACGATCCCCTCGCTGGCTCTCATCCATGTCGTTGCGGATGCGACGGCTTTGTCGTCTTCCACGCCCGACATGCTTCAGTGCATCGTTGGGCACCCACTTTATCTCCCCCGGCCATAATTCCCTGTAGTGCATGTCTACCCCGTAGGAATGGAACTCTGCACTCCAGGTTGCATACAAGTGCTGCATGTCGTAGTACTTGGAGATGTACTGTGTCGACGCCTGGTTCCATACAGCGCATGCCGCGTACACATGGGAGCATGGCTTGTGCAGAAGCTGGGGCTTGTTGCAGCTGCAAGATGTTTCATCACCAATCGTGCATACCTGCTTGCGCTCCCCTCTAATTTGACCCATGACATACTTCTGCCTTAGGCGGACCTCAAACTTCCTCCTTAAGCCATCAATGGGCTGAGCAATGTGGGTTCGAGCCTTCTCCATCTTCCTGTCCATGAAGGCCTGCATGACCTCAGAGTATTGTTTGTTTTCCTCAACGTGCTTCTGCGCCATCCTGGCTCTATTCACAAAGTACCCGACGGTACGGTTCCAGGTCTCGGCCACAATTGCCGTGATCGGCAGGGATCTGACGCCCTTCAATACACCATTGTAAACCTCGGACATGTTGGTTGTCATGATCCCATACCTCGCCCCACCGGTGTCGTGCAACAAAGACCACATTTCCAAGTCAGGTGCATTGGACTGAACCCATTGTGAGAATACCCTGACTCTTGTGGAGCCCCCCTCCACGGCCCCTGCTGCTGCATGCACATGCTTCGTAGCCTCCTGATCGAGCTGCCTCCGCAAGGCGTCGAACTTCCGCTTCTGGTTCTGCATGCATAGCTTCTTGAACATCTTCATGAGGTCCTTGCTACGGAACCTTCTGTGGAAGTTCGCTGCAATATGCCTCATGCACCAGCGGTTCTTCACATCAGTCCACGGGACGGGGGCCTGCGTCCCATCCTGCAACGTTCGCAACGCAGACATCAAGCCTGCATTGCGGTCGGAGATAAGGCACACTTCGGGCCTGTCTTGCACTACGGCATTCTTCAAATTGCAAAGAAACCAAAGTCAGCTATCTGTATTCTCGCTCTCCACAATTGCAAATGCCACTGGGAGTAACTGGTCATTTGCATCGGCTGCAACTGCGGTAAGGATAGTGCCATTGTACTTGCCGGATAGGAACGTCCCATCTACGGTTAGCACTGGACGGCACCACCTGAACCCTTGTATCGCCTGATGGAAGGCCCAGAACACTCTGTCAAGAATGAAACAGTTCGGGCCCTCCGTAGGATGGACCCTCTCCTGCCTGTTTATGTAAGTGCCTGGGTTTGATTGTGCAATTTGATCCAGCATTCTTGGGACCAAGTCGTACGCCTCCTCGTACGTCCCATACATACCGTGCAGCACCTTTCGCTTTGCCCGCCACACCTTCTTGTAGCTCACTTCGTAGCCCGCCTCGTTCGCTACTGCTGCCATCAGAACCTTCGGGGTAATTGACACATCCGCCTGGACGAGGTGCGTGACCACCTCCGCAACATAACGTGATGTCATGTTGCGGTGTCTATGTACTGGCCCCGCAAGCTCGCAACTGTGATCTTGCAGCACCGTTATCCGGAACTCCGTGCCAACGCCCTTGTACCGTTGTGCACGGACTTTGCCACCACATGACCCGTCCACACACTTCACAACGTACGTGTCCGGCTTTGACTTGTGGACCCGATACGTCCGGCTTATGTTGACGGCATGTCTAGCAATAGTCTGCTGGACAGCACTCTTATTACGGAAGCACTGCCCCAGAAAGAGTGCGCCCTCGCTGAACCCCCATTCTCCCTCCTCCGCCTGTGGCAGAACTAGGGCTGCCGCTGCGATGTCGTCCAGTCTGGACGACACGTACGCACCGTCCGTGGTCACAACACGACCTACCACCCCTCCAGTTGCACCTTCGCCATCCTCGTCCTCTCCAGAGCTGCCTGTCTCAACCTCCTCATCCTCCTCGCTGTCCTCTTCTTCCACCCGGTCCCCAAGATACTCATGACAGTCAATACGGGCGGCCCACCACCTGTCGTGCACACCTTCGTTGGGCTGGAAATTCTGCGCACGCCTCCTGTCGTCTTCATCACCCACTTCCTCGCCCACATGTTCTCCCGCAGAAGGGTCTTCATGACCGCCGGCCACTTCATCTCCACCAGCGGCATCTGAACCAACCATGCCTGATGATTCTGCCCTCTCCACGAACTCGACATACACCATTGGCCTCCCATATATCGCAGCATCAGGGTTGCGCACGACCTCCATGTAGTTCGCCCATGACGCGTCATTGGTCACCTTCAGAAGTTGCCATATGCTCCCCCTTCCGTCATCCACCATTGAGGCATAGACTGCCTCGATCCGTAACTTCTTCCTTGCGGTCTCTCGATCGAACGCTGAACGGACACACCTCCGTAGCTCAGACAAGCTCATGGCGCTCAGACCGGGTGCCCGGATCACGGTCCGCTCGCAATTTGACAGGTCCGCCCCATACGGCCCATCACGTACGAGACCACTCCCATAAAACACCATCAATTGTTCAATGCCAGCCATTGCGTACCTAACATAAGTGCATAATCAACCATTTTAGTACACAGTATGTAACAATCGTATCATGTAATTAACAGTTTTGATTATTATATGTTTTGTATTTCTAAATCTACGATTTATTTGTAACTATTTTACTTTCTAATTGTACCATACATCAAATTAAATATACATATCATTTTTATTTCCATCAAATGACCTTCATACTACGGTCATTCACTAAGTATACTAATTATACAAATTGTCTCTAATCTAACACCTACAAATGCTCCAACATAAATATTTACTTTTTCAACACATGGGCACATTATTTAAACTATAATCTTTTCTAACTCTGGACATAAACAGTCTATGTAGCAAACGACATTTGGACGCAGCAAATATTTCTGAAAAAGTAAATGTCTATGTAAATTTCTAGTGGTATATAGATAGAAAACGACATAAACACTACAAATAACTACGGTCAACATTTTTCGAGACGCAGCAAACGACATAAACAGCGTATATAGATTTGAAGTCTGTAAACCATTCGAAATATTCACTTCAAAAGGTATCCGTTTATTTTGATTTTGGGAAAAGTTCAAAGCTAAAAGATGCTGGGCTAGAGTAGAGTAGACGTGGTGGCGGGTGCCATGCCATTTCTGATGCTCACGAGAAATTATAGTTGCATGGGCACAAAACTTACCTCTTGTTGATGCTCACGAGACGATCTACAACTTTTCTACTTGCCAAGTCCACTGATTCCAAACGAAAACAATTCAACTCTTCCGGCTTTCGCTCCTCTCTTTTCTTCAGCAAAAACTAACTACATTACAATACGTAACTTCAACATAAAATTCAACATTATCTACACTACAATAAAGCATGCATCATATGTTGATTTTTACCTACACATACACACTGTATGACACATTGACTTATAATACATATATTCACATAAAGATTACCTACAAATACATAACGTACCAAATATTGACATCGCGTATCACACATTCACATAAAATAACATTACCAAACGATGGTTTGTGCTAATCGACTAATTATGGACTAATCACATACATGAAATACGACATTATTTACACTACAATAAATCATGCACCATACACATACACACCGTATGAAAGATTGGCTTATAACAACGTTACCGATACACGGTTTGGCTAATTACGGGCTAATGACATTCGCAGAAAATTACTTGCATGGGGGCAAAAATTACCTCTTCTTGAAGCTCGCGAGACGATCTACAACTTTTGTATTTGCAAAATCCGTTGATTCGAAACAAAACCAACTCGAAATCCTGAGTTTGCACTCTCTTTTTTCCTCCCTTCACTCGCTCTGTCTTCACTTCAACTGCACCGCGAACTGCAAATGAGTTGCTTCGCTTGCTATGTGAGCATATGCGCTGCTGTTCAACCTCTTTAAGCCTGCTGCATGTATTCACGGAGAGGGGCCATGCAAACCTCTTGCAGACGCGTGTGCAAACCGGCGTGAAAAAATACGCCTCGGGTGCTTTCGGCGGATGGATTTGACACCACTTTCCGTGCGGTCGGGCGCAGCATGCAAGCGAATCTCGCTGGGACTGAAGTCGCGCGGTCCGCAGGCATGACGCGCGGTCCGCGGGCATGACGCGCGCTCGGCGGGCAAGACGCGCGGTCGGGGGCGGCACACGCGCGGTGGGGACCGGGGACGCGCGCTGGCCTGAGCGGACGCGCGGTGGGGACCGGGGACGCGCGCTGGGCTGAGCGGTCGCGCGCTGGGGCGAGGCGCTCGCGCGGTCGGCGTGGAGTCGCGCGCCCGGGCGCGCCGCCAGCTCGGTCGCGCGGCCAGCTTCCGCACGACCCGCCCACGTGTCGCCTTCCCGTTATTTCGCGCTCAACAGGGGTCCAGAAGTGGAATAAATTTCCATAGGGGGCCAAAACCGGAATTTGTAGTGTCAGGGGTCCAAATTTCGTTTCTTTCTTGGTCCCGAAGCGGCGGAACTCGCCCGAGTTGCCTCCTCGTCCTTCTCTCTCTCTCTCTCTCTCTCTCTCTCTCTCCCGATATACCTCTTCCTGCTCGCTCGTCGTGTGCTCCCAAATCTCCCCACCTCGGGACGAAACCCCAGGCGACTCTCTCTTTGCCACCCCCCGACCCCAGTCGAACCAGCGGAGGCGATGGAGTGTGTCTTGGGTGTGGTTGGCCGCGGCTTCGCGGTGGTGGCGGCGGACACGTCCGCTGTCCAGAGCATCCTCGTCCACAAGACCGACGAGGACAAGGTGATGCTCTTGGATTCGCACAAGCTCATGGGGGCATCAGGCGAGCCAGGCGACCGGTAAGAGTGCCACCCTCTGAATCTCCAATCCGTTCACCGACCGCCCCGTCGATTTCAAGCTCGCTTTTTAGGGTTTGCGGTTCGCGATCTGACCCGATCTGACTTGCTTTTGGTGGCGGTGTTTCTTCTGGCGCAGGGTGCAGTTCACCGAGTTCATCCAGAAGAACCTCCACCTCTACCAGTTCCGCAACAACATCCCGCTCACTACCGCCGCCACCGCCAACTTCACCCGCGGCGAGCTCGCCACCGCCCTGCGGAAGGTACCGAACCGGCATAATTCCCTCCGTCTTTTCAGCACTCTGGTGTTGGTCGCGCCTGAATGTGGCAGGGATGGATTAGGGTTGGTTTGGTCCGTTGTTGCGCTGATTTTGGTATTTTAGGGTTCGATTGGGTGGATATTACATTTATTACTCCCTCAGTCAAAAAAGAGTGACGCCCTAGAATGCGCAGTCAAAACATATTAATTTTGACCAAAGATATTGTTTAGTACGTGTAGTACTGTAGTTTGGATGTATGAAAATAGTATGTGTGAATTTGTCATAGGAAATACTTTCATAATACTACGATTATATAAGATTTTTCAATATGTGATGATAAATTTTAGTGGTTAAAGTGCCATCTCATTGACTTTGAAAAGTAAAAAATGTCACTCATTTGTGACTGGAGGGAGTACTAGATTACTGAGTGCTGTTCAGGTGGGTTTTGTTTGGTGCGGACGTGGACTTAATTTGTAGTGCTCCAGCCCTGATTTCATAAACCCAATGCTATTGGTGGTGTTATTGGGAATTTTGGCCGACTCAAACAGGAGGCATATAGTTTACGAATCTAGGGGCGTGTAGGTTTTCCTTATGCACAGTTACACAGTTTGCAGATGAATATTGTCTGTAGTTTATGTAGTGGTTGTTTATTAAACCCCCAACCCCCACCCCCCAACACACACCCACCAAACCAATGTTATTGCATGTTTCCAGCATTAGTTCATAGAGCACATTTACATGACAATATTTAAGAACTGTTGTATGGTCACCTAGGAAATGCCTAGTATAGTAGTATGATACCGCCATCTCTATTGCAATTGGAGGTATTGCTTCTCGTGCACCTTCTGAGTTGTTTGTGCTTTTCTTATTGACCATTTTTTTTCATAATATACATGATGATTGACAATAAACTCGTTTGGAAGATTGCAATGGTACATGTTTAATTTGTGTTAGCAGATTCTTATCAGATCAATTATGCTTCACTACATATTCAGATTAAATTAAAGATGTTTTGTGATATATCCTGATGAAATTTAAGATGGTTTGCTAGGGATCTGAAATAATATAGTTTTCGCCAGTATATTAATTCATTGACAAAATTTATTGATTCCATTGGTGTGAAGTGCTCATGCGAACTCTGTATCGAAACATCCGCTGAGAGATATTGCATAGGTCTCAAATTGCCATATTCCCTGTATGGGAAGTTCTGGGCTCTGACCATGTCCTTGTTTTGTTGTTTGGCTTCTAGTTTTAAGTTTAGTAGAAACTTTTGAGAGATCTTGGCTGTAATTGACATTAATGTGTGTCTAGTTGCTCTCATTTTCTGTTTTACTGGGACTTGTGTAGTACATATAAGAAGTTTTCACTGCAGACATGTGATATACTGCCTACATTATAACCATCTATAACTTCATTTCAAAATTTTAGCTGTCAATGCTACTGTAGCCCTAGTTATTGGTAACATGTGATTTCTTCTTTTGTCTGCTAAGTTTTGTCTATTCACTTGTTTCATGTTCTGTATTTGCAGAATCCATACTTCGTGAACATAATACTGGCTGGTTACGATAAGGATGCTGGCGCATCAATGTATTACATTGATTACATTGCAACCCTCCACAAGATTGATAAGGGTGCTTTTGGCTATGGTTCATACTTTTGTCTATCGTTGATGGACAAGTTGTATCGACCTGACATGAGCGTTGAGGAGGCCGTAGATCTTGTTGACAAATGCATCAAGGAAATTAGGCTCCGACTGGTCGTTGCACCTCCGAACTTCGTGATCAAGATTGTTGACAAGGATGGGGCTAGGAAGTATGCGAGGCGTGAAAGCATCAGCGATAGTCCATCTGAAGCTGCAACTACGACAACTGCCTGAGGTATTTGTCCCTGTGGGTGGCCATCTGGCTGGTGGTTGAACCTTCTTGTTAATTGTTTCTGAGTACTGCTACGATGTAATCACAGGATGTTTGGATCTTTTGCAAATTTAGCCCAGACGTGTACTAGTCTGTTTCTGCCCCTTTCATGGGTATCTGTTTCCTTGTACTGTTTCTTGCTCGAGATTGCTGTGCTCACTGTTGTCTGTACTATGCCTACGGTTTGCATTTTCTTTTGCTGCGGCTGTAACCAGGTGGTTCGGACTTCTCAGTTATGCTGACATCATGCGGGAATGGATTGTTACAGCTTGTTTATTTGTTCTTTCAAAGTAGTGCAGTCTTCCTCACAAAAAAAAAAAGAAAGAAAAAAAAGTAGTGCAGTCTTAGCAGTCCGAACGAATTTATTCTTCACAAAGCTATACGCTGTTCTTGATGATGTTGAGCATTCAGTTTTACATGTTGCACGGCAGATTTGTGATGTGTCAAGCACATCGACCAAGCATCGGAGGTACCTGAACGTAGGATAATATGATCAGTAGTAAAGGCACGAAGAATGAACACCATGAGATAATGGCATCTTTATTGCGACTGTAGGAAACAAGGAATTGTGCAATGCAAATGGGAGTAGCCATGGAGGCACAGCACTCGAAATCCTCGCCTATCCAGCTGAAATAATAGCGCACCGCGCACACAGCTAAAGACACATGATGTTTGATGTCATTTTACCCACCTCGCTCTTATCTTGTGATTTATGTCTTTATCAATCTTGTTGTCTTACTGTAGCATCGATCTCAAATATCAAAAAAAATATCCTTACACACTATTTGCCCGTTCAGACTAACATCTTTATCATTTGCACTGGCTCCGCTAAAATCATACCGCATTTAATCAGTTTTAGTTCTACTAAATTTAAAACCCTTCAATTATAAGATCTTTGTCTACAACTCCAGATTCCTATCAGTATCTATTATACTCTTATCAACTAGCATTATATCATCAGTGAAAACATATATACTTTGATATCTTATTGTATGTTCCACGTGACCTCACCATGAAATCATGAGCTTGGACATGTAATAATGTGTTCTTTCATAACAATCTATTTACAAACTTGAGCCGAGAACACTGAACAAGACTACCATACAATTGTACACTACAGATTCGGCAATGAAGCATAGTTGCATTAGCAAGCTGTCAGGTTGCCTGCTGAAAGTGACGTCAATAACAAATTATGTCTTTACAAACGCAAAAATGAACTATAGTTAATGAGCTGAACCGCCAAAAATGAATCTACAACCTGTTCTTTTATAGGGGCCTCAAAAGCGGGTAATCTTCGAGGAGCTCTCGCTCTGACAATGTGTCGTTCTCATTTTGTGGAGTCCATAGGACCTCGACCGCCTACAACGGTCAAGAATATGTCAAACATCACTGTTATGGCGTAAGCATATCAACCAAAGGTGGACAGCTACCAGATTCTTTTTAAAAAATAAATAATCTAACAAGATGTTGCTCATTGAGTGTTCACTAGAATGTGATAATGATTTGCTGCAAGTTTTCATTTCCTGAGTTGCGATCTGCCAGGCAGCCTTCTTCGAGACTAATGGAGTAGACAGTAGAGAACTATTTGCGAATGAGAATTTGGAACCAATCCTACTTCAAAGAACTGTTGATTTTGGTGACTGTAACCTGCTGCTGGTTTACATTACTTTACTCCATTGCAATTGACATGTCATGACTTACGGCCAGGATTGAACTTCAAACTTTACAGTACAGTAAGAAAGAAAAGAAAAAAGTAGGGAGTACCATTATTTTGCTTGACGGTATGGCACCAAGCTTTTGTAGAGCTGTCTTCAAGTCGGTGCTGCTATTTATAGCGGGTAGCTTGTATACTCCCTCAGCAGCAACCAATATAGTAATCTACGAATAAGAATAAAAAGGTTTAGATATCATGTGATAATTACTACAAGAAGCACAGCTAACCAGAAATATTTTGTCATTCAAACCTACAAATGCTAGAAGTAGGGGTGAAAACGGGCCGGGTATTTCCCGCCCGCCCGCCCGCCCGTATTAAAACGGGTCAAATTCGGGTTGTAAATTCGGGTACCCGGAACCTTATACGGGTATCAGATCCGAATACGGGTATTTTTTGGCGGATACGGTATCGGGTTCGGGAGGTCAGTATCCGACGGATACGGATTATCCGGTATAAAATTCGGATATTACCCGCTTACCTATTCGGGTATTACCCGGATTACTTTGCATGACCTGTTTCGTTTGCTCATTAATTCTACCTACCAAGCATCGTCTCCAGCTACACTGGAGAAGGAAGTTCATTTGCTCATGCACAGCACACAGCTTCCAGTTCAGGCGGCCCTGCACTGACACGCAACGATTATATATATATATATATATATATATATATATATATATATATATATATATATATATATATATATATATATATATATATATATATATATATATCTGATCATAAAGTAACGATTGCAGCACAAACGCATTATCAGTAATACACCGCAAAATTTTGCATAAAAATGAACGCCTATGCTTTAGTCATTCGGCTGATTTTTTTAAAAAAAATTATACCCAAGCAACTGGTCTCAATTGACATCCAAATCATAATACATAATACTAGCAGTGACCAGGAAACCAAGCTGCAGCAGCAGCTGCACCACTACTTGGTCCATAGGCGAAACCTGTCTTGTACACAAAGGGCCGCTACCATACGCATATCAAGCTAACGAAGAGGATTTCCATAAATACAATCACCAGCACAAAATACAACAGACGAGTAGCAATTGCATCTCTGCTCAATTATTAATTAAGGTATAAACAACAGACGAGTAGCAATTACATTCTGTGTGAATGTGGACTATGGAGCATATTTATCTAAATGTTATAAGGTCATGAGGCAATTAGCGGTCATTTTCTTGATCATGAAGTTAACGTTAATCAAAACTGTGGTTTATTTAACGGGCATCATGGTTTCTTATTTTATTTCAATTTCCTATACTTGCAATAGCTACTTGAACTATCTTGCCAGTGCCATATTTGTTAACATAATCACAAACCATGGTTTACTAAATGTTCGATGCTACGACTTTAGTACCGATGTATTGTTGCATTATGGATGTATGGAATGGTTGCATTGCTATTGTCTATGTGGTATAAAATGGTTGTTGCATCGACTTAATATCCGAATAAATATTCATGACCGATAGTGTCCGTATCCGTCTTGGTACGTATTTGTTCCATATTTGTGCCCGACATTATCCGTGTTTGTATTCGTATTCGATACTATCCGTATTCGACCCGAATCCGATTAGAAAATGTGGGTTAGGATATGGGAAAGATGAGATCCGACCGTATCCGACCCGATTTCACCCCTAGCTAGAAGAAGCGGAAGACTAGGAACTTTGTTTATTCATTGCCTACTTATGAATGGTGTGGCCTCTCTTTATATAGATAAGGTTAGATTCTAACAATATGAAAACTAACACAATCTAATACAACCAATCAACTAAACATAATATCATACTCATACTATCTAAATATTAAGATATCTATTCCTAATATAAAGATATGCATATATCTATTCCTAATATGAAGATATGTATCTAATTATTCATAATACAAAGATATGTATCGAACCCTTTCTAATACAACCGCTACAGTTCATATGGCACTATTCACGTGCTATAGTACCTCTGCGGACCATAGGCCATAATATTACACCCCTCGCGGCGAGATAGCTCGTCCTCGAGTTGTCAGGTGGTGACTATAGTTGAAGTCATTCGTAACCCCATGTCAATGAAAGCCCGTGGCACCAACGAATAGTCGTATGGAAAAGAGAATGCAACACTCCGATGGACAGCAACAAGGACTGTGGTCCCTTGGTGTGACTTATCGTTGCAGGAGGTGCCAGCGGCATCAGTGGCGGAGGATGGGAAAAAAATGAGGTGGGGCGGATCGAAAGCAATACCATTCAAGCTCCTCCAACCCTGTCAACGCCGGAGTTTGCGCGCCGGTAGCTGTTGCCCGCCCGCCGCCAGCTACGCCCAGGCCGCCACCGGTTACGCCACTGCCCAGCGCGGCAGCGCCCAGCGCCACTGCTCACCGATGGCTGCCGCCCGCCCACCGCCCGCCGCCGGCTACACCACTGCCCAGCGCGGTAGTGCCCAGCGCCACTGTCCACCGGTAGCTGCCGCCCGCCCGCCGCCGGCTACGCCCAGGGTCCAGCGGTCCAGGGAGGCAGGGAGCAGGGAGCAGTCTAGGGTTTACATTTACATTGACTAGCTAGTAGTTATTGGGCTATTGGATACTGGATAGGGGGTATATAGAGGCCTGCTGCAAAAAATCAAGGTATGGCACAAGCCTTACCTTGCCCTATCGGGCCCTCCGCCACTGAGCGGCATGGATAAGCTACGTTGTGTAGCAGTGATGCTCTTCCTGCTGGTGCGGGGAAGAATGCGATGTCGTTGCGGTCCTAACACCCGCCACACCCCACATCTACGAAGGCACGGCATCGGCTGGCCACGTGGAGAGGATCGCCGCTGGACAACGGCAACCTTCCTCCTTGGTGAAGGCATCAGAGGTGCAGCCAAGGACAGTGCTGCCCGTTGAAGCGTTGGTGGTGACGGCAAGAGTGGCATCAGTGGCAATGTTGGTTCTGGCGGTGATGGAGACTCAGAAACCGCAGCAACATGTTGTGCCTTCTCCTTCATCTTGACCATGGACTTTTTCATTAAGGTCATCATGTTGCCGAGATCGGTCTTAAGGTCCATGGCTAAGACCTTCATAGCGGTCGCACAATCCGCAGCAGAAGCCATGGTGGGTAAAACGAAATAATTCTGATCTTGATTCTTGGGTAATAATTTAAACTCTGTAGCGATGCAAATTATTGATATTTAAGAAGTCCATGATAAATAAAAAATAGTACAGTTCATAAAATAAACAATAAAAAGAGGTGAGTATCCTACAGTTTGTTATGTTTATTTTACTAGGTGGCAATATCTAGAATATCTTTTATACACTATGAAGGTCCCCAATGTCACCGCATGCATGTAAGATATTACATCAAAAGACTGCTACCATTTGATTAAGGTTTTTTTTTTAAAAAAAAAGGCATACCACAATGTACTCGTTGCTAAAACCACTTGATCTTTGGCTGCCTGCTTTATGCCTCTTGATGCTGTTCACATTCACGAGTGTCTCTTCATCAAACTTGCCTCGTTCCTCAATTGATAGTTGATTGAAACGTTTTTCCCCATCGTCTATGCTTCTTTTCACATCCACCTTGAGAACAACATAGATGGATTAAAAAAACATATCCAAACAAGAAACTTACTGAATTACAAATATACAAAACCTTGCCACTAAAGACTGTTACATGATACAGTGATCATGTATGGGATGTTTATATTGCTTACAACCTTAAAAAAGGTAAGCATGAAAATATATAGTATCCCATTCAAAACAAGCGATTTTATAATTGTGTCATCACTGGTGAAATGAAAACACAAATTAAAACTTCGTTTTTCCTTTTCTGAGAGGAACAGTAAAGCTGCATTAACATTCTATTGCAGGATAAATAGCAAGAGTTACATTGTTTCAGTAATCATACATTTGGAACGTGGAAGGAAGCACAAGATAAACTGCAATCTGTTGCATAAACTGACAAATATAAATTCAAGGATAAAGTGTGCTTACTGATGAGTAAGCTGAGATACAGCAATCTGGATGTCGAAGTAATGCCAGTGTTGTCTCTGGAGAACAGCATATCAAGGACCAACTAGTTAGCATAATTTCAAGCCAACAGCAAAATGGTCAAAAATCTTAAGAAAAGAGCAAATCTTTATAATTTCTTTAAAAGGAATCGCAGTGCATAATATAATGCAGCTTAGAGCACATACTTGACTAGATCATCACCATATTGAATTTATATAAGGAGACATGTGTCATTGGCAATAAAGAAAACTTGTAAATCAAAGCAGTTGATTTTAGAGACTGGAGGCCAAAACACCTCTCAATTTCCATCACAGATAGAAATTGTGTCCATCATAGTATTAAAACAATCCCTTCCAACAACCCATGGGGGACAAGCCCTAATAATCATTCAGCAGCTACTCAAACCAGAAGAAAGGAGACAAACTATCTCAGAACAGAAGGCAACACAGTGGCAAAGCAGATAAAACAAAGCAGTTTATTGACTTCAAATGCCAATAACAATGTCAAAAACCACGGAACAAACTTCAAATGCCAATAAAAAAAACCACGGAACAATCATGTCATCACCAAATATTTAGACCATACACCACCATAACTCTGAGGTAGTAAAATAAAGCAGCATATATAATTTAGTTTTACCTGTTAGCACAAAGCTCAACCCAGCTGGGGTAGATGTATCTGCTTTCTCAGCTATTTGATCAAGCTCCTTCTGAAATGATCGGGCCATGCCCAGCAAGCCAACCTAGGAGCATATGTCGACTTATGGATTAGAAATTTAAATGGATTCCTCTGTTTCAAACAAAAATCCTATGTGGAAGAAATATTTGTGCAATTGTTGTGCATCTATGCATATTATGAGTAATGTCGGTGTGACTGCTAATAAACAAATTAATGGAAGCAAGCAGCTCTGATTTGGCAAATGTTGTACATCTAAATACATTGTGTAACAACATGTATCATGATTTGAAAAGCAATACTAATTAGTTAAGCTTGACTGGATAAATATACCATGAACAACAAGTGGGCAACAAATCAAACCAGACTGCTAACAATATCTTTTTTGCCATAGCTTTTTCCAATAAAACCCTCCATGCTATGCCAATATATGTAACATCACCAACTAATCCTAATGTAATCTAGTTTATATGTTTGGGAGCATGCTATATGGTTTAAGGGGACTCATTTTTTTCCAAACAATTTCTGTGTCTCTAAAAATAGTTACCAAACTATGTGGCACTGAACAGACTATATTATACATGATCTAAATAATTTGACATGATCCCATTTCCATAATTGCATCCTCAGTTATCTTGCAGCAAAGCTGCTGATACACATCAGGACCACAGAATGCAGTGTATCGACGGCCATTAAGATGGATCCGCTGGAATTTTTCTAAATTTTTGAATATATATATTACTTAAAACTACCTTTTGTTTCTGTACAGCTTCAAGGCAGCTTTACCTTTTGATGAAACCTTAAGCCAAGAAGTTAGCAATTTGGAACAGTCGGAGCATTTCACAACAAATAGCCTCATCAATACCAGGCAAGGCTCCCAGTGTACCAGTCTACCAGACCACGCTCGATTACAATGACACTCAAGCAATGGTTTAAGCCAACACATTTTTCCAAATCAAGAAATGGTGTGCAAATCACGAAGTGGGCTACATTTAATAATCGCCAATCTAACAACAATTCACTTGCATATTTTCCCGCTAACATAAGAAGTGATTACAACAATTGACCCTTTCTAATTTAAATTGCTGCGCAAACAAGTCCGCCCAGACACCAGAGAAATGAACAAAAGAAACGGCAAGAACCTGCAGCTTGAGGACGGTGGTCTTCTGCGTCTCGGTGAGCACGCTGCCGCCCCCGGACGAGTCGGAGAGGAACCCGGCGAGGTAAAGGAACGCCGCGAACCCCATCAGGATCATGAGGAACCCGGACCCCCCGAACCCGATACCGAAGGCCGGACCGACGGACACGAACGGCGAGGGCGAGTAGAATGGCGCGGCCGAGTACCCGCCCCTCGGCGCCGGCGCGGTGTACCCGTATGATGGCGGCGAGGACCGCGAGAAGAAGGCGGACCCGCCGACGCGGCCGCCGGAGGCGGCCAGGGCCGCGGAGGGGGACCCGGCGGCGGCGAGCAGGGCGCAGGCGAGGAGGAGTGCCAGCGAGGGCTTCTTGAGCGCGGCGAGCGAGTCGAGGAGGGACTTCTTGAGGGCGTCCAGGAGGGCGCCGCCGGTCCGCCTCGGTGCGGAGCGTTGCTGCGCGATAGAGGTGGGAGTGGGGCGGTCGCCGTGGGCGCGGGCGGGGAGGGGCGGGGGCTTGACGCGGAGGAGGCCGCAGCGAGGCGGGAGCGGGCGCGGGAGTGACGGGGAGAGGAAGCGGGTGGCCTCGAGGAGAGAGGCGACGGCCATGGCGGCGTTGGCGCCGGGTGCCGTGTGATGTGGAGGAGGTGGGAGCGGCCGTGCAAAGCTGTGGCGGGAGCGGAGCGGGAGTCGGAAGACTTTTTTTTTTTTTTTTGAGAAGTGTGTGGGGATGAGGGCGATCAGGTTGTGAGGTGAGGCTGCAGGTTGGTGGTGTTTGGATCGCGCGAAGTGGAGGATGACCGGCGTACCGTACGTCTTCTTCCGCCGCAAGAAGCACCCAGTTTTGGAGCACTGTAGAACGGACTAACGAGGGAAACCAGCGAGCGGCTTGGATCGAGTCTTCTCTTCGGGTGAGAATTTAATACGCAGTTAATCAGTTACGCACTCGGCACTATTTTTTTCCAAAAAAAAAAATCAAAATCCAACTAAGTACCACTCGTCCTAGAAAGGTTCGCACGCTGCGTTTCGCCGCGTCGGTTAGAATCGTTGCTGGATAACATTTATGTACACATAGAACTGTTAAATTTTTTTTAATAATCTATTTTTTATTTAAAAATATAAAATTATATCTGTAATTTTATTTTTTTTCTTCTAAAATTAGCCTCATGTCGCCGAACCGCTGGACGACTGGCCCTTGTGGCCCAACGACCGAGCGACAGGCGACAACTCGCCCAACCGTTAGACAGCATTAATGCAGTCACACAACGGTTTGGCAACAGAAGCCTTCAGCCGTCGAACAGTTGGACGACTGTATGATTTATATAAAGGACGCACTGATCTCCCTCCCCCCGCCGCCGCCGAGCAAAAGAAAGAATGAAAGGAGAGGAGAAAAGAGGAAAGAAAGGGAAAATAGAGGGAGGGAGAGAAGGACAAGAGGGAGGGTGTGATAAGAGGAGGGAAGGTTCGTCTGGGAGATAATTTGTTAACTTCTAATATATTCCTTTGTAGTAAGTGAATAGTTTGTTTAGTGTAAATAATAGTATACCTGTAGAAAATTTTAGTTAGAGAAAAAAGTAGTAAATCGGAATCTTGTTAATTTATATATAAGTAGCACCATAGAAAATTTTAGTTAGAGAAAGAAGTAGTAAATCGGAATCTCGTTAATTTATAATAGTATAAGTAGCACTCGTAGAAAATTTTAGTTAGAGAAGAAAGTAGTCCGTGAGGGAGAAGTAGCGTTGTTTGTGAAAAGTATTGTAGTAGTAGCAGCGTTGTGTCGATGCATGCGTGACCGACTATTATTCGATGAATAATTAGAAAGTCGGTAAGTTGTAGTGGGCACTCTGGCCGAGTGCATGAGGAGGATGAATGATTTGTATAGACTAATTAGTACAAATTAATTAGTATGACTAATTGACTTAAGTAATTAGTAAAGTTCTATAGAAGATTGGAATGCCACTTGTAACATTTCAAATCGCAAGTTAGTGTCAGAGTCGGATAATGCCCAGTATGGAATACCTCGGCCTTCGGGTTGAATCGGAATAGTATACTGCACGTTCATTGTGGCCTTTGCCTTAGGGAATGAATGACGCTTAAACTATACGGTAGTGTAGTTCACGATAGGCGAACGTACAAATGTAAATTACAGTACAACAATACTTGCATATCGTGCGATGTGATCTGACTAGTTACAATATTGGAAATATTTACAGGCAGACATCAATCATGTCGGGACCCACTACATTGAAAGTGCATTATGGTATTGGCACTGTTCGTGAAGGTCCTTACGGTGTTGACTTGAGCAGTTTTCCGTAAGCCAATCTGGTACACCTGGGCAGTGAGAATGCATGAATCGCAGATGTGATGGACTGGCTCACCTGTAGCTTCTCCTTGGACCCTGTGGTGTGCAGCATCGTCATACAAGGGCTTGGAGCTAGTTTCACACGCAGATTAGATGGGAGTTGAGAAGGCTGATGTGCACGACTGTGTGGAAGGACTTTTTCGAAGGCTGTCGGTGCTGTGGATATAAGTATGTGCTACTTGTGCAAGGATGCGTAAAAGAAGCTGTATTGGGCCGGATATCATCCGGGTGGTGGGAGCAGATTGGGCGCCTAGCATGTTGGTGAAAAAGAGGTTCCGAAGGCCAGTGTTACAAAGGGTGCGGAGGATGTTACTCATAATGAGGCCGACACGATAGATGCAGGAGACGAAGATCGGTCACCGCATGATGAACCTACAGGATAGGCTGATGAAGGAGAGTGTAGGGAGTACATAGTGTGTCAAATGTAGAGCGATGATCAAATGGCTTGAGCTGAAGAGGAAGCTGTACAGGAGGATGATGAGGACAATTCCGATGACGACGAAGCTCCCATCTCGCAGGAATAGAACATATTTGACACTGAGGGTGTAGCTACACATGACGAGCACGAATCACCGTGGGAGTACCATGCCACAGAGGTCTAGTTGCACTCAATGTTTGTTGATGAGGCATCCTTGCAAGATGCCATTAAGTTGTGGGCCATATCCATGCAGCAGATATTTTGGGTCGTCAAATCTAGCTAGGAGTAGTACACCATCAAGTGTGAGTAGGCCAGTTGTCCTTGGCGAGTGCACACACATAGATCGAAGTATGAGACTCACTGGGTTGTCTCGAAAGTGGAGCCGCACTCTTTCATGCTAAGCAGTGTTTTGCCGAGGTATCGTAACCTAACGTCGATCTTCATAGCCAATTTGATGTATAGAGAGATAGTGGAGAAGAAGGACGTGGAGTCAAAGCACATCATGGTGGCTATCGAGAAGAAATTCAATTACAAGATTAGCTACGGGGAGGCATGGCGTGCGAAGCAGAATGCTTTCAAAAGATGGTTCGGGTCTTTCGAGACGGCGTACGACAACCTTCCTCTTCAGGTGCTGAAGGACAGAAACCCAGGCACGTACAGTGTTGTGAAGGATACGCCATCTACAACGCCGCCAGGTTTTGCGGTATTGCAGAGGGTCTTCTTAGCCTTCAGTGCCTGCATCGAGGCTTTCAGGCATATGTTGCCTCTGATCTCAGTTGACGAGACCTTTTTGACCGGGAAATACAAGGGGCAAATCCTTACGGCCACTGACATTGATGGGATCAATCAGATTCTGCCGTTGGCCATCGCATTTATCGAGAGTGAGAATTACAATAGCTAGTTGTGGTTCCTTCAACATGTGAGGGTGAGAGTTGTTGGAGCTCGTCCTGGTGTATGCGTAATCCATGATCACCACACCAGGATGCTGAAGGCAATAAGAACACTTCAGCAAGACTCTAAGGAGTTGTTCCCTTGGCAGGATATGAGGAGCAGATGGTGCATTAGCCATCTAGGGGCCAACTTTTTCAAGCAGTTCTCGAAGCAATCGTTGGTGAAGCTATTCAAGAGGTTGGCTATGTAGAACTAGCAGTGCAAATTTGATACTTTATGAGCACTATTGGATGAGCACAACAGGAAGCATGTGGACAAGAGGAACAAGGGACTAGCCATTGCTAGGCCGTCACAACCTGAACGCCTCACACAACTGCTAGAGTTTGAACCTGTTGTTCCAAGGAGGACCTTGAGGAACATCAAGTACTTCTTCCATTAGATCGAGACCGAGCCATTGAAGAAGTGGTCCCTACTGCACGACGCAGACAATGCAAGGTACGACACAATGACCACTAACCTTATAGAGATATACAACTGGATTCTTACGGGCCTTCGTTCTTAGCCCCTTATCGCCATCGTGGAAAGTGTTCTACATAGCGGCTATTTCAGAGAGAGACATGCAAATGCCACGCTTCATGTCGCCAACCCACAAACACCCTACTATATGAAGATTGCAGCATACATGCAGGCGAAGACAGAGAAGGGCCAGATGCATATGGTATACGTGATGGGTAATATGGAGCATCGTTTCAACGTGCTCCTCTGGAGTAGAGCCAAATTTGGGATGGCTCATTCTCTTGTCAACCACGAGGTATGTCTTAGAGATCATGTCAACCGACCTAGCTATACATGCAACAAGCCGAGACCCTTACACAAGGCATGATCTCATGTACTCGCTGCATGCGGGATTGTGGACATGGGCCCTTCGAACTTTATATCCGAGTACTTCATCAAAGAGAGGGTGGCGCAGGCGTGGTGTGGCAAACTTAGGGATTTCAGGGTTGTGGGTAACTTTACCACTTTGGATATTGCAAAGAGGGCCTGGATTCCGAATGTTAACAAGCTGAAGGGTGGAAAGGGTCATCAGCAGAGTCATTAGATTACTAGTGATATGGATGAAACACAAGCCAGGGCACTGGGTAGACACTGTAGGCACTGCAGCTAGATTGGCCACACAGCTAGACGATGCAAGGCACCTGCTGAGGAGTAGGCACACCAGTATGGTTTGCAGTACCACTTCTTGGAGTGTGCAAAGTGGGACCAATACTGGAAATCAATGTACATTGTCATATGTACTTCATTAGTTGCTATATTTGATGTACGTATTATCATAGCACATGTGTCGTACGTTGCTTGTAATGTTTATGTAATTATTGTGGCAATATCCCATTTTCATTTGATGTACATAGTGTACTAGCACATATATCGTACGTTGCACGTACTATTTATATAACTGTTGTGGCACTATCCCTTTTTTGTTACTTTTCAAAGTAGCGTCCTTGAAGTCTAGTACTATTTTGTTTGTTTGTTCACAAGGTAAATTTACTCCTACTTTACATTCGTTGTTTTATTTGCGCGTATGTGCTAACTTAAAGTTGTTTTGCAGGTATGGCTCATGACCCTCGCGGATCGAAGTGGTCTTTCGGCCTCCTAGAGGAGCGCATCAACCGGCTACATCGTGCGTTGCATCGTGTCCCGCATCCTACGGGCGAGGGCGATACGATTGAGTTGGGGGTGATCCGTACATGGACACCTCGGGTAGCCTAGAGGCTAGACCCACGCTAGATATAAAAGTTCACATCTCGGAGCAGTATCTTCTCACCATATGTATGTTTTGCACTAACCTTTTTTTTGCTTCGCAGGCTAAGCGCTGCCAGTCTACTACCTCTTGCCCAGATGGTGCAGGCCACGGACAAGGACGAGCCAACACCACCTATGGTCGGCGACGATGGAGACATCCATAAGCGGTCACGATGCTTCCCGTTTGACCACTCCCTACTGACAGCTCTTGTGGACCAGTAGTGACCGGAGACTCATACTTTCTATCTCCCATTTGGGGAGATGCCCCCTACTATGTAGGATATCTCTTTGCTACTTGGACTCCCTACCGCGGGATGTGCTGCCTTCCCGCATGAGGGCCCGACCGACTGGTGCGATAATCTTCTAGCCAAGTTAGACGGAGTCCTTCCACCTGCGATCGCGGCTGGGTACTACATCTTTCCGGAGGCACAGCCCGCACTTGCGGTGGCTGTCGCAGTTCCAGGTACATGTTTGACACCCTTCCTGTTGGGAGAGCTATGCTCTCCTTTCCGTACTACAGTCTTACTAACTTTTTGCTTGTACTCAGGTTGAGCGGATGGACCCGACTGCCAACGAGCAGCAGGTGTCATGCCACCTCGAGGCCTACTTATTATGGTTGTTTGGTTGGGTGCTATTCACCAGCAGCCACAGCGACACTATCAACGCGCGGCTCGTTGCATCGCAATATCACTTACCTTCGTACTTACGAATCGTTGCTACCTCAATCGTCCTCATAAAATTTTTAGAAAATTTATCGCATTAAAACAACATAAGATGATCACAAAAATGTTATTACGAATCAATCTATGTGAGAGACCATGTGAAGGTCACCCCATGGTTGTGATGAGTATTTGACTCTTGATCTAGGAAGATTGAGTTTAGCTTTTGAGGTTTGTGCCAGTTCTGCAATGTCGTAGCCCTGGCAAAGTGCTCTGCAGACAGCACGACCACTTTGGCCATGGTCGAAAGGCGCCAGAAGGCCAGCACGACCACGTTTGGCCGTGATCGTAGGTCTCCAGGGAAGTTTAAGACTGGTTTTGCCATAGTCGTTTCTTGGTCATGATCGAAATGACCCGTACGACCACGTTGTGCGCTATCGGAAGTCAGTCGAGCTGTTTACGATCACACTGTCAGCGGTCGGAAGCCGAAAACCACGTTTACGATCTCATTGGCTGTTGTCGAAAGCCTCTATGACCACATTGGTCATGATCGGAGGATGACAGATAGCTTTACGACCTCGTTGGCCGTAGTCGAAAGCCAACCAATGGTTTACGACCATTTCAAAGCAACTTGAACGTAGTCGAAAGGGTTTACGACTACGTTGTCGCTGATCGGAAGACAGCAGCAGCCTTACGACCACGTTTGACTGTGGTCGGAACCCAGCCAGGAAGTCTACGACCATGTTGTCAAGCATCGGGAGCCAGCCGAGTCGTTTACGACTTCATCAGGCGCATTCCTGCTAAATCGTAGCATTTGGCCGTGGTCGAAAGCCTGCCAGACAAGTGTACGACCACGTTGTAACGTGCTTCAGTGCTCGGGTATGCGACCACGTTGGGAAGTCGATGACCTACGACCACGTTATTGAGAGCTGCGGTCGGAAGTCGATGCTTCGACCACTGTGGTTGGGAGAACGGCACTCGAGCTTGCGACCACGTGGGAAGTCGGCGGACTTCGACCATGTTGTGAAGCGGTCGAACGAGGTCGGGTCGGGGTCAGACTCAGTCGGTTGTGGTCATAGCCGGTCGGTTGTAGTCGTACCGGTCGGATTTGGTCGTAGAGCAGTCTGGCGTTGTCGGACGTGCTCGCACGCAGTTGGAATCGGTCGTATGACCTGCAGACTTGACCATTTGAGCTGGAATTTGGTCGTAGGGCTTTGTGATGAAGTCAGGGACCTTGTGCACTTGTTGGTTTATCTTTTCGATCGGTCGTAACGACTTGGGTTGAAGTCGTAGTCTTTGAGCGTTAAAGCCGTAGCGAGTTGTGGCTGGTCGTAGCAAGTTAGCGATGATCGTAGACTCATTGTTTCTGATCATATGGCTTGGTTTTGTGGTCGTATGTCGTGTGCTTTCATTGTTCTCTATTTTCGAGTGGTCGTAGGTGGTATACGACTTGGTAAGAGTATGTTTTGAGTTCTGTTTTCTGGCTCAAGTAGTTGGATACTATTGTGAGCAGTGCTATGTAATGGTTTGCTTGTCTGTGATGTTTGCAGGACCTTGAGACTAGTCGTGGCGAGGCATGGAGGGCCGAGACTAGGCACGGGCGGTGCTGAGGTCAAGAGCGGCCAGGAAGTGCTGAAGACGACGAGGTCTGTGAGGTGGTTGCAAGCCGAGGAGATGAGGAACCAGAGCTGGAGCTGCCAGATGACCTTGGAGACAAGTCTTGATGAGGCTTGGAGTGGTCGGGACTAGACATGGGGGATGTCGAGGTCCAGAACGACCAGGGGAAGCCGAAGGAGATCTAGTCTTGCGAGGTGGTTGCAAGCTTGGACGACAAGGCAGGAGGAAGCTTCCGGGAAGGCAGTGGAGTGGCATTTTGGAGAAATGCGGAAAGCTGCAAAAGGAAGCTGTGTCTCTGCCAATGCACAGGAGTTGTTGGCGCTAAACGGGCAAAGCAGTGGAACCGTTGGGTGTAACGGGTAAAGCACTGGAGCTCGTTCTTGCTAGTGGGTAAAGTGAGTTGAAAACCCGGTGTTAGGTGGGGGTTTGCGGGTTCCCCCTCTTTGGTCTGTGAGTGTGTGGCTATAAATAGAGAGGATAGAGCTCGGGTACTGGCGAGATCCTGATCCCTGAGTTGCTCTGTTTTTCCTTTGTTATTTGTGAGTGTGTGGGTTCTCGGGATGGAGCAGGTGTGCTCATGTATCTCCCAGTTGGAGTGGCTGTAGAAACCTCTATTATCAATCATTCATCTCTCTTCCTCTATTTGTTTTCTGTCGTCTTGAGATGTTGTGATTGACTTGTTTGCGATCTGTTTTGAGAGCTTGGACTTCTTGCTATCCTTTTCTCTCCTCTCTTCTTCGTGAGTCTGCTTTCGTCTTTGTGTGCTTTGATTAGCTCAGAACTGGGAATCTGTCTCAAGGCCACTTGGCCAGTTCATTCCCGAGAGCAGGAGTCGAATTAGAGAAGTTCACTTTACCGGATGATTGTGCGCCTCGAGTCCTTCTGTTCTTGGTTCATCCTCTCAGTTATCACTGTTTGATTTCTTTTGTCGGCTCAGGCAAGTGTTCGACCACGTGGTGTTCGACCATCAGTTGGCTTACGACCACGTGTGTTCGATCGAAGAAGCTAGTTCTTTCGCCCGATTTGTCGTGTGAGTACTTGGGGAGTTTTTAGAAGGCACCATTCACCCCCCCCTCTGTTGCCATTTCGGTCCTACACTATGAAAATCATAAATGGATCAACCGATATTAGCTGCCCTTTTATTTAAAAAAGCAACTTACAAATAAGATTTGATAAATATTACCTACCTACAATAATTTCCATTTACGTCCACACGCGGGAGGTTACATGTCTCCTTGGGCCTTTTCCATGGAAATTATATGCGTCGCCAACCAGTTGATCCGCAGTCAGGGGCCAATTGTGCAAAAATGGGTGGACTTCCAGTCACCCAACTATTGGGCGACTGCATTCTATTGTCCAACGGCCGGGTGGGTGCCTGCATGTCGCTCGTCCGTTGGGATACAGGGTCCAATCACCAGACTGTTGGGCAGCTACATTCTATTGCCCAATGATGGCGTGTCGCTCAACCATTGGGCTATAGGATCCAGTCGCCTAACCGTTAGATGACTGGAAATATATTATTATTTTTAAAAAAATTATGTGGGTATTAGCCTTTCTTTTTTGAACACTCCCATCTTGACAGGTTTATGACGAGAAAATTAAGGCCCCAGTCAAGGAAGTGAACACATTGTGGGTTGTGATAGTGTGAAAATTTCGAAGTGGGTGAATCATATGGTGATCATTAATGATAGTGTTGGACTACTCATCAAATGGTGATGCCTGCCACACACCAGGGTCATCGGATAATGAATTTATTTATGAATAATCTATTTTTATTTGAAATAATAGAAATATATTCGTGTGAATTTTTTTTTACAAAAATAGGCTCCAGTTGCCTAACCGTTGGGCAACTGGAGCCTATTGCCCAACAGCCGCGCGGCACGCATGCAATCCGCTGGTTGTTGGGCGAATTGATTGCAGTCGCCGAATCGCCGGGCGACTACTTCCAATTGCCCATCTGTTAGACGACTACGCTTCCAATCATCGAAGGGTTGGGTGACTGGAAGCGCAGATAAAAGGACCGCGCAGCCGAGCAGATGCGACAGAAAAGAAAAGGAGAGGAGAGGAGAAAAGGAGAGGGAGGAGGAGATGAGAGGGAGAGGAGGATGGAGAGGTTTTGCGACTTTTGTGAGGTAAATTTTTTTGTTTGTTGTGTTTTCAATTTTGTATATGAAGTAGATAGTTTATTTAGTGTTAGTATCTGTAAAAAATTGTAGATGTAGAAAAAAATAGTACAACTTTAGTATAGAAAATTTAGTTAATGCAGTTTTAGAAAATTAGCAGCCGTAGTAACTTGTAGTTGTATAAAATTTAGTGAACATAGTTGTAGAAAATTAGCATCGTTAGCAAATTAGCATCCGTACAAAATTATAGTTGTAGAAGATTCAGTCAACGTTACGTACAAATTAATCGTCCGTAGAAATTTGTAGTTATTCAAAATTCAGTCAATATTTTTGTAAAAATTTAATAATTAACTTTGTATAAAACAATGATACATAATATTTATGATTAATTACGAATGAATGTAATGTCGTCAGTACATTAGAAAAACACGTGTATAGTTGTAACTGGTATATAGACATTTAAATCGCTATACCATGTAAATTATCGAAACCATTTGGAATTATTTGCAGTAGGGAGAGCTCGAGTAGTAAGAAAAGAGCGGCGTTGATGCGTGGTCTGACGATAGGAAGTTAATACTACGAGGGTAGTATAGTTGGTTACGATAGGCGAACAGTCGTTGAAATATAAATAACAGTATATTAGTACTTCTGTAATGTGCGATGCGATTTGACTAGTTGCAAAACTGAAAATATATGCAGGCAGACATTAGTAACTACATTGAAAGTGCATTACGGTGTTGGAACCGTTCGTCAAGATCCGAATGGTGTGGACTTTAGAGGTTTTGCGCAAGCCACTCTGGTACAACCTGACTGCGAGAATGCTCGAATCGCAGATGTGATGCACTGGCTTACCCGCAGTTTTTCGTTGGACCTTGAGGTGTGCAGCGTCTTCATACAAGGGCTTTGGAGTCGGTCTCCGATGGACATCAAATGGGAGTTAAGAAATTGATGCACACTGTTGCGTGAAAAGGGTTTGTGCAAGGGTGTCAGCGCCATGGATACGAGTGCGTGATGCTTGTGTAACCATGCCCAATAGAAGCTGTGCAAGGTCGCGCGGTACTGGGGTTACACAAACTACTCCAGTGACTGTCCCGACCGCCGTCTAGACACCAGCACCTATCGGCAGCTAGTAAAGACCTGGTGCACTGTGTTCCCCCTACTTTTTCTCCTTTAAAGTACGCACTAACAATCTCTCCCGTGTATCCACAGTCCCCGGAACCCCTATATGGTTACCGCAAATGGATCGATCTTGAGATCCACCCAGAAGACCGGTGGGCCCTCGACTTCGAGGAGTGGAACGTCAAAAAGTCATGTGAGATCCGAGAGGAGGAGCGCCGCAAGGACGAGCAAACCAAGCGTATACATCGGGAGACGAAAGTTCATCTTGAGGCGTGCATGCGCAGAGAGTGCGAGAAAAAGAGAAATATGGCGACCAAGACAAGAGAGGTCGTCGAGGAGTTCAACACCGAGCTCACAAGGGAGGGAAAATGGCCCTGGTCCATACAGTAAGTCGTACGAGCAGTTGTGTTGGTTGGTCGCACATGATGCTCTATGTTATGCATGTAATCAAACCCTACGTGGCATGTTACTTCTAACTATACTATGAAGTCTATTTTAATTCAGACAAGCTTATTTCCTTGTTTTTCGCATTCAATTATTCTCATAGTAAGTCATCTAACAACATTAATAAATAAGTTCTCCGTGTACGAATTTTCGGTAACATCACAATATCACTTACCCTCATACTTACCGATCGTTCTTATTTCAATCATTCTTAAAAAAGTTTCATAAATTTTTTTGCACTACAACAACATACAACGATCATAAACTCTTATTGCGAATCCAACAAATTATCTGCCATTCATAATATATGAAAATCATAAATAGATTAACTCACAATGTCTCTTGTTTGCAGTCGCTATATAGCCGAGCGACTGCAATTGCACTGCAGTCGCCTAAGCGTTGGGCGACTGGATCCTATCACCTAACGGCTTACGGAAAGCTTTCGTGTCGCGCAACCGTTGGGCGATAGGCTCTAGTTGCCTGACGGTTAGGTGACTGGAGTCTATTTTTTGTAAAAAAATATTTACGTAGGTATATTTCTGTTATTTTGAATAAAAATAAAATATTCATAAAAAAATTCATCGGATAATTAGGGGCACGTCAGCTTTCCTGCGTACGAGATCTTGGATACCTGGATACCTCCGAGCTCCGGAGCTTCCGAAACGACATGCGCGGATGGCGCGGATGTGCGGATGCTGCAATGATGCTCACATCAGTGTATCGTAGATAAGATTTTGGATGTCTAGCTAGAGAAACTTATGGGTTTGTTTATGGTATATGCCTATGATTTATGTTTTTTGGTTATAGTTTATGATTTTTGATCTATTTGTGAGAGAAAATATAGAGTAATAGATACCTAAGTGCGGTTCTGATCAATATAAATAAAGTTATTATAGTGTGTTCATTACAATAAATTTATAGATTTCATTATAAAAAGACACTTAATTTAAAAGTTAGTTACCACAAAAAAAATCAAAAAATAGCTTTCATAATCACAATTGAAGGGAAAGAAAAACTAAACTAAAAATAGAAGTATTGTTCGGCAGGTTGATGAATGCGTACACATAACTCGCATAGACTGACGTAGGCGCAGAGCTACCAATCCAAACTCCAAATTTACATCGTAGTTTATTTTTTTAAGAAAAGTTTACATAGTAGTTTCCGAGAGCAGTGAAATGCGATGTCCTATCTTTGTACTTTCTACTGGAGGTCCACGTTACGTTACGTCTAGAAAACCCTATACAATTGCTACACGTACGCGGAACCAGAGCGCGGCGCATAGTTTTAGTCGACGGCTCCACTGTTTGACCTTCGATTAGTTATCTTTCTTACTCGCGCCGCCTGAAGACAAACTGACGCAAAATTTTAATCTCTACAAAGAAATTACCGCTATGCAGTATGCACTATACGGTTAATTTGCCGGAACGTACAATGGATCGATCGTTCATACCAAAGAATCGAGAAAGTGAATCTAATTAATTACATGCCACGTTCCCGCAGACGTACGTGCTACCTCGCGTCGACACTACAAATACAGATGGTATATATTTAGACCAGTAATAAGAGTACGATGGAGCACCAGCCTACCAGGTCACTTCACCGGCCAATCAGTTAAGAGTCGCCGATAATTGAAGGTCTCGCCATGGACGACGCCATGTACAACGCCATCCTCCTGGCCCTCCTGGCCGTGTCCATCCTCCAGTTCGTGAAGCTCGGCTCGCGCCGCCGGCCGCCGGGCCCGCGCACGCTTCCGGTCATCGGGAGCGTGCACCACGTGGTGAACACCCTCGTGCACCGCAGGCTCCGCGACCTCGCCGCCGTGCACGGCCCCATCATGATGCTCAAGATCGGGCCGATGCCGCTCGTGGTCGTCACCTCGCGGGACCTCGCCCGCGAGGTGCTCAAGGTGCAGGACCCGAACTTCGCCAACCGCCCCAGGCTCCTCGTCGGCGGCATCTGCGGCTACGGCTGGACCGACATCATCTTCGCGCCGACCAGCGACTACTGGCGCAAGATCCGCAAGCTGTGCATCCACGAGGTCCTCAGCCCCAAGCGGATCCTCTCCTTCCAATACATACGTGAAGAAGAGGTAGTATTATTACATGTAGAATGGAATGGAATAGAATAGATCGTACTACCACGCACGAACGTACTAAGGGATGCATGTATGCATGCTTAATTGTTTTGATCTGTAGGTGCAAAGGCAAGTCGAGGCCATCCGCGCGGCGGCGCCGGTCACGCCGGTAGACGTGACCAGGATGGTGTACGATATCAGCAGCCGGACCATCTCGAGGTCGGCGTTCGGGGAGGTACGGGCCGACATGCCGGTCTTCCAGGACGCCATCAAGCGCGTGATCGGGCTGTCGAGCGGGTTCAACGTGCCGGACCTCTTCCCGCGGCTGAGGGAGGTGCTCGGCTCGGTCTCGGGGATGAAGCGGAAGCTCCGGGAGATCCACAAGACGTTCGACGGCATACTCGTGGACATCATCGAGGAGAGGCGGAGGGTGCGGGCCGAGAGGCTCGCCGCTGGCAAGGAGGTCGTCGACGAGAACGTCGTCGACGTCATGCTCACCCTGCAGAAGGGCGACGACACCTGGGGGTTCCCGCTGACGGACAACACGATCAAAGCAGTGATACTGGTAGGTTGTTCCATCTACTTTGGTCAATTACGACGTCGACAGATTTCAATTGGATCAAAAGCATCCAAGCATGCCGAGTACGACTACGTATACCCATACTCTTCTTACGTACCAAGCATATATGTGTCTTTAATTGCAGGATATGTTCGCCGGTGGCACCGGGACCTCCGGCTCGTCGACGGAGTGGGCCATGTCGGAGATCATCCGGAACCCCCGGGTGATGAAGAAGCTGCAGGACGAGATCCGGCGAACGTTCCACGGGAAGGAGACCATCACCGAGACTGACCTCCGCAACAGCGACCTCAAGTACCTGAAGCACGTCATGAAGGAGGCGATCCGACTGCACCCGGCGGCGCCGCTCCTGGTCCCGAGGGAGAGCATCGACACGACCGAGATCGGCGGGTACGTGGTGCCGGGCAAGTCGAGGATAGTGGTCAACGCGTGGGCGATCTCAAGGGACCCGCGGTACTGGAAGGACCCCGAGGAGTTCAGGCCGGAGAGGTTCGAAGATGGCCTCGTGGACTTCCACGGCCTCCACTTCGAGTTCACGCCGTTCGGGGCCGGGCGGAGGATGTGCCCCGGGTACAACTACGGTCTCGCCGGCATGGAGCTGACGCTGCTGCAGCTCCTGTTCCACTTCGACTGGACGCTGCCTCCCGGTGTGGACGAGGTGGACATGGAGGAGGCCATGGGGCTCGGCGTGCGCAGGAAGAACCCTCTCATGCTCTGTGCTACTCCCTACGTCCCTCCTCGTGCGTTGTCTGTGGGCTAAAGCATGCGTCGTTTGCCTCGTTGGACGCTGGTGACCGGTGATGCTTGCCTGGAATAAGTTAGCTGCTGAGTGTATCATGCGTTGGCGTTTATGTGTAAGTTTGGGAGAATTGACACGGTGGCATTCCTTCATATGTGATTATTAGAGTGCACTAGTAAAATAACCGTGCGCTGTAACGAAATCTAAAAAGAGAATGGTACATATATAGAATGTGATCCTAAACTATATAATGAACATCAATTTTATCTTACGCATATATGAAGCTTGTTCGAAACCGTACATAGCCAAGTGCTCGTGCATTATAACGAAAGTTTAAACTTCATGCCATTTTGCACTCATTCCAATTCTAACAGCCAGCATCCTCATCTTCCAAGTTCCACACACTAACACAACATGCACACGTGCGCTCAGTGCAACACACTCTTAAGACTAACACAACACGCACTCCGCACAGCATGCACACAACAACACACACATGCACTGCACTAACACCGCACACCCAGCACACACACAACACGACACCACACACACTGCACCTACATGCGCGCACACAGCACAACACCAACACACATCACCACGCACCACACCACACTCTCTCTGCCTCTCCTCTAGTCCTTCTCTCTAGTGCCGATCTCCTTTCTGCTTTCCCTGATTTCTCTTGCTGATTCACTCGCCGCCGATTGCCTGCTCACCACAAGCCGCCTCCTCTACCGGTTCTCCACGCCGCTCACCTGTCCCCTTGGCCCCATGGCCCCATGCCATGGTTGCTATGGCGCTACTATGGCGTTTGGGTACTAGTTTTAGGGAGGCATCGACGCCCACTTGTTGGCTCCCCATATTGGTCCTTGTGCCTCCTTTCTTCCCCCTCTAGCTGGATCTGGTGCCGATGGAGTCGGATTTGATGCGGCTCGGCCAAATGACAGTTTCCCCATTTCTACCCCAGGCTAGCTTCGATCTACTTGTTTCCTTCTATTTTTAAGTTTGATTTTATTTTTTGATTTACTCTACACATGGTGCATGCAGTGGTGGTGAGAAAAGCTGACTATTGCATCGTTGTGATGGAACTTGGCAGCTCGCATGCGTCGAGGAGCATGCGGCTTGCCAAGGGTACACCAATTGCTATCCGTGAGCCACTACCATGAACCGGCAATGTTGACCATCGTGGCCTTATCCGACTAAGGTGAGAGTTGGCTCCCTCTCTCCTATTTACCGATGCTACTCTACTCAGCCGGTGAAGCCTTTGTGTTGTGCTGTGCTAGTGTGTGTGCTATGGGGATAAGAAAAGGATGAGTGGAGGTGGGCTACTTGGCTTGGTCAGGTTGAAAATGGAATGGCGATGATGATGGTAGTGGTGCTCCCCGTATGCTCCCGGTTAGTCAGCCTTCTTCTTCTCTGGTCCCCTCTGGTCCCAGATGGCCTTGGCTAGTTCTGGGCGGTTCTTGGCTCCTAGGCCATCATGGTCACGGTCTTTTCCCCTTCGGTCTTCCCTAAATCCTTTGGATGCCTCCTTCTCCTCCCTGGCTCCTCTCTCTGGTCTTACTGTCGAGCTCCTCATCACCTCCTTCCTTTCAGTTAGCTTGGTGGATTTGGGGGAAATGGACAACATCTGGAGAAATGGAGTGGAGACATGGGAGGAGTAGTGGGAGGAATCGACAGTTTCAGGAGAGAAGCTGGGCTACGCGTAGGAGACGAATGATAAACAAACTCATGCAGAGACAAGGAAGGACATAGGAGAGAAAAGGAGAGCGTGGAAGGCCACATGTCGGTGTGACCTTTTATGTGAGAAGGGGAGAAGGACAAATGACCACCAAGCGGTTCTTTGATAGCAGTAAAGAATCATGAGGTGCACAGGAGATAAGGTTTACAACTATACAAGGATACACAAGATATTGCGGTTGGTTAGTTGGAAACCAAGTCAACCTAATTACAATTGAATCAATCTAATGACAAGAGATAAGGCAAGAAGCAATGCTGTGCATGGCAGGCACGCATGCGCTAAAATACCCCACAGTGGCAACATGATCATGAATGTTGGCGGCCCCGAGGGCTGACCTCAGCGGTATGGCACGGTGGCAGGCGACGACCGGCGGAGCTCGCGATGCGAGGCGAAGCGAGGCTTCGGCTCTGCCGAAGCGAACGGAGGGGGAAGGGAGAAGAAACGGGCCGGCCTGGGCCGACTCAGCCAGGCCGGGTATTTTTATTATATATGTATATATATATATATTTACATATACATATATATTTACTTGTATATTCACATTTATTTATTTATTTGCTTATTTACTTATATGTATTTCATTTCTTTGTTACTAGAATTATCATTGTATTTATTTATTTGTTTGTTATTATTGTATATGTTTACAGACACATATTTTATTCATCCCCTTTTATTTTTTATTATTGGTTTTATTATTATTATTACTAGGCCCAAAGTGAATTTTAAATTTTTATTCAAATTATACTTGTCCCCTTTTTGATGGATTATCTTTTCAGATTTGATTTCAAAATTTTCTATTACTTTCACATTTCCTTCATGACTTTCTATTTGTTTCATTTTTCATGATGTTCTCTAATTATTGGAACCTCAACTAAAATTTAAAGGAAATCCGTTAAAAATCCAAATATCGAGAAGATACATTTCAAAATATTTCAAGAGCTATATATTTTCTAAATTCAAAATTTCAGGATGTTACAAGTAGGGGTGAAAACGGATCGGATATTTTCCGCCGGATCCGGGCGGATACGGATACGGATTATGTCGGATCGGATTTTTTTCGGATAGTTCTCGGATCGGATACGGATACGGATTTTTTTATCGGATACGGATACGAATGCAGTAAGCCTAGTATCCGTCGAATACGGATACGGATACAGATAATTCGGATAATACGAAAACGGATATCCGGGATTTCAGCCCATAATACCCATTCCCACTCCACGCGTGATCCAGCCGTCCGTTCCCACTTCTCACTCCATCCAGCCGTCGGTGCGTTAGGGGCTAGGGTTACTGACTTACTGCTATTCGGCCGCCGCCCGCTACTGCTAGTCTGCTTCTCCAATCTCCATTCCGCCATTTGGGATTCAGCCGTCGCCTGCTCCTCCATTCGGCGGCCGCCTGGCGCCTGCTCCTCCATTCGGGATTCGGCCGCCGCCGCCTGCTCCTCCGCCCGCCTCCGCCGGTTCCTCCTCCGCCGACCGCCTCCCTCCGCCGCCCGCCTCCGCCGGTTCCTCCTGCGCCGACCGCCTCCGCCCGCCTCCGCCGGTTCCTCCTCCGCCGACCGCCTCCGCCGGTTCCTCCTGCGCCGACCGCCTCCGCCAGCCTCCGCCGGTTCGTCCTCCGCCGACCGCCTCCCTCCGCCGACCGCCTCCGCCCGCCTCCGCCGGATCCTCCTGCGCCGACCGCCTCCGCCGGTTCGTCCTCCGCCGACCGCCTTCCTCCGCCGGGCTTGGTATAACAGAAAGTGTCTAAGAGAGCACAGATCTGTGGAAGTAATGTTCTTGGATTGAATTCTGCATCTTTAGCCTCACTGTTCAATCCAAAGTTGCTCTTTTTAGCACTATAGCCTCACTTGTACAGTTTTGAAGATTAGGTGCTACATGCAAATGTTTGGTTTTATTGGAATTATTCATGGCTTTGAAACCTCATTTTGTGAAAGCGAAGTTTGGTCTTGTATGATTTTTTCTTATATGAGATGCCACACCATTCACCACTTCTGAAAAAAAATCTTCTCTGCTACTTCTTTCTGCGTTTCTTGAAACAATTATTAGATGTAAGACTGTAACTGTGAACGTATACTAGTCTTTTGCTTTCCAAGATTGTAGGAGTGTAGGACTGCTGCATATTAGTCGTGACAAACCTTAGAGAAGTAAGATTCAGTGAGGTAGTAAAATTCAGACTTGCACATTAGAGAAGTGTGTAATTACTTATGATCACTGAACAACAACCTCTTAACTGTAGTATTTTCTGTTCAACTGGTTATAGTTGTGGGATTGGCTTATAATCTCCTTAGTAAATTAGTCAGCATTTATATTTATCATTGTGTAGAAAAAATGACTGTTTCCACCCACATTTCTTGTCAAGCATGGTACATGTTCCTTATGACTTGTCGTGAGGTATTCAATGCAAAAATCTTGTTCTAGTTTGATAGTAGCACTAGTTCAAGATTCTTATATCTAATATGAAAAGACTATGCTTGTTTAGATTTCATGAATGTTTTGACAAGATGAACTATTTACGTATTTTCGTTAATTTTCGATGTATAGTTTAAGGGGTTTTCATGTTCCGATAAATATTCGTAACCGTATTCGTTTCGATTCGTATTCGATCCGTATCTGTATTCGATATTATCCGTATTCGTATCCGTATTCGAGTTATCCGTATTCGTTTCCGTATCCGAAAAAAAATATGAAAACAAATATGGTAGAGGCATTATCCGTCCGTATCCGATCCGTTTTCACCCCTAGTTACAAGTGGCCAAACGAAGGCACCGTTGGTGGTCGTTGGAGCTCTCCGGCCACTCTTGAGATGTCATGTTCTAGGTGGTCTTGTGCTTGTTGTGGTGAGCGTGATGGATGTGGTGAGGAGGGACGGGTGGGGGATGTAAGGAGGAGGTTGGCCGATGAGCTTGGTCACCACTGACTGCCACCTGCGCGGCTGGGTCACCCGCACTGTCCACACGGCGGCCACACGGGAGCTGACGACGGACGATGGCACGGTGAGGAAGGACGCAGTGTCGACGTCCATGCACGTGCCGACCATGTGGAGCTGCTGCAGTGTGGACGTGGAGCCAGGCCCGGCCCTGGGGGGGCGAGCGGGGCGGCCGCCCCGGGCCCCCAAAATGCAGGGCCCCCATATGGCATCAGATATCCATCAGCAGTAGCAACCAACAACGGCGGTGAAGCAAAGAGAGTAATAGCACAGGCAAGCACATCAGATTACCATTTCTGTATTGCATTTTTGCATAGCCCCCAAGGCCGAAGCCGATGGTGCGGCTGGGCCGTCAGATTACCCCACCTTGCTTTGTACTAGTTGTAGCTTTTAAGAATACAGTGGCCACATATATCTTGACTACAGCAGACTCCTTGTTTTGACACTGAACGGAGAATTTTTCAATAATCATCAGTACAGTTACAATCCTCCATCAAGGAATGAGAAAAGAAATCCGGTGTACATTCAAACCATGAACACACCTGCCGTATAATACTATCCTGTCTACGGTCTTTCCCCGGACGGCCGGACCGACTTGGCGACTTCTCGTGAATCGTGATCTCGTCTTCTTATCGTCTAGGGCCGTAGGGACTAGGGCGGCGCCGGCACCAACCATCACGCCGCGCCGAGCCCGAGGGTGGCCATCTACCGTCTTCTGCCCGTCTCTCCGTCGGACCGCCGCAGTACGTGCCTACGTCCCCCGCGCGAGTTGTAACTTGTATCCATGAATCCATCCATGATCCATCATCCATCTTACCATCTGTCCATCATGAATTTTTCTTTAATACATAACGTATTTTAAGTGTTTGTTGGTAAAATTATATATATATATATATATATTTAGATATTTATACTAGGGCCCATATTTCTAGTTTCGCTTTGGACCCCTAAAATCCCAAGATCGGCCCTGCGTGGAGCCAACACCGTCTCTTCACCGCTTCAGGCTTCGCTCTACCCCTTCGTCTTTTCCCAGTGCCGCTGTCGTGCCATCGTGTCGGCCGAGCCCATTGTGCCGGGCTAGCGTGAGCGTGACACAAAACGTCAGGCCATGCCGTTCAACGGACCAACTTTTTAGGCCTGACCCGGCTCAACTCTTTGTTTGTGCCGTGCTAACCTGCCCGTCACATGACGGGCCTGTACGGTCGGACTAGTACCAAAAAGCTCAGCTTGACTCTCACGGCTAGCAAAAGTAAAAGAAGAAAAAGCTAAAAGACGGACCAAATTTTGATGGCACCTGCTAGAGAAAAACAAACACAAACGGAGACACGGGTGAACCGACTTCCTTTTCCGAGGGCGCCCCCCTTGCGGCGATCGACGGAGAGGACTGAGGAGACAGGAGAGGAAGGGATGGACGCGGCGGCGCCGAGCGTGAAGCCGAGGCGGGACTCGCCTCTTATCCCTCCCAACTACGTCAGCCTCAGGGACCTCCAGGAGCTCCGCCTGAAGGAGAAGGAGCAGCAGGAGCGGCAGCGGCGGCGGGAGGAGGATGCCGCGGTAGGCAGGGTTAAGGAGGAGGCAGCAGCGGCACGTGAGACGGAGACGAAGGCCTCGTCGGATACCTCCTGCGGGGCCAAGGAGAGGCCCTTCGGGGGGCAGCAGTGGGTAGCCGTGCCGCATCGGTTGCCGCCGCCACCGCCGCGCGGGGAGGGTGCGACCAAGAAGAGGGATGGGGCGATAGGAGACCGCCGCGGCATGAAGGGGTCGGACGACGCCGCATACAATCCATCCCGAGGCGGAGGAGGCAAGGCGGAGAACAAGGGGAAGGAGAAGGTCTCCGCGGGTACGAAGGATGAGACAAGAGAGCCGCCCAAGACGGCCACCTCATCATCGCACGGCGGCAAGCTGGAGGAAAAGTTGAAGGGGAAGGGGAAGCCCTCGGGAGGTCAGAGCACACCATCGGGGACGAACGGTGGGCCAGGCGAGCCGGCCGAGGCGGCCAGTGCATCACCCCGAGGCCGCGTTACGCCGGAGAACAAGCGCGAGTGGAAGAAGGGGTCGGGTGGCCGGAGCACGGAAACGGCCACGACCTGCTCGCCGGCCGACGCACCGCCAACGCAAGGCGTCAAGTCGAAGAACAAGGGAAAGAAAAAACCCTCGGTGGGCCGGCGCGCAGACGCGGCGCGGAGCAGCGATTCGCCGGACGGGAAGAGGACCCAGCCCCATCCGGCCGCCGAGGGCAGCAGAAATCGGAAGAGCGGCGGCGGTCGCGGGACGACGACTGGGGAGGCAAAATCCGAGGGCCTTGGGGAGGAGCAGCCGGTGGTGAAGGTGAAGGCCGCGACCGAGCGGAAGCAGCGGGTTGTGAGGAGCTCGGCTGGGCAGCGTCCTGGTGGCGGCCGAGGGAATGGCGCCGCGGGGCAGCACGGTGGGGTCTGGGTGCCCAAGGCGGCGGCGGCGGCAGCTCCCAGCCTATCTGGGCTTGCCGGGCTTTGACTTGAGATTGCCAGATTGGTTTGGAGGAATAGTACGCCCGTTTGGAACCCGGGTAATTTTCGTAGATTTATGTGGGAATTAGACTTTCTCTTATAAAATTTCTGTGAAATTCCTACGTTTCAATCTGAATGCAATTGACATGGCGTGTCATTTGAGATAATTACTTGAAATCGAGTTGTACACGCAGTAAATTCACTGATCGTTCATGGAAATTTACTGGCCGATGCAGGGCTCAGCTGGAGAAAGTACCGAAGCCTACGGCCTGTTATTTTTTGCTGCGGTTTATGGCTTTTGGTTGAAATTTTTGAATTTTGACTGTTTATGGTACATATTACGGAGAGGTCGATACTCACTTGCTATTTTGACTGGTACAGATGTTAGGCTTTTAACGTGTACTACGTTTAACTTATAGATCATATATTGAAAAAATAATCCGTTTAAAAGTTAGGTATTGTAGCGGATGCGTGAAGCCAACCGGCTTCTCACCAACCGAACAGGCTCAATTGCTTACGATTTAAAGAGGCGTTTGTGTTCAGCTGTTTCGAATCGGTGATGGAACAAAAGCAAGAATGGTGAGAGAGAACGTTGCAAACTCCCCTTTGTTGATGATGACAGTACCATCCTCCAGATCTCTCAGTAGATGCACAACAGTTCTCGTCCAAAATGCTTTACAAGCTAGAATCAAAACATCAAGCTCAAGCTCCACATCGTTGCATATGCAGAGATAATCGTTCATTTTTTTTCTCCTTTTCATCCTCGCAGCGTCACATCGCCTAAAAGGAGGGGAAGTACTTGCCCAGACGGTACGGGAGAGCGTAGAGCTCCTCGCTCCTAGGGTCATGCCCGTAGGACTTGAACTTCTCCCACCACAGCCAGCCGCTGTCCTTCCTCACATGAGCTTCCCAGTAGAGGTGGGTGCAGTCCAGGAGGTAGGCGAGTATGGCGGCCACCGTCGCAGGCGAGGAGAAGATCACATTGACAATGACGTTGAACTGCAGTGTCAAGGGGGAAGGATTCATTGTGTGATCAGAAATAGAACTCGAGTTATGACACTTTGCAGTTTGAGTGTACATACCGCGAATGAGTGGGTGTGAACCGGTCCAAAGCCGGTGAATATCTCGTACTCCCGGAAGTACTGTGGAATGGACAGCCCCAGGAACAATGAGATGCTGAGTATGAACTTGGTTCTCAGGGTGTTGAGGTTGCAGTGCTGGAGGAAGCAGAGGCCTGCGGCAGCTGTCTCAAGCAGAACAAAGAAAAGCTCAGCGCAACAAAAATGTTATGAAACTTCCAGAACGGGAAGGAATACACAGTACTACAAGGGTGGGAGCATAAGGCTCACCTGAATAAGCAAAGAGGACGCAATACAGCGCAGAGAAAATTGGCAACGGAATAGATGCAAGAATTGCCCCAAATTTCCCTGTTGATTGTTCAGCGTCGTGAGCTAGGTGAAAGTCGCTAACGATGGAATGGTGAATACTAGCAGAGTAATGGTGCTTAAAGATTCAGAGAATGACAACCCTACCAAACAACGAGAAGAAAATCATGAACAGGGCTGAGATACTTATAACTCGTCGGCTTCCAACACGCGTCAAAGCCAACAAACCTGCGTTCTCACTTCAAAGCAACAAGGCTAATTAGTTTAAACATTTTCACTCTTGAAGTGGCTTGCTAACTGAGCTTATCAGCAGATAAGAGTGCATTACACTGAAGCTGCTGTGCCTGTCAATGTACCACACATCCCATCCAGTATGATAGATATGCCCTGAATGATATTTTGGAAGTTGTATTGCAGTGAGTGAACTCTGTGCAAAAGATTCAGTAAGAAGAACGGAACATTTTCGCTTTGTATTTAGGTACCTCCCAGCCAATTCCACGAGCGAAAACTGAAGGCGGGCAGAATGTTGCGCCTGCGTATCTTGACACCGCAATTAAGGTACCCGTAGACTGAAAGCAGAAGTGCTCATCAGACCAAAAATGGGACATTCGTAGGATATGCTAGTGCTGTACAGATTTTAGATGAACATAAGCTCATCCATGCAGATACAGTCATGAGTCGTGTTAATTGTTATGAGCTTTATTGTGGTGCACTGTCATAGAAGAAGCCGAAACACTGCCGAAGATGCAGTGATTGTCATTATCTCTCTGAGGATCATATTTGCTTATGTTAGAATTATTTTGCTCCTTTTCTGGCACTCGCCTTATCTTGCCAATATTACCTGATGACACTTGGGAGAAGCTCTATCGGATAGCATTGTCTTTGCTGATGTGCAAACCAAAGAAAAGGAATAGATGCCGCATGAGAGCATGCAACACGAAATGCAGTACTGAACTAGTGATGCAGACCTCAATAAGTGACGCGAAAGAAGCAGCCATCATCGCGAAGCAATCGTCGGCATAGAAGATAGGGTACCCCCACTGAAACGGGTAAGGAAATCTGACCCTGCTCATAGCAGAAAATGCCATATATGTGAAACAATCAAATCAAAAGAGCAAGAAATAAGCAGAACGCATCAGTGGCATGGTGTACTGATTTGAGCATATAGCTAGCCCTACCAAGGTGCACCACGGATGAGCCCGGAGCGGTCCGTGCGGCAGCTGAACTGCGTCACCGGAGACTTCTCGTTGTAGGTGCCGGCCGCCGTGAGTATCTCGGCGTAGATCCACACGATTACGATCGTCACCAGCACGGCGCACCGGCCGAACACGAAGCTCCCTCTTGCGAAAAAACGGGAGACATACTGCAAGATAAAAAAATATTTTTCTCGATTGTAAAACAGAAATTATTCTCAACGCAAATTTATCACGAGTCTTGACGTTACCTCAGAGAATAGCACCAACAGAATGAGCGCAGGGAGACCGACTTCGATGCATTTAGCAACCTGCAGTGCAAGCAAGTATTCAGATGCTAAATCATGAGAGAGTAGCCCAAACAAAAACGATGGGCTCATGCCAAGAACTCACCCCAGGGAAGGCGAAGTAGAAGAGCCCGAGCGCGGAGAGCGTCACGAAGGGAACTGCCGCGAGGGGGCTCAGGAACCTGACATGCATGAACGGCTCAGCATCACTGCAAGAGCGAGAGCAGAGGCGACATGGACGGAGACGTCAGTGAGAAACCGTAGAGAGAACCTTATGAAGACCCTCCATATGCCGAAGAATCCGATGACGACCTGGAAGACCCCGGCGATGATGAGCGCGCCCTGGATCGACCTCATCGTGTGCACGAACCTCTGAGAAAATAACGACATTGGTTAATTGTGCTGTGCCATGTACCATCAGCTGCAGGAGACAGAGGGAGCAGGGACGTGAAGCAGCGTGCGATGGAACAGGTGTGTGTACAGACCTCGAAAGGATCGATGAAGAAGGCGTATCGCGGGCTCAGGATGATGGCGACGGCCGGGTAGATGAAGGTGTAGGAGCCGCCCATCACGGCGGGGAGGCGCGTGCCGAAGTGGACCTGCAGGAGCGTGTTGATCCCGGCGAGGAAGAGGATGGTCTGGATCACGATCGCCTTCTCCTCCTGCATATATGCTCGTGCACTAGTGCTCGTCACAAAGAGAAGACGGGGCAGCGTGACAAGTGGAAGGACAGAGAGAGGGATTAGCTAGCTAGGCTCACATGGCCGCCGCCCATGAGGGGGACGAGGATGGTGGCGATGATGACGGTGGTGCCGAGCATGACCAGGTAGTGCTGGAAGGCCACGAGCACCGTCGTGACTGCGTCAGAGAAACAGAAAGAAACAAAGATATTCAGAGCTCACACCATTGCTAAACCCGTAAACCGGTCTGCTAAGATTGATTGCGCGCATGCAGAGGCGGATGGTAGTGGTACGGACGCCATGGCGGCGGGCTGATGATGCAGTAGTCGATGTCGGCGAACTGCTCCTTGACAGGGAACGGCACCAGGTCCTCGGCCTTGACGGGGGACATGGCGGTCTTGGGCCGCGAGGAGAGGTCGGTTTGGGCGATGGGAGGGCGGCGGCGGAGGAATGGAGAGGGGAGTTCTGTAGTGAAGCGGTGGGGAGGAAGAAACGCAGGCGCGCCTGCCTTTATGTAGCTCGTCTCTCGAGCTTTCCGCGGGCGGGCGGGCGGGCGGGCGTTTAACAGCATCAGTTTCTACTGCATCAGCCAGCTTCTTTTTTAAAAAGAAAATTCAGTTAAATTATAGGCCATTAGACCCCCTCAAGATTCCTACGTGTTGGTCGTAAGGTTTTCTTATTCAAAAGCTAGCCTTGCCCCTCGAAATTCTTTACTTTCAAGTTAGATTTTTTGCCTTTCTATAATTAACATGGTACTATTTCAACAACCTTTTGCTTCACATATTGGTGTCTTTAAGCCGTTCACCGTACATTGACGATTCTTCAGGGTCACGGTTCCTACGACGTTCACACACTAGTATCCATTAAGACAATATGTTAGAATCGAGCTCTGATATAACTTGTTGGATCGTAAATAACTTTTTATCTCAAAAGTTAACTTATGAGATAAAAAAAACTTCCTCACTATTAAATTAGATCTCTTCCTCTTCCATAAACTATTTCAATGATACAATGAGAGCCTAATCAATCACTCCTCTCATTTGACACCACCCCGCGCCCTCCGGTGTGCCTCCCAACCTCTCACCAAGGGACGGATCTAGAAAAAAGATATCACTGGGGTCATTCCTCCAAGCATAACGATGTCATTGTCAGGGTTCAGTAAGAAACCGTTGGGGTCGCAAGATCCCAATGCTTGCATGCCAGATCCGCCACGGTGCTGATGCCGTCCTCCATTGCTGAGCCTCTGAGAGACGGTGCCCTTGCCACGCCACATCTCCAGGTTGCCACACTAGAGAACTCTATTATTGGGCAGCACAGTGAACTCCGAAGATCGAATCAGAATAGAAATCCCGGGATATATGATCTAATGGCCCCAAAAAATGACTTTTTTTTACATAAACCAACTAGCTGATATAGCAAATCCATTTCTCGTACTTTTCTGATAATATTTTATCATATTATAATGATTTTTTTCCTTCGTTTGATCGAAACTGCTAATCGTAACACATGGGGCATGGGACGGTTCGGAGGGACAAAGCCGAGACTCGGTTCAATGGTTGCCCTGACGGAGCTTTTAGGTAGGAAAACAAGGGCACGGCATGGGATTCAGCTGCTTCAGCTAGCGTCTCCTTTCCCTTGTTAGATGGGGTTGGCTAACTAGTTTCGATCAGATGCACTTACCATCACAACCTCCATCTCAGGCTGAGAGAGCTTCTCTCGCACACGCTACATCGGGAAGATGTCAGAAGTGTCCATCCGGTCGTTTCAGACAACCGCTAGTGCGTTCTTTCGCCGACGGCATTGCATGTCTCTTTCCACTTGGAACGGTAGCTGGAGGCTTGCCAATGTCAGCGTCATTTTCCCTTCGGAATCACATATTTTAAGAGCAGATCGCTTTGATTGGTGTAGTGCTATGGTTTGGTTATTAGAAATGGTGGTTCTGAAGTTGCAGCGACCAGAGAATGTTTAATGTTATGTCGAAGCAGCAGCTAGCCGGCGGTGGAAAGGCTAGGTGGATAAAAAGGCATTCCAAACTGACCGAAACGGTGGCATACTGGCTTGGCACTTCGATGGTTTGACCTGGGTAGATGCGGCAGGCGTCTCGTCAGTTCACGCACCTGCTTGTTTCTGAAAATGGTAACTCTACTGAGGCAAACTTCAGCGCTAGGTGGCGGCGATGTATCATCGTGATTTGACAAAGGGGTGAAATTCTACGGAGAAGAGATGTTGGGCGGAATTCTGATGTATAGAATGGTCGAGACCGTTCTTAATTGATTAATTAATCGATGGTGTTTCTGAGCTCTCCCAAGAACTAAATTACGCTGTAACACTCCGGTCTATCCCCTGAGTTTAGAATACTACCATCACTCTAAAACTCTACGATTTACCCAATATTAAGTAGAAAAGCATAAGCCACATAATATGAAGCAGTTTTATTAAGACACAATCTTATTGATAACTATCAAAGTCCGACATTAAAATTTGATCATGATATCTAGAGGTGATATGTGAATTACTGTTACATATGAGAATATATGTGTGCTACTTCCACTCATGCATGTTGCCTTCACCATACACCTAAGAAACAGCAAAACAAGGGTGAGTCTAAAGATTCAGCAAGTACATAATAAAATAGTGACAACAATAATGGTAATTCAGCAAACTCTGTATCCGAGATATGTAAACACAAACTCTGCAATTGTCAGTAAATCACATATCTGCAAAACTGTAACATAAACTCTGCAACTGTTCCACTGTCTCCTGTTTCTTTCATACAGTGCAATACAATGCAATGCAATAGAATGCAATGCCATGTCCACATACACCTTCTGAGCTCATATCGGTATACCTGAGTGTTCACCCATTGATAAACCACGCTTGCCCCGCCCTCTTTCATACGGGATCTCAAACTCCACTCTCGTGGAGCGCCTACCATAGTAGGTCTTACTTATGAGTACTCCGGATTAATCATATAGCTTTCTCACCGACCTGGCACATGCACTTCGGACTAGCTATATGACTTACTCACCGCCCTGACTCATATGCAATTTACATTATGCAACATCCTTTCAGCATTCACAATCAACATTACACAAACTACACTCTCGTGGGGTGCAACATCCTCTTTCTACTCCAGCCGACTCCCTCATTTCCTCATATCTTCTCTCTTTCTCTTGGTTGTTCCTCTCCTCACGCTTGATTTGGATCTCGAGCCCTCGGCACTATGCCTTGGGCCCCTCAGCATCACGCCGCCTTGGCTCCTTCCCGGTCCTGGCGCCTCAACCTCCGACTCCCACTCTGCGTCTCCTCCCCTCGGCTCAGTTTCACCCATGGCTCCACCGTCCCTGCGTCATCGAAGTCTCCACCATCGGTGCCTCTCCTCGGTCGTCCTCTCAACTACCATTGCGAGCTTCCCTCTATGACGACCTCTTCGGCCCCTCACCGCCCAAGCTTCACGTACCTTCGCTGGGTAACCCTAGGTTGGCCCTACACTACGGCGACTTGCCTTCTCGGTAATTTTGTTCCCTCTCCTCTATTCCTCTACTTTCGACTAGTACTCTCTGTGGTGATGAATTAGTGCTCTTGTGATGCTATGCGACATTCGGCTGATTACTTATTGGCTAAGGATTATGCATGGTTTGATCTTTAGAAATTGATGCTATTACTATGGATAGTTGTGGGCTACCTTTGCCGGTTGTTGGTTGGGTTACTTCAGAAAAGAATGGAGGCTTTCTCTTGGTGGTTGCTTTCTTGGTCAGCTGAGTGCCGACTAGCTGTGACCTCTTCCTCCTATGGCTGAAGGTCTTGTGGTCAGGCTTCTTGTTGACCTCTTGCGTCTGGTTGGCATGCCCTGGTTCTGGTCTTGTGGTGGCTGGCGAGATTTGATTGGGTTGTATTGGATTTTGAATGGGGAAGGGAAGAAATGTGCTAGGGTCTTACTGGTGCCATGCTTAGTGCTTCCTCTTACTTCTCTTCTATTCGACTGGCTGAGTGTGCCCCTTTTTCTTGTGGCTGTGCCGTCCAGAGGTGTTGTGTTGTCCTTTACTGTTGCCGTGTGGACTGTCGGTTGATATTTTGGTGATTGGGATAGTTGGCTGGTTGCTATGGTCTTAGTAACTAAATGGGATTTTGCCTCTTTCTTACCTTGCTGGCTTCGGCTTTCACATCTCTCTTCTAGACTGGCTTTATCTTTTGTTCTTTCCCATGAGTATTACATACACAAATCAGTGGTGTAGTAGTGTGGGGTTACAGATCAAACTCTCAACGCGCTTTATTTTGTTTTCACCTTTGAGCCTTGTTTGGAGACATATGGAAGAGCTTCACCAATTCATTTCGTTGTTATTTTTTATTGGAGACTTTAAACGGCTTCAGGTTTTGACTTTTTCTGGCTTCTGGTTTTTTTTAAGCCAGAAAACACTTGAAATACATCAATTTTTAATTTTGGCTTTTTTGGTTTTTTGTCCCTTTTTTTTTGGCTTTTTTTACTTTTGCTTTTTCCCCTTTTCCTTTCCATTGTCCATAAAGATATAACAATGTTTTCTTTTTTCTTATTTTTTAATTGAATGGCTTAGAAAAAGCTAACAGATGCTACAGTGTAATTTTAGCTTTAAGCCAGAAGCCACATCTAACAGTCAGTCGAGCGCCCCAAAAAAGATTAGACCTTATTTGGAACACTAAAATTTCATAGAAGTTTGTTTTCTCCCAGAAAGAGCGAAAGTTAGTGCTACCAAAAATGGAGGAAACACATGTTTAGGTGGTGTGTAGAATTTTTTTAGATTGATTCTCTATCTTATATTAATAATACAAGGCCATTCGGTGGTGCAGACAAAAAAAAAACCCATAGCTGCATTCGAGTTGGCTGGGCTGTATCACGGCCAATCTAATGGGCTGCTTGGTTGGGCCTATCCAATGGATTTTGACACCGCGAAACATAACATAACTAGTCCAGACTGTCAGACCTTAATGAAATCGTAATCCTGGCCTTGCTCTAACTTCTGAGCATGGCTAGCTAGGTCGGGCTCCCGTTGCCCATGCACGCACCCTGCGCTGGCCGCTGGCCAACGTCTGCACCCCGCTCCGCAACTACCGCACGCCGCCGCGCTTAGTTCCCACCAGTGGCGAAGCCAGATAAAATTAGAGGGAGGACTCAAACGACTAAACTAAATTAAGACAAACATTACAAATATAGTTTTATACAATTAAAGACGAAAGATATTAGGGATAAATTACCAAAGAGAAGCCCAAAAGCTCTCCATCTCTCCTCAAATCCCCTAACATCGACACACACCTGTTGGCTATTGCTTCCTGCTTGTTGCCCCAAATCTGCAGCTCAACACTCCATAACAAAGTTGCTAATTACATTCTAAAGGCTATTTAGAATAAATCATTCCGATACCGGCATATTTTGGTGTACCATTCCATGTATAATATTTATTTATTTATAAAGGGAACATATAGTATGCACTCACGCTTATGGTGCACTTACCGTACGTTCAAACTAAAAAAGTTATGAAAAATTCCAAAAAAATTCTAGATGTACTTTATAGTTTACTCTACCTATGTATAAAATTTCAAGTTCAAATCAAATTTATGTTAAGAGTACCAAAAAAATTATCAGAATTTTTTCTTTTTTGGGTTGGTGTCGTGTTCTCTTCTTTTATCGATGGAAGGTGGATGCCCTTGTTTAAAAATAATACTTCGAAACAAGCGTGATTTTTTAAGATAGTCGAACATATAGGAAAAAATAACTTTTACTTCTGGGTGTAATTACACTCACCTCTAATATACCACCTAAACAAACTTAAAATACTCCTTTATCACTTTAGCTATACTCGTATACTGATTATAAGATACTTCAATGTGAACTACATGAAAAAAAATTACAAGGGAGTCTATAGTTTTTAGCGTATTTTGTAAATACATTCATATACGTACATAAAAATGAGTATGTTAAAAAAAATATACATACCATATCTGAAAAATTATTCATACCACCTAGATGGTCTTAAATTCTCGTATATTACATGTATATACCCTCCGTTACGCGAGGTAGCTCTTAATTAGATAGACCCTTCTTAGGGTTAACAAATCATAACCAATAATTTTTTTATCTATGAAAGTGCACGTGAAATTGATTTGCACTATGATATGCATGCATGTGTAGTTGGGGAACTCTTATTTGAAATTAAGACATGAGATGCGGGAGATAGAATTGAACTCAAACGATCCATGCAAAGGAACAAACTTATCTATAATATCCATTATAATTTGCATTTTTTTAATTATATAATATGTCTACAACAATTGTCACTATTATTGGAGATGCCAATTAAAAATTATAAATAACAAGTATTTTCTCCAAAAGATATAATCTATATTCTTTATTTTAACATAGTATCATAAATGAAACCAATTATACAAATATGATAATTAAATCAAACTGATAACATTTTAATTCTTTTATGTGATTTGCAACCCTTTATTTTTTAAATGTATTTTCTTTATTATCATATATATATATATATATATATATATATATATATATATATATATATATATATATATATATATATATATATATATATATATATATATATATATATACACACTACTAAACCAATTAAATATACTCTAAAAATGATATCTGTATAGGTGTACGGGCCACCATACTAGTTGTTGCTAATTAACCAACTAGCTAGGGCTATGCTCAGCTCAAGTTGTTGAGAGTGGGCACGGAGAAGGCAGTAGTGTAGGTGGATGGGTATAGTGATGTGCCACATGGAGCCCTTTATATAGGGCCAGATATAAAGGGCCAGAGGGGTGGGTGTAGCTTGCATGGAGCTATGCCAGTGCATTAGAATGAGTGCCCTCTTCTTCCTCTGAATTGTGGTTTTTCTATGTCTCACTTAGAACATTAGAATTTTTTCCTATTCCCACAAGAAATGAATAGATTTCTATGTAAAATTCATTCGTTCCAAACAAGCCGTTACCAGCCCATTAGGTGACAATGGCGTGGGGAAGGAGGAGCTAGGGGGAGGTGTAGTTCAGAGAGGATTTCTTTGGATCACCTGTAAAAAATCGAATAATTTAGCAAGAAACGATCAAGAGCTGTATCCTACTGTTGTTGTTTAGGTAGATGTTCCGTTTCGGGGCAGAGAATAAAGTGTGAGAAGAGAGGAATGGCTGGTTTTGCTTTGCTCATTGATCAGGCGTGCATGTAGCTAAGAAGAATTTTGGTTCTCGGATTACTACTGACGAAGAGACATTTCCATTGGCTAGGTTCGGAGTACGTACGTATAAAAAATATATGTATGCGCTAAGTTTTCTAGTTACTGTAACACCCGTGTTTTCTAGCTAATTTAAGCGGCGTGATTAGCATTAATGATAATAATTAAATGATCAAATTAATGTTAGGAATCAAAGGCTCCAATTTAGAACATCTCGCTGGGTATCCAATTGAATCCCGTACAACCAAATAAATAAGGATGCGGCTACCCCGCAGTATACCGTCGAGTACGTTCTCAACGGGATATGATTCGACTGTTAAATCCAATTTAATGGGACGACTACATCAACTCGTCCGCTTCCACCTGATTGGCATCCTTCCACTAATGCGACTCCTTCAACACTTGATTTCTTCCATGTCGAGTGAGACTTGTTGCCCTCTAGATTTTGAAACACCTCAAAATTTCAAACAATTTGAAATTTCTCTCCTTTCCCAATTTGGCAAGCCTCCTGAAATCCGCCTTCCTTTTGGTTTCCCGCCTCCTCCTCTTGCTGGCGCCGTCACTCACAATCGCTTCTCCACGCGCCGCTCCGTTGTCGTCCGGTTTTGCGGCCACGCCTCCCCTCCCTGTTCACACCAGTTTGGCGCCACGGCTCCACCGTTCAGTCTCCTTGCTCCTGGCCTCCTTGCTTCGCGTGCCACCGCTTGCCACTCGCTCTCTCTCTCTCTCTCTCTCTCTCTCTCTCTCTCTATCGCAATCCAGTGAAGCTCGCAGCCAACGCGCGCCCTTTCTCCGTACAATGGCGTCAGCCCTCTCCAGCTCTTGCAGAACCACAGTGCCACCTCGCCTGCTCCTCTGCGTGATGCAGCTCCACTCCCTTCGCTCACACGGGAGATGCGCCGAACCGCCTCTCTGTAGCTGTCGACACTCACTGCATTATAAGCCCAGTGGCCACTACAGAGCACCTCGACCACTTCGTTATACCCTCTCGAACCGCCAATTTCAGCTCAAATCGACCGCATCACCGCTGGCAACCTCCCCCACGCCCGGTGAGCCCTGGCGGCCATTTCGCGTTTCTGTTTATTACTTTTCGATTCCTTGCGCTGACATGGTCCTTGTTCCCTGAATACGCCGGTGAACTCCCCTAGGCAAGAGCATTCGCCGGAAGCCCTAGCAGCTGAAGCCACCGCCGGCCAAAAAAGGGCCCTCCCGTGGACAGCCTTGCTGAGACATCCCTGACCCAAACCGGCACCACTACTTTGAACCTGATGCTCCTCAGATGGTCAAATCGCTCTCCAATTCGCCTGAGACTCGCTGGAGTACCTAGGTGCCGCCGTGAAGGCCACTGCCTTCTCTCCTGCCGCCAGCCACCACCGTCCATTCTCCCACCTTCCAAAACCCCAAAATGGGTTCCCACACTCCCACGATCACCACCGTTCTCTCCTTTTCCGCCGGCGAGCACCGCTGAAGCGGATTTGTAACGAGCCGCTGTGCTCAGTTTTCCCGCTGGGAGGAAGAGCCGGAGGTTGAAGACGATTTCCTCGGCGCGACGTGGTCGAATCTCAACCATCTGTGCCTATCGCCATCGCTTCATCCGAGCGTCCACACTCACCGCATCTGGGCCGTCCGCGCGTCGCCCATCGGGCGCACGTGCGCACGCGCGGCGTCAGTAGAAAGGACGGTTGGCCTGTTAGTCCATGCGGGAAAATTTTTGATCGGGCCGCACCGTGCAAACGGGCCGACCCGTTACTGTTCACCGGAGAGAAAAATTCAAGAAAATGGGAAAAATCCCAGAAAAATCTAGAAAATTCCAAAAATCCCAAAAATACATCTTTTCGATCGTTTTGACGTCGCGAATTCATTTTTGACCTCCATTTCACCAAATTAATTTCCAAATAAATTTAAACCCCTCTATTTGAATTTTATTGCATTTACTCCTTTTTAAATTAGTTTATTTTTCCTAGTTTGATTAGATTCAAGTGTGGACTTATTTTGTTATTTTATGTGTTTGCGTTAGCTTCCGATCTCTTTGAAGTGATAGTTCAAGGATCAGACCCCAGCACTGAGGTTTACGAGCTCGTAGAAGTTTCAGATCAGTAATGCAAGTTACAAGTTTTTGATCATTTTGAATCCCATGAAATTTAAAATATTTAATTACTATATTTCCATTACAGTTAATTGTGAAATATTAATTAATTAAAACAAAGGTTTATAATGACATGCTAAATAGTTAAGTCCCACCACAGATAAATGCCATGTCTAATTTGAGGCCATATTAACCTTGATAATCTTAGTAATATTTAAATTATTGTATAAATAACTGTGGATCATCACACTCAAATTTTGTACTACTAAGTAACTTGGCCGTTGGTCGGTAGGGTTTGTAAAATTGGTACTAGGGTAAGGGTGTGCAGTAGAAAGCCACAAGGTGACCTTCATCTACGACCTTACTCTAGGATGGAGGCTAGTTTGGAAAGGTGATCGTGCTGTTGAGCACAGTTGGGAGTGTGGTTGGTGCCTCGTGAGAAAACTAGGAATGAGAACCTTATGCTGAGTAAAAGACACAGAAATCGCTCAACCACAGGAGTTGATTTGTCAACCCTGATTTAGTAGCTGCTCAACTCAATTGAAACTCTACAGGAAGTGGGTGTGTTGATGATGGGGAGTTAGGTATGTAGAATGGTAAAACCATACCTAACAACGATAGAGGTCACTCAGAGCACGCGAAAGGGTTTAGGGTTAGTGTGAACCGTGTCTGAGTGATTCTATCGGATAGAGCCTATATAAAGAATTGAGCAGTGAAACGACCCAGTTTCCTTAACTCTGTCGCGGGAGTTAAGAAATCTTATGGGTAAAGCTGGGCAACTCCACAGAGTGAAATAAATGGTATTCGAATACACCGTGCTTCCGATTAATGAAGCTGTGTTAATTGGGTGATTCCAGCAACGAGGCATAAGTAGATTTCATAATATTTTAAAAGGTGTAATTGTGAATTTAACTATTGAAAGAAAACCCCTTTAATCTTAAGGAGAACTGTTTTCATTTCATTTGTTTGCAAAGAAAACTGCATCCACTCAGTTTAATAGAACCAGTATTATTCCCATCCTTGATTATCCTCGCAAGTAGTAAATTAGAGTTTACTCTTGTGAGTTGCTGGGTACAGTTATACTCATAACTTGCTAAACAACAACAAAAGACCAATGGAATCAAGAAACTCCAGCTGAAGATGAGGTTCCCGAAGAGTCTTTCTTCCTTGAAGATGAGTGGTTTTAGGTCTCAGCTGCGCTCAAGTCGCCTGGGTGTTTTTGTGTTGTATGTTAGTTTTGGGCTTGCACGCCCGCTATGGAAAACTGGTTGTTAAACCTTATATTGTAACAAAAAGTTGACTCTTTTGATGCAAGCTTGTGCTGCTGTGGTGCGCACTTATGTACAGTACTCCGCAACTGTTCATTTTTGGGTAGTTGCGAGGATTACTAGCGCCTTCAAAAATGGGGCCGTTACAGATTTCACTGCCGCCCTCCATCATATGCACCAGGAGCGGATGCACATTATCAAGTGAGGGGCACAACCCCTCGTGTTGATTTTAATTTTTGTTACCCCACATATGCTAAAAATTAGTACCCCACATATCAAGAACTACATCTATGTAAAAGGAAAAAAAGCTTTAAACACATTGACAAATAGGGGAGAAAAGAAAATAAAAACACGCAAGATGTTGACAAAGCAAGATACTCCAAAAAATATGTGTAAGTTGAAGTTGGCATGACGTAGAATATTAATTGATAGTGAAGAAGAACAAAATATCAGGGGCTACCTGAACCGATCAAGTGTGGTCCACTAGCCGATCTAGCCCCAAGCCAACATCAGCCCAAAGCCTAAGCGTCCAAGCCAGCACCAGCCCCAAGCCAACTAAATAGGCAACGTCAGATCTAGATGATGCCTTACCTACCTTCCCCTATTTGCTATGCCACGCATGCAACCTTTGGTAAGTTGATCCTTTTGTCTATAGCAGCGACAAGCCCAGCGCCGAAGTTGCCATCGTCCAGGAGTACACCGGCTTGTTCTCACTTCGTTAATCTCATTGTGTCGACTCAGTATAGGTTGCGCCGGTGTGACCACAGGCGGGCAGAGGATGGCCACATCCTCTGACGTGACAGCGCAAGAGGGTACTCCTGGAAGGGTGGTCGTACCCCAAAGGGAGTGAAACCTTAGCGGATGTGACTCTGCTGGGAAAAATGCATTGTAACAGCCTTGTGATGATCTACTCAACCACATGACTAAGGAATCGTGTGGAGCAACGAGCAGATTGTCTCTTGTGGGTAAAGTGTACAAACTTTGCAGAGTGAAAACTATTTAGATAGCCGTGCCCATGATCAAGGGCGGACATGGGAACTTAACCAGATATAGTTCTATTTCAACAACTTTGTGGCTGGAATTAGAAAAGTGGAGGGTAGTGAAAAGCCCTGATTTGTGTTGCCCTAGGTGTCGTCCCAGTGATAATGTAAGCGGTTATAATGCTGAAAGGTTAGCATATGGTGCAGAAGCCATGTAACGGTGGATGCAATCTGGATCGCTATTATTATTGCATTTTTTCACACATCATGTTTTAGTTCAAACTGCTAAGTCTCAGGAGATTCCTATGTATCATATTTTAAAAGCAATTTATGACAAATAAAATAACTCGAGTCTTTTCTTGATAAGCCATGCATGTTATCTACTTGCATCCTGTGTATTGGCTTGCGAAGCACGGTGGTTTGTGCTCACTGTCTCTCACTCAACTAATGCAGAATCAGGAGGCAGATCGCTACGCTTCAGCAATACAACTAGACATGATGGCGAAGAAGATAAAGGTGTCAAGAACTAGGTCGCGTACCCCCAATTGATTGCATGTGGGCACGTCCTGAGGGTCCCACCTGTGTGTTTCATTTCCGCTGCTGCATTTATTTGAATTTGGCCTGCTCGGCCCATGAGTAAGCCCATTATTACATTTACGCTTCCGTATGACATGTATTTTGATGTTCAGTACTATTCCTGTGAACACTATCTACTGAAGAATAGTACGGTGGAACCACAGAGGATTCTGGATTATAAAATCTGAGTCCGACAGTCGACCACATTATTTCGACCATATTAGTCGTCCACGTTGTCTCGACCACGATGTTTGGCTTGATCACGTTGGCCGACCACGTTGTTATGACCACGATATTTCGACCATGATGTTTCGACCACGTTCTGTTGACCGCGTTGTTTTGACCACGATGTTTCAACTGCATTGGTTCGACCATGTTGCGTTGATCACGTTGGACCGATCACATTATTACGAGCACGATGTTTCGACCACATTGTGTCGACCACATCATTTTGAGCACGATGTTTCGACCACATTAGTCGACCACCTTATTTCGATCACGTTGTTTTGACTACCATGTTACGACCATGTTGGTCAACCACGATGTTTCAACCACTTTAGTCGACAACGTTATTTCGACCATGTTTTACAGACCACATTGTTTGACCACGATGTTTCAACCATATTCATTCGACCATGATTTATCCACCATGTTGATTCGACCACATTAATTTGACCACGTAGGTTCGACCATGTTATTTTGATCACGATGCTTCGACTATCTTGTTTTGATCGGGATGTTTCGACCACATTAGTTCAATCACGTTGTTATGATCACGTTTCCACTATGTTGTTTCGACCACGATATTTCAACCACATTGATCAACCACATGGTCGACCATGTTTTTTCGACCAACATGTTTCGACCACGTTGGTCACCACGATGTTTTGTACACGTTGTGCTGACCACATTGTTTCAACCATTTTGGTCGACCATGATATTTCGACCATGTTGATCGACTACATCATTTCGATCACGATATTTCGACCAAACTCTCCAATTATTCGAAATTACATACAAGCCCTCCAAAATTATATATGGATCCTCAATTTTTTAGAACAGCCCTTCTTCACAGAATAAAGCCCCATAGTTTTTCTGAAATTACATATCAGCCCTTGATTTTTTTTTCGTAAAAGCCCTCTTTTTATTTAATTAAGCCTTAGTTTTTTTTCCAGAAAAGCTCTTTTCTGAATTATCTATTTTTTAATCCATTTTAGCGTGGTGTGGCGTCACGCTTCCGCGTCTAGTTTCTTCCAAAACATACGTGAAGGGATGCCTCTCGTCACTCCTAACCGGACTCGTCTACTCTGTTTATTTAGCATCCAAATGCAGTGGCAGTGTCATGTTAGGTACAAAACTCCTCAACGTAAGCTCGAAGCAAGCTGTGGGATGGTTTTTTTAGAATTTTTGTACGGATAATCTTTTTTTATTCGAAAATACATAAATATACTCGCAGAATTTTTTTTACAAAAATAGGCTCCAGTCGCCCCATGGTTGGAGCGATTAAATCCAGTCGCCCAACGGTGAAGCTATTGGAATCCAGTCGCCCCACCATTGGGCGACTGCAATCTTGTCGCCCAACTGTGTGGCGACTGTGCGGGGGTTAAAAGCGCGCCGCGCTCGGCCGCCGTCGGGCACTGTTGTCATACCGAGCGAGCGCGAGAGAAGAGAAGAGAAGGGAAGGGAAAAGAGAGGAGAGGAGGAGACGAAGAAGGGGGAGAAGAGGAGAAGAAGAGGAGAGGGAGAGGAGGAGAAGAGGAGAGGGAAAACGCGATTTTCAGGTATTTTTTGTTATTGTTAGAAATTTAGTTTAGAAAACTTAGTTTAGAAATTTAGTTTAGAAAATTTAGTGTAGAAAATTTAGTTTAGAAAATTTAGTTTAGAAAATTTAGTGTACAAAATTTAGTTTAGAAATTTAGTTTAGAAATTTTAGTTTAGAAATTTAGTTTAGAAAATTTAGCTTAGAAATTTTAGTTTAAAACATTTAGTTTAGAAAATTTAGTGTAGAAAATTTAGTTTAGAAATTTAGTTTAGAAAATTTAGTTTAGAAAATTTAGTGCAGGAATTTAGTTTAGAAATTTAGATATAGAAAATTTAGTGTCGCAATTTTGTATACTATTGTTATGTATTATTGTACAAAATTTAGTTTAGAAAATTTAGATGTAGAAAATTTAGTTTAGAAAATTTAAATGTAGAAATTTTAGTTTAGAAAATTTAGATACAGAAATTTTTTGTATAGTATTTTTATGTATTATTATAGAAAATTTAGTGTCGAAATTATTGTAGAAAATTTAGTGTACATATTTACATGTAGAAAATTTACCGTACAAATTTTGCAGGTATGACTCGTGATGGACGTGACTCCAACTGGCGGTACCCACTGTCGAACGAGCACGTGGACTGCGCGCACCGCGCTTCCCATCGTGTGCCACCACCGGGGAGCACAGACGAGCCGCCTGAGCTGGGAGTGGTCCGGACACGCACACCTCGCGTAGCTTGGGGACTTGACCCCCGTTGGACCGCCAGGTTTGCACTACGCCAGCTTTTTAGTGCTGCCATAAGAACGTACCGTGCTGACCTTCACTTTGTTTGCAGGCTGCGGGATACCGGGCTACTCCCTCTTGCCCGGATGGTGCAGTGCAGGCCACGGAGAAGGATGGAGCCGCCTTGCCCGCAGGAGGGGACGAGGCGGGCGTGGAGCGATCACGACGCTTCCCGTTCGACCGTTCCCTACTGACGGCTTTGGTGGACCATTGACGGCCCGAGACGCACACTTTCCACCTCCCATTCGGGGAGATTACGCCGACCCTGCAGGATGTGTCCCTGCTCCTTGGCCTTCCGATCGCGGGATGCGCTGTCTTCCTACCGGAGGCCCCGGCCGAGTGGCGCGCTGACCTACTCGGCAGATTCCACGGGGTCGTTCCACCGGCCGATGACCACCACATCTTCGACAAGGATCAGACCCATGGGACGACGCTGAGGTGGCTCGCACAGTACCAGGTATGTGGTATTTACAATCGATCGTGTGTTCGAAGCTCTTATTTGTGCTATTACATACTAATAACAATTTGTTTGCATTCAAGTGGAGCACATGGATCCACAGGCAGACGATTACCAGGTCTCGCGCCACATGGAGGCGTACGTGCTGTGGCTGTTCGGTTGGGTGCTCTTCACCACCAGCCACGGCAACTCCGTGGATGCACGCCTTATCGCTTATGCGAGGGCGATCACGGACGGTCCCCTGCTACAGTTGTGGTCGTTCGACCGCTTCAGCCTCGGACGACCTGTGCTAGACGACATGGGTCCGTACGGGGCCGAGATGTATCCGGGGGGAGACGTCGACCGGCTGACGATGGGTTCTCTCTGGTGCCGTCGACGAGTGTAACATCCCAAAAATTTGAAATTTGAAAATGTGAAGCTTTTGAATTATTTTACAATATATTCTTTTGAAATTTGAGTCTTCATTGGTGTTTCCTAAATTTTTGTTTAGGTTTCAAACAAAAAAAATTTGAAGAGAGTTATGAAAACAAAACTAATCCTAGTAAGACCATAAAGGATATATGCAAATGATAGAAATGTAAAATTTTAAATACGAATCTAAAAAGATGATCCAGTATAAAGAGGGAAAAACTTGAATTAGGTTATAAAATATCTTTTTAGAAATAATAGCATAAATAGCAACAAGAGTAAATGGATAAAATACAAACATAAATATGCTTATACGAATTGTGCAAGTGAGAGCTTAGAAATAAAATATACAAAATGAAATAAGCCAGCAAAATAACAATGAATGAAATATTATTTATATATATATATATATATGTATGTATGTATGTATGTATGTATGTATGTATGTATGTATGTATGTATGTATGTATGTATGTATGTATGTATGTATGTATGTATGTATGTATGTATGTATGTATGTATGTATGTATGTATGTATGTATGTATGTATGTATGTATGTATGTATGTATGTATGTATGTATGTATGTATGTATACACAAAAAAAAGAAAGGAAAACCAGGCCGGCCGAGCAGCCCGGCCCAACTTCCCCTTCCTGCGCGCCAGCTTGCCTCCACCCGCGCCCTCTCCTCCTGCAAGGCGGACCCGCGCCCCGGCCGCGCCTCCCCTGCCACCGCGTGGCCCGAGTGCCGCCTCCTCTCTCTGGCCCCGCGGGCCCGAGCACCCGCCCCGCGCCAGCTCCTTCTCCCCTCCTCTTTCTTCTTCCTCCCCCGAGCGCTGCGCGTGCTCTGCCCCGCTCAGCGCCTTTCCTCCCCGTGGCGCGCATGCACCAGCTTCACTGCTGCCCCGTTGCCTGGCGAGCCTCCTCAAGTGCGCGGCGCAAAAGCCTGCCCGTGTAGTCACGCGCGCCAGTCGGATTCCCGCTGCCGCCGCCGCCTGCCATCGCCGCCCGACAAGACCGCACGGCCGCCCCGCCCGTTGCCAACTCCCTCCGCCCCTCTATAAGAAGCGCTGACGCCTTCATTGAGATCTCCACAACCCGAACACTGAGTTCCCGAAAGCAATTGAGCTAAAAGCCCTTAAATCGCCGCCGCGCCCACCATCTTCCCCAACCCCGGCCATCGGCCTCCCCATCGATTCCTTCCATTAGAACCCAATCGCCGCCGCCCACACCGCCCTCGGAGCATCGCCAACACACTCCGGGTCTCCTTCGCGCCTCCCAAAGGCCCTACCCCTCCGGCACCAAGGAGCTTCCCCGAACCGCCGCCACCGCTCGTCGCCGGCCACCACCGTACCCCCTCGGCCCCCGCTGACCCCACCACCAGCATCCTCAACGCACCGAGGTCGCGTTTTTGCCTTCACCTGAGCACTTCCGACCGACGCTCGCCGCCGACGCCACCGCCTCACCGCCGCCCTCAGCTTCCTCTGCCCGGCCCCCTCCACGACATACTCCAAAAGGATATTTCATCCTTATAGGGTAAGCAACACCCTGAGGAACACTTGGCTAGCGCGCTCACTCTCCCCCCCCCCCGCTCCCCGGCCGCGCGCGTTCGAGCCTCCGGCTCCGCAGCGCTGGGTTGAGCTTTCTGCCTTTTATTCCGCGCTGACAAGTGGGCCCCACCTATCAGCGGCGGCCACCTTGAGCGGCCCACTGATAGCAGGGACCCATCTGTCAGAGACTCATGCGATTAGCAGAAATGGCGGATAATTAAAATTAACGGTGGATTTAAGTACTAATACCAGATGATTAGCATATACTTCTCACTGACATGTGGGCCATGACTCATGAACATTATAATAACCCCTTTGGGCCCACCTGTCAAAGAGACAGCACCAATAATGATAAAATAAAGGGAATGAATTAAAAATGCTAATAGGACCCACCTGTCATAGGTACTGTACATGAAGATAAAATATTATAAATGAATTAAAAACAACCAGTGGGACCCACGTGTCAGAATTTTTTATTTTCTGGCATTTCACAGAACTGAGATTTTCAAATGGGCATAACTTATTTGTTTTAACTCCAAATTAAGTGAAACAAATTTCTAAATTCATCTAAATTCAAGATCTGTCCAATGGAACCAAAATCATGAATTTTAGAGCTCATATGAATTTTAGTGAAATTTTTTGATAATTTAGGAATAATTTAGGAATGTAGAAATTTAATTAGGAGTTAAAATAAGTCCGCTTACTATTTAAATATCTGATTACATATTATGTGAATAACTAAAATAGACTTAAACTAAAAATAATGCTAAGCTTAATAATAACAAAAGTATGAACAGAATGATAATGGTGCCAGTAATTAAATCTTAGCACTTGATTTAATACCTAATAATATTGAGCATAAATGTATAAATAGCAAGACGGGACCCGTATGATAAGACGCTAACTCAAACCAAACTTAGCATAAGGATAACTTAAGGTGCATAAATTGTCGTATCACAAAGTGTTATATGCCCAGAATATTAACGCTCGACAAAATGATACTTAACTAGACCCATACACCGATTCATAGGTCTAACCTAACTCATGAAACTTCCTTGATAAATACAAAAAGGATAAAAGAAATTATTAATAAAAAGGTCAAGCCTCGCTTTTCCCCAATCGGCCATGTATGGCCACCTTCCTTTCCCAAAAGCAGATAAATCCTGTAGGTACATCTTCACTTTTGATCCCTCGTATTTCTAAAATTTTCCCTCACGGTAAAGCATTCAAACAATTCGTCCTCCTGCTCAAACCCAGCTACCGTTGTGCTTACAACACCTCAATTTAAATCATCCTTCCATTCTCCAACCATAATAAATGCATAATTTGGAGTAAATCGGGTATTTAAAGTGATTGGATTTATTGGGATCTCTTGAGTTATTTGTTTTTATTTGGATTCAGTCGCTTAATGCGTAGATAGAAACTGGAGTCCCGAAGAATCAATGGATTAAGCAAGATCGAGAGCAAAGTGAAGATAAAGGCTAGAAACTCAAGAGGAAGCATTGTGTAAACTCAAGACCGCGGTAAACCGTGCCAGGCGAGTCAATACTTTGATCATGTTGAACCTACATTTTATGCAAATTACTTTCGTTTAAATTATCAAATTGCATGCTGTTATTATGTGCAAAATATGTTGATTTAAAAGTTTAGCTATATGCCCATCGTTCAACTTGACTAAGTATTACACCCCTCTTTGGTATATTGCATATGTGAGCCTTGTCGCCTAGTGGAAAACTTTATAATGGTTAGCTTTCGAAAATAAGTCCTTAATTATATGCCATGCTTAGCATTGTTTAGGAACCTGGGGCAAGAAATTGCCCCAAGCATCACTTTTAATCCTGAGAAGAATTGGTTGGGCAGTCATGGTGGTAATGACTGGTGTATGTTGGATATGGTTATTTTATATTCCCAAAAACCTCAAATTGCTTATTTAACTGGGCGGATGAATGGGGGGTATGGTGCAGTGGTGCACGAGAGTGTGGTTTGTGGTAGAACCGCCCAGATACCACTAAGGACTGAATCTTGTCATGACCTCCTGTGTAAAACAGTACAACCGCAAGTCTGTAAAGTACAACTTGGCTAAGTAAATTTATCGAAATCTCCGGACTCATCTCACCGGTAGTGGATAGAAGAGGATATGCTATGGCAAGGGGGCCTGAAGGGACACCAGTGTAGGGTGAAGTTTTTCCCAGATGTTCTAAGCGTTGCGGGGAGTTGAGAAGCCCGGCTGCATTAGTAACTGTGGGGGAAAATATCCCGCGCATAGATGGGACCCACCGCAAGTGGGCAGTTTCCCATAAGGTGAATGAGAAAAGAGACTAGATACTTTGAAAAGTCACTGTGATGGTCTGCTCAACCACATGACTAAGGAATCGTGTGGGGCAACGAGTTGATTGTCTCTTGTGGTGAAAGTGTACACACTCTGCAGAGTCAAAACTATTCGAATAGCCGTACCCACGGTCAAGGGCGGACATGGGAACTTAACTAGATATAGTTCTATTTCAAAAACTTTGTGGGTGGGAATGGAAATGTGAAGGGCGAAGGACTGCCCTGGTTTGGAATTATCCTAGGTGTCATCCCAGTGATAAGTTTAGCGTTTATAATGCTGAAAAATAAGCATATGGTGCAGATACCATATATGGTGAACGAAAAATCTGTATCACTATTAATGATATTGCATTCTTTTCACACATTATGATTTGGTTCAAACTGCTAAGTCTCAGGATATTTCTATTTAATGTATTTTAAATGCATTTTTTGGCAAATAAAATAACCCGAGCCTTCCTTTGATAAGCCATGCATACTATTTATTTGCATTCTATGTATTGGCTCGCGGAGCACGGGGTTGGAGTGCTCACACTCGCTTTTGCGACAAAATTCAGCATCAGGAATCGAATCACCTCGCCTCAGCAACAAGATTGGACAAGCTGGCAGAGAAGATGAAGATGTCAAGGGCTAGGTCGCGCACCTCCAGTTGGCTGCCTGTGGGCATGTCCTGAAGGTCCCACCTGTGTGCTCGTTCTTCCGCTGCTGCAATTTATTGATTTCGGCCTAATCAGCCCATGAGTAAGTCTATTACCATATTTACGCTTCCGCATGATCCAGGGAATAGTGCAGTAAAATCACAGTGGATTCCGGATGGTAAAATCTGGGGTCTGACAACGAGTAAGTATTATCACAGTCAACTATTTCTTTCTTATTGACGATCGTCATACTAAATAACTTGTCTTTCTTGCAGGTACAGTTTGCGCACGTGCAGGTCACGCGGGCGTACCTGCCCTTTGTGGAGCAGTTCAACCGCCTCACAGCCGACGACGTGCGCTAGGAGCCTTACACAGATACGGCAGTGCAGGCCCGTGCTCCTAACGGGCTGTCCGCACTTTGCTGGCGTGACCGGGGTTTTTGGCTCACCTGCCGGAAGCTCGTGTACGATATCTACGTGGAGGACTACGCACCCCAGCGAGTCATGCGGCAATTCGGGCTACCGTAGGCGCTTCCTATACCAGTCGGACCACCACTTCCGCAGGCCGTGCACGCGTGAGTGATCGCTTCTGATAAATATGTACGTACTTACTACTGTGTTCGCAAGTACTTACATTACTGTGTTCGCAGGCACAACAGAAAGGGAGTTAAAAAAGGCACGGACTGGTCGAGGAAGATGCAGCCCTGGATTGCGCAGTGGGAGGGTGCGCTCGACGACCACGTGGAGGAGGAGCGCCCATACGACAGCGCGGACTACGCGGAGTACCTGATCTGGTACCAGGCGCGGACACGTACCAGGCTGGTATATGTCGTAGACCCGCCTGCCACACACGTCGTCGCTCCCACAGACACGTACCCGGCGCACTTCGCGCGCGACGCTCACATCGCGGTACGTTACATATAATTTCAAAGATTTCCAAATGGCAATATCGTTTCGATGATGGACCCTTTTATGTCTTTTTGTCCAGGCTGACGTCGGTTCTGCGTTGTGGACAGATTCCGCCGCAGTACTGCAGAAGGTCACCACAGGTGCGGAGTGGACCCATGAGGAGACCATCAGTTTTGCGCGTCGGATGGAGGTCGGGTGTAGACGTATCGTTAGCCTGCTGTCCTGCACGAGGCTACCGGCGGTCTCCACTCCCACGCCCAGCGCTCCGACGGGCCGTCCACCAGTGCCACCCCGACCAGCGTGGCACTACTCCGGAGGTAGTACGTGGACACGTCCTACACCACCTCACCCAGAGCAGCCAGGGGGTTCTGCCTGGGCACGGCCTCCTACACCACCTCAGCAGCTCTTCACGTCTCCTCCGCACATCCTCGGCTTCCACACGCAGGGGGTGTACTCTGAGCTATACGCCCCTCATCCTACCTCGATGGCGCCAACTGCAGGTACGCATCGTCCGATCTCGTTTTTATCCCAAGGTGACATGCAACGAACTAACGATATTACTATCACAGGTCCTTACCATCACCACGCACATGGCGTCTCCCCGGGCCCCGACGATGTAGACCAGTTTTTTGCGGACTGACCCGGGCCATCTTCCGACGTAGCACCGGAGGTTCTCTTCGATAGTGCCCTCCCCGGTGCACCGGAGGGCACACAGCCAGAGGTGCAGCTGACTCCACCAGCGTAGGGGCGGGTGCGAAACCCTCCTGCACGTTTTACTTTCCTCGGAGCGTCGTAACTCGTTACACCGGAGGACGGCCAAGCGGGGCCATATGGGAGGACGTAGGCGCGGTGACGGGGCACCTCAGGGTGTCGAGTGATGGGTGATGCCGATGCTATATGCTACGAATGTAATGAAAAATACGCGGCATGTTACTCACAACTATATTATGAAGTTTATTTAAATTCAAACAAGCCTATTATCTCTTCTTTTCACATTTAATCATTCATATAGCAAGTCATCTAACAAATATTAACATACGGGTTCTCTGCACAGGAATTCTCAGCGTATGTCACTTAACAATGTATGTATCGATCGTTCAATGTTCAATCTTTCGTAAAAAAAGTTTCTAAAATTTTTTATGCACCTACAACATACAATGAACATAAACTTTTATTACAACTCTAGCACATTTTTTACCAGTTTAAAACTACAAAATTCACAAAATTTAAAACAATCACGGGGGGCCTCTGGTTGGGCGACAGGCTCTAGTCGCCCAACCATGGGGCGACTGGAGCCTATTTTTATTAAAAAAATTCCGCGGGTATATTTCTGTAATTTCGAATAAAAAAGGATTATCCGCACAAAAAGTTTGGTTTTTTTATGTAGCTGATATTTTTGTATATGTTTTTTAAAATAGCTGTGGACGATAAAGATATCGATGTAGTGTATTTATATAGTTTTGAATTTAAGAATTTATCTGAAAAATCTGTTTTAAAAAGCCTCACTATTTATCTCAACTTTTAAATAAGACGAAAAACCAAAAGCCAAAACTCAGGAAAAAAACATGGCCGTAGAGGGCTAATTAAATGTCACGGTATATCCATCTAGTTGATTCGATCTTGTATTTTGTTACTTCAAGCAATTTCCCAGCTCCACATTTTACATAACTTGTGAGTGATTAGCCAAACAAAGCTGACCGAAGGCCAAACCTCAAAAAAAAAAAACACGCGCACACACACACAAACAAACCCATCGGACGTCAGTTGATTCAGTTCGGCACCGCTTGTTTCCCTCTCCCGGTCCCAATGCTGCCTCTCCCTCTCCTCCTCTTCCTCCTCGTCGCCGTCGGCGCCGCGGCGGCGGAACCCCCAACCCCATCTCCCCCGCCGCCGCCGCTGTCCCTCTACGAACTCCTCCCCCTCTACGGCCTCCCCGCGGGCGTCTTCCCCTCCACCGTCACCGCCTTCTCCCTCGCCGACAACGGCAGCCTCACCGTCGACCTCGCGGGGCCCTGCTACGTCCACTTCGAGTACCTCACCTACTTCGAGCCCCGCGTCACCGGCGTCCTCCGCTACGGCTCCCTCTCCGACCTATCGGGCATCCAGGTCCGCCGCTTCCTCGTCTGGTTCAACGTCATCCGCATCAAGGTCGACCTGCCCCCGCCCCCGCGCTTCGTCTACCTTGATATCGGCTGGATCACCCGCAAGCTCCCCGCCAGCGACTTCCAGTCCCTCCACACGTGCGAGTCCTCCAAGAGGTGCCGCCTCTCGTCTGCGCTCGCCGCCGCCGCGACATGGTTCCAGGTCTGATGGGTTCTCCCCTGGTGCTTTCTTGAGCTGTTTGTGTTCAGTCGGTTCTTGATTTCGGTTTATTGGATACTGGTTTTGTTGGTAAATTTAGTCCCGGATTAGGAATTGAGTTGTCGACAAGTAACTAGTGGGTTTAGTTTCTTGGGCTGTGTTATCATGCGTCAATTTCGCGATTACTAGCGGAATTATACCAAGAATCTATGGTGTTTCGTGGTGTTAGTTTCGTGGGCGACTCGTGTTCTTTCTAGACTTGGTTTTGACTTCTTGTAGACTTCGGAGGTATTGCGTAGTACTGAAGGAAAAAAACAAGCTGAGAGTTGCTTCCCGTGGTAAAATTTGACATGGAAAATGGAAGATAAGGCGTGTTTGATTTGTACAATAGCGTGTATGATTGCATCATGTGGAAGTTCTTTAGAGTGGTCATACACAGATATATCTTATATTGAATGATATCTTACAAATTGGCTTGAAAAGAAAAATACTATAGTACAGAAACAGGAAGCAAGGGTGCTTACTGCTTAAGATGTCAACGAAGTACCATAAACCAATAGCTATTCATATGGCAGTCTTGGTCTTTGGCCAGTTTTTTTTGCAATACAGAAGCGATTGTTTTGTTGTGGTTAGTGTTTATGAGTTGTATAAGTGAATAACTTGAAGATTTGGTAAATGGGAAGATGAAATTCTTGAAGCCTGATCTATCGAGTACTAGGTAGTGATAATAAACATAGGATCTTAAAGGGCCCAATGCAGAGCTTCGTTACAAGATTATGGCTTGCTACCACAAGACAATGTACTCCAAGAGCTTGTTTTTGCAATGAAGCTTTGGGAGGGTGGGTGGGGCATAACTATTCTAAGGAAAGTGTACTGGAATGTGAAATTTTTAGTCTCGTGTTATTGGTACTACTTGTGGATTTGTATGCTTATGAAACTTATTATTCTTGTGGTAACATATGTTGCAGTTTACATTTAATGAGTTATCCTTTCAATCTATTATTTGAGGGGCTTGCCTCTGCTGTTTATTTTATTGGTTGATTAATATATGCTACTGGATTTTATGTGGGTCTATTTAGGCTGTTGAATTATGAATATGTATTACTAAAATTTAAGTTGGTTTTTAGTTGTATCTAGTAGTATGATAGAATATAGTATGTTCATAAAATATTTCAAGGTGACTTGGACATGAAGAAGAGGGTAAAGGAAAAGGGCAAAGGGTATTGGTTTGTGCCTTTGTGCCAGTCTTGAACAATGTACGCTCAATGGTGCCACTGGCTAATATTAGTAATGTAAGGAAGATTGCCATTCCTTTTCCCTCTTTGGCCAAAGTTAATTTGGTGTTGGTCGACAATATCTGTACTTCTGTTTGATCAGATAGATCATTTTATATTAGGATAAAAGTATCCAAGTAATGTGAAAATAGCTACACCTTTAACATATTATTTCATGAATTTGACTTGTCAGCACTAATTTTCTTTCAAAGAGATTGCACATGGCTTGTAGATATATTATAATATGATTGTTTCATCACATGTACGATCAATGGGGTTGGTTGTACATCACAGTTGTAATTGGGAAAATGGTTTTTTCATGGTATCAGAGGTCCTATGTTGTAGGTTACTGTATTTAGATGCTTGTTTCTAAATATTGTTATGCACCTTGCAGAACTTCTTTGCCCAATTTTAGGAGATGGGGATGGTCTATAATTTTATGACAGCATCGCATGAGGTAACACAGAGTTTTAATTTCCATTGTTGTATCTTTTATTGCCCCAACTTGTTTGGGACAAAAGGCTTTGTTGTTGTTGTTGTTGTTGTTGTTGTTGTTGTTGTATCTTTCATTGCATTCATGCAGACACTTGAATCATTCTTGTTCTTACATTTTGATTTTGGTGAATCGTCATCTGTGAAGTGCACATAGTTTAGGGGTATCTATGTCACAATCAATCTATTGCTATGAGGGAACAAGTTCAATTTGATTAAAAAAAATTACCAGGGAGGCATGTGTTGTGTTTCCTCTGTTTCAAACCAGAGCGAGCCTTGCAGACTTGCTAGATTCTGTTTGCCTGATTTCCTCTTGGATGCCCATCTCATTATACTTGTTTGCTCATTTGCTCAATATTCAACATCCATCGGCAGACTTCTCTGTTTACAAATTCTATTTTCCTTCTGGGCCTTTCTTGTGATGATACTCCTATACAGAGGCTTACTAGTGTTCTAGTAAGTAAACAGGCCTTCTAACACTGTTACCGCCAAATAACCAATGTATGATCTGGGCATCTCCACCACTTCTGGACAAATAAATAGTGGATATAATAATTTAACCAAAACTTGGTCAGAATGGGTCATAATTTAGACAAGCTTGCCTTGTTGCTGGTGACCGGTTTCTGTCCATCACCTAAATGCTGGTATTGAGCACATCAGATGCACAGTAGTGATGATGGCATGAGGCCTTGCCATTGGAATTGAAACCTCTAAAACACAAAATAGAAATCTTGCCAAGTGTGCTTGTTGGTTGCCTTTTTATATCCTTCTTGATGCTTAAGTGTAACTTGCTGATCGTAGCATATGCTAAAGCACATTATCATCGTTTATCTGCATTGACTAATGTTACATAAGCTGTACATAAATTTTTCTGATTATGTGTACCTTTTAATGATTCAGTCAATTTCTGATCACTTGAACTGATTTATACTACTTCCTCTTTTCTGTAGCTTCCAGCATTCCACGCCCTGAAGGGACTGTGTGATTGCGAACAACGAACTGGTAGACCCGCATCTGTTGACATGAGATCTCTGTCTACAACTATATAGTACTCGTGCTGCTGTTTGAACTGCACATTTATTCATGTTTGTGAGCCACGTGACCTTACGGATATGTATTGGTTATTTTGATCCAAAATATTGGGGCGTACTCCACGCTTCAACACAACACTTTCGAAGTAGTTTCAGTACCATCATTTGGTAGGAATTTTTAAATTCCATAAGTTTCCTCTTCCTATACCCATTGCAGAGACCATAGTGCTCTGCAATAAGCGAGTCCCATCAGGACAAGAATGAAAGGATGAAAGATACACCATCCATTGCTGTGGCAAACCATCTGTAATTCTGGATGCACCCAGTAGTACTTAAACAAACTGCGAGAACAGCTTGAACCTATTTTACATTGCCTGAAGGACCTCGTAGAACAATAAATATCCTAGTTTTACACAATTTGGGTAACGATACATTTTGACCCAAGTCAGCGCATGGAAAACACAATTTCCATTCATATGCGCTGCCTGCACATAACCTTATCCCCAGAGTTGTTCTCCAGATTCCAACAATATTGTCAATAAAGTAACAGCCAGGAGAGGAGCACAAACAACATTGAACTATTCACAATGCCGTCTTGTATGTAATCTTCTGCTGAACCTGATGCTAAGTTGGGGAATATGTTGAATTGGGTAGGCGATAATCCCTGAATACAGAGGAAGAGCCAGCTGGGGAAGGTGACGAGGCTACAAAGTTACTTCCTTGCAATGATACCGAGGGATGGCCCCGAGGATGCCCTTGATGCCCGATAGCTGCAAAGCGAGATGGACTTGCTGTAGAGAAAGTCGCTGGACTTCTTGGGGTGTGACCCTGTAAGATCAGATATTGTGTTTAGCTCATAAAGAACAATAATACTCAGTTCAATGGCAGAAACAATTATATTCGAAAAATTACTTACAGAATTGTGTTGGAGAGAACCAAACGGAGACCTAGCTAAAGAGGCTGTTGAAGGAGAGATACTGTGAACATGATGCAAGGGCCGTCCAGGAGTGTCCTGGTTGGAACCAGCATCTCACTCCCCAGCAACCTCACCGAAATTGACATCAACGGTCATTCTGGGTGCATGTCTAGAAACAGAACTTCCATCAGCTGCATTTTCTGACGGCTGAGGCATGGTAGCACGCAACGAAGCCTGCATGCTACGCATTCTGATTTCTTCTTTGGCATTTAAAACCTGTTCAAACAGCCAAAATAATCTCATTTAGTACATTGACTACAAAGGATAAGTTCTTAGAAGAAAAGAGAGAAGACACACCAATACATTTGTGTATACATACATTGAGACCTACTCCAGAGCTGATCCATCAACTCTCTCTTCAACTCTCTCTTCCTTTCTTCAATTCCATGAAGATAACTCGCCTAGAATAGATGTAAAACCACACAGGTCTCAATGACCAAAAAAAAGTAAAAAGATGGTGCTCGCAGCATAACAAACACAAAGCACGGAGCTTGCAAACTTAGGCAGTCACCATATGCAAACAGCATGTATGGTTACTCAATTCCACTCACGCCTTCACAAGGCACCCGACAAAATCTCCATGCAAAACTATTCAACGAAGTTGGCGTTCAGCAGCAACCAAGAACTTCTTGTATTCTAACAAAAGAGCCGACTGTTGCTTAGTGCAGCTAAGAAGCTTAGTTGTTGAGTAAATCTGATAAGCTTCATTCTTTATTCCAAGCAAGAAATCGAACAGTCCAACCGAGAAATTTCATCCTATTCCAACACCGCACCAAACATGTAGATCCTAGAAAGAACCAAAGAGTGCCCGATTTGAAGAATCTACAAGCAGGACTCGACGACTCCTTATCCTCATAAGCACATCCTCCAAATTTCAATGACCTAAATCTCCCCCAAATTCGTCATTTCTCATTTATTGATTATACAAGGCCTACTCGAACAAGAAAAAAAAGTAACACATTTCCCTGAAGCGTGCAATCTCAGAACCTACATGAGTCCCCATTCCCCAAATTACTGCAATTGTTAGCACAATTACAGTTACAATTCCACCTAGAGTAAACAACAAGCTACTAGGAACCAAGAATTTTAACAGCCCTCACCTCCGGATTGGGGTCAAAGCCTTCACTTTCATCTTGACCTCCTTCAGCATCACCATTACCATCAGCATCATCACCTCCGACTACTACCTCTCCGGCACCGTCCATATCCACATCCTCCACCGCTCCCTCCTCCTGCTCATCCTCTTCCTCCTCCTCCTCGTCCTGCCCCTGCTGCTGCTGCTCCTCCTCTTCGCCCACCTCCTCCGCCTGCCCCGCGGGCTCCGCGGCGCCATCAGCAGCCAGACGGGAGGTGGGGGACGAGCTCGGTGAACCGGCCTGGGCAAGGCGGGCGACGGCGGAACCGAGCCGCGGAGAGGGTGGAGCGGGGCGATGGCCAGCGGCGCTCGGCCTCGACCCCACCGCGGTGGAGGTTGCCACGGTACATCGACATCGCCGCCATCTTCCCCCTCCTTCCTTCGTGACTGCCATGCCGTGCGCGGTGGGGTTTCGCACTTCCGCTTCCGGGCGGCCGGCGGCGGCCGTGTGTTGGATTTCGGTGCCGCGGCTGCGGCTGGGCCTTTTCGGTGGAGTTCCTGGCCTTCGTTCGAGGAGTTCGCCCCGCGCCCGTGGGTACCGGCCGCCGGATTCTCTGACGTCGCGTGGCCCCACGAGCCGTGGGCCCACACATCAGTGACCCAACGACACCTGACGTTACGTCAGAGGATCTGCGCCCGGGTACCAGTTGGAGCTCATCGGGCTCGGCGCTATATTTTACTCAGAGATGGCAATAGTTACCCGAAACTCGATATCCGGTGGGTTTTTACTCTATTAGGACATGGGTCTAAGTCAATTTCCTAACCCATGAGTCTTTTAATGGGCAAAAAGCCCAATCCATCGGGTTTACCAGGTTCGGGTACGTTCCTATAGTACCCAAACCTGTAAACTCATGGGTAAAATAAACCCGATCCATAGGAGTTATAAACCCAGGCTCCCAGCCTCTTAGGTAAACCAACCCAGCCCATTAGCCATTTAGCCCCAAGCCCCCAAATCCAATGCGGCAATGCCCTATTACCCATACGGCTAACCCTAACTAGCACTCGGTCACGGTCACTACTCACTCCTCCCCAGTCCCCACCCCGATTCAACAGACGCCGCAGCGGCGGCACATCTGGCGTTCCGCGTCGGTCTCCGGCAGTCTCCACGCTCGCTCTCCCGTCCCGCAGCTCCCGCTCCTGCTCCCGCCACTCTCGCCGCACGCTCGTCCTCCCGCACGCCCTCGCCGTCGCCTCGCCTTCCAGTTCAGCCCGCCGCCCCCACGCCGCAGCCAACGCGCATCGTAGCAGTAGGCCCTTGGCCATGGCGCTGCCCTCCGGCTCCAACGAAGATGGCCGGTGAACTTCTTCCTCCTCTCCATTAACCATTGTTGCAGCTCGCATTACTGACCCCACAGGCGACCCGTGGGTACCCGTTAACCCAGTGGGCATGGGTCTGAGCAAAAATCTGCACCCATCACAGGCATGGGTTTATTAGCGGGCACGTCCAACTTTCATGGGCACGGGTTTGGAATAGTAAAACTCAGCGGGTTTGTACCCGTTGCCATATCTAATTTTACTTGTGTACGGTTGTACGCAGTGGGACTTGTTTCGGCCCGCCCGGTTTGTTAGCCCATGGGCTGGATCGGCTATAGCATATCAGCCGATAACACACCTCAGAGCCTGATCTTTTCGACCGAAGCTAGCAGCTTTTGGTTTTTGCTATAGTATCTAACTTTTAAACAGGATATTTTCTCAAGACGGGGTCTACAAGTTAATTGTAGTATACGTTAAAAGCCTAACATCTGTATTAACCAAAATCGCAAGCGAGTATCTCTTTCTCCGTAATCTCTGTCGTAAATAGCTAAAATTCAAAATTTTCAGCTAAAAGCTATAAGCCGCAGCCGCGCCAAATAGGCCCTCAGGCGGGCGGTCCTTCGCAAAGGTTCGTTCCAAACGGCTTAGGTTTTAAGAGTTAGCATAAGAAAATTCTTACATAGATATAAAAAAATCTTGTGTTTTAAACAGAGTATGATAGTTTTTCTGTAGGTGAGAATTACTAACATGTGAATTACTTCTGTACATATTGCCGATTGAACGATGTCCAACAAAATCCAACCAAAATCATACGACACGGCATGGGCGATCCACAAACATGAGCTGGCCGACCAAATTATTGCAGCCCCACACACACCGCGCTGCATGCATGCAATGCTGAGGAGACAAAAAACGTTTTCAAAGAAATAAACATTTCCAAAGGGGTCCAAACAAATCTGTCCTGAAGGGAGAAACTTTTGTGGCTTCTTCAGAGACTTGCCAAGAAAAGTTTACTTTCCCTTAAAAAAAAGGCTCTCGTAAATAAACAGCACCACGCACGTTTAAAAAACTAATTCTTAAACCCCTAATTCAAATAAGATAAAACTTGGTACAATCCTTTCCTAGAATGTCATAAACTTATTCTAATAATGATCGTGAAGATGATAGCCAAAGTTCCGGCCTGTACCTAAAACGAGGATGATTGTATTAAAGCCAGACAAAAGAAGAAAATTTTAATCTACATTTGCTCGTGAGTCCTTAATGATCTAGATGACTTGTATAGGTTCTCACATATCATAGCAAGTTAGATCACAGCACGAAATAGGGAAGAACCCAGGAACTCAAAACACCACAAGAAGGAAAGGAAATCAAACAAGATACAGTGGGAACAAGATAAACAATGTTGATCTTCTATTACCACGAAGGGATAAAAGATTATAGACACTCCACACCTTCGAGGACGGAACTCTCACAAGAGCACACACAAAGCTTCCAACATAAGGAAACCTAACCCCAACTCCCCATCTAGTACAAGAGATATTTTCTATCAATAACACAGGGGCTTATATAGTGGAGGCTTCTCACCTCACACCTAACCTTAACAACCAGCCCACACTTAATAAATACAACCAATTACAATTGGAAAACCCGATAACCCACATGCAAAACAGGTTTTACACTCACACACATGCATGTTGTTCAAATCGCAACTTCCACGTGGCTCAAATAGCTTGATAAGGCGCTTCATCCATCAAGACGTCACCTAATCCACCTTAGGCCACCGTCGTGGTTTTGCAAATCACCTCTCTACCCAGTATTGGATAATTTATGTAATTACCATCCACCAGTCTTCATGATGCTTCTCCTCGCATCAAACTCCAATATGAAGTCCAATGACTTGCCGATACCCAATGACTTGCCGCTAAGCCTATATGCCTCTGGCGTCCTCCCGAAAAATCTTCACTTGAAATGGGCTAAGTCCAATCAGTCATCACATGCATGCACTTGCCTCAACACGATTCTTATCTTTCTTTCATGCTTCTCCGCTTGAGATGTAGCCTCACCCAGACTTACACAACCCTTTATGGCCTTGGGCTCCCCCAAGCCTCGATCTTGTCATTGACTATCAACAATCACCAAGTGCCATGCACATCAAAGAATAAGCAAACGTCCAAAGTACAAGCGATATGCACTTGTCTCTCATTAGTAAACACCACATGGCACTTCTGGCCATGATTAACGCAATGCATGGAATTCCGCCATGACTAACACTTGCATGAACTCCGAAAACCTCCTAGAGCAACAACACAATTGAGAAAACTCAGCACATATATCTCAGCAAACATCCAGCTTGATCACCAACCAATGGCCGGTCAGACCGCTCCAGTCAACCCTAGTCAAACCCCGATAACAGGGGAGCTATTTGACCACTGGCTCAAAGACGGTTAGACCGCTTCGGTCAAACCACCAACCAACAACCAATCTGACCACTTAAGAGCACCAAATAACACGCTCTCTAGAATTTTGTTTAATCTTTATTTAGTTTATGCTCATAACTTTAATTTGAGTGAAACCTGGTGCAAAGACATCCCCATACATATCTATATAAGTGTTTGGTGTCTACTTTTCAATAGGAATATGGCCGGTCTGATCACTTCATAGCCACGGTAAAACCCAGGTCAGTCAGAGCGCTGATGCCAAGCCAATCAAACTGCCATTGGTAGGCTGGTCAGATTGGTTTTCAGCTTGATGGTGAACTCAAGCATGGCACAAGAAAGGTGGGGAGTATTGAAGGCGAGTTCGAACAGCGGGATGGCGTCATGTGGCTTGCACGGACCAAGTGAGCTGTGGTTTGGTGGAACCGAGACGGGAGAGACTTGACAGCACGTGGCAAGCTAGTGGTGTATTTACACGTGGCAAGCATGGCAATTGCTTACAAAGGTTGGTAAAGATCGGGTCAATGGAGAGTATTTTGGTAGTTTGACCAAAATACCAGAAACCACCTTAGATCAAAACCGCGCTGCATGGGCAATACATTGGAGAGTGGTTTAAGTCATGGTGGAAGCTGATTTGATTAAGGCGGATCAAGACTAAGGATTTAGTGGCACACTTATACGTTTTGAAAAACGTGCATAAGTGAACTTGTATGAGTAAAACTCGCGTGTGTGGGGTTAATGGATTTTTCTCATTATTATAGTGGATAAGATCCATTAAGGGGTGTAGGTGGCTAATTGCCTACCTATAAAAGAGGTTGGGATAGAGACATGTAGTGTTAACCATCCAACCTTCTCTCATGTATGCATTCTTATTTAGAGTTAGGGTTTAAGAGTGGAGCACTTGGTGTGCTCTTTATCTTTCAATGTGGAGTGACTGTAAAATCAACCTTCTCAAGTAAGTAATACATCAATATTTGCGTATTTCTATGGATCCATCTTGATTTGATTGATTTGCTCTTAATTTGGCATCAAAAGCGTGATTTCTTGATCCAAAGGTATTTGAGTTGATTTCTTTGGTGTTCTAACTTGCTGTAATATGTGGGAATATATCTAGACCCATCTTGATTACCATCCACCTATGAGCAAGTTGTATTCACCGATTTTGATTTTGACTCGGTTTTGGTGGAACCTTCCAACAAACTGAAAAAAGTCTCAACTTTGGCCATAATTTCCATGATTGATTACTAGAATAGGTTCACAATACTGTAAAGAATATCCCTACAAAGTTTCATATCATTTGGATCTACGAATCAAAAGTTCTATCAATTTTTCGTTGTGAAACTGTGCTAAAATTCAGAGTGCTCTTCGGTCTCTCTGAATTTTCGACCACTCAGAAGATTTTGACCACTCAAAAGCTTTCTACCACTCATAAGTTTCAACCATGTCTATTTTGATCACTCACTGGTCATCAACCTTATTGGCAGTGCTTCAACGAGTTTCGACCACTCCAGTTTCGACTGCTCACTGGTCGTCGACATTCCTAGTCATATTTTGACTTGTTTTGATCACGTAAGGTTTCGACCGCTCACTGGTCGTCGACATTCCTGGTCATATTTTGACTTGTTTTGATCACGTAAGGTTTCGACCACTCTGATTTTTGACCACTCAATGGTGGTCGACCACGCCGGTCAAATTTCAACTTCCTTCAAACACTCGGGCTTGCAATCTCTCTCAGGTCATCGACCACGTCGATTTTAGACCAGCTATTGGCTTATGACCATATTGGTTGTCGACTCCTCTCTAACCATTGACCACTAGAGTCGATTTTTGACCATGTTGAATTTCCAACTGGTAGTCGATTTTCGACCACGTGCAAGTTTTCAAGCACGTTGTCAGAATTATTTCGACCATGTTGTTTTCTCTACTGATTGTTTTCTATTTTGTGAGTCTCTGGGTTTTCAAGTAGGATTCCTATTCTAATATTCATACTTTTGTAGCTATCGGAGTAAAGGATAAGTAAATACTTAAGAGAAAATTTTTAAAGCATTATTTATCCTCTTTATTATCTATCTGGTCCTACAGAATGAGAGGGTTTTTCGTTGTTTCTACGTGAATTGAATAGTTCCCTGTTGAATCCATACGAACGCTGAAATTCATGCCTTCCACACATGCCAAAATGGAGGAAAAGAGAACGACTCATCAAAAGAGAATTTTTTTTCATAACCATTCCTATAGTCAGAGGGCCTTCATAAGAAAAATCAATATAACCTACGAATTTCCTTCAAAAATCATATCTGCCAAACGAACTCCGAATTTTACTTGGTTTGTATCGATTTGCTTAACAACCAGACTGGTGCTCTTTTGACATCCAGAAATTTATAATCTATTGCTTTTCGGTGCATGGAGGTCGTTTCTTATAATATTTTGCGCCGTTGGTACCGATACAGTCAAGTATATATAGAGAGAGAATATAGCGTGAAAATATTCTCGCACATAACCAATGTTGCGTGTGGATATCTAGTGTCGGTCACGAGAACCGGATGCTAGATGTATAAGTCGAAACAAAATTGGTGGTTGAACTACTATTTTGTGACGTGCCTCGTTCTGCGAGGGACTTCATCGCGACGCTGTTCTTACTTCTCAGCAGCAAATGCATGCTCTCATTCTTCTTTTTATTCAGATTCCAGACGAATTGTTTTTGTTACGTGGAAAATTGCTGAAAAGGGTATTATTTATGTACAGACTGAATCCACAACTCTCTCTCTAATCAAAATTTCACTTATCGGTAATTAGTGATGAAGTAAGCAATATCATTACTATTATAAAAGAATAAGTTGGTGATTGTAGGTCCTTTCTTCTCCAACCGCTTTATTCTCAACTTCTCACGACTCTTTATTTTTTAATTGATCAGAGTAGCAATCTTTCATAGCATAATTCTCTGCATATCCAATAAATTTCATTACAACACACAAGCAAGTGACTAATCATCATTACTATTATAAAAGAACGAGTTGGTGGTTGTACGTTCATTCTCCTCTAACCACTTTATTTTTAACTTCTCATCATTCTTCACTTTTCAATCGATCAGAGTAATTCTTTTTTATAGTACGATTCTTTATATATTTAATGAGTTCCGTTGCAACGTACGGGTACGTGAATCATGCACGCACTCAACCAATCACACGCAGTTTGACATTGTCACATATCGATCCCTCCTCGAAATTGTCGGTCACTCTGACTGAAAAAAAAAGGGGGAAATGCCATGCAACACGTAGCCATCTTCAACGATTGGCCCGGATTGAGGTAGCTTGTGAAGAATAGTAACCGTGACTTTGAATTGTGCTCAGCCGTCGGATCATAACGAACAACCCAGATAGTATGCTACAGTACCACTATTACAATACTCAAGCTATAGTGTTTTTCTCTAAAATATTGCTACATTTTTTGCTACAGTATACAGACAATGTCAGCCTTCGTTTTCTGATCCAACGCCTATAAGGCAAAGTCACGCCTTCCCAAAGCCGGAGGATTCGGATCCAATAGACTTAGGGTGAACATCATGTCAAGTCCTCGTTTTATTAAGGTTTCTTTTGAATTAATATCATTTTATTGATAGTTTAAAAGTATTTTAAGAATTAAGGTAAAGAGTCGAGCCAAAGTAAAATTTAATTTTATTAAATTTAATTTTACCTAAAATTGACTTATTTAATATTGACCTAACGAACTTCCTTTTTCCCACGCTCTCCCGTTCCTTTACGTACGTACGTACCCAACAAAGTACTACTATTCTTAATCTGATTTCTGTGCAGCTCACAGATTCTGCGAATATCTTTCATGGAGGCTCCAATCAACCCCCTTCAAACAAAGCGGCACTACTGTAGAATTGTCAGCTTAGGGAGCTTTGTTGAATACTCAAAAGAATTGCACTCCACATAAACACAAACACGAAGATAATTGAAGGACGAGTCTTCTCTTTGTACCTTTCTTTTGAGGATATTATGATGATTCTTTTGGTTTTGTGATACTGATAAATCTTTTTTGAATATTTTAGAATCTAAAACATTGAGTCAGTCAGTCTCAACTATAACTTACTAAACTTATACTTGATACAGAACGGTGACATATCTCCTCAACGTTCCGATTTCTTTTTACCTTACTTGAGTTTGGACGGCGACACATCTTCTCAACGTTCCTGATTCAACTCATCATCAGAGTACTGTTGATTCATCATCGCTAAGCGCTTCAGCAAGAAACACTTTCTTCTTCTTCTCTCCTGCGCAAGCCACAGGGATGCTTCTCGGTTCCTGTGTTGCTGCTCTGTCTTGTGCGCCTACCGAGAAAACAGAAGGACGTGTTGTGCACGTCTTTTTCTCGGGAGAGTTGCGTGAAGACGAGCAACATGCATCTCAGGAGCGCCGCGCGAGACACGCTGAAACAAAATCGTCGAGATGATTTTTCCGGCGACTCAGTTCTCGCCTGTACTCTGATACCACTTGTTAAAATTTTGATCCATGAGAAAACGCACACATCACAAATAAACTGAGAGAATACAGGAGAATTTCTGAATTTTTCTATTCTCTTACTTGCTCATCTTTTCCCTTACTTTTCTTACAAAACTGGTTACAAGTCTTCTCAATATATATACTAATAATCTTCTACTAATATATATATATATATATATATATATATATATATATATATATATATATATATATATATATATATATATATATATATATATATATATATATATATTCGGATTTCAAGTTGGACATAAGTTCAACTTAAGTTACACACAGATACAGACTCTACCATGTCTTAAACTCTAAACCAAGATTATTTCTAACATAGACCTTATAATCTCACGTGACCACTGCAGTCTGCCGCTACTGAGTTGTAATTTGAGTCACAAAAACAACACACCCTCTCTCTCGATAAATATATGTTGTCGACATTAGCACGGTTTACAAAATTTGATCGCTAATTTATACATAATATGTTTTAAACTAGAAAATATCTAAAGGTTGTTCCAACTTTGCTGTACAAATGCACATCCAGTCTCTCACTACGGCTTTAAAAATTGGTGGAGTTCGGAACGTTCGGCCCACCGGCTCTAGCTTTTGGCCAAACAGACACTATGTTAGTGCGAGTTTGTATTGGTTTTTGCTTATTGTTTTATACTGTAGCTTATAATTTTTAGCTAAAAATAAATAAGTAATGGTTGAAAGAAGTAACTTTAGAAAGATGTGGCGAGCTATAAAAAAATGAGTGATGCATGCGCATAACGGGAGCGAGAGGAGTGGAGTGTGTGATACACTAGTGACCCTCTGTCTTATCCCTGAAGCGAGAGAAATGATGAAGTCGTTTCGAGCTGCTGAGTGTTTGTATTGAATTTTATCTTTTGTAAGCAAAAATCAATATGAATATAGTCTTAATTTAGTACTACAAAGAAGTTGAATAGGTAAGACTGACTATAGCAGCGGCCGAGAGGACAGGAGGATAGACGAGGCAAGAAGGTTTGACGTTTTGACGCACTGTCGAAACAAAACAAAGCAAGAGTCAAATCTCGTAGTCGCTATTAAAATGTGGAATTATTTTTTTGGGTATAATAGATCCAACAAGTTCATTAGCTTCCATGTAAACCATAGATGATGTCGTAGCATTCTTATCATGTTAAGTAATGGACTATAAGATAACCTTATCTAGTCACAGCTGTTTAAATCCACAGGAAAACTGATGCTTATTAGAATTGGTCGTACTCGTACCCCATATGGATGGCCATGTGAACTGACAACATGATGTGAAAGTCTTGATTGGTTTCATCAGCCGGGCAACTATTTTGACAAGAGCAGTTCAAAATAGGCTGCTCAGTTTTTTTTTCTTTACAAAAAAATAGGCTGCTCGGAAATAGCAACCGCATCAGGTCTGGAACTCTGGAAAAAAAGAAAACAAACAAAGATAAATTATTTGATAATTCGAGGCGTAAGGAAAATTATTTATTTTTTTAATATTCCCCATACGAAATGGTGACGTCCGTGGGAGTGCCACCGGCCTCTTCCGCGCAGAGGGCTCACGTCTGGCGACGGCGCCGTGGACCTCGTCCACATGCACCGAAAAGGAGCATCCTTGAAACCGAGGCAACATAAACTACAAGTTTAGGCGGCCAGGATTCGGCTTCGGTTTTTGAGCTTCCAAACAGGTTTTCTAGTCAATTATGCGGGTTTTAGAGTTCAAAAATAAACTACAAGTTTAAAACTGAGTCTAAAATAAACTATAAATTTGAAGTTAAGATTTTTTAGCTTCTCTTTAAGTCAGGCTTCGAAGCTGAAAAAAGAGAATCCAAGATACCAGCTTTAAATTTGTAATTTATTTTATGCTTGGTTTCTCCTTGCTTATGTGGCTCGGCTTCAAAGCCTACTGTTTAGTCAAGAAAACGGCTTCGAAGCCTAAAAACTGAAGCCGAAGTCTCGGCCAAACGTGCCTTAGTCAAATTTTGCCATATTTTATTACGCTCCAAATTAGTTAAGTTTGACTAAGTTAGACATTTGTTTGGTTCGTAGTTATACTTATGATAAGATTTTTTTCTGCTAATTAGATCCCATACATCAATGACTAAAAAAGTATGACAAGAATCTTAATTGCTAGCAAGTGTGGTTTTAACTTTGATGATCTAATCTTAGACGAGTTTAACAAAAAAATTATGACAAACCTTGACAATCTTAGTATGTGAACTAAGCATGCCCTTAATTAGTGCGACGCATCCATCACTTCGTAGCATTTAAACGTTGCCCCGTTACTTTCGCAGCTGCTACCTATACATTTTCCATCACTAAATATCGCCCTCTTGTTTTTAATAATTCTGTTGAGATTAAACATGCAACAAGACTAAATGTTTAGGATCGTTCTAGAACGTGGACTTGCTTTCCCCAGAATAATTGTAAAAGTTTCGTGTTTTAAACAAGATTTCAGTTAAAATATCTGAATAATCCTATTCTTTTGCTTCGCTTAATAGGTTGTTTAGCCGCGAGTTTGTGCATGGCACGTGAATAAAAAAAGTAAAATAAAGACAAAATTTATCCAAAAATATTTAGAATTTTGAAAAGGAAAATAAACATTTCAGACCTAGTGTGGCCTTACCAACTATTTGGCGGCATCAATGCCACGGTAGGATGATAGGACCGCGAGACCCCAAGATGCACGTGCAGTTCCGACTGTTCGTGAGCTTGTCCGTGAGATGGAACTTTCCATCAGGTTCCGTCCTAGACAGCATGTCTTCTGACTTTTGAGTTTAGAATGGATCGACTTTTTAACATAGTTTTTTTATTCGTAGAGATATAATAGTTTTTTTAATTTTTTTAATTGAATTTTAAAAAAGGTAACAATTGCTACAATGATATTTTTTATATTGGTTTTTGCTGATGATTTTTAGCTTTGGCTTATGAATAGTAACATCTTATGGAGAGACACTTATATGCGATTTTGGTTTATATAAATGATGTTACTATAGTGTATACTATAACTAGTAAATTTTATTTTGAAAAGACACTTCGTTTAAAAATTAAATATTATAGAAAATTATTTACTATAGACAAACGATTTATGTAAGCTGAAGTGAACATGGCCTTAGTAAGTCCATTGAGCATGGCCAATGGTCAAACACATGAAATTACATACACGTTGCTCTCATTTTCTAGATCTTGCAAAATAATTATACTTTTCCCCTTATCACTGTTTGCAACACATGTTACGGCCCTAGTAGCTCGGATAAACAGATCTCATTGAGCGCTTATACTTTTTGTTTGGTAAGCTAATTCATATACAAATTTCGTCTTCTATGATCGGATCTTGTATAGCGCACATCAAACACACATATCGTAAGAACAGCAAACTATGCCGTAGATGGGCTACACCAAAAGAGAGCAACTTATTTTAAGGATGTCCAACAAACCTAAAGCACCTTCGATTGAAACCCTTGTGATCATTTGGGCTTCCAACCAAAGTTATGCTAGGTTTGGTGTTTGGGTGTCTTTCAGCTTCTTTTAGGAAAAATCATGTCGAAAAGTTCCCCCCGAAGAAGGTGGTAGGAAAGGGTATTCGTTGGCTTGCGAAACTAAGGCCCAACTTGGACGCATAAATTAAAAATAATACTTTAGTTTCTACAGTAACCGTAATAATTCCAATGTTCTAACAAAGACCTAAATAATTAATGCCTCAACTAAGTAATACTGCTGCTAACCTCAGGTACCCATGAAAAAAAGAAAAGAGAGCCGTAAGTACATCAAGCACTTATGTTTTTAGGTTATCTTTTTCAAAATAATAGCGAACATAGATACATAAATATAAATGACACATACGATTTAAACTTAGAAAGATGTTTAAGTAATTCACTAAAAAACTGTCTTATTTATTTTTATTTTTGAAAAAAAACCAAAAAGAAGAACATAACCGATACGTCGATGAAGTTACAAATACAAATACAAGGTAGAAGACGCACATGCTACCTGAAAAATCAACTCTCACCGACGCAGGTCAGGTCACAGGCTCCCACCAGAAAGCGCGGGCCCCACCCAACCACAGCGGCACGAACAAAAACGAACGCCCACCAAAGACCGCGTCTAGGAGCGGCGCCTCGCCTACCACCCCCACTCGTGTGGGAAGGCAAGGAAGCGCACGCACACGCACACGCACACGCAGGCGCCGCCCGCACCGCAGCCTCCACCTCCTCCACCACAAAGTTTGCGCTCCGTCCCATCGCCGCCGCCTCCGTCTCCCACCTCCTTCACGCCGCCGCCTCCGCCTCCGCCTCCCGCCTCCTTCACGCCGCCGCCGATCTCGCCCGCCAGCCCGGACGAGGAGACCCACCTCGCGGTCGCGGGGGCCGGGAGGCCGCATGGGCACGTGCGTGTCGCGGCCCAGCGCGTGCGTGGGCAAGCCCCACACGCCGCGCTCCGGCGAAGTCGGCCGGGCCGGCGGCTCCCGGCACCGGCGACGGCGAGGGAAGGGGCGGAGGAAGGCGCCCTCGCGCGCCGCGTCGATGGAGACCATCCAGGAGGCCGAGGTGCCCGCCTCGCCGTCGGCGGCGGCCGCCGGCGATCACCGGACCTACAGCAACCCCGCGTTCCAAGGTGGGTGGGCTGCTTTCTTCCTATTTCTTTTGCCTGTGCTTGTTTGGGGGGAATGGATTTGATCCTGGGGGACCATGGGTGGTGCGAGATTGTGTGTTCGTGGCGATTAAATTACTGCACCTTGGGATCGTGCGCATCTAGCAACAGCTGATGATTTTTTTTTAATTGCTGTATCGAGGTTTACCTTGTTCTATAGAGTGGGATCAGTGGGCGCTGCAATTAGTATCTTGTGTAGTACATGCCATTTTGTTGCGCCAATGAATGAGGGTTCGTGGCATTGTACTGCTCGCTAGTCCAAATTGACCTGACGTAAATCCGGGAACTTTATTGCTGCAGCGTCCGGGAGCATTGAGGAGGCGTGGTACGACTCGCTCGCGATTAGCGAGTCCGATGGCGAGGATGATTTCCACAGCGTGCAAGATGGTAACATGTGATGTCGCATTGCAGTAGGCTAGGTCCCCTCCCATGGGTTGATTTCAAGTCCGTTGAACTTTTGGGCTCTTGTGTATTCTGCAGATGCTTTTTCATTGAATGGCTTTGAGAACGAAGCGGCCTTGAGTATGAGAGATGCCAACGGTGGGAGCTTCAATGGAGCTGCGCATTCAGGCGAGCACCACCATAGAAAGCCAAGGTCCAGTGAGCAGTCAAAGGGGAATTTGGATAATGGTGTGAGGTCCTCTGTGAGCCACGAGGATGTGGCCAGTGTTTCTGCCGAGGATAGTGCGCATGGTGGAGGAAGGATACTGGATGATTGTGGTCTCCTGCCAAATAACTGTTTACCTTGTATCGCCTCTGCTGTTGGCGTAAACGAGAAGAAGAGGGCTCTTTCCACAAGCCCGACTCATTCCATGAAGATGCCTTCGTTGAAGCTCTCATTCAAGAGGAAGTCTGGGGAAGCTCATCCATCTTCGACACTTCGTAAGATCTTCATTGACCGTTGGGTTATCGTTGCTTTTCTCAAATTCAGAATTACAGTTTATACCTGCTTTGTTCTTACGTGCGCCAATCTTCCATATTACTGTGTTCGATAAATTAAAATATTTTGCGATCAACCTTCCCCATATTTATTGCCAGGTGAGAGGAGTCATGTTTATGTACTTGTTCTGTCTCTTTCATAATTTTTTTAGTGAAGTTATGGGCATAAATAGGACAAATTATTAAGAAAGATAAAAGAGAAAAGGACAAAAACTAATACAGGAAGTGAAGCCTCCAACTAGTGACACTTATTTCAATGCGTGTACAGTACAAATTTCATTTTTCAAATTGATCATCTTTCATTTGAGGAGATTAGGAGTATTTTTTTTAGTTAAAGATCGCTTTCTTCGAGGATGAACGTTTGTTATTATTTGTGTCAAATAAATTCAACTTGACTTTGATTGTAGTATTGGTTTCAACTGTTGCTTTTTGAGCGCAAATCATTTTGTGTCACTTTACCTTTGATGCTTATTTTGCGTCCTTTGTCCATGTGACTATGGTCCCATGGAGCAATAAGCTGTTGGCTGTTAAATAAATCACAAACATATAATTTATTAAGAACTCTGTTGATCTCTGATGCGATGTTTACTTGCTTATACTTGTTCACTAGTATCTTCATATGCAATTCTGCTAGTGTCAGTTCGTTGTATGCACCGTAATTTTTTTAGCAACATGAAGTGAATTTAATAAACATGATGGGTCTAGACATCAAATTGTTATTTCAACTGGTAACATTCACATGTTTGTGCACCTCGATTGTTGGAAGTTTTTTTTGCTTTATACACGAAATATGGCAAACGTGAATATCTGGCATATGAAAAACTACTAAAGCAGCATCTGTACTTTTTTGTTCAGTGTCTACAAAGGATTTCCTTGAAAGGCCTATAGCAGGTTCTCAAGTGCAATTATGTTTGATGGAAAAGAAAATGCTGAATAGCTGGTCTCATATTGATCCTGGTACATTCCGAGTCCGTGGATCAAACTATTTTAGGTAAAGATCGTTCTTTGTATTTGTTTCAAACATACTAGCATCATGCACATTTCTTTGAATATGCTGGATGCTTTTGGAAAGCAAGTGTTCTTAGTTTCAAATGCACTTTTTCAGGGATAAGAAGAAAGAGCTCGCTCCAAATTATGCGGCATACTATCCACTTGGAGTTGATGTATACTTGTCGCCACAAAAACTCAATCATATATCTCGATTTGTTCAACTTCCTGATACCCAAATCTCCAGCAAACTCCCACCTCTTTTGGTGGTCAATGTACAGGTGAGTCATAATTGTTCCAAATACGTATGCATTTATCAAAATTTATCCTTTTAGCCTTTTTTTATATAAAAAAGCATTGTTGATACACTGATTCAGGGTGAAAGTTTTTATATCATTCTTTTCTAGCTCATTGATGCTCAATTTGTATAATCATTACACGTGAAAACTCTTGTTTGTTTAGTTAGAACATTGTGAAGATGTAACTGTCTGTCAACATGCTTTGAGATGTCTGCGATTTTAGCAGTCATCGTGCTGCTATAAGATGTGCAATTTTACATAATCAAATAGTATCGTTCCAAATGATAGAAGTTATGGTATTTTGACTAACTGCAACATGCTATATAATCTGTATCTGTATCATTATAATTTGTGAAAAAAAATGTCCTAGAGTTATTCATGATCAATTGCTTATTCGGACCTAGATGTGTACTAGCTAACACCTATGTGTTCACTACAAATACTAGATAAGAACAGTAGAACACTACTATGAAGGATTAGGGTGGAACCATTGATCAACTGTGTATGTAGGGAGAATAATTTGCCTGAATGACCTTGCAGCAGGATGCCAGTTCCGGAAATTTTCAATATTGTTTTAATTAAGATAAGATGGATTTGATTTTCAACTTAACCACAGTTTTTTTTCACATGCAAACATTCTATGCTCTTGTTACTCTTTATTCAATGGTTTGACAATATTTATGTGTTTTTTCTCAGGTTCCATTATATCCTGCTTCATTATTTCAGAATGAAACTGATGGGGAAGGGATGAGCTTTGTTTTGTATTTTAGGCTTTCTGAAGGTTACTCAAAAGAACTTGCACCCTTGTTCATAGAGAATATTAGAGTAAGATTTGGTGGCTCTCATATCTCTTTCAATTAATATTTTTGTGTTGTCTGGTTTTCATATTTTTTTAATATGTAATGATAATGGTAGTGCTGATGCTATAGATATACCTTGTTGGGAGAATATATCACTATGTTGAGAATGAGCATTTCCTTTCCATTTTCTGTATGCGGTGAAAGTTCCAATTTCCAAACAATTTTACTGTGACCAGCTTCTCTCGCTATATGAAATGGGTAAAAAAGAAATTAAATGTGCAATCGGTATATACATATTGAATTCATTCAGGCAACATAAAACTACAGCAGACAATACCATATTGCAAGGCTCAATGTAATTTAGTAGGTTTTGTAGGTAGGTCTGCATATTTTGCTGTACATTTAAACCTGAGAATACTGGCTCAGTGACAACAGAAAGGCATTTTCAGGGTCCAAGAGCCACAAACTTTACGGTGGCTTGTAGCCCAAAGCCCCTTTCTTGTAAGTTCAGGGTCCTAGGGTCAACTTCTTAGGCATATTGAACTTTATAGTTGACCAAGGTAGAAAGGTGCATACTGAACATTTTCATGCATTACTGACGTACAGTTCAGGATACTAGGGTCAAAATGTCGTTTCAAGAAAATAAAGTATATTTAGGAATTGTATTAATCTTTTTATTAATAATATTTTAAAAAATATATTCATCAATCAACACTGTTTTTCTACATGATTGTGGTTGCTGATCTGTCAATTGTCACTATTGGCACTTTCAATGGACATTCATTCAGTTCTTTTCCTGTCCTAATTATTGTAACAACAATGTAATTTTTTTCCTTGACTTCCGAAACAGAGGTTGGTTGATGATGATATCGAAAAGATAAAGGCGTTTCCAATGGAAACAGCTATACCATTTCGAGAACGGCTAAAGATACTCGGACGAGTGGCTAATCTGGACGACCTTCCTTTAAGTGCAGCCGAGAGGAAGCTAATGCATGCATACAACGAGAAGCCTGTGCTTTCTAGACCTCAGCATGAGTTTTACCTGGTTAGTTGTGCTTTCTCTTTAGAAATTATTGTAGTGCTGTAGTATGCATCCACATCTTTAGGCTGGTGTGGCACTATCTGTGAAACAAATGCGATGTTCTAAAAAAAATACTATGTTTTGATCCTACACTTTTAACTTAGATTACATCCACCAAAGGAATGTTCAAACATATTATGTTTCTGTGCAGGGTGACAACTACTTTGAGATTGACATTGATATGCATAGATTTAGCTACATCTCAAGGAAAGGTTTTGAAACATTTTTGGACAGGCTAAAAATATGCACGCTAGATGTTGGGCTTACCATTCAGGTATGCCAAATATAACAGTGACCACTTCTTGTTTTCCTTTGCTATTCAAGACAGATAAATTATTGTGCTTGCTTCTTACTATGCAGGGAAATAAAGCTGAAGAATTGCCTGAGCAGATCTTATGCTGTGTTAGGTTGAATGGGATAGATTACAAACAATATCAGCCACTGATGACACATGGTGCCTGAACTTGGAGCTTACAAGAAGCAGCTAACCATTGTTTGTATTCTGAGAGGTAGCCAAATCTGGCCAAGGTCCCTTGAGGTTTCTGGCCAGGAACCACAGTGGACTCTCACCGCTGCTGTGGAAACACCATCATCTGAGCATGCAAAATTGCGTACAATTAACATTAACAGAGGCAGCGATACATGTAAATCTGTATACATTGCATGAGCTCCAACTGCCTCTGCTGTCGCTACTCGTGATTCTAGATTTGGTAAATATCACTAATTTCCCTGTGAAAGATTAGGTTTAGGCGCACTTGGAAATTGAGGAGGATTCGTGATGAATATGAGCTGCTTCATTTATAAAGCAATAGTGTGAAAGAGTAGGTTTAGCCGCACTTGGAACTTGAGGAGGATTCGCGGTGAATACGAGCTGCTTCATTTATAAAGCATTAGTGTTTTTTTTTCTCGAAAACGCAAGACAATTATGTTTCATTTATTAAAAAGAAAAAACAATACAGCGGCGGCCTAAAGGCTGAATTACATGCCCAGGGAAGACCAGGTACAAGGGTCATGACTCTGAGAACTTGACAAGACAAACGACTGTGGCTAAACATTCTTCGACGGTGAGCAGGCTACCACTACCAAAGGACTACACATATGTGGAAAGATGAGGAGGGGTTGGATCAGGTGGTCTAAGGCAATGTCTCCAAGAAGGGAATGGCGCTCGCCGTTGTTCGATCCGACAAGAACCGAACCTGATATTTTCATCTTGGCACATCGTCGCCTGCAGTTGCTCCCCCCCCCCCCCAATTGAATGCTAACGGCGATCCAGCGATCTCCTTCCACGTGTTGACGCCGTTGACCGCCTAAGCCGATGCCTCTGCAATAGTGTAGAATATGAATCTGGAGGCACCATATCAACTTCACCTCGTATGTCAAAAAAGAAGTTGTGGCACCCCACATCGGGGGAAAAAACTGCTGAAACACATTATCATGTACAGTTTACATGATGTTGAGTTGGTAAATCTGCGGTTCAAAAGCTCTGTGAGTCCTTAGGCTATGATGATGGGATATAAATAAGGAAAAAGAATGAAAAGTTGTGATTTCTCTAGATTAATAATAAATATTGGTGAAATGTAAATCATGACTGCCAGGTAACTAAAGGGATTCCAAAAGGTTATGAGCAATGAAATGATACTTTGTTCATATAATCCAATTTATAATAAGCTATAATTTGCTTACATCAAATAAAATCGGAGATGGTGCTTGAGGGCATGAGTAAGGATGAAAACGGATCAAATACGGATTAAATAGTACTCAAACTATGTTCGCAACCATATTTTTTCTCGAATTCGAATACAAATCGAACAAACATTGAATATGAATACAGACCGGATAAATGTCGGATACGAATTCGAATAGAATATCTACTCAATTCAGTTAGATCCAGATATTCTCATAACTTATATAGTATAAATACATTAATGATATTTTATCCTCATACAATCACGCTTAATCAGTCTAATTCATTTACTTCATCTAAAGAAATATGAATTCACACTCAATTAAAAAAACTTGCTCAACTAATTAGTTGTATTGTAATAAAATATGCATATTGATTCGTCGAAATAAATTGATATTTCGGATGGCAAAACTCTATACCATATTCGCATCTATATTTTTTTATGCGAATTCGAATATGAATAGGATAGAAGTTGTTAATCGGATAGGAAAATCTATATCATATTCACATCTCATTGGATACAGTAACCGAATAATATGGATAATTTGTATCCATTTTTCACCCTTAGGCATGAGGCTGGTTGATATTGTCTCAAAGGCGAAGGGTTTTTTTTTATTTGTAAATTGGGAGTACGTTTCCTGTTCTGTTTATTTTGTAGTGGGTAGCTTAACTGCGTCAGCAATGAGGGTAGCAATCTTAGACCAAGAGGTTAAATATTGCTGAACATAAGTATAATCTTGCTTAATAAGTAATACTGTTGACCCAAGCTATGTGCAGATCGAATGCGAAGATATGCTCATACAAGTACTTACTAATTGATGTACTCGTTTTGTGTATTTGCACAAGTCTTGACAATTCGAGCCTTCCATGTGACTGTGAGGTCTTGGTGAGCCAAGGCAGCATTGTTTCCGAAAAATACAGAGTATGACGCAGGTCTGCACTGGCATGATTTGTAAGTTTGTTAAATCAGTGCTGTGGCGAGTGAAAGAAAGCTTGCAGAACTAAACCAATTCTGTTTCGGCGATCAAGGCTGGCACTGCCGTAGTTTACTATATGTCAGACGCGACACGATCATATGATTCAAATCACGTTTAAGTCCAAAGATAATCGCCATACATCTGGTAATTGGCATGGCTAGTTTGGGACTCAAAACAACTCGAAGGGCATCGGCATGGCAATTGGCAAGGGAAAAGAAATCTATTAGCCATGGGTATCAATCTGGTCTTGCTTTGTTTATTCGAGTCTATTTGTTGAGACGTACGATCAAACTAAACAATGCAAGGTTTAGCGAGGATGCCTTCGAAGGAAGGTAGGTATGCACGGAGAGGAAATTGTGTGGTGACTTCGTCGTACTGCGGACACGAGAGAGCCCCACCGGCCGTAGCGCCTCCTCGACCCGATCGCATGATTGTGCTTCGACCGACATTAGAATTGCAGGCAACCGTGATCCTTGCGACAGGAGTTGCACAGATGTTGGAGCACTCCAAGGGGTATGTGGATTGAATAGCCCGTTTGGGTAGTGCTTTAAGATTTGTACAACTTTCATAGAAAGAATGAAATATAGGTACCGTTCCAAAATAACTTCAAAGCCTCAATTATGGCTGCTGGATCTGTCTTTTGGCTATGGGCCTGTTCTTTTCCTCCGAAGCTGGTGGCTTTTAGCTTTTGCTACAGTACCTAACTTTCAAACGGAGTATTTTCTCAAGATGGGGTCTACAGGTTAAACGATCTACATGTTAAAAGCCCAACATCTGTACTAGCAAAAATCGCAAGTGAGTATCTGTCTCTCCGTAATCTGTACCGTAAACAGCCAAAATTCAAAAATTTCAGCCAAAAGCCATAAGCCGCAGCCGAAAAGAACAGGCCCTATAAGTGCACTGTAGTGACTATTAGCTTTTATAAATAAAAAATAAGAAAACTAGTAAAAATAAAAAATTGAAAAACACCGCTATATCTTTTAGGACAATACAAAGCAATAAAAGAAAAAAGCCAAAAAATCAAAAAGGCCAAAGAAACCGATGTGTTCTGAGTGGCTTCTAACTTCTAGAAGCCAGAAGCCGAAGGTATCTGGTTCTTTTTGGATTCGGCTTATAGTTTTTGAGCTGTTTATAAGAGAAAGTACGGAGAAACAAAAACTCGCGTGGGATTTTAACCAATATAAATAAAGTCATTACAGTGTGTACTACAATCAATTTATGAAACTTGTTTTAAAAAAATATTTTATTTAAAAACTAGTTACAATAAAAACAAAAAAACTTTTAAAATCTGAAAAGAAGAAGTCATGGTTGCCTGAAGGCTGTATGACGTTGTTTCTTACGTGCTTTTCGTGACTCATGAGTCGTCGAAATACTTCTTCAGTGGCAACACGGGAATTCCACGGAAACAATCGGAATGCTTCTTCTCAAAGGCAACAAGCGAATTCCACAGAAAACAATTCAATTCACCAGAAATTTATGAAAATCTTTGCGCGCGCGCGCGCGCGCACACACACATATATATATATATATATATATATATATATATATATATATATATATATATATATATATATATATATATATATATATATATATATATATATATATAAAGCCTCTTTTCTACTTCCGGGTGTAATTACACCCTTAGTATCTGCCGTCCATTTGCCTGTGGACACTACCTAGATGATCGGGTTTGTGGGTGCATGGGGTTTCCATTAGTCCATCCGATAAGCAAGCAAGTTGTTGCTGCAATCTCGGCTGCGGCAACTGCGTGCTAGATACTCGGACGTTTCCATACAAGATGCATGCATGTAAGCCACGTTCATTCTCTCTCTCGATTTTCTTTGGAAACTTTATAATATCTCTGTACAATGGAGTAGGAAGCTCGTATTTATCATTTTTTGCAGTATGGAGTATATGTATATGTGTACTTGTAGTTGGAGAATGGAGTATGTTCATTTTTAAATAGCGTGTACATGGAGTATGTGTACTTCAAGGGAAGTATATACATGGAGAATGAAGTATGTACATTTTTAAATAGCGTACATGGAGAATGGAGTATGTACATTATATATATATATATATATATATATATATATATATATATATATATATATATATATATATATATATATATATATATATATATATATACAGTTCAATGTCTATGAAATTTCCTTCCGGATTTGAAATGGAAGGCATATTGTGAAGTCGCATAGCATTGCGAATTTTGGGCGCTTTTGGCACTGTTGCTACTTGAAATTCCAAAAATAGCCTCTTCGGAAACGAAATTCCAACTCTAGCCCCCACATGACCGCACCATTTAACCGCGTCGCGACACGTGTCCAATGGTGCGGTCGGGGAGCGCACCACACCTGAGTGGTGCGGTCCCCGACCGCACCACTCACTCTGATGTGACCATGTGGTGCGGTCGGGGAGCGCACCACTCCGGTGTGGTGCGGTCCCCGACCGCACCATTGACACGTGTCACACACCCGTTAAGTGGTGCGGTCAACAGGGTGCTAGAATTGGAATTTTGTTCTCCTCAACGCCATTTTTGGTATTTTAGGGTAGCAACAGTGTCAAAAACGTCCAAAATTCTAGCATTGCTTCCTCGAAGAAACGATGGAGCTAGTAAGCCGTGCTCCGTGGTTCGGAAGAGGCGAATCAGAAACTCGGAATTATTCCGCTTCTCTGCAAAGTTAGTGCTAGCTAGCAGTTTAAGCATCTGCCTGCCTGTCAGTGTTCGAGGACAGTATTAGAGCAAGTATTATAAGAGGCTGTAAGTTGGTTGTATGCTAAGGTGGAGGAGAGAGAGGAGGAGAGAGAAGAGAGGTGGGCTGTAAGTTTACAGCCAGCTGAAGCACAGAACCAAGAAACTTTGTGAGAGGAAGGGGTAGGTCATACAGCCTTCAGCTGGCTGTAACTACTATATGAGTAGACTGAAAAGTGAGCTGTAAGTATTTATACAGCCAGCTGAAGGCTGTATTATAAGACTTGCTCTTAGCAGTCAAGCCCAACTACTACTGCTACCTGATCGCTGTCGCTTTTAATACTTCCATCTCGGATTTACTTGGAAACATATAAAGTGGGTACATCAATGAACAGACTAGGCGCCGCCCATGTCGCCCTTGTCCAACTGAGACGATAACGACATATCGAGTGTTAAATAGAACTTCTAGAGGGTTAATCCGCCGTGAATCTTGACTATCCATTCTGATAGGTTTCGTATTGAATGCAGAAATATCTCTGCTTTACGTAGAAATTAAACTATTTTTTTTAATGAAATTCATGTGTTCCGAGCTGTAAACATGCCCAAAATGTGCGATGAAGATGGTCATAACTTTGTGTCTTGGTGAAAAAAAAGAGATCTTATTAAAGTAGAATTTTTTGCATACGTGTCTCCTCTGTGGCAGTCATTTGTACATTCGGCCTCTTGCTCTTTTTTGGGCCTTGGCCTCCTGTTGAGCGTCGATGAACCGGCGCTCGACAGCTGGCGCCTCGTGCGGCCCGTGGCGCGGAAGGGGGCGGGTGAGTGCGGGCAGCCGCTCAGCATGGTCGAGCGCGGGGCCCACTCACTTAGGGCTAGTTTGGATAGAACCCTGGGCTAGTTGCCTGCGTTGGACCCCTGCCTGGTGGTTGCCTGGACTTTGTTTGGTTGGAATCCTGGCTATCATTGCCTGGTGGAAGCTGCCTGCACCAGTTGCCGGGCGCCAGGCGTAGGAAATCGAGCGCCTGGGCCTCCCCACGGAGTTGCCTGGCTATAATCACTGAGCAGAACCATCTTATCCTTTCCCCTCCTCATTTCCCCCTTTCCTCTCTCCCGTAGCCACAACTCTCTTCCCCTCTTCATATTCTCCCCCGTACTTGCATTCTTCTTAGAGAGGGCCAAAAATCAACAATAGAATCCATAAAGATGGAGGATGTTCCAGGGTGATTCTCTTGGTGCAGCAAAGATCTGGTGGCCTCCTCTCTTATTTCGTATTTTGCTTCTTCGTTGACTTCCAGATTTGTTCTCAGATCCAGTGCAACAAAGGTGGGAGCAAAATCCGTTTCTATTTTCCCAACTCCCTTCTGCTATTTCATTCTTCTATATATGCTGGATTAGTCTTGGTTGTAGTTTACACAACGTGGTCCATACAGATCTATTTTTTTTCTCTGCAATTATTAGTTTCCTTGGTGATAGTTGATAAACAGATGTAACTTCCTATTCACTATTATTATATTTTTACATTTTACCTTTTTGGAAGAATTAGTAGGTACACGCTTGCAATCTAATAAATTTATTAAAGTAATAAGCTATCTAACAGTTCTTGTACAAAATGACAGACATGCAAAAATCTCTACATGTGAATTTATTTCTTACATTTTTTTCACATGATGCTCAGATGGACATAGAACCGATTCCTGATTATGTTATCCAACACAGAGCTCGGATGCTAAGTGTCTTATCGTTTGTTGTGGCCATTATCCAATGGCGACGGCGTCAGCGTCGTCGTTGTAGAAAGTTGCCAAGAAAATATGGGCCATTGGTCAGCAGAGACTTGGTGAGACAAACAAGGCTAGATGAACTATATAATGGAACAGATAAAAATTGCATCCATCAACTTCGGATGAGGAAAACTGTGTTCTGGAAGCTTTCCTCCAGATTGCGTGATTCTGGTTTACTACGAGATACAATACATGTGTCGGTCGAAGAACAATTAGCTATGTTTCTACACACCGTTGGCCACAATTTGAGAAATTGTGTGATTGGTTTTTTTTTCAAGAGATCTGGTGAGACTGTAAGCCGATATTTCAGTGAGGTGTTGAGGGCTTTATGTTGTCTTGCCAAAGATATGATAAATATTAGGTCCATAGAGACACATCCAAAGATAACCAGTAGCCCTGGTCGATTCTATCCATACTTTGAGGTATCATGCAAAACACGCATTCTCAATATTTTAATTCCCATGGCTAGTTTACTGAACTAATCAGAAAATTCCTTGCAATATAGGACTGCATCGGGGCAATTGATGGCACTCATATCCCTGCATTTGTCCCTGAAAACATAGTTAACCGGTTTAGAGGTCGTAAGGGATATCCAACTCAAAATGTTCTAGCTGCCGTGGACTTTGATTTGCGGTTTACCTATGTACTTGCTGGATGGGAGGGCTCGGCACATGACTCTGTAGTTCTAAGGGCTGCCCTTAAAAGATCAAATGGAATTCCATTGCCTGAAGGTTAGCATATAAGTCCTAGTGGTTTAAGATGCACACTAAATTTTAATAGAGCAATAAAGCATTCATCTTGTGTGTTGTAGGAAAATATTACCTAGCTGATGCGGGATATGCAGCGAGACCTGGTATACTACCACCTTATAGAGGTGTCCGCTACCACTTGAAGGAGTACGGGGGTGGGAGATATCCAGAAACATCACAAGAGTTGTTCAATCTTCGCCACTCCTCCCTTCGTACAACTGTTGAGCGAGCATTTGGGACCTTAAAGAATCGCTTTAAAATTCTTGCAAACAAGCCATATTTTCCATTTAGCATACAGGTGAAGATTGTGATAGCATGCTGTGTGTTACACAATTGGATCCTTGATAACGGTCCTGATGACATCATATATGATGAAGAACTCTGGTATAATACTTTGCCCAGGTCAACTAGAATAGCTACAGATCAAGGTGCAGAAAACAGACAATGGGTGGCTATGCGAGATGAACTAGCGAATTTGATGTGGACTGAATATTGATGTAATTCACTATGCTATGTACTATTGGTGCAGCATATATGTACTTGTACCACATTTATCAAGTATTATTAAGCTTGTAAGACTTGTTACCACATTTATCAATATTTTTCTGTAATGTTGCTTGCTGTAGTTCACTCAATGGATACAGGAGAAAGCAGCATGAATGCTAAGGGTAAGGGAGGTGAAAAAGCTGCAGGATCAAATCCAAGGGCAAAAGCTACAAATTGGCCTGCAGTTATATCTGAATTTCTCCTTGATTGGTACATTGAGAAGAAGCTGGCGATGCCTCCAAAAACTGTTTTCAAGAAGATGCATCACACAGCCTGTACATTTGCAGTAAACTCCAAATATGGCACTACCTATACTGTGGATCAAGTTCAGCGTCACTGGAGGCGGCATAAGGATACTTGGGGACTTGTGGCTAAGCATATGAATGAGAGTGGCGGTGGCTGGGATGATGACACAAAAATGGTGACTGTCTCCAAGTCTACTTTGAGCGAACTCTCGGTAATTATCTCTTGCCTAAATATTCATCTTACATGCATTATCTTGAATGATTCTTATTATTTTTTAATGCAGCCAAATGACCGTGGGATTCTCTCTAAACCAATTCAGTTCTTTGACAAGTTGCAAGAATTATTTAGTGGCTCCACAGCTGATGGTTCTTTTATGCAAGACCCTTCCAGTGCAGCTAATCCAGACCAAGATGATTCTGAGAGACTTGACATGCTGAATGATTTGGATAATTATGATAAAACAGATGATGCACATGGGCAAGACTCAGACAAACTAGAGTCTGATAGTGATGAATGTCAGGAGGTGGCTGCCCTTGCTGCAGCTAGCAGTCAAGTTTCTTCATCTAGTGCCAAGTCCATGAAGCCTAACAAGAGAAATTTTAAAAGGGTTGGCAAGTCTAATACACTACCTGCTGCTGCACGGGTTGGCAGGGCCAGTAAGTCCAACACAAAACCAGCTCCTGCCTATGTCGATGATGATTTGGATGTGGAGATAACCAATACTTTGCGAGGTATCCAACAGAACCTTGCAAAACCAGTGCAGGTTGCACCTCCTCTTGATCCTAATGGTCCTCTATGGGATATGCTCAAGAAGATCACATTACCACCAGATGATAGGCTTGCAGTAGGGATGCACCTTTGCAAGCCAGAATTTCAAGTCCATCGTAGCTTCCTTATCAATATGGGTCAAGAATACCTTGAGCGTTGGGTGTTCAAATATTTATCTGGTAGTGATCCTAGTGATGACTGATTATGGCTGATTGTAGCTGCATGATCTTTTGATTATGGCTGATGGGGTCTGTTTTTGTTGCACCCTTTTGAAATCAGTATGTACAGTATGACTACATGCTAATTAGGTGCTGCCAAAGTTGATAGTCAGAGAGGTAGCTGACATTTATGGAGAAGTTTCAGACTCTTGGGACAGCCTATGTGATATGCTTTTGTGTATCGACGAATTATTATGTAATCTTAAATTGTAATATTTGTCAGCCTATAGCTTGAAAACTCATTGTGTGACAGATTATGAATAGAGCTCATATGAGTTCATTACTTATGTCTGGAACATGAGTTCATGGTTTATTTGTTTCATAATGTGCTGTTCTCATCTGAAAATATAATGACTTATTTTATATCAGATATTTGGTTTATTTATTCTCATCATGTGGAATGCTCCATATATCAACAATTACTTTAGCAATGAAATGCTTCATATGAAAGTAATCTTGACACTCGTACACAATGGTGAGTGTAACCCAGGCAAGCTAAACAACCAAACGATGCCTGGCTTCTCTACCAGCCCAGGCTGACTTTCAGGGCATCAACCAAACAACACAGCATGTTTTAGCTTTGCCTGGCCAGGCATTCTTGCAAATGAAGGCAGGCAGCTCCCAGGCAGGTGAATAGCCCAGGCAACTAGCCCAGGGTTCTATCCAAACTAGCCCTTACTGCGCCTCCAGAGCGCACAAAGGCGCAGCCACCCGAGCGCAACCCGGCCGCATGAAGTTGCGACGCCTGCCGGAGGCAGCTGCAGAGAAAGGATTTCGAAGATGAGAGGTAATTACTAGCCTACATATATAGCTTGCCTCTTACTTGAGTAGACTAGTAAAATAGTTTCTTGCTTTCTCCCTTAATTTGCGTTGCGATCCCTCACTTCATTAAATTGCTTAATATAATGATGAACAGGGGTTCAGACAGCTGAGACTAACCTCAACACCCGCAAGCTGACGGCAACCACATGAGCTTGCGGCGAGCTTGGAGTTGGACCGTGCTTTTTTGACCAGCCTGAGGCACGGTCAGCTCGGCACGATCTAAGCACATTCGGCCAGACACGTGGTAGGCTGCGCCAGCATGGCACGAACGGTAGGCCGGGCCGGTTCTAGAAAGCCGACCCATTGGGCGCACAGCACGGCACGACGAATCGTGCCGTGCTCAGGCCGACATGGCACGGGGAGCACGGCGGGCATGGGCACGCCGGCGCCAGCGACCGGGCCACCTCGGCCTCCACCTCGCCTCCCCCCTCCCGTCGGCATCCCATATCCACTACTCTCACGGTCATCCCCAGATTCCCCACAACCACAATTCATTAGGCCATCACAAAGCAGAGATAGAGGGAGTAGAGGGGAAGGACGTATACCGGTCATCGAAGCCCGGACGAGTGGACAACGGCTGCAGGAGGAGGAGCAGAGTAGCCAGAGCCGAGGGCGGCATCTTGTGCGAAGACGCTCAGCGACGGCTGCTCGAAGAGCGAGCCATCGATGATGAACTCGTTATCGGCACCCCAGTTGCTGCCCGACCATCCGCCGCTGGTGGGCTCGCTCTCGGAGTAGTCGAGGTCGTCGTCGTTGCTCAAAGCAACTGGAGTCCGTGTGCAGCCGCGGCACCGAGTCCGGAGGCATGGAAAGTGCCCCGTCGCGCCCGGCCCCCTTCCACGCTATGGGGCCACATGAGGCGTCAGCTGTCGAGTGCCGGTTCATCCGTGCTTGACAGGGCAAATCCGTGAAAAAAGCAAGGGGGCCAAATGTGCAAATGAATGCCACAGGGGGGCCATCGCATGCTGCATAATTCAGTCAGGTAAATCACTAATCCGTTATAAAGCAGAGAGAAAGACTAATTGAGGAAACTTCAACTTGATATATCTGAGTAGTTTTGCATGGTGATGATGTGGCAACAATATATTTTGATAGTCTAAAAATGATTTTGAGAGATTCGCTTATCTTATCTATACTTTTTTAAAAGAAAAACGCAAATCTTTCATTCCGCGCGTTCGCTCGTCTATGTGATCGTCCGCACATTGTCAGGAGCAATTGGATTGAAGTTAGCCAGTCTAAGGGTGCCTTTGGTTGAGCTTTTGGGAGTTGCTTTTGCTTCCAAAAAGTCAAAAGCTAACCAAAGGGGTGGAAACCAGAAGCTGCTTTTTCAGAAGCAGCTACTTTTGGGTAGTACAGTTTTGAAAGCACCTTGGACCCTGCTTTTGGCTTTTGGCTTTCTGCTTTTTGAAATGGTGAAAATAGAGAGCTGTTTCACAGTTGTTTCAAGGAAAATAGAGATAGGAGGTAAATTTTATACTTGTTTGAACCAAACAGCTTACAGCTTTTCCACAGCCCACAACCTACAGCAGTTTTTCCACAGCCCACAGCTCACAGCAGCTTTTTCAGAAGCCACAGCTCAACCAAACACACCCTAAGCCGCTCGCGCAGCCACGGAGTCATGTGAATCTTTTTTTATCACATAGCAAATTGTTATGTCCACATGGTTAGAGAGAACAACCAACTCACACAGATAATACACGCTAGTTCTAATGACAAATAGAACCCAAGCATGAAGGCCCAGATGCTAACATGTAGTGGCAAAGAGATAGTTGAACGTGCCAACCTTTGCATTACATAGGAATCTAATTTGAATTCTTCTACCAGCTCACTTTCAAATTATTCTTAATATTGCTCTAAATTTTTATTTAGAATACTTAGTTCCAAAATTATATTGATGTTCTTCCAAATTTATATGTTGTGGCTACTGATCAAATAGCATATGAGAGGACTAGCTAGAGAGAGCCAACAATAGGAGAGAGAGTGCCAATGATTGGATCTGGCCCCCATACCCCTTGTAGGGGCTTATATATATGAGTTGGATTCGATGAGAAATTCATATCCTACCCCTTTAATAATTACAAAACGTAGGGGTACATTGATATATTCTTTTATACACATGATCCTATACTATTGGGCCTATTACATATTGGGCCGGTTGCAAGGCCTCGCCATGGGGTTGGGCCACCCCTACAACATTATAATAATTGGGTTTGATTTTTTACTTTTTTCAACAAAATTATCCTCACTTGCTTCACATTTACACAAATTTCATTTTTATATTTTATTTGTAGTTTTCTTGCTAATTATGATCATATTGCATCAATGTTTATTCCAACTTGCTTTTAAATCTATAGTCAATTATTTCAAATTTATGTTGACTTACATAAATCTGTTTTATATTTTATTTGTAATTTTGCTTACAAACTATGCTCATTTTTCTTTCTATTTTTATTCCAACTTGCTTTCAAATTTATACTGCGTTACACAAATTTGATTTTATATTTTATTTATATTTTTCTTGCAAATTATGCTCAGTTTGCTTCCATGTTTGTCCTAACTTGTTTTCGAATTTACACCGACTTGCTTTTGAATTTGTGCTGACTCGTCTCCCAAAGTTAAACTAATCTAAAATTTTTCATACATAATTTGCATAGGAAGTTTTACGATTTTGTTCCTAAATTTATGTTGACATGCTTCAAATTTATAATAATTGGTTTAGATTTTTTGATTTTATGTCATAAACTATATTAATTTTCTTAACTTCTGCACTAATTTGATTTGAATTTTATTTTAAAATTTATTGCAAAAATATGCTTATTTTGCTCTATCCCAACCTATTTCAAATTTAAGTCAATTGATTTCAAATTCATATTGACCTTTGCTCTTTTTAAGAATTCATGTGCAAAGAGAAGAGTGCGTCTCCCCAAAGAGGTGGGTCTATAGGGAATTGCAGCCACGTCTCAACTATCAATATGTAGTTACATGTGAAAACTGATATATTGAAGGAGTGCATATAATATACCAACCAAACATATACCATACATTTTTATATATGGTATATGTTTGGTTGGTATATTGCACGCATGAGCGGTCCGTAGTCAAGTCCAAAGAAAAAAACAGGAAGAGGTGTATCGTATGCGCAACGGACGAATCACTCTCCCAATTATCCCTCATGAAAGAAATATGCAAAAGTCAAGACGTCTAAAACCAATTTAAAAGCTACCCCTAGTCCCCTACTAGCTAGTCTTCCCAAAGTTCCCACGCAAAGAAGAGAAGCGCACAGGAAAATCCCAAACCCCAACGGCCATGTCTCCGCTAATCCTCCTCCTCGCCGTGGCCGCCGCGCCGCTCGCCACCGCGGCCGGCGGTGCCTCGCCCAACGGCGCGGCGAACGACCTCCTCCCCAAGTACGGCCTACCGAAGGGCCTCATCCCGGACTCCGTCGCATCCTACACCTTCGACGAGACCACCGGCGACTTCGAGATCCACCTGGCGGGGACCTGCTACGTCTGGTTCGGCTCCCACCTCGTCTACTACGAGAAAACCATCAGCGGCCGCCTCTCCTACGGCGCCATCTCCAGCCTCTCCGGCATCCAAGCCAAGAAGTTCTTCCTCTGGGTCACCGTCTCCGGCATCGTCGCGCACCCCGACAAGGGCACCATCGAGTTCCAGGTCGGGTTCGTCTCGGAGCAGCTGCCTACGTTGATCTTCGACGAGGTGCAAGTCTGCGGAGCCGGCGCCGGTGCGCAGCTCCGCGGCGCGGCTGGGGTGATCCGGGAGCTTGGGCTACTCCCCGTTGCCGAGGTATGGTTTCTTAAGCACTCAAATGTGTTTTTTTGCTTGAAATTTTAGTTATCGGCTAAATATCTTGGGTGGTCTCGCTGAAAATTAGATATCAGGTCTGTACTTGGTTGTTGGAACTTGGATCCGTAAGCTTTTGGTGCTTGTATGCGCATTTCGAACTTGGAAGAACCAACTTACCTTGGGATAGATTGACCATTAGAATTTATAGACTGTTTGTAGCATTGGCTAGTGTTGTTTTGGATCTTTAGGAGGGTTCTACATGATGTGATAGGTGGAGTCGTGGCTCAGTTATGCATAATCTTTGATGATGTGGTGTATGTTTTTGTTTGAGAAATTTGATGGTTTGTCCCTTCTTTATTTACTAATAGCTCATTTGTTCTATAGTTGATTTTAATTAATGATTTGCCTATCTTTCACTGAACTATTGATTATTTGCCCTTTTTAACAATTTTGTCCTTATCTTTCTCCTCTCTCCTCTTGTTTCCTTCTTTCTTCTTTCTCTGGCCATGGTTGACCAGTCCACCTCCGCGGCAGCCGCCACCGAGGCCAGAGTAGCTCGCCGAAGAAGTCAATGAAAACGCCTACGTCCACTTCGCTCATGTAGAGGTACCCAGAGAGGCCCGCATGAGGATGATGTCGTGCGCGAGGCCGCAGCCATCGCTGGCGATGGTGGGCATGCGGAGCGTGAGGTCAGCGACGAGGTTACGGAAGTGTTAGGAACTTCGACCACGACCACTGTGACTTTGACTACGGCCGCTACAACCATGGCTGCTACGGCTACGTTCACTTCGACCACAGTCGTTACGACCACGGCCGCTACGATCATTGTTATTACGACCACGACTGTGGTCGAAGTGGTCGTGGTTGTAGTGGCAGTGGTCGAAGTCGTAGTGGCAGTGGTCGAAGTTCCTAACACTTCCGCGGTCTAGTCACCGACCTCACGCTCCGCATGCCCACCATCGCCGGCGATGGCTGCAGCCTCGTGCATGACATCATCCTCATGCGGACCTCTCTGGGTACCTTTACATGAGCAAGGTCGACGCAGGCGTTTTCATCGACTTCTTCGGCGAGCTGCTCGGGCATCAGTCGGCAGCAGAGGCGGACTGGGTCAGCCATGGCTAAAGCAAGAAGAAAGAAGGAAAGAAGAGGAGGGAGAAGGAAAATAAGGGCAAAATTGTCAAAAAAAAGGCAAATGATTAATGGGTAAGTAAAAGATAGGGCAAATCATCAATTAAACCAACTATGAGGCAAATGAGCTGTTGGCAAACAAAAAAGGGGCAAATCATCAAATTTCTCTTTTTGTTTTGGTTGTAGTGAGGCTTGGGTCGAGTTTATCATCAAGTGAAGCTCCTCTTATTGATGATAATTGAGTGATTAAGATTAAGGATTATTAGGGTGTATGAAGGGTTGACATTCTTTTCACCTCACCTACTTGCATCACACATCCAACGAATTGAACAGCATACAACTTAGTTCATATTACTTCATGCCACCACAAAACAACCCCTGCTTGCATAGTCCTGTCTTGACTGAATGGGCTAATCTTATCGAGCCTTGTTGTACTTACTCAAGCAACCAAATGCACCATTAGAGAACTTCAACGGATTTGTGAAGGTCGGTGCTTGGGTTCCTTGGAATCAGTACCAACAAGTAGAGGGATGGCACTTATGGCAGCTCAAATACTTAGAGCAAACTAATAGGTGCTAAGATGAGGTCCATAGCTAAGCACCCCATTTGGCTCGTTGCTGCTAATGCGTAGCACCACTCTTTCAGTATTAAGGTAGGAGTCGTGCAAATTAACAAAAATACTACTCAGAAGGGGTGTCCATTTCAGGAGTATAACATGATTTCAGAAATGTTGAAGAACCGTGATTTTGGATTAGTTCTGTATAGATATTAGTTGGACTAAAAGATTTTCAATGACTGACTACTATCTACATTCGACGGTAAATTTGGTAACGATAAAATTGCTACCGGGAAGCTACTGTGGTCCATATAAGATATACTTTCTTGTTTTGTTTGTTGGCATTGGCTTCTAGCAACTAACGCTTGCATTAATTCTTCAATAATACACCTAAGCACCTGCCCCTCATATTGTTGCAACATATCTGGTGCATATCCTATTTGGTGAACATATGGACATAGCCGATCTGGACCATCCAAGACGAAATCCTCGGGCGAGATCCAAGCAGGCAATCCCACCCCCACCCCACTTACAGCCTTTTGCATACCCCTCCCCTCAACCACCCGAAGAGCTTCTCTCGCAAAAACACCCTCCGCCAAATTGGTCCCCTCCCGATTGTTCTCCCCACTTGCTCGAGTGCTGACTTTTCAAGGGTTTGCGTGGTGGCGGCGCTGCTCGTGTCCGCCGGCCGGGGATCGCAGCTAGTGCAAAATTGGATATGGCTGCTTGAGCTCTCCCATCGCCTCGCCTCCACATCTCTGCTCCTTGAGCTCTCCCGTCCCAGCGGCGTCCCTTATCGCCTTTGCCTCCTCAATTGACTAGTCCAGTCCTCCTCGCGCTCTTCCCATCAAGGTCGGCTGCACGCGCATCAAGGTCCCTGGCCGTGCACGGGTCCTAGTTGAGGTCGCCGGCGGTGGCGCTGCTCGAGGTCACAGGTCGCGTGGACTTTGCCTTTGCCCCTCCCTCCCAGTTCTGGTGCTGCTGCTCCTTGCGCTCTGCCCCATTCAAGTCCCAATACAGCAAGATGAAGTGGAGAATGGGGTCACTTAGGTGGTTTTGTTTGTGAACTTAGAGAAGGGTATGTTCATTTGTTCTTGCGTAGGATGAATCATAATTCCGTTCATCTGTTCTTGCCGACCCCGTCCGGCGGACACAAGCAGCACCGCCACCACGCAAACCCTAGATAAGCTAGCTCCCCAGCAGGTGGGGAGAGTGATCCGGAGGGAATTGATTTTTTGGCCGGAGGGTGTTTTTGCAAGAGAAGATCTTCGGGCAGGGGGCGGGGTTTGCAAAATAGCCGTAAGTGGGGAGGCGGGATTGCCCGCTTGGATCTCGCCCGCCGATTTCGTCTTGGACAGCCTAGATCGGCTATGTCTATATGTTCACCAAATAGGCTATGTCCACCAGATGTGTTGCCCATATTGTTGGCATCAAGACGAAGGAACATGTCACGCTTGGGAGATCAATTGAATCCAATGTTATCGAATAAAATATAAGAGTATATCTCAAGAACTACAACCACTTAACAATAGTGTTGCTGTTTCCAAATTTGCTGTAAAGTATAGACACTGGAAGTGTTTTAGCTTCCCATCTGATAAAGCGTGACTACAGCGGTGTACTGTTCACGGGCACGGTAGATGCCAACTTCAACGGTGCTGCTGCAGTGCTCGGGCTATACCATCACCTCCCATGTGGGGATTTCAAAATTTACTAAACTTGCACTCTTCTAACCTGGAGCCAATATGGTTGCGCTAAGTATTGGAGAAAACATAGTCGAAGTGATTGTTTAGCTATGGTTCCTAGCTTAGCATCCATTTGTTGGTGCTACGGGCAGGAGTTGCCCTCAGAGCACATCTCTGACCATGTTAAATACTGGTGGAAAGCGAGAGCACACCTTTTCCTGAGGATTAGAGTTGCCCTTCGAGCATCCTTGATTAGACTCCTATGTGAGGAACTAGTGTGGGATGGAGGGAGAAAGCCATGTTTTCCTTAGCTCCATAATTGTTGAGAGTGTTCTGCACTGAAATATGATCAGTTTTCGGGTGTCTTCTTTTCAGCTTTTAAAAACCGCTTTTTGGCTTTTCTACAGTAACTAGCTTTCAAACAGGATGTTTAAGGCGGGATCTATAAATTGATTGTAGTACATACTATAGCGACTTCATTTATATCGGCTAAAATCGTATATAAGTTTCTATTACTTTGTATTTTCTCTCACGAACATCCAAAAACTATGAGCCGAAACCAAAAAGAATAGGCCCTTCATCTCCATATATATTGTGAACAGCAACAATACGATAAAATTACACCTTTTGCTCATTTGTAACAACAAGTGAAGTTTCACCTTCATTGCTTGACTTATGGAAAGGTTGGGACCCAAAGAAATGCTAGCACAATTTCAACAGCTCACAATTTGCGGTAGGATTTAAAGAATAAGAGATCAGATGACATGAAGGCTGGAGATGGTGGGAAACACTGTAGCAAAGTTCTAATTGACTTTCTAGTACACAAATATTAAAAACCTCATCATTTGTGGACTAATTTCACTGACTTCCATCTTAGATCTTCCACACCATGGTATTGTCTGTCCTTTAGACACGTCCTCACGAATTCTTCACTAGTATGATTCTAAAAGGCATACATGTACTTTCCGATGTTACTATCAAGTAAATCATTTTGGGTCATCAATCTGGGAGCATCATATCAGAAGCCCGCCACATGAATCAAATCCATTTGACACGTCACCTCATAGATGGTGACCTTACTGACCTACATATTTTGAATGTGAATTTATGTCTTTAGAACTTTCAATGCATGATCTTTTTGGAAACTATACAAGAAGTACAAATATGGATATATGTTGCTGACATTGGGATGCATTTACCTGTGAAATACAAATATGGATGTACATTGCAGATATGAACAATAGCAATTTGGCAAGTTACATGCCCCCAAAATCAAATTCACTACTTCCATACCACTGATGCGATGAAGTTGAACTAGAAGTTCAACCAGTGGAACAAAGCTATTGAGTGATTGTTTTTGCCTCTGTATATAGTAATGCTCTCTGATTTTTGGGTTGTATCCAGCAGTGCAAATGACTTGATTTGGTTATGAGGGCCGAAGCATGAAAAATGAGAGATTTACTAGATGGAATTAGAAGTCACTAATTTGCTAATTCTCTTGAGGGGCTATATAGGCTAAATTATGTATCCGAATGGCTAATAAGACTTGGCTGTGATACAACTTCAGAACCCTTTGATGTAATTATAATGTTGTGATGTTATGGCTGCACATTTTTCCAAAGTGGAGACTAGTTTCATTGGCATTATTGCATGAATGTTTGGTTCCTTCCCCCCTTCTGTCTGATTTTGAACAAAATAAGGTGCACAGTTCAATTGGGTATACTGTTGCATCTCATGGAAATGCTATTCTGCTACTGTTGCATCTTGAATATGTGCTTGTTTGTTTTGGATATAGTGAACCGTTCTGTTTGTAAAGTACCAATGTGACATCATGGAATGCGCAAGTGTGACAATGAATTTGTTTTTAGGGCTTTTTAATATTTTGATTGCAATAGGTGCATGATTTGGTAGAATTTATAGGATGACAAGAGTGATCAAATGGATTCACTTCTTTGTAAAGTCAGATATTATTACTCATGAGTCATTGTTCGTCATATATTCATTTTGACTTTTGGACCGTATCTCCTTTCTGCTGTGTCATGCTATACACTAGTCTTAACCGGGTCAATCAATTTGGCATCTAGATGGAAATAAAGTTGAATGTGATGTTTTTTATTGAATGCGATGTTTTTTATCTCATGTATTTATTGTATTATGCCTATAACCGAAGCTGCCAATATAAAAGAAGTGCATATACATCACTTATGTCTTTCTGAGCCTCACCAGTAGATGCTATTTGACAATGCTTGCTTTTTGATCTTTTCAGGCTTGACCTTCGAGCTGGGCGGTTTGCTTGCAGCAAACTTGAGCACCTGCGTTCCAATGTTGTTAGATAATAAAAGGATGCCTAGCTGTCTAGAGCCTTTGAGCTCAGGAGGTTCTGCCATGGTGTGCTTGTTGAGCTTGTACGTGTATGTGGTCTGCTGTCTTGTTAAATGGGACACGGATTCTGTGTATAAATGGAGACCCGTGTGCTGTTACTGAACCAGTGTCCAGTGTAAAATGTAGATTCTTCTCATACACTCGGATTGTCAAAAATACTAGCTACGTAAGCACAGCGTCACGCCGCGCTAGCCATCGTGTGGATCGAAGTGAAAGAGACGATAATTCGTGAGACGTTTTTTTAAAAAAAATTCGAGGATGCATGCGTAATTTCGAAAAAATCAAAGAGCTTTTTCGCAAAAAATCAAGGACATGCAAGGACTTGTACGTAACTAAACAAGGATCTATACATAATTTTAGGAACCGCGAGTTGCTATCGGTGAAGTGGAGGGTGTTTTCCGGGAAAAACATTTGCGAGAAACAGGGACCTGTTTGCGAGAACGAAGGACCTCTATGTGATTTTGCAAAACACAGGGGCTTTTTTGCAAAAAAAATGACATCACAGCTCCTCGGCCAGGAAGTCCCCCAATTTTAATATACGGTAGATTCATGCGTCCGTGAGCTGACGTGTTACCCTTTTTCTTTTTTTTTGAGCCGCGGCCCAAAAGAAACAAAGAAGGAGCGATACGTAGGATGGAAATGCAGCTTGCAAAGTTAATTTGCTAGCTTTCTTGTGTTATTGCCATTATATGGTTTTCACCCAGTGGAATTTAAGTTTTAAACCGTTGTGAATTGTAGGTCTGTAGGGCGGTCCTGTGACCTGCTGAGTGTCTGTCCCCCAACGCTAGGGATGCTATTAGGTACCCATTACTCTTATTTAAATCTATATTTATACTATTAGGTAGGATATAGATAAAAAATAAAATATCTATTTAAATTTAGGTATAGGGAGGATAATACTTACTTACTTATCTTTATCTATACCTATTTAAACTTAAAGTTGAGAGTGCACTTAGACTATTTATGGACTTATATTACCTATACTTAGTTATAACTTCATATAAAAACATGTGGGAGCTACATATACATTTGTACATGTCAATTTGCATAGAGTAGCTCCATGCACACATAATCATTTCCAACAAATTTCAGTTGATTTCGTAAAACTTTTGTGGTGTGAACGTGAGGTTGAAATTTTAAACGTTGAAGTTTTACAAAAGCTTCTTATAAAAGCATGTGGGGCCCGCGTATGCGTCTAGCTCTACCAATTTGCATAGAGTAGCTCCCCTACACGCAGAATCACCTTTAATAAATTTGAATTGATTTCGAAAAGCTTTTATGGTGTGAACGTAAGGTTGAAATTTCAAATATCGAAGTTTTATGAAAACATCCTTCATAAATCTTTTTGACTTAACTCCTTTTCTTTCTCCTTTACCCACAGAGTTACCCAAACCCATTGGGTATACCCTTTTTCATTTGTGTATGAATAATATCACTTTAAATGGGTATAGATAAAATTGAATATAGATTTGTGTTACCCATACCTTACCCAACGGCATCCCTACCCAACGCGGGCCAGAATTGATTGCGCCACACTCGACTCCCTTTCATACCCATCTTAGGCCGATGACATGACCACCTTCCCCAGCTGCACCACATACTTTTGGTGAGTCGATCGCATAAGTGACACTGCAATAGCTTTTTTTTAAAATCTAATTTCGATGTATGAATTTTTAATTTTAACCTCCTTCACGACCACGGAAGCAGTGACAGGCGGCACGTGTCTCCTGGCGAGCTCCCCTACCCCGGCAGGACGTGCCAAGCTAGCCGGCAATGTTAGGAGCAGACACATGCTTAATTAGTGTTAATTATGCTTAAGCTAAGCAATATCATGCTTAATTAGTGTTAATCATGCTTAAGTTAAGCAAAGTTGTATATTGTGCATGGCTACTGAGCTTGGATTACTTGGCAGGTGCTCCTACCGAGCTCTGCTTGCTCGGCACATCCTCCTGTTGAGTTAGGGGAGCTCGACAGGCACCCTTTCTTGCTGAATTGGGGTATCATGGTAGGTGACATGTTGCCTATCGCGGCTGTCGAGCTTAGGGAGGAGCTAGAATTTATAAAAACGGACGCTCAAAGGCTTTTTTTAAAAAAAAGCAGCTATAGTGCTAGATATGCGAAGGATTCATGTCTCGTTGCCTGCAGGGCTGCATCCTCTCTTCTTTAGCTGTTCGATGACCTGTGTGCTTCTGGATCATGTAGCCGCTAGCTCCTTGCTTGATCCCTACGCTTTTTATTTCCTACTTTCGATTATATCCCCCGCTTGCTCATAGTTGTAGAAACAAACACCCAAAACGTTTCAAAATGATTTTGAATTTTTCTTGAGTTTAGTTTGAATTTGAAAACCTTCCCAATTTGGAAGATTTTAGCATTTTTTTTGTTTTCCCTATTTGGCTATTCGCCTTGCCTGGTCGCTGGCACCTTCTCAAAAGCTGCCTTTACCCTACTCTCCCCCTCCACCTGAATCCTCCCTGTTTGTCGCAGCCACGGCTGTTGTTACCGGTGCCGCCACAGCCATACCCTCGCCTACCATGCGCTGACATCGTCCTTAATTGAATCCCTGACTGCACGCTAGAACAACCAGGATGGAATTCACTGTTGTCACCTCAACCTCTCTCACAGACGACATGTCACACCAAAATCTTCACCGTTGCAACTCACTGATTAAGGAAGCACCAAGGTCGAGTTGCCACGGAGCCTATCGACCACCCTGCAGCCACTGCTGAACCCAATCGAAGGCTCTCGTGCCATCTCTCATCGACCACGTGCCACCACCTGAGCGGAGCCTCTACTACTCCCCACTGCCTTACCGAGGCTATGAAAGTCGTGCCATGCCTCCTACTAACCCACATTAGCAACCACTACTCTCCTCCCTTAATGCCAGTCAATTTTTGCTACCGTCCTCTCCAACCATCGGTGAGCCAAAACTCTCACTTGCCATCTACCTCCATCATTTCCCAATTGCCTCTGCTAGTAACACCGCCAAGATTCTAGAAACTCAACCCTAGCCTCTCCTTAGCATTTCCAAACCCATAGCCCATCGGCGACCATCTTCTCCACTTGACTGTGCCACCTCGTCGTTAGGGATGCAAACGGGTCGGGTTAATCCCGACCGATCCGGCACCGAATCCGATTGGTACCGAATCCGGAGAAAAAATATGGGTTAGGATATGGTAACAACAATATCCGTCCGAATACGATACGTCTTCAAGTTTGATTTCAGGTTAGTGCTACTATTTGACATTTCATTTTCTTTTGCAATGGTAAAATAAAATCTTCCACATCAGCTATTAAATAGTAACATCAAGTTCTTGACAGTACGTCATCCTACTCCATTTGCTGTATTGCATGCATTCCTTACAAACAAGTAGGGGTGCAAATGGGTCGGGTTAATCCCGATCGATCCGGCACCGAATCCGATTGGTACCGAATCCGGAGAAAAAATATGGGTTAGGATACGGTAACAACAATATCCGTCCGAATCCGACCCGTTTGCACCCCTACTCGTCGTGGACAGCCCTCCACAAAGCCCTAGAGCCCAAGCCATCACAGCCATAGCCTTCCTCTTGTTCCAGAGAGGCTTAAACTACCCTTGTCTTCACCAATTAGCCCTCCTATAACTTATGTGCCATGGTCGAACACCATAGAGCCTCTCTCGCCATCGACCTTCTACAGTGAGCCCTGCCCATCAAAAGCCCTAAAATGGAAAGTCCTCACCTCACAGACCCCAGTCATGCATCGGAGATCACCACCGGTGCTACAATTTGTCGCCATCATAATTTATCGCTCAGGAAGCATTGTAGCACCGAGGGAGAAAGACGATGACTGTTCCCAGCAGGCCATGGGCTGCACAGTAGTGGCCCAACACACCAAAGCCATCCCAGGGTGAACCATTACTGTAGCATACTATTTATGCAACCCAACCCATTACTGCTAATGATCCGTTACTGATTTCAGCTCGATACGTAGTGAACAGTTAAACCCATTACTATTTAAATCCCAACTATCATTGTTCCAAAACCCGATCCACTACGAATAGTGTTAACCTGATACTGTTCACAAAAACCTAATAGGCATATTTATACTCATTTTGACCACTTTGACCCCTGTGGACCCCACTTTCAACTTTGTTTAGCCTAAATCGACTCCGATAAAACCAAAACCAAGCCAAGTTCGTCATGGTATCCTAGCCCTATTAACAGCCCAAATTGATATTGTTCCAATCCAAAATTGGTACTGTTCTATGCCTGTTACTATTCATAGAAACCTGTTTTGTTGGAAATATGCCCTAGAGGCAATCATAGAGATGATGATATTTCGTTGTATCCATGATTTAATAAATGTTCCTTGAATATTGCTTTTGTGTTGATTAACAAGTACGTGACTTGTTTGTGAAACTCTTTACTTATATGGTTATTCTAAAGTTGTCCCTAGTCGGAGTTCATGTGAGGACACACGTGAATGATGGATTAGCACATGTATCGGTTGATGACCATGTTTCACAGGTCATAGACATGGAGATGTCAAACCAATAATGTGGACACATGTTTAGAACATGGGGTTGGACCGACCCAACATGAGACATAGCTATTATACTTATGATTCTCTCTACACAATGTGTACGCCTTGTCCTTAGACCTGAGATTGTCGCATGTACTTGAGATGTGAATCGACCTACTTAGGGGCTATCAAACGCTACTCCGTAACTGGGTAGTTATAAAGATAGCTTTCGGGTTTGTCATGAAGCATGCTGCGAGGCATGGTCAGTCGAGATGGGATTTGCCCCTCTCTACCTGAGAGAGATATCTCTGGGCCCCTCGAGTGATTGGATCCAGAAATGCATGGCCATGCTACTTAAGGTTAAGAGTTAACCTAGTAAGGGATTTCGAATCACAGGATCGAGAAAGACTGGTCAGCTTGGAGCTCGACCGAATATCGTGAGACAAAAGGATTGGCATGTACATAACGTTGTGATGGTTCGTCCGATATGATCTTTATGTGCGTTTAGGAGTTGGCACGTCTTGCTAGAGGCCGCTACCAACTATTGACCGAGTAGGTATACTCGCGTCATGTCTAAACATACGTGAACCTATAGGGTCACACACTTAAGGGCTGAAGCCTAATTCGGATTGGATCCGAGTTAGATTGTGTATTGAGTCCTAATGGGCCTCTATTCGTAGAAGCCCATTGTAAGGACGTCTATAAAAGGAGGGCAAGGGCGCACAGGGTTGGGGAGAGAGGTTTTCGTGACATCCTCAAACCCTGGCCGCCACCCCTCCCATGCCCTGGTCGCTCGCGCGGATCTAGTAATCCGGCGTGCGTCGCTTCCTCCCGTACGTGTGGATACTTTTGGCGGCGCTGCATCTGTAGCGTTTGGACGAACCGCAATAGAGGAGTTGTACGTGGGACGCTGCGACGTGGATGAGGAAGTAGTACGACTACTCTGCTCCGACGTGCTGCATCAACTTAGTACGACTACTCTGCCCCGACGTGCTGCATCATTCCGCACCTGCGCGTCTAGTGGTAAGACCGTGATCTATAACTGCAGTGATCTTGGTTTACGGGTAGAAATTTTAATTTGCGCTAGTGTAGCCTACCCGTAGCACTTCATGTTTAACACAAATATACCCATTTCAACCTCTTGAGCCCATTTAATCTATTTTCAACTCTGTTCAGCCAAACCAAGCATCACTTAAACCCTATTCGCTCAAAATCCTTTTTCTTATGTCTTTGGTGGTTGTTTTGGGCCTGTTTATATTGGCTTCTGCTTCTACAAGCTGAAGCCAATATGAACACCTCAGCTTTTATAAGCCACTTCTATCAGTCACTACTACTCATTAGTCACTACAATATACACTTTCATATATTGTAATGTACTTTGTATTTTATTATATCACAATTTCATAAGTCGCATGGCAGTCCAAATATTGTATGTCTTTTGTTGTTCCGTCTTTCTTACATAATGCACTATTATTCATCAGCCACTTCTATCAGTCACTATTATTCATCAGCCGCAATCAAAAGCTATCAGCAGAAGCCAATATGAACATGCCGTATTTTGTTCCCAAGTTGCATTCTGCAAAGTGGAAACTCATTTGTATTCATTTTTCCACGCTAGTATCCGGATCCAACAAGTTGATTAACTGAAGAGCTACAGGAGCAATTAAAGCAGTCGGTGTCCAACCTGAAGCCTACAGTAAAATAATCACGGATTGGATAAGAAGGTAAGTCTTTATAATTGATCATATTGAGCCTAGTTTTCAAATACAATATTTTGCTTTCAAATATAAGTGCATGTTTGCCACTACTATTTATGTAGATTGTCTAGTTACACCATACAATTGATATATTTTACTTTCCTTCATTGATGATACCTTTCTCTTATCACCATAGGATACTCATAATAGTAATATCACTAGATTATGGTTGTGCTTAGATATTATTTACTGGTAAAGTCAAATACAATATGAATATTGCCAACAGAATCTTGAAACATGATAATGGTAATGTGGGTTACCATTGAAATATAGAGAATGTTTTATAAAATAGTGGAGACTTGGACAAGTGGTTGGTATGAGACTGGTGCAGGGATGACACCAGGTTTGAATATGTTGGTCACTTGGGTCGATTAAGGACCGAATCCGTGTGCGCTTATTTCTACACCCAGCCGTACAATCACAAGTCTAGTATGGGATGAATCTGGCCAATTAATTTGCTTGGTTTTAGTATGGACTCTAGGCCCTTGTAACAAAGTTGAAAATGCCCCGTGCAGTCATTGCCTGGGTAAAAATGATGAGAGTGAACCTATAGGGGTCACTGCCTGGGAGGGACACGAAAGGTCCCTACCCTTGGAGAGTGCACTCGACTGATGAGCTAACAACAGGGTTCCTTAGTGCTGAGGGTTAAACCTTTAGAGCAGGAAAAAGCATCAGAATTATGCATTGTAAATACCTTGTTATGATTTCTCAGTTGCACACATATGGAAGCGTGTGATAGCCAACACTATGTGATAATAATACCTTATGGGTAAAGTTGTATACCTTTGCAGAGTGTTATAATCTATTCGAATAGTTGTGCCCCCCAAGTCATGGATGAAGTATGAAAATACCATAGTGTGTAGTTTTCACAAAATAGTTACTAGTTAATGGTGCTTATGGACATGGTATGGTGGTACGAAAATGAATATAGATTAATGTCCATAGACTAGACATGGTAAGTAACTGCGAGGAGAGTTACTCCCACAAAGTCAATTAAAATAGGGCATTTTGCTTTTAGTTAAAAACGACTAAGGCATAGATTAGGAAACTAGCTATAATATGATATTTGTTAAATTAGCTTCATACTAAAGAAACATAATGCCATTATTTGATTAAGTCTTATATATAGATAATAGCCCTATAAATGCATTATATTATAGGGACTTGTTAAGTATATAGTGTATTCAATCTTACTTATTTTTACTAGAACAGTCACCGTAAGAAGAAATGATGCTTCAAATTTTCGTGATAGGGTCATGACCGCACTCAAGTGTTCGTGTGGGAATTTCTTCGATTCTTCTGAATGTAAGTTAAGTCTTAGGCTTAGATGCTTGTAAAGTTACTAAATTTAACTTTAGGTCATGTTTTAAACCAAACTATTATTTTTTAAATAATCATTAGAAGGTATGATACTGTTTTTATCTGTAATTAAACTTTTAGGCTATTATGAAAAATATGACGGATCTATTCCGAAAATATGTTCATCAAATAAACACTTCCATTTCAATCTTTGCTCCCTTCCTTGGGATAGGACAGGTGTGTGCTTTTGAGTCTAGGCACGGAAAGTTTGCGTCGCGATCCACGGAGGCACGACCACCTCAACTGTCAACATAGCCGCTAATAACTAGATTCGGCCAGGGCCAGACGCAGATAGATGCTATCAGGTGAAGCGACGGCGACCGAGCAAGACGACGTGACCTCGAAGGACTCTCTTGATTGCTTGGAATGCGAAGAGACCTATTCATAAAACTTACAAGATAATTATGGGTACTCAACCTTGTCATGTGATATTTAAATGGATCTGAAAAACTTTATGCCAATCAAGACACAAAGTTTTCTTGATGAGTGATTCAATGTTTTCCCTTCTATTGTAACGTGCACTAATCTTGATGTATTTAAAAAATAAATAGTTAAAATTAATTCTTAAATATACATCAATATTGGTGTAATTCACTGTATCCTTGATGCCTCGAAGTATCTCTCTATTTTCCTTTGGTTGCTCTTCGAGGCCCGACTGAAAACAAACAACTTAGGCCCTGTTTGGAATGCGGGAATTTTTCCCGATTCCTGCGGGAATTGAACTGTTTCCTGCAAAATTCCTGTAAAATTCCTGTGAAATTCCTCTGTTCCAAACAGACCCTTACTTCAGGAAGAATCGAGTATTTGAAGATTATACTTGTGTCCTTTGTCAAATTGTCAGCAAGGAGTTGAAGAAACGCTACATCGTTTGTTTTTGCACTTTGCAATGTCCTTTCCCTCAAAAGTTCTTGGGATTTGCTGTGCCCTTTCAGGCAACCCGGGGTTTCAACTTTGGAGGGTTTAAAGGACGTCAAGGTGTCTCTGAACATTTGTTTTGCAATGGATATTATCATATTGGCACGCTGCAATTTATGGATCATCAGAACCAAGGAAAATCGTATTAGCAAAATTTTGTCGGTTACCGGCTTTATCAGCAGGGCTGTAAAATATTGTATCACACAAAAAATTTTGGATTCATCAAAATTCACATAAAAATTTAGAAAAATTTCAAATTTCAATTCAAAAATTTTGAACAAAAAATTCTAAAATTTCCGGTAACCGCCGGTTTCCCTCTCCGATAATTTCTTTGAGTCGAAATAATTTTCCCTAGGTCCTACTGTTACTTAAGAAAAAAAAAGAACTCTCTTGATAACGACGTCGGTCGTGTTGGCCGGGCGGCGGATCGTCCGATGAGCCATGAGGCACCGCGGCGTGCAATCGCGGCGGCGTTTGTCGCGGCCTCCGTCTTCTCCCTTGAGTTCACCGCCCCCACGCGTCCCCTTCTCGTCGTCGCCGTCCGCCCGCTGCACGGGTTGTGCTTCAATTTCCAGGTGGCACAAGGACTTCCTGAGAGGCTCCAAATGATACGTGGATGAGGCGGTGCAATCTTGCATACGGGCCCTTCAAAGACTCTCAATTTAGACGCGTTCTCGTGGGAAACGTATGTCTTGCATCTGCACTATGTTTTGATTTGGCCACCAGGAATGACAATTCGAGTTCACTCGGAGCAAACAAAAAAATACAAGGAATTTTTTTATAGGGTTTTAATCCTATAGAAACTTTTTCTGTATGTTTCTTTGGAACAAATGGACGCCTAAATGTCCTATGGGAATCTTCTCATTTCTACATATTTTGGAGGAAAGCAAATATTTGCTCGAACCTCATGGTCATGGAACCTCAAGTGAACCTTTGAGGCTTTTTCGGGACATGTGTTGTAACTTTAGAACTTTAATCCTCTCTGAAATGGGTAGAGCTCTTGCCGTCCGGTTTAAAACGACGAGTGGACGATAACTACAACGGTGTATTTAAAACTATAATTATGGGTGGCTCATCAAAATTGCTACTGATTTCGAGATATATCAACTGCTCATGCCATCATTATTTTGGAACACATCAAGCACATTCTACTCTACTAGAATTGATAAAGATTCATTTTACAGCGCAATGATACCTTACAAGTCCTATATATGGTTATTACTAGGGATGTAGACAGATCAAATACGAACGGATAATATTTCTATCATATTTGTTTTCGTATTTTTTTCTCGGATGCGGATACGAATACGGATATCTCGGATATAAATACAAATACGAATAATATCGAATACAGATATGGAGCGAATACAAATCGAAACGAATACGGTCACGAATATTTATAGGGACATGAAAACCCCTTAAACTATACATCCAAAATCAATAAAAACACATAAATAGTTTATCTTGTCAAAATATTAATGAAATCTAAACAAACATAAATATTTTTTATCCACAATAGTCATATCATTGTACAAATTTTAAATCTTTAAATGGTAGTTAATTTTTTTTCTGAAGTCCTAAATAATTCTTAATGGATTTCTATCATTTACATGTGATTAATAAATTAATTAAGAATTTAAATTTGCATCAAAATAATTTAAACGGTAGTACATCAATTTGATCGGTACAAATTTTAATCTACCAATAATACTAAATTTATTTTTAATAAATATAAATATTTGCTAGTGGGTTGGTGGCAGGGGAGATGAGAGAGGCTGGCTTGGGCTGGGTAATGTTGGGCTGAAATCTCGGATATCCGGATCCGTATTATCCGGATAATCCTTATTCGCATTTGCCAGATATCAGGCCTACTGTATTCGTATTCATTTCCGACAAAAAATCCGTATTTTTCCTATCCGAGAATTATCCGAACAAAATCCGATCTGACACAATCCGTATTCGTTTTCATTTGGATCGGTCGGAAACTATCTGATCCATTTTCACCCCTAGTTATTACATAGTCTCACGTGACATTGGTTAGCGATTATTCCTGTGGTTTCACAATATATGCCCACAACTCTTCATGCGCACATACCACAAAAACACTAAATCTAAAAAAGTTAATAAAAAATAACTATACATACCATATTAAATTACATACCACAACCATTGAACCTCTTTTAAAGCATTTAAGTAAGAACAGAGAGTGTATAATTGCAGTAACTATATTCTTGATTTCCACAATAAACAAATATTTTAAAACTAAAACTTTTTGGACCGTAGACAATTATAGTGAAACAGATACAGAGGAGTGCAAGCTAATCGAGACATAGTATTAGGAGTTTTTGGCCGAAATGGCAGTATTTGACGTGCGATTAGGAAAAATAACAGTCATTGCGCAGAATTTGTAAAAATAGCGTTTCCACCGCACGGTCACTGCGTGGGAGTGATGGACGCCTGACACATAAGCAATGCCACATGGTGCCCATGCGGAGGAGCCCAAACTGCACGCCATTGTGCAGTGGGCACTGTAGCACCCACGGTGGCCATGCAGCGGCACTGTAGCAATTTTCAGAAAAAATTATTTAAATATATTTTTTGTATGAAATTTTAAATATAGCAAATGAACTTCAAAAAATATAAATTTTTTGTGGAGCTCCTGGCATAGTGTATTTACTTGTGCAATATTTCTATGATTTTATCCGCTTTGAATTTTCTCAAAATTTATTTAAATATACTATTTGTAGGAATTTTTTAATATAGCAAATGAGGTCCAATCATTATGAATTTTTTTTGAAGGCTCCGGACTTAATTATGTAATTTTTAGAATATTATATATTCTAAAATAGTCATTTTCACACAGTAGCTCCTACTTTAGTTTGTTCACTACCATTCTTAAAAAAGGTGACTATTTTGAAATATATATAATTTTGAAAAAGTTCCACAATTAAGTATACTACATAAAGAGCCTTCAAAAAATCCATAATATTTGGACCTCATTTTCTATGTTAAAAAATTCAACAAATAGTATATTAAATAAATTTTAAAGAAAAATTTAGAATGGATAAAATTATAAAAAAATTATACAAACAAGTACACTATGTCGGCAAGCTCTACAAAAAAATTATAAGTTTTGGAGTTCATTTGCTATATTTAAAAAATCCTAAAATATATACTTAAATGGATTTTCCTAATAATTGTTACAGTGCATGCGCAGTGCTACAGTACTGTTGCAGTGGCAGTGCGGTGTTGCCTCCACCGCACGGTGGACGTATGGTTTTGGCTAATCCGCACTATCATTGTGCGGCATTGCGTATGTGTCGGCTGTCTGTCACTCCCACACGATGATTGTACAGTAAAGACACTATTTTTATAAATTTTATATGACGATTATCATTTTTACTAATTGTACGTCACATACTACCATTCCGGCCAAAGATTCCAGCATTAGCAGTACACTGGTACGGCATCCCTAACCTCGTGCAAACGAGCGCACCCCTGCAATTAACAAACTCTCCAAGGGCGCACGCAAAAAAAAGTAGCAGCGACCAACACCAAACACTCCCTTCCCCTCTTAAACCCCCCGAAAATTCCAAAACTAGCGCACCTTTCCCTCCTCGCCGCTCGCTCGCTAGCTCCCCGCAGCAAGCCAAACGAAACGACGAAGCCAAGAAGGTCAGCCATGCGGCGGCCGCGCCGCGCCGGCGGGCTCCGGTCGCTGCTGCTGCTCCTCCCCTTCGCCGCCCTCCTCTCAGTCGCCACCTTCTCCCTCCACTCCCACGACCGCCTCGGCCCCACCGCTGTCACCGTCACCACCGACACCGCGCAGCTCTCCTCCTCCTCGACCCACCGGCTGGCCATATCCAGCCTTGACCTCCGCGCGCTCAACGCCACCGCGCCGCTCCACGCGGCGGCCGTCCGAGCGTTCCGCTCCGGCGGCCGCCTCCTCCGCGACGTCCTATCCGTCTCCGCCTCCGCGGTGCCGCCCGCGAGGAGCCCCGCCCCGCCCAGGTGCCCGCCCTCCGTCGTGCGGTCCGGCGCGCAGCTCCTCGGCGCGGGCAATGTCCTCAGCCTGCCCTGCGGGCTGGCGCTGGGGTCCCACGTCACGGTGGTGGCCTCGCCGCGGCGGGCGGCCGGTAACGCCGTCGCGCAGTTCGCGGTGGAGCTGCGGGGCGCAGGGGACGGGGACGCGGCGTCGACGATCCTCCACTTCAACCCGCGCCTCCGGGGGGACTGGAGCGGCCGGCCGGTGATCGAGCAGAACACCCGCTTCCGCGGCCAGTGGGGCCCCGCGCTCCGGTGCGAGGGCTGGCCGTCGCTCCCCGATGAGGAAACCGGTGCGTGCTTTCGTCCTTTCCTTGGTGTACTAGCACTTTTCACCTTCAATATTCACTTCGTGATTCCACGGTGATATATATTGTAGAGTAGTAGTACATGAACAGGAGGATCAACGCAGTAATTACCAACCAATCTATGGGGAGCTCTAGCTGCTGCTGCTGCTACTACTACTACTAGTACTGCTACATAGTAGTATGTGATGGCAATTAACCGAGTGGCTTGCATTTAGTGCCATGTTTCGCGGTTGGTGCTAATCTGATTGTGGTTTGGTCGTACTACGTTTGGTGGGCAAAAGGCTCCTCCAGCTTTTGGCCTTTGGCAAGTGTCAATGATTAGTAGCTTTTGTCCTGTGTGGTTAATTGTTTATAATCTGATGGTATTAATGGATCGTGAGAGAAAGGAACTATTCAAAAAAGAGAAGTGTCATCACTCACCATGTTTGATAATTGTACTACTTAAGCTACTGATCTTGATCCTTGGCCCTTGGCATTAATGGACACCATGCCATTTCAACATTTCCAAAGATACCAAGAGAGGAGAAATATGAATGTTCTTCAAGCTTTCAGGACTTAGGAGTGATGTAGGGATTTTTCTCTGGATGCCTTACAAGAGTGAAACAAGATCCTTTGGTTCATGCATGGCTGTTGGATCAATCATTCACTCCACATATTTTGACAGATGAATGTGCCTAAGAGCGTGTTGCTGTTACTGCCAAACCTATTTCGTCCTTGACAATGATAAGATTTCTTTCATTTAGTCTATGTTTTGATAAAAAGAAGACTTGCATCCCTGCCTCATTGGTGTTGAGGACCCATGTAGACACATGGTATTTTGTTGGAGTCCTATTGCATCATATGAAAAGGAGCTGAACCTCCCAATTCAAGTTTTGTACGCTGAGAACTCACTAGTGTAACCAAGACTAACTAACTACATGGGTGAACAGCAGTGGATACCAACAAGATTTCATGGCTCATGGCACCAATTTCCTGGTTGTACTTTGGTAACTGAAAAAGGACTTAGTCACTTAGAGGAGACAATTCTTTCTATGAAAATGCTTCCCCACTTCTCCACAATTCGAATATATTTGCATGGTTCCAATGGGACATCCATACGATAATCTGATGGTAACTTCTTTAGAAATGTTATAGGGATAATGATAATGTTTTCACTGAAAAGTTTAAGCTGAGAAGTATTAACATGGTGCTTTAGTTAATCTGGTGATCATCCCCAGATTTTCTTATATTTCTTGTGTGTGGTGCAGTTGATGGATCGGTGAAATGTGAGCAATGGGCTGGGAACGCTGGTGGCACATTCGAGGAGTTGAAGAGGATGTGGTTGTTTAACCGTGTTGCGGGACAGAGGAGCAGAGATTTGGTAGATTGGCCTTACCCTTTTGTGGAGGAAGAATTGTTTGTTCTAACACTAAGCGCCGGTTTAGAAGGTTATCATGTTCAAGTTGATGGGAGGCATGTCACATCTTTTCCTTATCGTGTTGTAAGTTGTTCTTCCTTTCACAACCATCCTATGATGCAAGTTTTCTGTTTCCGAGAGAGTGCTTCTATACTTTCTAACTGAAAACTGTATACATTTTGGTATGGTTGGAATTAGATTAGCGTCTCAATTGATTTAATGTATGTGCGTCTTTTTAGGAAGCATAGCAGCTCCTTCCCACTGTAATTTTGGTAAGGTTGTCTGATGTGTCAATGCATTACTTTTGTTCTTTCAAGGGCTTTATTCTTGAGGACGCCGCTATCTTGTCAGTGAATGGTGATATCGACGTTGAATCAATAGTTGCAGGTTCATTACCCACGGCTCATCCTAACAATGTACAAATAAATATGGAGTTGCTGACCGAACTGAAAGCCCCTCCTCCTGAAGAACCTGTAGAACTGTTCATAGGCATTCTTTCAGCAGGAAGTCACTTCACCGAACGCATGGCTGTGAGGAGATCATGGATGTCTTCAGTACGAAATTCATCTAGCACTATGGCTCGTTTTTTTGTTGCCTTGGTAAGTCAAAGTCTTACCATTTAATTTTGCTAGTTTTCTTGTTCATATGAAGAGATACATGACTGACAAATGTTTTAGGGCAGAATGGAAGAAAGGACGTGAATGAAGATTTGAAGAAAGAGGCAGATTTCTTCAGGGACATTGTCATTGTGCCTTTCGTGGATAGCTACGATCTGGTTGTTCTGAAGACTGTTGCCATTTGCGAGTATGCGGTACGTAGCACAAGGATGGATATTAAATAACCACATTGTATGAGTATTTCAAGTATCTTTCTGAAAGTTCTTATACATGGCACCTGTCATTTTTTATTTTACTTTGTCCATGGAAGGCTCGTGTTGTTTCTGCGAATTACGTCATGAAGTGTGACGATGATACCTTTGTTAGACTTGATTCGGTGATGGCTGAAGTCAAGAAAATCCCAGATGGTAAAAGCTTCTATTTGGGGAACATGAACTACTACCACAGACCACTTCGAGAAGGAAAATGGGCTGTCTCATATGAGGTCAAGTGGTGAACCACCACAAATGTTTTCCTGTTTTTTAAAATGTCATCAGCAAATGTTATCTTCAATATACACAAACTGATTGTTACTCCACTTTTATGTCTATTGATCAAAAGCAGTGAAATGCTCCCATGAAATTTATAATGACAAAGAATATCTATAAGAAGGATAAATCAAATTACTTGTTTGTGAAGAGCACAGGGCAGCTGCATTCAATTTCATTAGAAAGAAGAAATTTAACTATTAGTACTAACTTTTGTTGACTGAGTCAGTTGCAAAAGTTTGCCATTTTCATAAACAGCTTATTGTGACTCTATTAGTACTACGGTTCCTGAACTTAACAAAAAAAATGCTCTGTTCTTGTTCTTAATGTGGACAACACATCATTTCAACATGGTGACTGTCACTTCATGAGCACCACAAGAGCAATATCTGTTGTCCACATGAATATGTTATTGTCTCATGTAATCATGTTTGCTAATCGCATGTCGTTAGTGCAACTGTTTGGTGCACCATGATTGAGTTTGCCCTGTGCCCGTTGAATTCTTTTGTAATATTCTCCATTCAAATTCCAGGAGTGGCCCAGAGAAGCGTACCCACCCTATGCCAATGGTCCTGGCTACGTTGTTTCTTCTGACATTGCAAACTTCGTTGTATCTGAAATGGACAAGGGCAGACTGAATGTAAGCACTCTCCACTTACCATCTACCCATTCTTTGTGTTCATTTCACATCAAGTGGCAGAGGATATTATACAGTTACAATGTCTGCATATCACATTCCACAAAAGTAATCAAGAACCACCTGAAATTTGGTGCCCTTTTCGTAAAAACAGAAAAGGCATGAACCCAATCATGCCTAGGCTGAAAAGATAGCCATATCAAAAGCCAAAAGTTGTATCCATCACCATGGCAGTGCTGTGTGCACGGGTGGTTAAATGATTGCATTGCAATATGGCTTTGCTGCAGCTGTTCAAGATGGAGGATGTGAGCATGGGCATGTGGGTGGGACAGTTCAACGGCACGGCGAAGGCCGTCGAGTACATCCACAGCTTCAAGTTCTGCCAGTTCGGCTGCGTCGACGACTACCTCACTGCGCACTACCAGTCGCCGGGGCAGATGGTGTGCCTCTGGGAGAAGCTGGGGCAAGGGAAGCCGCAGTGCTGCAACGCAAGATGACACGAAGCTCTGAAAGCTCACTTTAGTTCAGCTCTACCCTTGGATAAATCAGCACAGTTTTCAGGAGAAACTGAACCTGATAAGTTCCTTCTACCGCATCACATGTACAGAGGAGGGTATAGAGCTTTTTTTTACTCACTGGAAGCAGTGGTAAACACATATCAATCCATCATATCAACAGGTAACTTATACTACATATCAGTAACATAGTACTCGGCCTTCATAGGGTCTGGTCTGTTCATATTAGCTTATGATTCTGATTTCTATTTCTAGAAGCAAAAGCTAATGTGAACGTCCCAACTTCTATAAACCACATTTATTAGTTACTACTATTCATCAGTTACTATTATTCATCAGCCATTATTTTTCGCTTTCACATGTTGTAATATACTTTTTATTTTATTATATCACAATTCCATAAGTCGCATGACGGTTCGAATGTTGTAGCGCCTTTCGTTGTATCGTCTTTTTTACATAACACACTACTATTTATCAGCCGTTTTTATCAATCACTTCTTTCAGTCACTACTATTCATTAGTCACAGCTAAAAGCCATCATAAAAAAACCAATATGAATATACCCTAATCACGTATCTCCGGCACATGTGTATCACGTGCACCGTCTTCTTCTCTGTTTATTTTTCCCTCCTTATGAGCATGCTCCCTTTAGTCCACAAATAACACTGATCGTTTTTGGCATCAAGCTGATATTAAACCCCAGATTGGAAGGTCTGCAAAATTAGGCCAGTACTGCAGCATCTTCATTTGAAATGCAATGAGCTAGAGTGGGGCGGCAACATGTTGTGACAAAAGGCGGGCATGCCGACTGTTCGGCCTGGCCAGCCATGTTGGCCCTACTAACATGCGTTCTTGTCTGGTTTGCGCGGCGTCTTGTCTGTGTCTTCGTCTCTGCCTTCCTCTGCTGCCGCTGTATAGTTTCTCTGCGGCTACTCGTTCCCAGGTAACCCTAGTTAATCTTTGGGTTAATTTCAGTTAGACGCGTAGCCTTCTCGTTCCCAACTCCCTAGTAACTGGACACTTTGCTTGAGCCTTGCTGCTAGCTCCTTGGCAGCCCTGCTCAAAAGAGCTTTTTTTAAGTGATTTATGGCTGAAAAATATTGTAGCTGGTTGAAAAAATATTATAGTTGATGGAGACTTATTTAGCATAATTAAACTTAAAAAAATTAAAAATAAAAAACATGTTAGCCTATCATGTATAATGCAAACAAATATGAGAAAAAAAGAACCGACAAAAAAGATAAAAAAGCCAAAAGTATAGAAAAAGACGAAATTTATGAATAATGCAAAATAAACTAGAAGTTTAAGCCGAAACGAGCGGGGCCTAACCAGATGAGCGCATCTACAATATCCACGTGTTATGTTTAGATTGTTGACCAGAATATCCTAGCTTCTATGATTCTATCCGATAAGAGTTATAAAAATCAGGGGGGGAACACTTCTCGGTTTGAGAATCGTAAGAACAAGAAATAAGGCTGAGAGCATTGCTTGCTCTTGTGTATACTACTAGAGTACTGGCGAATGAAATCATTTGCTCCTTTCACATATTGATGCTTTCCTCCCAACACATGAAAGCAACATTAAAGAAAGGCATAAGGTTTGCCTTCACGTCCTGATTGCTTTACTTAATGTAATTACACTTGCCTCCTCCCCAGTTAAGTAGTGTAGTACTAGTAGTCTTTAATCTGGCATTCTTTGCCAGCTTACTTTTGCTGACTTCTTTACTTCAGTATGTATGGTCAAAGAAGTTCACGTTCTCATCAGCTCATCACGTTTACCTGAAGCTGGGGCAGGTCTACTGATCGCCCGCGTCTTTGTACGCAGTATAGACGAGTGGTATAGTGAAAACCTAGACGTAAATGTGGCCATGTTAGAATGAAGAATTCCTTTGGAATTTCACAGGGAGTGGGATAATTCTCGTAGGAATTCTAAGAACTTGTATGTTCCAAACAATGCCCTGGTACTTACTTTGCCGATAGATTTGATATCTAGCGCAAAGTGCAAACTATCTTTATAATACGGAGTACAATGAAGAACAAGACTTCTTCTGAAAATACTACTAGGGGGAGTATTCCGTATGTCCAATTCGCAGAAAGATTTCTTGAAGCTAGGAGCCAGAGCCGTCCTACAACTCTAGCTACTTGAGTTGAGTGCCCTTTTCTGTGGCCTCCCGGCCAACGTGTTTCAGTTCTATTTATTTCGGTTTATTTTTTACCTATTAGTAATGTAGTTAGTTTATTTTACTTTATAATTATTGGTAACTTTTTAGTGTAATTAAATTTAAAAAATTAAAAATGACAAAAAATATATTAGCTTATCACAGACAATATCAAGGAATACGGAAAAAAGAAAAAGCAAAAAGCCCAAAAATAGCTAATAAGCAAGAAAAAGATGAAATTAAGAAATAGTGAACTAGAAGCTAAAAACCAAAAGCTGAAGCCAGAACGACGGGTTTAATTTGAAGTTCCAGTATTGGGGAAGATCAATTCAGGGGGGAAAAAGGGGTAATGGCGCCAATGCGTGATCAATCAAAATCCCGGTCAGAATACAAGCAAATTCTAAACAGGATCAGCTAAACCAAACAAAATGGGCATATATTAGGCATAGCTGACTAGCTTTGGCACCATGAACTACATCATTACAAATATCTGGTAAATGCCTTCCCTGATGCAACAGTTGTTTATAGCTGTGGTTCCAACTTTTGGCAAGGGAAAAGGGCAGAGGGAAACAGTCTTTGATTTACTGTGCTGGCTGGTCCATGGTGCCACAGGCTCTCTCTCTCTCTCTCTCTGTCAGGTCCCATCTTTTTTCCTCAATTCAAATTTTCTACTGTTCTGTCCTCCAACTCTAGTGATAGAGTAGAATCATGGGGAAAAAAAGAAAGAAAAGAAGAGCTACTGGCAAACATAAAATTCTCTGCATGCTTAGGTCGTTTTCTGCCGATCCAACAGGCTGCCACATTCTGTCTTGTGCTCCATGTTATACAGTACTTAATTTTTTTAGTGATTCCGTACGAAATGGGAATGTGGAGATAGAGCCCACAGGCCACAGCTCACTGGAGCTCTCTGTTTTTTATACTGTTCTTCTGGTATGCACCATGCAAGGTCCGCGCATTTTTGGCTACTGGTTTGGGGAGCTACTCACGCTCCCCAAACCAGCCATAAGCTGTCCCCTTCTCTCTCCAACATGATTGGATTCTCTGTATCAGACACCTTAAGGGGACCGTATATAGGTCGACGAGATGCAAAAGTAGTTGCAGAGATACCACACGAGCACGCACAGTGCAACTAGTAATTCCATACAATTGTACATGAAGACACGGTCAATTATATATTGGCTATTTATATAGAGACATAGCACGGTGGTCTCAATAGAATCCTGTTCTTTTTTTACTTTAGCTTAAGACTGTGGAATAGCTTTAGGCTGTTCGTGAGTGTAAAGTACGGAGTAAGAGAAACTCGTATGTTGTTTTGGCCGATATAAATAAAGTTATTACAATGTATACTATAATGAACTTGTAAACTCCGTCTTAAAAAACACTTTGTTAAAAAATTAGTTACCGTAAAAAAGCTAAAAAATCGTTTTTAAAAGCTGACAAGAATAGGTCCAACATCAGTTGAACTCAGATCTCTCTTTATACAATAATCTCTTAAGGAGCATACTCTCGACAAATATCTCTTCTCTACATACTCCTTATATTAAGCCTGTGAGGATTCTCGGCCTCCCCAATGCCACGTCACGTTTTTTGCAAAAAAAAAACCTTTGCTTTTGTAAAATATAATGTAATCTCAGAATCGGCGGCCTCCTAGCCCGTCCACGTCATCCGGTTTGCAAACGAGCCCTCCGAATTGGCCGAAATCGTTCTGACGCCTTTCATTCGCTGCTGTCCGTTTGATCGCCCCACCACAAGATCTGTTGCCTCAGCGCCCAGCTCCGTGTGTTCTCGTGAATCTTCGCATCGCTTTCCTCGTGGCGCGTCACTTTCCTAGTGGCACACCATAGTTATCTTCTCCGCAGCGCCCGTCGTCTCACTGCCTGCCCCAAATCTACTCCTCCCGCTCTCCACCCACGTTGCTTGCTCCGCCTCTGCCGATTGAGCTGCGTCCCTTCCTCCTCAGCGTGCTTTCCAGTCGAATAGATCCGCCCTTCCATCTGCGTGTCCCAGGTCTGTGCCCTATCTCTTCTTCTGATTCCCTCGTAGCGGTCGCCATCTCAGTCCCTCCCCTAGGTCTACTCCTGCTGCTCTCCATCGGCGTCGCTTGCTCCGCCTCCGCCGGTCGACCTCCTCTCCCTTCCTCCTATGTATGCCTTTCGGTTTCTGTTGGAGGTTCTTGAGAAGACCTTGCTCTGCCTCCGTCAATCGACCTCCTCCCCCTTCCTCCTCCGAGTGCCTTCCGGTCAAATAGATCTAGCCTTCCATCCGTGTGTCTGATTCCCTCGCACTAGTTGTCGTCTCATTCCCTACCCCAAATCTACTCCTCTCGCTCTTCACTGGCATCGCTTGCTCCAGCTCTATCTGTCGAGCTCCTTCCCCTTCCTCCTTCGTGTGCCTTCTGGTTTCCATTGGTGGTTCTCAACAAGACTTTGCTCTGCCTTTGTCGGTCGAACTCCTCTCCGTTCTTCCTCCGCGTGCCTTTTGATTTCCGTTGGAGGTTCTCGAGAAGACCTATATAGGTTCGCGGATGATTTTCGAGCTGTTCCCATTCCTCCTCCGCATGCCTTCCGGTTTCTGTTGAAGGTTCTCCACAAGACCTATACAGGTTCACCGAAGATTTTTGAGGATCTTTTTAGGTTTCTGTTCGAGTTCGTTTCAGTGAATAATTTATTGGAATATGCATGTGATTTTTCTCAGGATTTTGTTTGGTTTTTGATGGTGCACATGATCCGTATTCACGCCTCCAAGGTTGACTGTGATGGTAACGGGAATTGCCAGCTCGACCACGTCATCTTCACCACCAAGGTACTTTTACTTGCATGTTCCCCTTCCTTCTCCAGACCGTATCGCAGTATGCGCTTAATTCCTTTGCTGATTTCTACTGCCTTCTTGTAGGATGCCAAGGTGTCACAACTCGAACACGCCTTCATCAGAGGAAACAAGGTCAGGTTTATGATCATACCCGACATGCTCAACAACACCCCCAATTACTTCACAGTTAACCTGATGGGACTGCACGGAATCGATATCGATAAGCACGTGCGGAAGGCCTTCAGGGCGGTTGAGGCCGGACGGGTGCGGGGACATCTAGGGACTCCCCACAATCTGACATTTCACCGGCCTCGACCATGTCACATCGGTGTAGGTCCTGCCTCAATGTATGCACCTCCTGCTATGATAAGCACATCCGTCGATGCAGGTCTTGATATTTTGCTAGGGTCCTTGAGTGTTATGCCTCCTAATACACAATGTGTTGGGCTGCCACATTTGCATCAAAGTCACATATGCCTTCCACTAGAAGTGCTCGTCATCAACAAACTTATTTTGGCGTGAAACACAGGCTTGTGCCAATTTGTTGTGCCCAAGTATTGCTGCATCTCCCAGAGTTTTTGTGCTCATCCTTCAATTTCCTCTGGCTTAGAGTAGATGAAGTGCACTATCTGCTTAACAATGATAATTTTAAAGTTAGATAAGAATAGATATAAATATTTTGCAATGGCAAAACTTGAGCTGAAAATAAACTAAGACGGGTAAGGTAGCAGTAAGAGAGACAAAAGACAACAATAGTACTTGTATTTTACTGAACTTATTTTTAGATTTTGCAACTAGGTTTTGCTATAAAATAGCACTCCTAATTTAACTTAGATCTCATTCTATAGTCAAGCAAGCATGCTCTGATACTATTCTGTAATGTCCCCATTTCTGGAAGCGCTAGTAATTCCCGCAATTACCCAAGATTGTTCAGTTGCAGAGTACTATGGCTCTGCAGGAGTTGATGAGTGGTGATGATAGCTGGTATGGCGAGCACGCGTGTTGGGCGGGAGAGGCGAAGATTTGCGGCGAGAGGGAACGAGAGTCAACGAGGCATGCCGTTGAAAGCATCTAGGCCCCTAAAAATGGTTTTGGTAATTAATGAATAATGTGAATATGGGACTAACATGTTTAATGAATATGCAAAGGTTAAGTCCATTTGTTGGTGACAAGATGCAAGCCAAAGGATAAATATGAAGACCCAAAAACGCTCAAGGCAAAGGTATACTTAGAATAGGATCCCTTTTATTTTTACCGGTTTTAAGGAGAAAATATGGAAGACTGGATTATAGGATAGATAATCATACCATACAGAGAGATCATGGCAAGTAGCTTGATAGCAAATTTCTTGTGCCATTTGGATCCAATTAGAAGCATGCATTCATCAAAAACCTGATTTAAAACCAAAACTGTTCTCTGTCTGGAAGAGCGGTATTACCGCAGATTTGAACATCGGAACTACCGTTGAGTGGTAGTTCCGCGCTTAGAAGCGGTAGTACCGGCGATCGAAAGCTCCGAATTCCGAGCGGAGCCTTTTTCCTAAAAGCACCCCCAGATGCATTTTAGATTTTGCGGAAACGGAAGTACCGGCGTTTAGTTCCGCATTTTGGAGCGGTACTTCCGGAGCCCAGAAGATCCGAAGGTTGAGCGGAACATTTTTTCCAGAGAGCACCTCCGGATGAAATCTGAAATTTCGCGGAGCGGAAGTACCGGCGGTTTCAACGCCGGAACTACCGCAGGTTGCGGTAGTTTCGCTATCCAGAGCGGTACTTCCGAAATCCGGAAGCTCCGGACTCAGAGCGGAACCTTTTTTTCCAGAGAGCGCCAAATTTGAGACTTTTGGATTTCGGCTCAAACGGAAGTACCGCGCCAACTTTGCGGAACTACCGGAGAACGGTAGTACCGCGAGTTTCAACGGCGGTAGTACCGCGCCGCCAAATCCAACGGTCACTGTAGAGCTCTGACATAGTCGTTCTGTTACGAAGATTTGGTAGCGGTAGTTCCGGCCCTATAAGGGCAGTAGTACCACTCATCCTGATTTTTTCAGGAAATTATACCAAACGGCTAGTTTTGGTTGGTGGAGGCTATAAATACCCCCACCACTGCTCAAGAACAAATGTTAGAGACCCATTGAACATTCCTTAAGCCCTAGAGCATTCACTCCACCTTCGTTCTCACTTTGTGCATTCAATTTGAGGTGGTTGAGCAAATAGTGCTTGCATTCATTAGTTGATCCACTTGGCACTAATTCGCAATCAAGCGAAGCCCTAATTTATTACTCTTAGTGCTTACCGGCACTTGGACGATTGGGCGGAGAATTGATCGGCGATCTTCTCAAGAAGAGTGTGAAAAGACCCGGCATTCTTGTGAAGGTCGGAGCTCACCTACCCGGAGCGGGGAAGAGCTACCACTAGTGATCGAGGTGCTTCGGCTTATTTCGTGGAGCCGGTCCGATTTGTTCGGGCTAACCTCAACGTGGACTAGGGGAAACCGGCAAGTTTTTGAACACCACGGTAAAAAGATCGATTGTGTACATTTCTCTCTTGCTTTCTTCTAGCTCTTACTTGTTTACATTATAGTGTTCATTTACTTGTTCTAGAGCTAGCAATGTTGTTTACTAGACTAGAATTGTGTAGGATTAATTGCCTTACACTCTCGTTAGCAAAATTGTAGAAAATTAATTGAGTAGACTAAAAATTTAAAAACCTCCTATTCACCCCCTCTAGTCGGTATCCTTGATCCTACAAGTGGTATCAGAGCTTGGTCTCTCACTATTAGACTTAACCGTCTAGAGAGAAAAGAATGGCTAGTGAGGGGTTTGCGATAGGCAATGCACCACTCTTTGATGGCTCTAATTATGCTTATTGAAAAATTAGAATGTCAATTTATTTAAATGCCATGAGTCCTCATATTTGGAAATTTGTAAATGAGGGTTACGTCATGCCGGTTGATCCATTGCACTTAACGAAACAAGACGGGCGTAACGCTCATTTAGACGCCCAAGTCATGAATACTCTCTTTGGAGCCTTAAACGCAGACGAGTTCAACAGGGTGAGCAATCTTGAGACGGCTCACGCTATTTGGACTACCCTTTCCGAAATACATGAAGGGACATCCACGGTTAAGGAGGCCAAATTGCATCGGCTCAGGATCAAATATGAAACATTCGTAATGTTGCCCCATGAGGATATCAATGAGATGTACACACGGCTAAACAACATTGTGAATGAACTCAAAGGCCTTGGAACTAACCTTGACGATCTTGACATTGTGAGAAAGATGCTTAGGGCCTTACCGGAGAAGTACGAAATGTTGGTGACACTCTTCCTCAATTCACCGGAGTTGGCAAAGATGACGCCAACATAACTCTTGGGTAATCTAATTACCAATGAGTTGTACAAGAAGGATAAGGAGGAGCTTTTGGAGCAATCCACCTCCAAAGGAAAGAAGATCACCACCTTCAAAGCAAATGCGGTAGCAAGTGAGGAGTCCGAAGATGAAGAAGAGGATTCCGAAGAGGAACTTACCCTTCTAGTAAGGAGAATGAACAAATTCATGAGGAGGCGCTCAAACCGAAACGCAAGTCATGAGAAGGCCAAGAAGTGGCACTCCTCCTCCAACAAGAAGTATAGCAACATCCGTTGCTATGAATGCGATGAGAAGGGGGCACATTGCCTCACAATGCCCCACCAAGAAAGATGACAAGGAGAAGTCATCAAAGAAGAAGGGCTATCACGGTAAAAAGAATCTTTTCAAGAAGCTTCACAAAGATGGGAAGAACAAAGCCCACATTGGTGAGTGGGATTCCGAGGCGAAGTACTCCAACTCCGACTCAAGCGAGGACGAGTCTCCCAAGAAGAAGAGGCTCGTGGGCATCGCCATCAAGGAAGCTCCATCACTATTCTCCACTCCTACATGCCTCATGGCTAAATGAAGAGAAGGTAAAATTGCTTGACGATGATGAACCCTCTTATGATGATTTGATGAATATGCTAATTGAATTGAATGAATTTTTTGGAAAAGAAAAATCAAAATTCAAGGTTTTGAAGAGAGAACATTTATCTTTTCAACAATCCTATAAGGACCTAAAGGTAGCTCATGATTTACTTCTCCAAGAAAATCAAAAGAATGCTAGTCCTAGCATTGGTGTTACATGTGATATCTTGAATGAAATGCCTAGTATAGAAATTTCAAAATCTAGCATATCTACATCTTGTGATGATCTTCTTGCCATGCCATGCTCTTCAAATGTTGATTCTAAAAAGGCTTTAACTCTTGCACATGATCATGTACTTGTTAATGGACATAAGAATTTAAAAGAACAAGTGCTAAAATTAAACAAGAGTTTGCAAAGAGCTTACAAGGAAAAGGCTACCCTTGATAAATTACTAAGTGATCAAAGATGCTCTTTTAACAAGGAAGGACTTGAGTTTATTCCCAAGAAAGGTAAGAAGCTAGCATACAAGCCCCCAAGGTTTGTAAAAGAAAATAAAAATATTGCACTAAATGTCGGAATGTAGGACATTTGCAAAATGATTGTTCTAAAAATAAAATACATTCCATTGGTTTATATGATTCATGTTATATGCTTAAAAAATCTAAAAATAGAAATGTTATTGCTCATTTCATTGGCACCTCGATTTTGGGTGCTAAAAAGAAATCCATTTGGGTGCCCAAAATCTTGGTTACTAACCTCCAAGGACCCAAACAAACTTGGGTACCTAAAAAACTTGATTTTCTTTTGTAGATGAACTACAAAATCGGTGGAAGGCATTGAGTGTTGGATAGTGGATGTACTCAACATATGACCGGAGACCGAAAAATGTTCACCACATTTGAGAGCGGGAGTAATGAGAAAATCACCTTTGTGGACAATAGTAAAGGAAAGGTACTTGGTTTGGGTAAAATTGCTATCTCAAACGACCTTTTCATTTCTAATGTGTCTTTAGTAGAAACATTAAATTTTAATTTGTTATCTGTTGCTCAATTATGTGATTTAGGCTTAACTTGCTCTTTCTCTAAAGAAAATGTAATTATTTCAAAAGAAAATAGTACTGAATTTGTTTTCAAAGGTTTTAGATTTGGAAATCTCTATTTGGTATATTTTACTTCAAATGAATCTTGTTTAAAAACTTGTTTAATTGCAAAAACTTCTTTGGGTTGGTTATGGCATAGAAGGCTAGATCATGTGGGCATGTACAACTTAAAAAGCTTTTCAAACATGACTTAGTTGTTGGCGTGAAAGATGTGAAGTTTGAGAAAAATAGACTTTGTAGTGCTTGTCTCGCCGGAAAATAAGTCGCTAATTTTCACCCTTCCAAAAGTATCATGTCAACATCTAGGCCATTAGAGCTCTTACATATAGATTTGTTTGGGCCAACAACCTATAAGAGCATCGGAGGTAATAGCTATTGTTTAGTCATTGTAGATGATTACTTTAGATATACATGTGTATTCTTCTTAAATGACAAAAGTGAAACCTCCGGGATTTTTAAAAGTTTTGCAAAATGGGCTCAAAATGAATTTGATTTTAAAATAAAGAAAATTAGGAGTGACAATAGCTCCGAGTTCAAAAACACTAAAATTGAAGATTTTTGTGATGAACTTGGAATAAAGCATGAACTTTCTACAACCTACACTCTGGAGCAAAATGGAGTTGTAGAAAGGAAAAATTGTATATTGATTGAAATGGCTAGGACAATGCTTGATGAATATAATACTTCCGATAAATTTTGGGCGGAAGCTATTAACACCGCTTGTCATGCCATAAATCACCTTTATTTGCATCGTCTTTTGAAAAAGACTTCCTATGAACTTCTCATTGGAAGAAAACCGAACATTTCCTACTTTAGAGTATTTGGTTGCAAATGCTATATCTTAAGAAAGGGCGTTCGGCTTTCTAAATTTCAAAGTCGATGTAATGAAGGATTTTTATTAGGTTATTCTTTAAATAGCAAAGCATATAGAGTTTATAATAAAAATTCGGGTTTAGTAGAAAAAATCATGTGATGTTCAATTTGATGAGACTAATGGCTCTTAAGAAGAGCAAGAGAATTTGGATGATGTAAGGGATGAAAGACTACGCAAGGCAATGGAAAATATGCAAATTGGTGACATCAAGCCAAAAGAAGATCCAACATCACCAAGCTCATCAAGACAAGTGGAACCTCCAACTTCTTCTATAACAAACAATGTTCAACTCATAGAAGATGAAGAGCAGAGCCTTTTTTCCAAAGAGCGCCAAATTTGGGACTTTTGGATTTCGGCTCAAACGGTAGTACCGCACCGACTTTGCAGAACTACCGGAGAACGGTAGTACCGCGAGTTTCAACGGCGGTAGTACCGCGTCGCCAAATCCAACGGTCACTGTAGAGCTCTGACATAGTTGTTCTGTTACGAAGATTTGGTAGCGGTAGTTCCGGCCCTATAAGGGCGGTAGTACCACTCATCCTGATTTTTTCAGGAAATTATACCAAACGGCTAGTTTTGGTTGGTGGAGGCTATAAATACCTCCACCACTGCTCAAGGACAAATGTTAGAGACCCATTGAACATTCCTTGAGCCCTAGAGCATTCACTCCACCTTCGTTCTCACTTTGTGCATTCAATTTAAGGTGGTTGAGCAAATAGTGCTTGCATTCATTAGTTGATCTACTTGGCACTCATTCGCAATCAAGTGAAGCCCTGGTTTATTACTCTTAGTGCTTACCGGCACTTGGACGATTGGGCGGAGAATTGATCGGCGATCTTCTCAAGAAGATTGTGAGAAGACCCGGCATTCTTGTGAAGGTCGGAACTCACCTACCCGGAGCGGGGAAGAGCTACCACTAGTGATCGAGGTGCTTCGGCTTATTTCGTGGAGCCGGTCCGATTCATTCGGGCTAACCTCAACGTGGACTAGGGGAAACCGGCAAGTTTCTGAACACCACGGTAAAAAGATCGATTGTGTACATTTCTCTCTTGCTTTCTTCTAGCTCTTACTTGTTTACATTATAGTGTTCATTTACTTGTTCTAGAGCTAGCACTGTTGTTTACTAGACTAGAATTGTGTAGGATTAATTGCCTTACACTCTTGTTAGCAAAATTGTAGAAAATTAATTGAGTAGACTAAAAATTTAAAAATCTCCTATTCACCCTCCTCTAGTCGGTATCCTTGATCCTACAACCATGTGAGGAAAGGTGAGGTCAACTGGAGGTGGTGGTTGTCTGGAAGGTTGGGCCATGGTGACAACTCTGGGTGATAGCAGTGTGAATGTCAAGAGGCGCAGCCGCAATTTGCAGCTCGAGCGAGCGGCCATGTGGCCGAAGGCACAGGGAGGGGAGGTGGGTTCTTGAATGGCGCCAAGGAAGAGAGAAGGTGGAATGACTAAGAGAGGAAAGTGGGTTCTCAAGGTGGATTGCCAAATTAGGAAGGAAAACAAGAATTCAAATAAGGCCAAAAAGAAATTTAAAATTTTGAATTTTAAGGTTATTTTATTTAGCTAACCCACTGTGGGCCCGCTTCTGCAATTAGATGAGAATGACAATTAGCACGGTGTCCTCATCATTGCATGGCAAAGGATAATAATTCCTGCACCAACACCCATCAATATGAAATGCGTGTCTAGGACGTTGATATGGTCTAGAAAAAGCATACACTCCACGTTGCGAAGTAGGTGTAAGGCTTGTCCACAAAGAATTATTAACCTACGATCCTAACATTAACCCACGTTCCAGGTACATTCGAGGCTTACCATAATCTATGCCTCTACTACCGTAAAGTTCAAGCTTTTGGTACAAGGGTCCTCTATGTCACAATGAAAGCACCGAAACCTTCTCTCACGGGCCTCTCGGCATTAGACTAGCTAGAGCACTCGGTAAGCTGGGTCCACCACTCTATCTAGACCCCGCTCGGTTGGACTGAAAAATAGTGGTTTATAACTGAAATTACATTGTAACTAACTAAAATTACAATATAGCTGAAGATAGCTTATTTGACGTAATTAGCATAATTAAATTTAAAAATAGAAAATTATGTTAGCTCATCACGGACAACGCAAACGAATACGGAAAAAAGAACCGACAGAAAAGCTCAAAAAAACCAAAAGTTCAAAAAAAAACGAAATTTATGAATAATGAAAAATAAGTCAGAAGCCAGAAGTTCAAGCCGAAATGAGCGGGACGGCTAGTATGAACATTGTCAGTTTGTTTTTAATCCCGAATGGTTGTTAGTTTTTCTAGAGAAACGGTGAAGGTAGGTACATGTTTTAATCGCTAAACGCACTAAATATATATACTCTCTTTAGTATGAACATATGGATGTATCCACTAGCACATATCTAACTAGGACCGAGATCTAAATATCATGAAGCGCAGATACATATTTTAATCACTGAACGTATCAAATGTATGTACTCTTCTTTCTCGGGATTCCTAAATATTGTGGTGAGGCACACTGAAATCGATCATTAGAATCAAACCCAGGTGGGTGAGGTGTTCACCTATGCTAACGAGTCCTCGAATGATTATTAGTTTGTGGTTACACTGTGTTGTGATGCAATTATCGTCCAAAGTTGCTATCAGAAAGCAACCATGACTAATGTAATACCATGTTTAGCAAAATTATAGTTTATTAATTTGTGTCATACAATAATACATATTCATGTATTCCTCTCACATGGATTTTCTTACCTGGCTACTCGACATCACCTGTAGTTTAGAATCCAACACTATCTTGTTTTCGCAACGTGGTTAAAACAAGAAATTTCTTAAAAACAGAGCGGCCAACTAAGCACCAAAACATGTGATGGTGGTTCCATCAAACAAAATTATCATAGTTCATTGCAATGCCAAACAGAGCCTAAGCCGGTCTAATTAGAAGCGTACATTTGAAGGACGTAAATTTAGATTCTGGTGTTCACCAAAGGAACTAAGGTCTTCCCCACAAAGTGCGTTTAAGCATAGCTCTACGCAATTATTATTTTACCATAAAATAGAGAAACATCAATGAATAGTGAGTTTTCTTCAATATTCGAAAGTCACAACATCCATTGTCAATGCTCCAGAATATATTATATTATTAAAATGGTAGGGAATAATGCTACTACATTCACTCTTAAAAGCCAGAAAATGCCATGTTAAACGTAGGAAAAAAGATCTACACCGTCGATTACGGTGAATCTAGATTATAACAATGTAGATCAATAAAAAAAATACGAGAGCTACTACAATTGTATAGGGATATAATTATATTTCTATCATAAGCATAATAGTTATATAATAAGTACAACTCTATGTCTCAATATAAATACAAGTAGAATGCGTGGGAAATCCATCTAGTTAAAATGTACTATACAAGAGAAACCTTAGGCCCTGTTTGGCAGGGCTCCTCTTCACAAGTGGAGCTGTTTTTTTTTTACTTCACAAGTGGAGTCAAGTGAAGCTACTTTTTTCAGCTCCTTGGGTGGAGCTACTTTTGTCTCAGTAGATTTTAAGGAGCTCCTTGGGTGGAGCTATTTTGCTTTACCCCGTTTGGCACAAAACAGCTCCAAATAGCTCCAAAGAGCTGGTGGTGGAGCTGTGCCAAACGGGGCCTTAGTTTGCGTTGGAAAGAAGCCAACTTAAAATCAACCTTTTCTCAAATGACCGTGGATTAATGCCACCTGCTCCGCCTAAAGCGCGCCTCGTGCCCCGCCCCCTCCCTGTCCTGCTCCCTCACCCGCCACCCACACCTACAGCTTCTCGCCGTCCCTCCCCGCCGTTACACCCAACTGTACATTCCTTGCTCCCACGGTCCCACCCCACTGCTCCGCTTTATCCCCCTTCGCCCGTGCCGTTTGACCTCGCGCGAGCTCGTGCTTTCCTTTTCCTTTCGTTGCCTTGCCCTGACGCAAACTGCACAAAAGCTGCAGCTGCATCTGCAGCTGAGGAGGAGGAGGAGCCAGGAACCAGCTCCATCACAGTTACTCACTTGCACTCTTGCAGATACGGCCAAACGGACGGGGCTAACTGTGCTATTGGTCATAAACAGCGATAGCATGCTGGTCCAGTTGTGCTGTATTTAGACGGGCACTTTGGCACTATGTATCGACACAGTAAAATTATTTATGTTAGAGTTACTGTACTTTTTAATGTAAATAAGTAATTTAACAGTAAAATTACTTGTATCTGATAGTAAAATTATTTATAATTTATAATAAAAATATTTATAATTTAGCAATTAGTAGTAAAATTGCTAATCCGAGCACTGCACAGAGGGGCTAGCCATAGGCCCTGATCAATATGGCTTCAGCTTCTGGCTTCAGCTTATTTTTGCACTATTTATAAATTTCGTCTTTTTCTGAACTTTTGGCTTTTTTTGAGTTTTTTTACCGGTTCTTTTTTTCCTCGTATTTGTTTACATTATACGTGATGGGCTAATATGTTTTTTCTATTTTTAAATTTTTTTAAATTTAATTATGGTAAATAAGCCTCTGTCAGCTACAGTGCTTTTTTCAGCCAGCTACAGTGTTTTCAGCCATAAGCCACGAGCTTTTCAGCCGAACCGATCACCACCATATTCGGGTCGGGTCAATAACTGCACAGGTTTAGATATCATATAGCATGGTACGATAGTTTATTTGGGTTAGCGGAATTCGGGTTGGCCGTGTTGACTTACTCGGCCTTTGCCGTATCTGATCCTGTGCCGTGTCGGCGGCCGTTTGGCCAGGTCTGCTCACTTGCCCTGCGAAAAGATCCCAGCCCTGGGCTGCCTGCCTGCCTAGCTACTCGACTTGCCCATTCCCTGCTCGATAAAAGGTTCCTTCCGGTCTTGCAGATCCATGCTCTCGCCATTGACGCTTCTTTATGCTCCAAGTTAATGCCTTCCTTCTCACAAGGTTTCAGTAGTTTGGTCGTCTGCCAAATGCTGCTGTTCTAGTCGGTCGCGTGAGAGATTCCGCCTTGGATTGGTGGTGCGACATTGCCGTTCTCGTGCTCCATCCTCGCGTCTTGATTCCCCTCCTCCCCTGCTCCCGTCTCGCTGAAACTTTTTCGAGGGCTTGGAGGCACCTGTTTGTCCTCCTGCCCTGTCCGCTCACGCCCATCCCCCTCCCTGGCTGTCGAAAAGTTTCAATCTTGGAGGTACCCTGTTTCTGTTCTCCTCTCCTCCCTGACTAGCTCCCTCTCTCCCCCCATCATGCATCCATTCCATCCTTTCACGCAACGCATGGATTTTGTTTGTAGGTATCCGTTTGGCCCGACTTGTCCTCACTCCCTTGCAAGTGTGGGTGGTAAAAGCTTTTGCAGTTCCTGGAGCTACCACACTTCTTGTCAGCCATCGCCCCGCCCCGCCCCAGTTCAGTCATCTCATGTGCCTGGCTCAGTGAGTAAAAGGGGTTGAATTTTAGTTCGAGGTACCACCGACCTGGCAGTTCTTGGCCTAACAATTCTCTCTCTACCCTTACCTGATTGCTGAAACGGCCACAAAAATGCAGGTTTTGGAGGCACACGTCCGGTAATTTTCTCGAAAGCTTCTGTCTTGGAGGTAACCCCACTTGGCTTGCTGTAGCGTGTAGTCATCTCTGTTTTTTACTCGCCGGAAGTTTCCAGATTTTGGAGGCACCCGTTTAGCCATTCTGGCCTTGATATTGAATTTTGTGCCATCGGATGTAAGGTAACAGCAAAGTCCCGGTTTTTTTGGCTGCTTGCCTTCCCCCTTCTTCTACCGCTGGTGACACTGCTGCTGTCCAGGTGCGCGCGCTGAACTGACGAAAGTTTGGAGATCTTGATTGAGGATTGGAGAGTCCCGTGGGAATGGAGAGCCGGGGGAGGCGGCCGCGAAGCCCGGAGCGGCAGAGGCTGCCGTCGCGGAAGGTGCCGGTGTTGTACTACATCACGCGGAGCCGCCACCTCGAGCACCCGCACTTCGTCGAGGTGCCGGTGACCTCGCAGGAGGGGCTCTACCTCAGAGGTCAGTGGGCGCAGTGCATGCAGTGCTGCAACTGCAGCAACAAAACCAGAAGGAATGTCAATTCTCCGTGTATAGTCTACTCGAATACTTTGTTTAATGGTGATTGCTTGGGTGTGCAGATGTGATTAATCACCTTAACATGGTGCGCGGCAAGGGCATGGCCGCCATGTACTCCTGGTCTTGCAAGAGGTAATGCTAGTATTTCTCTTTTCGTGAACAATTTTGAGTAGTCTGCATTTTGATCGGCTTGACAAATGTAATGTTTCAGGAGCTACAAGAACGGATTCGTGTGGCACGACCTTGCAGAGGATGATCTTATCCTCCCGGCCACCGACGGCGAGTATGTGCTCAAGGGCTCCGAGCTTTTGGACCAATCTTCTTCAGGTAAACGTTTCTCTCTGAATGGCATATATCTCTGTGAACTTGGGCTAGAAACTTTTCTTTGGCTGATACTTGGGCTAGAAACTGTGGTGCTAAGTTGCTGATTAGTATTATCTTTTACCTGTTTAGGTCAATATTACCATGGTACTAATGGCAACCAAAAGCAACAGAGCAGGCTGAAAGAGGGTGCAAGGTTTCCTTTGCCTAGAGAGGCTTCCTATTCCTCCTCCTCCCCTCCTAGTGTGATTGTTAGAGAAGCCAAGCCCCGGCGTTCACCTTCGGTACCTTTGCGAGATGAGGATGACTCCCCCTTGCCATGCAGGGTTAACTCCTTGGAGAACATGTCACCGGAGTCGGAGCCTCAAAGGACTCTCTTGTCGAGGGCTGGTTCTGCAAGTCCAGCAGAATTCAGAGTTTATAAGCCCACCGGTTCTATGGATGCTGCAACTCAAACTGATGACATTGGCCGAAGATTGGCTCGGAAAGCACCTGAGATGCATAAAAAGAGTTTGAGTACCGATCATGACTCTGTAGTTCGTAAAAGTGCTGACCACCGGCAAAGCCATCCTCGCCGGTCAGCAGAACTCCAAGGGATTTCCAGGGAAGTCATGTCCCAACGTGCTACTCCGTTGAGCGTACCTTCAACCCGTGGCAACTCCGAGAGTTTGGAGTCCTTGATACGAGCGGACAACAATGCAATGAATAGCTTTAGGATTCTTGAAGAGGATGACATTGTTGTGCCCACCTGCCCAAAACTGAGGCCGACAAATGTACTGATGCAACTCATCACCTGTGGTTCACTTTCAGTGAAAGATCATGACAATATTGGACTTGTTGAGGCGTACAAGCCAAGGTTCCCAAACCTGAAGTTCCCCTCGCCGTTAATTTCTCGCACCATGATGATGGGTGAGCTTGATTACCTGTCAGAGAATCCCAGATTAACGGGGATGCGGTTGGAAGATAAGGAATACTTCAGTGGGAGCCTTATTGAGACTAAGATGCCAAGAGACGTTCCCGCTGAGAGGTATTCAGTGCTTAAACGGTCTTCTTCCTACAATGCGGAGAGGTAAGCTTCAGTGCTTCAGTGTGATATTTACATAGTGTTTTAATTACTTATAATTTGGATACTTCACTTTTATTGATTTTGCAAAAGTTTTTCTGCTAGTAGACCTTTCATTTAAGACACTGTTTTAATAAGAGATGTTACTGCAAGCCTCAACAGTCCATGAGTTCATACTTTGCAATTTTGCAGAACACACTTTGCCCTTTTGCTTTTAGCATGATAGGTTAGATTTTATTGATCAGATGTAGCATTTTCCAAAATCATTTCTACTTAGTAGTCGTAAGATGTAAATGTATGAAATTTGGACATTTCAAGCTAAAATGTTGCACTAATTGTTCATTTAAGCCCATTGCTGTCGCAGGTAATATTCATAGAAATGGGTTGGTTTAAGTTGGAATCAGATAATTAAAAGATGGAAAAGAACCATGTACCAGAGAATTTATGAACGCAAGGACCATTGCTTTTCCATCATCCCACCGTTTGCAGTTAGCTTGATGCCAACAACACGGCATGTCCCCTGTCATGTTGCCAGCATGCAGCTGGCATCCATGTAGCAAACAAAATAACAAAGTACAGGGAATCTACCTACTGATGAAAACTGAAGTCCGAACATCGTAAAATTGGTAAATATGCCTACTGAGAAAGAGTGGAAGTCCAGTCCAAAACAAAATGATAAATTACTATCTTTTATGTTGCCCATTTCACATTATTAGTTTTGCTTTGAGCAGTGCTATACATAGTATGCCTTCTACAAAACTTACACAAATTATGGTTAGAAGATGAAGAACATGGGTCGGTAGTTTTTATCAGGAGTTGTTGTTGAGAGGGTGAATCAATTTTCTGAATATCTTGCCCAAAAACAATCGAAGCACAGATAGCCCTTCTGTTACGTTTTTTGTCATTACTTCTACGATTTAACTCTATGCCACTAGCTTGGTCTCTACATAGCCACAACACGAGCCACTTGTCAGATGTAGAGGACCACGCCAAATGGTTGGCTGGCAAGATGCTTCAGTTGCTCAACTGAAAATATAGCAGAGAGCCTGTTGCTTCATGATCATGAACAGTTTGTTGCTATCCTAACAAGCTGTTATTCTAATAGAGGGACCAATTCGTTAACTGCTACAGCAAAAGCCAGTGCAGTTCATGCCCTGATCCCCATCCTGATTGGACCATGGTTTCTTTCAGTACGTTAAAATCCAAAATTTTACCTGGAAGTAGTCAGAACTTAGCAGAAAAGCTGGTTATTGGTACAACAATTACGTGATATGCAGTAATTTTTCCTTTTGTTTTACCTAGTGCCTTGCTTAGCATGTGAACTTTCCTTTTCATGAAACTTTTTCTTGTCAATGAACTAACGCACAGGAGCGGCGAGAGCCTAGATTGTGCAAGACCTGACGAAGATACAGTCAACGCATCGCGTTCAAGGTGCCTTCCCCGGACGCCGATACTGTCATCATTCCTGCACCCTAAGAGCGAGATGCTGAAGTCCCCGGTCTCAGACTGCCGGAGGAGCTCCTCGGCGGGGCCAGACGGCAGTTTGGCGTCAGGAGACAGGAGCAAGAGGTTCACTGATGCCTCAGGAGCATCGGCGAGGTTAGACTCTTTCAGAAAGGACAGGGAGAAGCTCGTCAAGATTGAGGAAAGTTAAGTGCTACGAGTGGTTCTTTTTCCTCAACTTTTTGTCAGTACTGGGTATGCGCTCGATGCTTTCCCCTTGGAAATATAGAATTCATTCGATGATCCGATCATGGCATTGAGGTCTATATTCTGAATCGCGCAGGCTATCGTCGGGAGCTCGCGTCGTGATTCAGTACACCGTCCCTTGCAATGACGGTGATGAAGGTTAATTCTGAACGATGGCCTCGCAATGAACCTGGTGGCGTGTTACAGGGTTCTCTTTAACAAATTAGTACTGACGAAAGGAAGTGCCTTTCTTTTCTTGTGAGTTAGATTTCTTTAATCATGCAATTAGTTTGGTGTATTCTTTTCTTTCTTTGAAACTAGCCGATTGGCCCGTGCAATTGCTCAGCTAGCTATTTTCTTATTAATGTGATTTTAATTCTAGCCTTTCTTATGCCTTCAATTTTGTTTTTTTGGTTTTCTAGACGATGTCCTTTATTCCAAACAAACCAATATACTCCATAAGGCACACCCTTTTATTTCTCATGATCTCATAATGTGAATCAGACTGCTAATACGTATTAGGTGTTAGGTTTAGGATCTCCTAGGGTTTAGATCTAGGGGTGTTCTTCGGGTTCGAGAGAGATACCGAGAGGGACAGAGAGGGGAAGAGGGTACTGACCGTCGGACGCGTTGGAGGAGGAGGTGGCCATCTCGGGTTCGTCGGTGAAGTCTGCGCACGGGCAGCGACGGTCGGGGAAGAACGGCGTCTCCCGGTGCGCGGCGACGGTGGCGGCACGGTGGAGCTTCCCGTCGCTAGAGCGCCCCCTCAACAGATCGGGTCTAGGGTTTTGTCGGTGGGGTGGCGGCGGCACGGTCAACCTCGTGATGCGAGCCGACCGGCCCCCACCTCTGTTTATATGGCGCTGGCGACAGGGGCCCACCAGCCTATAGGGCTGGGCGCCCCCGATCAGGGCACGGTCAAGGGGTTGGCATTTGGCCGTTGGGCCAAATGCTTGAGATCATCCTAACATTCTCCCCCTTGATCTCAATCTATACTTTATCTTTAATTACTTTTGCCTTTACACATTCCATCACAGATTAGTGTATAGAACATGTCTCATCGTCACGGTCAATCGCCGATAGATTCAACAGCTACAATACATCTCTCTGTTCTGAAATAGTTACTTTAATCTTTTGGGCCATCTTTTAGTCCAGGAATCATAGGCTTTCCCTTAAACCCATGCCGGCTACATGTTCTCTGAACACGTTGGGTGGTAAGCCTTTAGTAAGCGGATCCGCTAACATCTTTGCGGTACATATGTGCTCAAGACTTATAATTTGATCCCGAACTTTATCTTTCATAATATAGTACTTTATGTCAATGTGTTTGGCAGCACCACTTGACTTATTGTTGTGGGCATACGTTACTGCGGGTTCATTATCGCAGTACAACTTAAGTGGTCTATTGATGTCGTCAACCACTTTTAAACCGGGTATGAACTTCTTTAACCAGTTCACCTGCCCCGTAGCCTCATAACATGCTACAAACTCGGCATACATTGTGGACGATGTAGTGACGGTTTGCTTTGAGCTTTTCCACGATATAGCTCCTCCAGCGAGAGTGAACACATATCCGGATGTAGACTTTCTATCATCTCCCGCAAAATCAGAATCTGTATACCCCACTATATGGAGTAAATCTGATCTTCTGTATGTCATCATGAGGCATTTTGTTCCTTGCAAATAACGCAAGACTTTCTTTATCAATTTCCAATGTTCTATTCCAGGATTGCTCTGGAATATGCCAAGTAACCCGGTAACAAATGCTAAGTCAGGGCGTGTGCACACTTGAGCATACTGTAAGCTTCCGACAGCTGAAGCATATGGAACCGCTTTCATTTGATCGATCTCATACTGGTTCCTGGGGCATTGAAAATCCTCATATCTGTCGCCCTTGACTATAGTTGCAGGTGAAGGACTACATTTATGCATACCAAATTTCTTTAAGACTTTCTCTATGTATGCCTTTTGTGACAGTCCCAATATCCCCTTGTTTCTATCCCGGTGAATTTCGATCCCTAGAACGAACGAAGCTTCACCAAGATCTTTCATATCAAAGTTTGAGGACAAAAACTTCTTTGTCTCCAGTAGCAGACTGACATCACTAATAGCCAGTAGGATATCATCCACATACAGGATTAGGAAGATAAACTTCCCATCTTTAAACTTTGCATAAACACAGTTGTCCTCTACATTCTCTTTAAACCCAAATTTTCTTATTGTACTGTCAAACTTCAAGTACCGCTGTCTTGAAGCTTGCTTTAACCCATAAATCGATTTCTTTAGGCGGCATCCCATTCTTTCATTTCCTTCCACGACAAAACCTTTCGGTTGTGCCATGTAAACATTTTCCTCCAAATCCCCATTAAGAAATGCCGTCTTTACATCCATCTGATGTAACTCTAAATCATAATGTGCTACTAATGCCATTATGATTCTGAAGGAATCTTTACATGAGACTGGAGAAAATGTCTCATTTTAATCAATCCCTTCTCTTTGCGTAAAGCCTTTTGCCACAAGTCGCGCTTTGTATCTTTCTATATTCCCTTGGGAGTCAAGCTTTGTCTTGTAGACCTATTTACAGCCTACTGTTTTGGCTCCTTTAGAAATAATTTCCAAGTCCCAGACTTTATTAGTCTTCATGGACCTCATCTCCTCTTCCATGGCCTCAAGCCATTTTGAGGAATTTTCGCTTCTCATGGCTTCTTCAAATGAGGTGGGATCCTCCTCCATTTGAAATTCCTCTGTATGATAAATCTGATAATCATTAGAAATAGCTGATCTTCTTACTCTTTGAGACCTCCTCGGGACCTCCTCATTTGGTACATCTTCTGTTTGAGGCTGCTGTTGCTCCCCCTCATCTGTGGCAATAGGTTCTATAGGATCCTGAAAAACAGGTTCCTCATTATCATTCATTGTTGTCACAGGAGGAACAATAACAGGTGCTGGCACCACAGTGTCTTGCACCGTCGGTGCAGCGACAGCAGGTAGTGTGAAGAATGACTCTTGAATCATCGGAGTGGGCGCATACACCCGCTTCTCTTCAAGGTCAATCTCACGAGCTACCATGCTCCCCCTCATCATTTCATCCTCTAAGAAGACAGCGTGTCTCGTTTCTACAAGCTTTGTATATCTATCTGGACAGTAGAAACGAAACCCTTTTGACTTTTCAGGGTAGCCAATGAAATGGCAACTTACTGTTTTGGGATCAAGCTTCCCAAGGTTTGGGTTAAATACTTTAGCCTCAGCAGGACTCCCCCACACACGTAAGTGGTTTAGTGAGGGAACTCTTCCTGTCCACATCTCGTACGGTGTTTTGGGCACCAACTTACTAGGTACTCTGTTGAGAATATGAATGGCGGTTTTCAACGCCTCCATCCATAAACTCAATGGCAGTGTGGAGTAGCTCATCATGCTTCGCACCATATCCATCAGGGTACGGTTGCGTCTTTCAGCTACTCCATTTTGCTGAGGTTCGCCCGGTGTAGAATACTGGGCCACTATGTCATTTTCCTGTAAAAACCTCGCAAAAGGTCCAGGAACTTGTCCATATGGGGTATGTCGACCGTAGTACTCCCCCTACGATCAGATCGGACTATCTTAATCTTTAAATCGTGTTGGTTTTCAACTTCAGCCTTAAATATCTTGAATTTATCCAAGGCTTCATTTCTTTTTTTGATTGGATAAATATATCCATAACGGGAGTAATCATCCGTGAATGTTATGAACGAGTCATAACCATCCACACTTTTCACAGGAAAAGGACAACAAATGTCTGTGTGAACAATTTGTAGAACTCCTGTGCTTCTTTTAGCGTCTTTTTTAATTTTCTTTACATATTTTCCTTTAATGCATTCTCTGCATTGTTCTAAGTCTGAGAACTCTAATAGAGGAAGAATTTCATTCTTAACAAGTCTTTCTATTCTCCCCCTCGAAATATGGCCTAAACGACAGTGCCATAATTTCGACGATTCATTATGAGTTCTCTTTCGTTTTCTGTTCGCATTCACAGGCGAGGATATACGCTCATTCACATCACATACGGAATTCACATTTTCACGAAGTGACAACAGATAAAGCTCATTCTGTAAGATGGCAAGACCAACACATTCTTTATTAAACATTATTTCACACTTGCCATTTCCAAAATTACAATCATAACCATGTTTGTCCAAATTTGAAACACTAATCAAATTCCTCTGTAAAGAGGGAACAAAAATGACATCTCTAAGTAAAAGATTGGAGCCATTAGCTAACTCTAATGAAAGATCGCCAACGGCTTCAACTTCAGCTTGGAATCCATTTGCAACTTTAATACATCTTTCGTTTCTTTGCGTAGTCCTCGTCGAACGGAATCCCTGTAAAGAATTAGCAACATGAATAGTTGCTCCTGAGTCAATCCACCAAGTGGATTTCGAATATTGCACATACAGGGATTCATTTATAAAGGTAATAATGTTCTCACCTTTCTTTGCCATTATCATCTTTAAATAATCAGGACAGTTCTTCTTGTAGTGTCCCGTCTTCTTGCAGTGAAGACACTGGTCTTTGTCTACAGCAAATTTGTTCTGTTGAGGCTGATGGACAGAGGTTTTCCCTTGTTCTTTGAGAAGGAGGTACTGTTGAAGTTTTTTTTCTTGTTATCCTTCACATAGTTGAAAGAACCACCATGTGAGGATTTGATTCTTTCCTCCTCTTGCACACACATGGCTATGCACTTTTCCAAGTCCCATTTCTCGGGCTGCATATTGTAGTTGACAACAAAAGTGTCAAACTCTTTGGGCAAGGAAGCAAAAACCAAGTGAATAAGGAACTCATCCTTGAGAGCCAAATCCATTGGTTTAAGTTTAGATGCCAAGTTGCTCATCCTAAGAATGTGCTCTCTTATGCCATTGCCACTGCCAGAATACCTTTCTGTTACCAGCTGCTTAATCAGCTGTGTAGCATAAGTCTTTGAAGAGCCAGTGAACTGACTCTTTATTTTATCAAGATATTCTATGACAGTGTCACACTCTGCAATTGAGCCCACAATCGCAGGCTCAATTGTGTTCTTTATCACAGCTATACATTTCTTGTTGGCTGTGGTCCATTTCTTATGATCAAGGTCATAAGACATCTGTAAGGGAGCATGATCCCTCTGTCTTTTCTGCCATGCAGTATCATCCTCATTTCGTTCCCTCACTGGTGCCAAAGGCTCAGTGGGACGTGCTGTAGTGAGGACCCAGTCCACCTCAGCCAAGATAAACGCTAAGTCTATCTTTTTCTTCCACTCTCCATAATTATCTCCTTTGAGAGTGGGAATCTCTCTGATACAACTCATCAAGTTGTATCCTCCTGAAAAATATTTCAAATAAAGTGAGAACATAACAGGAAAATTATATGCCTTATTTCCAACGTTGGTCAAAAATATGACATACAATTTAAATCAATTTTATCTATACATTAAATCTACATCACCGTTGGGCAGAAATAGAAATAATGCATAAAATCATCAATTAAAAAATTATAATACTGCTATTATCAACGTTGGTCAGAAAATAACAATATCATAATTATCTGGGATTTATATCTATTTTTCCAAAATTAAATTCTTCCGTTGGTTCGAATTTAATAATGAAAAATCAATCAATATTATCTTTTGCAGCGGAAACTATAATTATTCTAAAAATAATTCAATATTCAGAAGCATTATATAGTACACATTTAATCTCTGAAAAAATTAACACGTTGGTGCAAAAATTTACAGAGAATTTGGATCAAATTTCATTGAAATTCATTAAAAATTGCTTCTGAAAATCATTATAATCAATAAAAATCCAATTTTGGATTTACTGTTCAATTCGGCCTTTTGGCCCATTCTTTCGGCCGCGGCCCAGCCGGCCCGCTCTCCCCGCGCCTCACGCGCGCGCGCGCGTCCACGCAGCCAGCGGCGCGGCCTCCTCTAGCGTGGCCCATGGCGGCCTCTTTCTCACCGCGCGGCCCAAAAACCCCCGCAGGCCTCCGGCCCAATTGGCCCCGCCCGATTTCGGCCGTCCAAAAGATCGCACGGCTGAGAGAGTTTTCCGCGGGAACAAAACCAACGCCCCCCACCCAAACCCTAACCCTAGGGGCACAAGCGCCGGCTTGACCCGGAAAAAACGGATCGGGAGTAAGGGGAAGGGAGCGGCGGGCGCTCCTGCGCGCGGCGGCGGCCCCGAGCGCGGAGCGGCATAGCGCGGTGGCGCCATCGGGAGGAGGCGGCGGCCCCCAAAGTGGGTCGACTGCGGCTCGGCGGCGGCGCCCGGCCCCAGCGGCGCGCGTGAGTCCCCCTCTTTATCTTTCCTTTCTTTTGCCGATTTCTCGGGTTGGGGAAACTTTTCTTTTCTTTTCCCGTTTAGATCTACCCTTAGGCGTGGCTCTGATACCATTATTAGGTTTAGGATCTCCTAGGGTTTAGATCTAGGGGTGTTCTTCGGGTTCGAGAGAGATACCGAGAGGGACAGAGAGGGGAAGAGGGTACTGACCGTCGGACGCGTTGGAGGAGGAGGTGGCCATCTCGGGTTCGTCGGTGAAGTCTGCGCACGGGCAGCGACGGTCGGGGAAGAACGGCGTCTCCCGGTGCGCGGCGACGGTGGCGGCACGGTGGAGCTTCCCGTCGCTAGAGCGCCCCCTCAACAGATCGGGTCTAGGGTTTTGTCGGTGGGGTGGCGGCGGCACGGTCAACCTCGTGATGCGAGCCGCCCGGCCCCCACCTCATTTTATATGGCGCTGGCGACAGGGGCCCACCAGCCTATAGGGCTGGGCGCCCCCGATCAGGGCGCGGTCAAAGGGTTGGCATTTGGCCGTTGGGCCAAATGCCCGAGATCATCCTAACATTAGGAACAGGGCCTAAAAGTTGGTTGAAAAAGGTGCAAACTGCAAAGTGCACCTCTAGGCTCAAAGGCACCTTCCAACCATCTAATGATCCATGAACCCTGATGCTAAATCATTTTGGAGCTAAAACCGCGACGGTTATGTTTTTCTGACCAAACCAATTTTCTCTAATCTCAATTCGATTGGGCACATCAGCCATGATACTGAATTGGAGTCGAGATATTTATAATGGAAAGCAATTAATTAATAATTGCACACAAAAAAATATCACATTCCAAGCACATGTAAAAATACAACATTTCTACGCGGTAAGCTTCAAACTGAATTTACCACCTATTTAACAGCTACGAGGAGCGGATTTTGGAATTATGATAAATGCAATACTGCTTTCTACATGCATTCGCTAAATAGATTGCGAGACCATATATTAGATCTAAATATATGTTTGTGATGAATAATTGGTACTTGATTGAGTTGAATTTGAATTTTGCAATAGTTCCAGAAAACTCATATTTACTGTCAGTGTTCCTGATCGGACTGATTGGTGGGACCGATCAGACCGCTGGGAGAAAGTGGTGGGACCAGCGTTGAAATTACCGGCCAATTATTTCCGATTTTCGGCGAAAACCGGCTTCACCAGCTACCACCGGTTATATTCAAACTGGGCCCAAAATTTTCGGCCCATTTTAAATTGAAATCTGGTCCAACTGGCCCATTTGGCCACCTCTATTTGTTGCCCTAGTCCACAGGGTGAAAACACATTGCTGCCTTCCCTGGCGGCTACAAACCACGAGCACTAACTCTTCCTCCTTTCTGCTCTCCATTCTTTGTCTCACACCCAAATCAGGAGCAAATTGAGGTGGAGGGCGACGTCTTGGCAAGTGGCGACCCATCCCAAGCTCCTCCTTTGGCTCCTCCCTAAGCTCTCAAGCTCCTGCTTGGCTCCTCGCATGGAGGGCACCAGCGGCACAATCGTGGAAACGGCGGCGCGGGAGAGGCCAACATGGCAGCTGAGGCGGCATTGGGAGACACCAGGACGGCGGGGTGACGCAAGGATGGCGGTCATGGGAGCTTGCTAAACTTTCACTTCCCTGATTGATTGTTTCCTAGTAGTCCGAACTAGTTCTCTGGTTGTTCTTGTTTAGAATTCTTTAGATCTTGTCAATATTTGTCAGCATGATCTTCTTGCTAGTTGCTATTGGTCAGTTAATTTCTTTTAAGGCTAAATCTTAGTACTAGAAACTTAGATCCACTAGCTCATGGTTAATTGCTTTTACAATTGTCTGAACTTGGTATTACAGGGAATGCTTGTGATCTTTCGTTGTTAGGATTCAACTTAATTTTGTTAGCACCGAGCAGTAGGCTGCTACTCAGAAGTTAAGAAGTTACATGCATGTTTTATGAATTTACTGCATGATTTTTCTCCGGATTTTACATGGATGTTTTATGGATATACGTGTCTAAGAATATCAGCTGAAATTCCTACGATTATTTCAACCAATTTTCAGCCGATTTTTGGCTGATTTTTATTTGAAATTTGAATTTCATTTAAAATTTTCAATCCGGAAATTATCTAAATTTTTCGAAAATCAGATCAACCGGTCCTACCGGGCCCCTTCGGTAAAAATTAAAAACTGGTTTTTAAACCCTGGGTCGGACTAGTTGGTGAATGGCTATCTGACTGGGGTCTGGTATGACTGGACTTTAGGAGCAATCAGGTCGAGGAAGTGGTATGACTAATTTCTAGTTGGTGGCTGCTTTTTTCCAGAGAGCATATTTTGGTATTGGTCTTGTGCGGCCGGATCGGCCATGGTTGCGGTCAGACTGGGATGTGTTGGCTGGTGTGATTGGCATAGAAAATATGCTCACATGGGTGGCCAGTCAGACTGGCCAACTTGGCCGGCCAATGGTTGGCGGTTTGACCAGAGCAATTCGATCGGCATGAGAATAGCGGTCAAATCGGTGGCTGGGGCTAGAGATCAGGGTGAGTTGAGCTAAGATGGTTTGAGGTCGGTTCATGGTTTTAGAGCCACGAGGGTTTATAATGCATTGCATCTTACAGGGTTTTGACTAACGTAAGTCAAGTGCATTGAACTCGATATGATTGCTTGATCTTTGGATGTGCATATAGTTTGGAGGGCGTAGCGGTCAACGGCAATGGACCAAGACTAGGGGGACCTAAGGTTCAAGCGGTCATGTATGTTCAGGTGAGGCTATGTGGTTCAAGCGGGAAGCATAGAGAAAATAAGAATCGTGAAGAGGCGAGTTGGTATATATGGTGCGCCAAGTGATGAGATCGATGCACGCAAAGATGGTTTGGGGGAGTTCAAATGCGTGAAGATGTGACAGCTTGTTATTTGGTACTACGTGCTACGTGTCAAAGCATGAAGAGATATTTTGAGGTGAAGATGAAGATGGGGTCAAGAAAACATGCCCAAAATCTTTGTTGAGGGTATTTTTGTAGTTGGCCAAATACTGGGGTGGTGATTTGATCAAAATCGCAACGTGGAGAGGCACAAAGGAGAAGTTGTTTAGGTCAAGGAAAGTTAAAACTGGCAGGCAGATCAATCGCTAAAGAGTTAGCGGGTTGAGTTTTGCAAACATTTTGAGAAGTATGTGTGAGTGTGTAAAACCCGTATTAGTGGGGTTAATGGGTTCCCTGATATGCTTAATGGGTTGGACCCATTAGGGTTGTGATGATTATTTAAAGGGGAGAAGAGAGAGGTGGTAGACTCAAGGTTTCTAGAGTTTAGTTTTTGCTTCTACCACCTTGGCTCCCTTCGAAAGTGCTTAGTTTTGGTTTTAGCCTGTACGTGTTACAGTAACTAGCTTTTAAGTAGTGCATTTTTTAAGACGGAGTCTACAGGTAGATTGTAGTAAAAAGTATACCGAGTCCAGCTGTACCGGCTAAAATCATATTTGACTATTTTTCGCTACATACTGTCTCTCGTGAACATCCAGAAGTCAAAAATATAAGTCATAAACCACAACCCAAAAGAACCCACCCCTTATCTCCTTCCGTGGTTATAAGAGAGAACTTGAGAAAAGGGTGGCGCTTTGTCTACTCCTTGTAATCATTCATTAATATATAAACCTCATTCTCCACTAAAATAGATCAAAATTTTATCCCAATCATGTTCTTTCTTGTGTTCTTGCTTGGCTCTACTTGTTCTTGAACTAAATTTGTGATTTCGAGTTTGTGGAAGTTGTAACATAATCTCTTGCTTAAATTACCTTGCTACAACATGTGAGAAGATATTTGAAAGGCCTCATATTTTAGATCTTCACAAGTAAGAAATAATTTGAGATTTAGGGTTTTTGATATTCTTATAATCTAGATTCGATTCTGTTCAATTTGGTGAATTCAAGCCCAAGAATCTTGTGATTCTTAATTGGTTTAAATTTCTATTGCCTTAAACAAGTTTCATGCAAAACTTAGATGTGTTTGGATAAGAACTAGGCAAGTTTTATGAGATTTGAACTTTTGACCCAAGAGGTTTTCGGGTCTAGGAACAAGGGACCATTTGAACCGGCCTCAGACCTACGGTCAGACCAACCTGTCGATGTGACCGGTCATAGGTCGGCAATCAGACCAGCCAGGGGTCAAGCTAGCCTATCAACGACCGTCTGACCGACCCTATGCAGGAGGCTATTGATTTTGTTGGCTCTTATTTATAGGTTTGATTTGCATAGCTGTGTTGGTGTGATCTAAACTTGATGACTATCATAATTATTTGAGTGAAGATTTTGAGTATCTTCGGGGGAAAAATATTTTAGGAATTATTCACTCCCTTTGATTGCCGGTATCAGTTCTACATAGATGTATGGGTAAGAATTATGTACTTTCAAATTCAGCAATAGATCTAGACCATTTTAATTTGTATCACTAAATAAACATTTGCTTTTTTCTTTTTGTTTCAATTAATATAAAAATCTATAGTCTGTCATACACACATAGTTATTGAAATCGGATCGAAGATTGAATAGGCCAAGGCACTGGTCTCCCGGTCTACCGGTCCAACCACGGCTTCACTGATTGAACCGGTGGTTTTGTAAATATTGATATTTTATACTAGGACTGTACATATTAAGGTGTAATTAGGAAAATGTAATCTCAATATTCATCCTAATGTCATCGATAATACCAAAAAAGTATGCAAACAATAAATCAGACATCAGCTTCAGTCCACTTGGATACTTAAATTGGAAACAAGAAAGCGAATTGAAGAGAGGCTTTCAGTAGGAGTGAAAACGGATCGAATACGGGTAGATAATAGCACTATCATATTTGTTTTCATATTTTTCTGGATACGAATACAAATACCCTAAATACGAATACGGATGTGAATAATATGAAATACAAATACAGAGCGAATACGAATCGAAACAAATACGGTCACGAATATTTTTCGGAACATGAAAACCTCTTAAATTGTATGCCAGAAATTAACGAAAAATATATAACTAGTTTATTTGTTTAAATTGTATGCCGAGGTGGCCACAATGGAAATCCGGCGAAGGCGCAGGGGAGCCCACGGAGATCGAGAGATGGCGCAGGGGAGCCGATGGAGGTGGGCGAGATGGTCGGCGGACGGCGGCAAGGCGAGGTCGACTTCACTTTGCTCATGAGGAATGAGGAAGACTCGATTGTGAAATCATTAGTGACGGCGGCACTGTGGTCTGTGGAGAGGAACCTTAAAAATCCCTAATAGAGATTGAAGAGCGATGGATTGAGGCCGGTCGGCTGGCTTAGTGGCTTAACTAGTTGGACTAATGGGCTGAAATATTGGATATCTGGCTTTCTTATTATCTGGATAATTCGTATTTATATTCGATGGAGGGATAATAGATTTATTGTATTTGTATTCGTTTTCGACAAAAAAAAATCCGTATTCGTTTTCGGTCCAAGAATTATCCGACTAAAATCCGGTTCAAGATGATCCAAATTCATTTTTGTCTGAATTTCTATTTTTAAGGCCAAGAAAGCACCGCACCCCTGCCGATGCGTGGCCGCCGCCGTCCTCCGTTAAGAGTTGAGGAACTCCTCTCTAGGGGTGAAAACGGATCGGATATTTTCCGCCGGATCCGGATGGATACGGATACGGATTGTGTCGGATCAGATTTTTTCGGATAGTTCTCGGATCGGATACGGATACGGATTTTTTTATCGGATACGGATACGAATACAGTAAGCCTAGTATCCGTCGAATACGGATACGGATAATTCGGATAGTACGAAAACGGATATCCGATATTTTAGCCCATAATGCTAGAAGCCCAGGCCCATTTCAACTCATGTGCGATCCAGCCGTCCATCTCACCCACCCATGCGATCCAACCGTCTGGCCGGCTTTAGGTTTTGCCTTGCCCTAATGCCCTGGGCGCCGGCCGCCGCACCCCATCTGGCTCCAGTCTCCCGTGACCGTGAGGCCGTGAATCTGTGATCCCGTCTGCCGGTCTGCGCGACGCGAGCGCCTCCGCCGGATCCGCCCGCCTCCGCCTCCGCTGCTCCGCCGGATCCGCCCGCCTCCGCCTGCTCCGGCCTCCTCCGCGGCTCCGCCTGCTCCGCCCGCCTCCGCCTCCTCCGCCCACCTCCGCTTCCGCCGCCCGCCTCCTCCGCCCGCCTCCGCCTCCTCCGCCCGCCTCCGTTTCCGCCGGCCGCCTCCTCCGCCCGCCTCCGCCGACCGTCTGCCTCCGGCTCCGCCGGCCGCCTACCTCCGCCTCCGCCGGCCGCCTGCTTAGTTTTGACAAGATGAACTATTTACGTATTTTCGTTAATTTTGGATGTATAGTTTAAGGGGTTTTCATGTTCCGATAAATATTCGTAACCGTATTCGTTTCGATTCATATTCGATCTGTATCTGTATTCGAAATTATCCGTATTTGTATCCGTATTCGTTTCCGTATCCGAAAAAAAATATGAAAACAGATATGGTAGAGGCATTATCCGTCTATATCCGATCCGTTTTCACCCCTACTCCTCTCTAGTCCTATCAGATCCTCCCTGTTCCTGTCTTCTGCCGCGCGTGCCGCCTGGGGGCTTCGCGTCTCCTCGCGGCGGCCGCCTCGATCGGCACGTTAATCCCACCGCCGTCCTCCGTTGGTCCGATGCAGGTAATCCCACCGCCGGTCTAGCACTCTACGGTTTTGGCTATGGCTATGGCTTCTTGTTCTTTTTTTGGGTGATTCTTGCATGCAGGGGCGGAGGCACATGGGCCGGAGGGGGTTCCCAGGAACCCGGTTCCGAAACAAAATTTAGTTATTACTAGTAAATATTCACTCTTTGTGCACCCCCTTGGCCCAATATGGTGTACCTCTAGCTCAAAAAACACTCTCACTCGCCCTGTCCAGCCCATTCGTTTTGAAGTGGTGCACCCCCCTCCATTTTGCTCTAGCTCCGCCACTGCTTGCATGTGCCATCTGGTCGTCGTCGTTGTCGTTATGAATTGATCTAGGATCTTGTGATATGTTCGTTGCAACGTGAGTGACCAGGAATCTTTTCTTGTTGGAGGAACGATCAAGAATCGTTTCTTATAGTTTCAAAATTCCCCCCTCCTGAATCCAGTATCTCTCCGTACAGAATTAAGAGCGCCCGCCGGCCGCAAATCTTTTTTTATCTCGTTAGCTCGATTCTTGTGGGAATAGATTCTCTTATTCCGGTTGTGATCGTTTTGGCTTCAGCTTTTAACTTTTGGTTTATTTTTTACTATTTATAAATTTCGTTTTTTTTCTGAACTTTTGACTTTTTATTGAGCTTTTTTGCCGGTTCTTTTTTCCCGTATTTGTTTGTATTATATGTAATGGGCTAACATTTTTTAATTTTTTTAAATTTAATTATACTAAATAAGTCACTGTCAATCAGCTATAGTGCTTTTTAGCCATAAGCCACCCAAAAAAACCCAAATGAGCACCACCAGAATATCCATGTCCTCTTTATTATTACTTTTGTTTCTTTTCTATTTGTTTGGTTTGAGTCGTTTTGGTCACTAATTCAATCGCAATGTCACCGATCAAGAAACGCTAGGAGATTCTTCTTAACATGGTTTAATACTTTACTCGTGGGTTAAGCTACTCAACCACTGAACAACGTTAACATTCGTATCTGCTCTATTCAGTGAACAGTAGCGCCAAGCGGAGAAACGGCACTGTGCTGTCATGGGCCAGGTCAGTTTCGGCCCAAACCCAAAAATCTTTTCAGGCCGAGTCTATCACTGTAGTATGCACTGTTTACAAAATCCGATCACATTCCCTCCAAAACGCGAGATCACTATGTAGGACCCGTTACTGTTTGTAACCCGACCCCCTGTAAATAGTACTAAACCTGATACCGTTCAATAGAAAGTTCAATAACATATTCATACCCATTTTGATTACTTTGAGCCTTTTTAAACTATTTCTAGCTTCGTTTCGTTAAACCAGACGCCGACAGGAACTAAACCTAGCATTTATTAGATTTTTTAATTTTACTCCTTTTTAATTTTATTTGCATTTATTAGATTTTTTAATTTTACTCCTTTTTAATGTTATTTGTTTTCCTAGTTTGAATTATTTCAAGCACGGAATTATTTAGCTTACTTATTTGTGCTAGCTTCTGAGTTCTTCAAGCTAGCTTACTAGTAATTAATTTGTTGAAACTCCATTTCTTTAATAAGTTAGTGCTTTCTTGCTTTATGTTAAAAAATGTTTATAAATAAAATTGCATCCATAACATATTAATAAAACCATTATATTCCCATATCTTGAGAACCTTGTCAAATAGTTAATTAAGATTCTCCTTGTGATTTGTTGGGAATGGTTGTACTCATTACGCGCTAAATAATTAACAGAAGAGCTATGTGATGATAATGAAGAACTCGTCGATGAAGAATTTGAAGAATACTATGGTGTAGATGATTAGTGGTTTTGAGTTTCGTTCTCGCTCAGATATGTCTATGGAGTTTCTTTTATAATGTAATATAATTTTGGACCTAGGCGTTCCACTAAACTAAAAACCGGGTTGTTATGTCATACTTCTTTAATAAAGTTTAATTTTTATGTTGTAAACATATATTGGTATAATACACAGTCTTATATAGTATTCCGCAGCTAAATAATCCTGAGTAATTACGGGATTTCTAACTGTCCTAAAAATGGAGGCGTTATAATCACCAACGAGGGAACAGCCTATGTGCTATCCGGGGTGTACGGCAACGTCCTGATCATCCTTCAGCTCATCTTCGGCGGCATGGTCATCTTCCTCGATGAGCTCCTCCAGAAGGGATCCGGGCTGGGATCCGGCGTCTCCTTGTTGATCACCGCCGCCAACACATGGTAATTAATCGAGAAACTGAGGACACGAATCTAAGCACCATATTCACAGGTAATTAAAGTCGCGACTTGATGCTTATTTATGTCAAAACTAACCATTCTCAATTAATTGTGAATCGCGGCCTCGGCGTTGAGCTCGTGGGCGCAGTCACGGCCATGGTGCACCTCCTGGTGACGAGGGCCAGGGGCGGATCCAGCGGTGGGGCGGGGGGCTCGAGCCCCTCTATCGCTACCGAACCTTTGGAACCCCCATAAATTTTTAGCTATGGATATATGGTGTAGAGGGGGTATAGTGGAGTTATGTCGCTGTATCGCTTTTGTTCAGCCCCTCCTAAAATTTTTCATGGATCCGCCACTGACGAGGGCCAATAAGTTGGTCGCGCTGCGCGAGGCGTTCTTCCGCCGGGAGACCACCGGCCTCCCCGACGCGGCCGGCCTAGTGGCCACCTGCCTCATCTTCCTCGCCGTGGACTACCCGAAGGGCTTCCGCGTGTCGCTACCGGTGCGGCCGAGGAGCGCACCGCGCTGGCAGCAGGGGGGGTTCGAACAACGTCAGGCACCTCCGGCATGCCCATCGTCCTGCTGTCTATGATGGTCTCGGCTCTCTACCTCGTCACCCAGGTGTTGTACAACCGATTCGGCGGGAATTTGCTCGTGAATCTGCTCGGAAAGTGGAGGTAATCCGTCCCCGTCGGCGGCATTGCCTACTACGTGACTGGGCCATCAAGATACGAGCGTGTGTGCGGATGCTAGCCGCACGCTACAAATGGGTTTTGTATATATACTTATATATTGTATAAATAAACAAGAGCACATAGGAGAATTTGTTATGACTGTAACTATTTAACCAAGTTTTCTTAATTTCTCTGTTCTCTTGCTTTTTTTTCTATCAAAATAGATTATATACCCCTCTATTCATATAGCGTAGAGCTTATACAAATATTAGTGTCTTATCTCTAATCTGAACATGTACTGGATTCTATCTCCAAGTTGAATACAACTTTAATTTAGGAATGAAATCTACGTCTCATACTCAATTCAAACACTAAGTCAAGATTATTTTCAATATTCTTTCCCTTAATCTTGACTCGATATACTCTCAACATATTATGAACTACCAGTTACGCCTTCATACGAAGCGTTCTATATACAAATAAAATACATAGCTACATGTAGAAACTCAACTCAACTAACATAAGTCTATCCAAACGCAAAGACTCTAACTTGTTGAGGCAGTCGGTCTTAACTAAAACTTACACAACTTATACTCGACATTGAACGGCAACACATCTCCTCAACATTCTGGACTCAGCTCTACTTACCTCTCAGGATGGTGAACACATCTTCTCAATGTCTCGGACTCATCTCTACATACTCGAGTTACGACGATGAACACATCTTCTTAATGTCTAGACTCAATTCGACATACTTACTCAGCATCCATGTAGGTTCAATATGATCGCAGACATGTGACTTGCCTTGCGGATTAATGTATTCTATAATTTCGTATTCTTCTAATTCTTATGCTTGATCTTGAGCTTCTCCTTCTTGAATTGGTTGACCTTCGACGTCGTGTACTAGTGTAAAGCAAAAGAAAAATAATTCATTTCCATGCTCAAAGGGTTGAGTTAGGAATAAAGAAATAAAATCTAAGAAAAACTAAATAAAATAGGTTTTGGGTTTATAGGTGTCTAATACGGGGAAACGAAGCTGAGGGATGGATCAGCGGGCTCGAAACGGTCAAAATACGTATACATATGAAATTTTGGGTTTGGGTGAATAGTAACGGGTCAGGTTTACTGTTCATTGCGGGCATTCGCTGTTCATGGCGGGTTCGACACTATTTACTAATGAGTTTGACTATCAGGTTAAATAGCTAACGGGTCGGATGAACAGTACTCACCCGTTACTATTCATCTTCCCCATCCGTGAGCACGTGCTATGTTGAAAACAGAGCAAAGGCGTGGCAGCAATGGGCAGAGCTAGGGTGATCTGTGATGGAGTCAGAGGCTATGGTTGGGTTCCCGGGAGTGTCAAGGTTCCATTTTTGTGGTGGGCGGTGGCAGGGAGGTGGCGTTCACCGGCGGTGAGGTCAAAAGCTCGGAATAGTTTTTGACGGCATAGGAGCTACAGGGCAATCATCCTTGCAATTGGTGGCCATTTACCCATCTAGGGGTGGTCAGGGTGGCTTGAGTGGTGATGGTTTGGGTTGGGGACACCCCTTGTGAGCTGTCCACAGTGAGATGCCATGCCGAGCGGTGGGCTTCGGTGGCGAAGAAGAGGAGAGCTAAGGCGATGGTTCAGGGAGGTTTCTAGGGTCAAGAGCTAGCTATTGACGGACGCAATCGAAGAATGATGAGCCAAACAACAAAATTCGAAATTTGGCTCACCTTGGGATTTTTTGACGGTCGTCGGTGATGCTCTGGCCGAGGGCTTGATTGGGGGTGTTGGGTGGCTCACTGGGCACTGATGTACCTCTTAGGGGGAGCTTGGGGCTTTAAATAGAGAGGGGAGGCGGCTCGGCATAGGGGTGGGTAATGGCGGCGACAGCACGTGCTTAGCTGAGAGGGCGCGGGAAGGTGCGGTGCAGTGGCTAAGGGGGATGTACCGGCTGGCATGTACATGATATTGCGGCAGTCAAAGGCTGTTTGAATCGGGACTGTCGGCCGAGAGAGAGAGATAGAGAGAAAGGAGCAGAGGCGATGGCAGGGAAGATCAGTAGTGCTGACGCGCGGCAGGGCGGTTGAGAAAGAGCTAGAGGCAGGAGAAGCGAGGTACTGAAGAAGGTACTGCTAAACGACTGAAAACTCAGGAATCCCATGCACTCGGGAGAGAGCTGAGGGGAGAGGAGAGCCGCCGCTCGGGACGCCGGGACGGGAGCGGAGAGCCGCCGCCGGGGGAGTGGGGAGAGCCGCCGCCCGGGCCGCCGGGAGAGAGCCGAGGGGAGAGCTGCCACTCGGGTCACCGGGATGGGAGGGGAGAGCCGCCGCTTAGGCTGCTGCCCGCCAGGATGGGAGGGGAGAGCCGCCGCTTTGGCCGCCGGGAGAGAGGGGAGAGCCGCCGCAGGGGGAGAGGGGAGAGCCGCCGCCCGGGCCGCCAGGAGAGAGCCGAGGGGAGAGTTGCCACTCGGGTCGCCGGGACGGCAGGGGAGAGCCGCCGCTTAGGCCACCGCCCGCCGGGATGGGAGGGGAGAGCCGTCGCTCTGGCCGCCGGGAGAGAGGGGAGAGCCGCCGTGGGGGGAGAGGGGAGAACCTCCGCGGGAGGAGAGGGGAGAGGCGCCGTGGGGGGGGGAGAGAGGAGAACCTCTGCGGGAGGAGAGGGGAGAGGCGCCGCGCGGGGAGAGGGGAGAGCCGCCGCCGCCGTCGGGACGTCCGGACGTGGGAGTCGACGCGAGAAGAGCACGAGTTGCAGTCTTGCTGTGTGGGCGCTAGGGTTTCCTCGTGGGTTGGGCCACTTATGCCGCCTCGGGCTGGGCTGTTATGCCTCGGGCTGAGCCTTTAAATAGTGTATTTTTCGGCCCGCTTAAAAATATTTTTACACTGCTAATTTTGCTGGGCCTCGGGCTATAGCCTACCTAACCCGAGGCCCAGTTCCGCCCCTGCATGTAGGGGTGGTCAGGGTGGCTTGAGTGGTGACGGTTTGGGTTGGGGACACCCCTTGTGAGCTGTCCACGGTGAGACGCCATGCCGAGCGGTGGGCTTCGGTGGCGGAGAAGAGGAGAGCTCGGGGGGCTAAGGCGACGGTTCAGAGAGGTTTCTAGGGTCAAGAGGTAGCTATTGGCGGACACAATCGAAGAATGATGAGCTAAACAACAAAATTTGAAATTTGGCTCACCTTGGGATTTTTCGACGGTCGTCGGTGATGCTCTGGCCGAGGGCTTGATTGGGGGTGTTGGGTGGCTCACTGGGCACTGATGTACCTCTTAGGGGGAGCTTGGGGCTTTAAATAGAGATGGGAGGCGGCTCGGCATAGGGGTGGGTAATGGCGGCGACAACGCGTGCTTAGCTGAGAGGGCGCGGGAAGGTGCGGTGCAGTGGCTAAGGGGGATGTACCGGCTGGCATGTACATGATATTGCGGCAGTCAAAGGCTGTTTGAATCGGGACTGTCGGCCGAGAGAGAGATAGAGAGAAAGGAGCAGAGGCGATGGTAGGGAAGATCAGTAGTGCTGACGCGCGGCAGGGCGGTTGAGAAAGAGCTAGAGGCAGGAGAAGCGAGGTAGTACAACTTCTGACAGCTTGCAGCAGGGTGGCAGTGACGAGAAGGCATGGGAAGGCGCGGGACCTGAGAGAGGATTAGGCAGCGGCAATAATTTCATACGGTGAATAGTGCTCATGCAAAATTGGTTCACTGGGCATGATGCAGCAGGGGGTCTTGGGCATGGAGGGCTTGGATTTGAGCTGAGTTAGACCAAGAATCAAAGGAAATCAAATCCAAAATGGAATTCCAAATTTCTTTTGAAATTTCAGTTTCGTTTCAAGTATACTGCGACCCGATGGGCTGTAGGGTGCAGACGTGCTGAGGATTGGGTTCGCATTGGGCTTGTTTGGGCTATTTAACGTGATCATGAGCCTTTTAGCAAAATGTCTAGTACCATCCATTGCGAAGAGAATTCAGCAGTATCCGTCCTGGACTCCAGTTACTTTTTCAGGTATGGTTGATGGCTTATAATTTTAACACAAGTGTTTGTACGAATAAATTGAATGCTGATAAGTTATTTTGAAAATACTGTCCTGATAAACCTTTTTAAAAAGATGACGAAGAAGTCATCTCGTTTATTTATTTAGAAAAAATTATAAACTATAATTCATAAGTTGAAAATGAAGGAGAGTTCGAAATATCGTTCTAGGCCCTTCATCCAAACGGGTCGTGGTTTATGCTGTAGGCCCTCTTCATTTGGCATCATGGTTCATATTAAAATATAGGAGGTGTTTCTATGCTTTTCTCAAAGTGATTTGCACAACTTTTAAAGCAAAAGTGAATGGTGGATAATTATTACTTACCCCTTCGTGTGCTTTAAGATTAGCGTCATTTTTGTTAGAGTGAAAAAGCATAAAAACACTACTCTTAAAATATTTTTAAAACTTTTAGATGTAACAGTTAGAAGTAAATGCATCCCTTTTTGAACCATCATAAAATTTTATAAAAATTAATAAAGATTTCTAATCTAGCATTGGCACATCACAACCACCGCAAACTGCCCTAAACAATACAACAATAGCGATCGAAGGCTGTCAGACATCTCGAAAAATGGAAGGGTCTTAGAAAACACCATGAGAAACAAATAGCAGTATGAAAGAGGGTTTGAGCCACCTACTGCTGAGCCTACTTTGCTCTGGCGATGATAAATTGAGTTGAAATTTAACCGCTCGCATTTTAAGGGTGGTTATAGATTGTTCTCGTACCTAGAGCTGGTGATTTGATTTACGCTGACGAGAAAGGATTCAGAGGACTCGCAAGTCGAGTTGATTGCCATGAGGGCATCTCCAATGGTCTGAGTCAGCTAGCTATATGTATGTATACATCAGCATATATCCTATGTGGAGGAAAGAGAGTATGCAAAAAAAATCGAGCCAGCTCTTCCTTCTATAACGCCAAACGAGGCAGCCTTTATAAATTCTGTGTGTGCATGTAAGCATCAAATAGCTATCCTTAGGGTATGTCCAATGGTGATTTATGAGCTACCTCTAAACATATTATTTCATATTTTAATAGAAGAGAGAGAAAAGCTAGCTCTTGATCAAGAGCTAGTCTCATACACACATTCCAAGATTATATGAGGATGTCATGTGGGACTATTCATGTTATGAGCTATGTGCTAAAAGTTAATATCATTGGAGAAGTTATCTTAGAGCTAGTAACTAGCTCATACCATTGTACATGCCCTAAAGATAGTTCTTTAGAATGCTAGATTTAGTGTGTACTATATAAATGATGTGGAAGTCTTATAGTTAGTTGCTAGTTAGAATCATTGGAGATGCTCTAAGAGCAAGTTTAATAAGGCTGACTGTGCTAGCTATAAGGGAATCCATGTCAGCATAGTCCTATGTGGAGGGGAGAGAAAAGGAGAGAGAGAGCCAAGCCGGCTCCCATGCAAGAGTCAGGCTATAGCACAGGAAAAGAGGTGTTATCCATGCATATATCAATAGAACTAACTGCTATACCATGCATGTATTAAATGACCAATACCCATGTATGTATTAAATGATTGAGAGCTCTTGTAGAGACAACTTATAGCCAGCTTATTGTATGAGTTGGCTGCATTTTACCTTTTGATGACATGGAAATGTATTGGAGGTAGCAGCTATCTATACTATTAAACTTGCTCTAATACTGAAGAAGGTACTGCTAAACGACTGAAAACTCAGGAATCCCATGCACTCGGGAGCAGAGCAGCACAACCAGTTGACCAATCAGCATCCATTCACGTATAAAACCTGCGCGAAAGCTGCCGCCGTAGCCGCATAGACGTCACCACCCACTCACAGGATCGAGGCTAACAGAGGCAGCCCGGGGGTGCTAATGGGTTAGATTCAATCGGGTCAAATAGAGTGGGTTCTTAAACAGGTTGGTTTTAGTTAGGTGAAAATGGGTTAAAAGAGCAAATGAGTTAGGTTAGATTAACTCATAAAAATGATTAGATTAGGGTGGAATGGCTTTAGACATTTCTAGGTGAAATCGGGTTGTGAACGAATTTAACCTGTAACGTGGCCTAATAGAATGACACTTAGATTATCCATAGATTTAGACTTACCATACTCAGTTATAGTTTTCTATAATAGTATGTAGGAGTCACCTATTTACATGTGTCTGCTAATTTACACAAAGTAGCTCCATACACACAGAATCATTTGTAACAAATTTCAATCGATTTTTGTAAAACTTTTGTAGTGTGAACGCGAGGTTGAAATTTCAAATACCGAAATTTTACGAAAACTTCATTCATAAGTCCTTTTGACTTAACCCCTCCCTTTCCTTCTCCTTTACTCACTGGGTTACCTAAATCCATTGGGTATACTCTTTTCATTTGGATATAGGTGATATTACTTCAGATGGGTATAGATAAAATTGAATATAGATTTGAATTACCCACATCCTACCCAGTGGCAACCCTAAATCCCAGTGACCACATCCCAGAAGGTGAAACCCGGTTGGCAAACTAGTAAAGGCAGGAAAAACCATTCATCTCCATTGCAGTGGCTATGGCATTATCCCGTAAATAAGTGACAGGTTGGTAAATAGGCTAGCAAGTGGGTTGAACTCATGGGGTTCACATTGGATTGGATTTAAGTGGAAAGTGGTTTGGATTGGGTTGGGTGGCGTTATGAAAAATCTTTTATGGATTGGGTTAGGATGAAAAATTAGCTTTGTCTCATATAAATTAGTTTGATTTTAGATTAGATTTTTAACTAATTAGTAAGCGTAAGCCAGACACTGCAGGATCGGCACAATAAATCACCAATTCATCACCCACGCGTCCACGAGCCTAGTGCCACCATTCATTGCAGCGCACACACCACGAAAAATTCTATTGTATCCCCGTTGCACAAGCCGGTTTGCATAACGAGCAAATGGGGCGGTGACACGTGGCGAAGTGACTGTAGCAGGTACTTTAAAAATATTTTTTCGTACGGTCCAGTACTGTAGCAAAAATAGAAATATTATTATTTTTTTGTACGGGCTACCGTTCTGCTACAGTATTTTTACCATGTGCTATCACCCTATTTGCTCGTTATACAAATCAGCTTGTGCAACGAGGGTACAATAGATTTTTTTCCACACACCACCACCCCCATCCGATGGTACGTAGCAGCTAGCTCCACGGTCCAAGGGAAAGGACCGTCCGGTCAAAAGATCCCAAAAACGTTCCTCCATCCATCCATCCTGTCGCTGCCGCATGCAACAGCGGGAGGGATAACATAACCTGATATCCATAGTAACATGTAGCAGTGTGCACACCAACCTTACCCGGCCCCCTCTCAAAAGCCGGAAAAGCTACCTCGCTGCATCGGTCGCCAGCAATACGATTCCAGGGGATAGCGACGCGTCTTTGGCTTAGCAGCTAGTTCTTTCTTTCTTTCTTTTGCTATCATCAATGTGTGCGCCAACCATGGTCGCTGGTGGAGAGATCGAGCCAGGGCTCAGGAGGCTGCAGCAGGGAAGGATGGCGATGCGTCCGGTTTGGAAACTCAAAGCGGCCGCGGCGTAGGGCCGGGAGAATCCGGCTTTGTCTCCCGTATGCTCGCCAAGCGCATCACATGGTCGCTTTCCCAGCCCGGACCGGAGCCAGAGAGGGAGGAGATCCGGAGGGGAAAGGAAAGGGAAAGGAGATGAAGCACCACTACTTTCTACTTACTTCTTCATGTATACTAGTTAGAGATCTGTGCGTTACAATGAAGTCATAAAAATGGTGAGACGGAACTTACTGTCTGACCAATTTCACACATCAAACATTGAAGAACAAGCGACAGAGAGAAGGGTGGTCAGAATGCGTGAGAAGATGAGGAAAGTAGTGGGTGGAGATGGGCGGTTGTATCCTGAAAGAGAGAAGGAGAGAGACGAATAGTCCATATCAAATCGGATGGCTGTAGAGAGTGGAGAGGAGAACACGCCGATAACCATCAACTCATCTTTATATAATAGTAGAGATGTTTGTTTATGAGGATCCAAGTAGTGCAATTGATAAGGAGTCGGTGACGTGGAATGTATGAATCTGGAGTTCTTAGTGTCGAAATCCAGCGATACCTCCATGTTCACTGCAAATCGATCGATCAATGATCAAAATTCAGAAATATATGGGTTTTTTCCTTCCAAGTGTCAGAATATTATGTTGACCAGACCAACCAATTCGACTATTCTAGCCCCGGAGAACAACTTGCGACGTTGTTTAACGTCGCGTGATGACAGAATTCCCAACCGACCTGTTGTGACATGTGGAATGATGACATGGCTTTATATATGGCACTAGCCACTAGGTAACCTCACATCACATGAGAACAGTCCTAACAGAACTTACCTCCCTTGCTAAAACGGCATATTTCACTTGCGTCAATACTAACCAAAAAAAAGAAGTGTCTAGATATCATTCAGATATTTTCTTTCTAATTATCATCCAAATTTATGACATTTAAATTAAAGATCAAAGGGCGTCATGTTTTTGAAGGGGGAGATTTTTTTCAGGGGGGTAGAATTCAAAGGAGAGTAGGGAGAATTCATAGCCATTGGATCTCTAATCCAATAGTCCTAAATCTAGATGATAGTTAGAAAGAAAAACATTTGGATGATATCTAACAAAACCCAAAAAAAAAAGCATAAAAGCAGTGTTTAAACTAGTGTTCCCCTGTTCGTTGATGCGAGGCTCACATGTCAGCATCAACAGAACCATATGTAGTGGAATCATTGGGGCCATGCTCAGAGGAACCGCATAAAAGCGACGATAGTACTAGCTATAGATTTTGTAGTGCTAACTTCCCTGCCTTTCTCGGGTGCACAACTAATTCTGCGCCTATCTATGTAGGCCGATCACGACTAGACCTGGCGTTCCTGATTTTTACTTTGTGAGCGAACCAACAAAGAAAAACCATAGCCAGGCATATGCCTCGCCACATCTATCTATATATATCAACATCAAGGGGATCAAAGGTAGACTGCAGAGAGAGAGAGAGAAGAGAGAGAGAGAGAGAGAGAGAGAGAGAAAGAGAGAGAGAGAAGAACAGATATATATATATATACAGGATCATATCTAGGTAGCTAGGATCAAACACACATCTTCCATCACCGGCCACTTGTCACTCTCCTCTCAAGAAAGAACTCCATTCTCTTCTAGCCAATCTTTGCCTCTCCTCTGAAGCACTACACCATTTCTTTCCTACATATACACACAGACATGATCTGTTTGCCCACACACTACCACTGCTGTTCATCTCTACAGCTTCAGGAGGAGGCTAGGCAGAAACAGCACTTGTAAGTTACAAGAGAAGGCTGTGCAGTGAACTTGCTCCTTGCTAAACAAGTAGCGATCAGTCACCTGAACAGCCAGCAGAAGCAGGCAGGGAGCTAGGGCGCAATGGGCGGCACTGGCAGTAGATGCCGGATCAGTGGGCTTGCCGTGCTCATCTGCGTCGTGCTGTTGTCGGCGACGATGGCGAGTGGCATTAGGACTGGGATTATTGATGGCACGGGTGCTCCTTCTCCTGCTGTCACAGCACAAGCTGCCACTGAAGCTACGGCGCCGCCGGTTGCTACCGCTGCAACGACGGCGCCTTCAGAGCAGGCTGCCTTGGATGATCCGTATAAGGACAGCAAGAGGAAGGTGCCGAATGGGCCTGATCCGATTCACAATAGGTATTCATCCTCTCATCGGATAGTTCCATGGTTTCTGCTTGTGTTTTGCTCTTACTTTTGTATTACAAATCTCTGACCAGAGCTTGTACTAAAAAACATGGACTTACATGTTGCAACTTACAACTACCAGATATCTGATCAGAGCTAGCTTGCACAAAGTAAAGTACAAAGCTCTGATATAATTGTGTGCTTAGTATTTAACAATTTAATCTCTAAAAACTTAATTATGGTTGCAAAATAGTTTCCACGGTCTACCTGAGACCCTACCAAAAAAGCAGCACTGGTCTACCTATTTCATCATGAGCGTTTCCACGGTCACTGACGTGCTATCCCAATGCGTCAGTGACCATCCAAACACCGATGGCCGGAGCACCCAAGCGCCAGTGCGCCACCCTCCGAAAAGAAGAGGCGTACGCATATATACTTGGGTATTTGCGCATGTCGAGGAACCCCTCCTGGGGAATGGCTAGAGTGAAGGCGGCTCACTTAACCGATTCGGATTCGAAACCTCATCAGCTAAAACCAAAAGAACAATGAGGAGACCTCTCTCCCCTGCCAGCAGAAACAAGCAAAAGTAGCATGACAGAAACAACAAATTATTGCAGTACGCACAACCAAGTGCTACGATAGAATCATGCAGTGTATAGCTAATTAGCTAGATATATATCCATCGATCCTACCAATCATGCATGCATAGCATGGGTCCCATTAAACAAGCTGCTGATTTGCAAACTTACCTCGATTATATTCACCGAGTTTCTTTTTCCTCTGTGCGTGTGACTGACCATGGTACCTTCATGCGTTACTTTTTTTTTTCAGGAGAGCCAGATGGGGAGACGCACCGGCGAAGGGAGTGTAGAGTGACCGAAGAACATAAACAGTCTGTGAAGGTAATTAAAGGGGCTAAAGAGAGCAGACATTGACCGGCGAGGCCGACGACGGACAGCCATGGTGGTGGTGGTGCTCATGATGGTCGAGGGAGTTATATAGTTATAAGTATGCATGCATTACAGGTCTAGAGAGAGCGGGAGGGCAGGCGCACGCCATGGCACCATCTTTGCTTTGGCCAAAGCGCTCTGAATCCTCTGATATCGATCTCGTGATGAGGTTTTGTTTTCCTCTTTTCTTTTCTTCTTTGGAGGGGTTAATGGTGTTATTAAAAGGAGCACTCCCAGCTCCAAGCTAGCTTGCTAGCACTTCATTCACACAGAGTAAAAAGCTCACACAACGCTCAACTACTGAACAAAGAAAGATTCTTGGCACATATTTTTAGCTTTTCTTCTTCCCAATGATCTCTTTAATATAATTGGGCAGCGCTTCGAAAGGACTGAAAGGAGCAGGGGTCCTGACGAGTGAGTGATCCAGTGGTACCAGTCTCACCGCATTCATCCACGCATGTAGCCTCCAATCAAATCATGAACCTGAGATTCCAGACGCTGAGGTTGGCGAGCTGATCATTGGGTCGCTACGGATGGCAAGAAACGTTCTTGGAGAGTGGAGACGTTCTTGCCAACGCAGAAAGCAGGAGAGGATAGCCGGAGGCCACCTCGATTCTTGGGCATTGGCATTGCCATTGCCATTGGCCTCTCTTACACACAGACACAGGCACGGGCATAGAGGCAGCAGCATCTCTTCGCTTTATCTTTTTTGCTGCCCGCTGCTATCGACCACGCATTTTGAGGATTCGTGTTGATTTTGGGCCTTGTACCCCGAGGATGCTATTGCTGGGGAGGACTGGCCAGGCCAGAGAGACAAATGGGGCTAATGATCTGCTAGCGTAGTTCACTTGCATGGGAAATAGCTCGCTCGCCATGAAATATTCGTGCAGCCAGAGACCAGAGTCCAAGGAGGACATGCCTAGCTACATGCATGGCAGGATGGGAATATGACAGGAACAGCGCCATACTAGCACTGCTAACTGAACGAGAGATCGGGATTTGAGTCAGTACATGATTGTTTCTTTTGTCAGGAGTTACGTATCAACTAGCACGGCAGTCTGCGTACTTACGCGCGCACATCATTCATAATTCATAGAATATGGATCCGTTCTTTCCGATTTCTATGGATGATTTTTTTTAACTTTTATTATAATATCTAATTTTTAAATGAAGTATTTTTCAAAATAAGATCTACAAGTTAATGTAGTACACATTAAAAGCTTAATATTTGTACCAACCAAAATCGCAAGCGAGTATCTCTTTCTCCGTAATCGCTATCGCGAACAGCCCAAAATTCAAAAATTTTAACCAAAAGTCATAAACCACAGCAATAAGCCAAAAAAACATGCTCTATATTTAATTGGTTTAGTGGTATACATGCAATAGATAATAAAGAAACTACATGTGAAAAATAAAATGGTTGTAAATAATATGAAATAATTTAAATATTAGAATTTTTAGAATGTTATCACATCGATTTAATTTCCATGTTTGTAGAATTAGTTTTATTTGTGATATTAATGTATAGTAGTATATGTTAAAACAAAGAATATAGATTATATCTTTAGGAGAAAATATTTATTCTTCATAATTTTTAATCGGCGTCTCCAATAATAGAGACAATACTTGTATCCATATTAACACAATTAAAAGAATGTAAATTATAACGGATATTGTAGGCAAATTTGTGTATGTGTGTGGATTACTTGAATTTAATTCTATCTTTAGCATCTAGCATCTTAATTTCATACAATAGTTCTCCAACTATACGTGCATGCATATCACGGTGAAAATTAATTTCATGTGCACTTCCATAAATCAAGGAAAAATCATTTGTTATGATTTGTTAATCAATTTCATGCGCACTTCCACTTAATTAAGAACTATATGCTTTACTTTTTGTGAGAATTTCTAGCAATTATTCTCGTTTATCAGGTAACATCCATAGCTATGAATAGTTAAACATAATTAGGACCCACTAAATTAAATGCTAGATATTTTTATTTTTAGGAGAATTTCTATAATATTTCTCTTTTTTCATTGCTGATGTTATCAACCATCATAAGTTTTTATTATATGATAGATAACACCAAACAATTGATATAATTCAACTTTAATTAGAATCCATCACATTGATGATGATTCTATAAAAAATCAAAGTTGTAAAACACACATTGTTAGAAAGCGTGCAGGTAGAATATGCCTTTTCTTGTTTCTCCTTTTTCTAGCCAAGTGCCACTTTTATTTTTTTCCTCATGTATGGATTTTACTCGTTTATTTTTCATGTCCACGTCCTTCTTTTCCTCCCGTATGTGGCTTTTAGTGTGGGCCACCTAGAATTCTTTTTATTGGGTTCATCTATAATATAAAATAGATAGCCTTGTCTTATAAGACTTTTTTATTTTTATCTAAGACATCCATCGGTAATTATTTACTGACCATAATAATGGCCCACTGAAACAAGGAACATATGTTTTTTCTAAGTATTTTTAGCTTATTTTTCTTTTTTTTACAACTGTAAAATTCATGTCATCAACTTTTAATATACAATAAATTGATTTTAGTTTTTGGGAGATTTACTTTGAAATTCATATGGAAATCAAATTGCTAATTTTTTACCTTTTCCTTCAATTTTCTAATTTTTTCCCATCAATTTTAGTTAGTTTGGATTGTAATTGACATGAATTCTGTTTTAATTTGCTAAATTTTTTAATTATTATTCCAAATTTAAGTTATTTATGGACGTCATTTTTTTATGTCACATGGAATTAAAATTGCTAATTTTCTATTTCTTTTCGAATTTTGGTCAATTTGGATTGTAGTTGACATGTGATTCTATCTTTTAATATGAGTTATTCTAACTTGAGTCTATGAGATAGATGACTAGATTTTTCTGGTTAATACAGACGGTTTTTTGGAATGGTTAATTAGCATAGGTTTATAAATTTTAATATTTTTGGAATTTAGGTTTTAAATTCATTTCCAAACCAAATGTCTGATCATCTTTTGATTTTTATTCCAAATCTGCATTTTTGAACGTACTTGTCATGGATTTCTTTTTAGTTTTATGCTAGAATTTGATTAAAAAACTGATTTCTATTTTATTTGAATTATCATTATGAATTTAGTTTTTTGGAGGGTTTTATGAATTTAGTTTTTTTGGAGGCTTACTTTGAAATTCATACGGAAATAAAATTGCTAATTTTCTGTTATTTTTATTTTGAATTTTAGTTAATTTGGATTGCCTTCACATTAAATCTTTATTTTAATTTGCTAATTTTTGTTTAATTATTACTGTGAATTTTAGATATTTATGGATGTTACTTCAGAAGTTGTATGGAAATCAAATTGCTAATTTTTTTAATTATGAATTTCTCTCTATTTGGATTGTACTTGAACTTCTCTTTATTTGAATTGTATTTGACATGGTCTCTTTCTTTTAATCTAAGTAGTTATAATTCGGGTCCGCCAGATTAATGGCTATATCTTTTTCCAAGTCTATAATTAGTATAGATTCTTAATTTGGATTGTACTGGAACTTCTCTTAATTGGAATTGCATTTGATATTTACTTTCTTTTTGTTAGACCATGTGGTTTGGTCTTAAGTTTAGTGGTGATGAATAATTAATATTTGGGTTGTATTGAAATTTATGTTTGTAAACGATTTGGTCGATACGCTATTGTTGCTAGAGTTTCAGGACAGATTTTGACAACATCAAGCTTCAACCATGGTAAGTCGAGCACTGCAGATTTCAACCACGTTTGGTAGTCGGTGGTCCAAACGGCCTTATATCGTTGGTCTGAATAGCTCTGTGCTGGGTGGTCTGAACAGTTTTGTTCAATCAGCAGACTTCGACCACATCAGGCTTTGGCCACGTGTTCGACTATGGTATTTTGACCATGTCCAACTTTGACCACAATCGACTTCGACCATGTCAGACTTCAACCATGTCCGACTACAACCACGTTCGGCTTCAACCATGGTAGCCTTCAACTACGACCTTTTTGACCATGGCATAACGACCATGCAGGTAATTGGTAAGTTTTGATCCCAACCAGCGAATTGGTTGTAGCTATAATACTTTTTGATGTTCGTAGCTACAGTGCCTTATCTATGGTCGTAGCTACAGTAATAGGTCGATAGCAGTAGACTTTACTGGTACTCGATAGTCGAAGACTTTATGATCGGTAGTCATAGACTTTGTAGTCTGCTATCGTTGTCTTAGGCTTTGCGGTCGAAAGTTAAAGACTTTGTGATAGATTGTCGTAGGTTTCACGGTCTGTACTCATAGACTTTATGGTCGGTATGAGTGCTTTAGTTTTTGCTATCTTCGAGTACCTCGAGTACTTATGTTTGGCCAGCAGTATGACTGGCTGGGGTTGATGGTCGTAGCACTCGGTAGTCGAAAGGACTTGGTACTCATAGTCATGGTTTTTGCGATTGTGATCAGCAATTTATGGTTGGTGCTTTGTTACTGTAGATTGTGTAGTATTTGGTGATCAATGGTGCAGTGAATGGTTGGAGATCGGTAGTCATGGACTTAATGATCTGGTGCTTAGTGGTAGCGATCGGTACTTGGTAGTCGGTACTCGATGGCTCTATGGTCAGTAGCAATGTGCATGTATTCCCGAGTGTTTTAAGTGGAGCGATGGTAATTCCCAAGTACTTGTTGTTTTCGAGTACTCGTGCTAGCGGTCGTGATGAGTAGTCTAAGGGTGTTTTCTAGATAGCGACATGAAGTGTGATCATGTACGACTTGATTGGTGGTCGTGGATGATTTGGTTCTTGTCTATCGATAGACGAGGGTGTGCTTGGTTTGTGTGTGTGAACTAATGATGGTAAAGTTGTGAAGAACTTGTGCTGGGAAACTTTCTTTGGTCTTTGCATGTGCAGGTGGGCGTGGAGACGATAATGGTCAGTGACGAGGAGAACCAAGACTAGGATGGAGAAATCTAAGATCCAGGCGATTGAGGATGTCACACGAGGTGGTTGGGCTCATGCTGGGGCATGTAGAGATCAAAGGAGGTGATTCGTCGAGAAGCTACAGGAGGTGCGTTCCCGGAGGCCTCGATATGGGAGTTGACGAGGCGTGATGAAAATACAGGAGGTGCTGCCCTAAAGGCTTCGTCACGTGTTGAGTTAGGAGTTGTGGATGGAGTCCATAACTTGGAAGAGGTAGAGTTTGGTTAAAACCTGTGTTCGGAAGGGTTTTGGGTCACTTGATTTTTAGTAGAGATAGGATTGCATGTCCATGTTGTTGTGGACACGGTTTGATATGTCCGTGTTTGAGATGAACATGATTTAAAGCTCTAGCATATAAAAGCAGGGGAGATGCTAAGTGTTTAGCCATGGTTTTGAGGAGGTTTTTTGTGCTAGGGTTTTAGTGGTGACGTAAGGGCGCTTTATAGCCAAGAACATGATTTAGATATAAGAGATTAGATTAGATCTATTCTAAGGAAGGAAATCACTGCCAACGTTGTCTCGTTGTCTCAGTCGAAGCACGACGAGTTGTCCTAAGCATCGCTTTTCTATGTCCACATCGTTGTGCTATCACATCACGTGATCTACGAGCACAGCGTTGTCCTTAGCTTGTTCTCGTTCAAGTAGCTGGAGCTTTTGAGCGAAGGGAGATTTCGACTACGTGCAAAGGTTGTCAAAGTGAGTGGTTGAAGCAAGCGATCGAAGTGTTCTAGTGGTCAGAGCATTAGAGCTGTCGAAGTAGTCGAGTGGTCTAGGAGCGGTCCAAACTCCATCGAGCTCATGCACGCAGTTGAGCATCGTGCGGTCAAATTCCACGTCTATAAGTTAGATTATTTTTTCTTGTGGTTTGAGATTTGATTTCTGGTACCAAAAAGCACAGAAAATCATTCACCCCCTCTAATTGTGACATACAATCCTACAAGTGGTATTATATCAAGGTGCGATGGCATTAGAGAGGATGTGAATCATTCCCCTTGCTAGATGGTACTGATTTTGGTTTTTGGAAGTGTCGTTTGCAAGAATATATTGAGACTCAAGGTAGTGATGTTTAGAAAAAGGTTTCTAGTCCGTATGAGGTCCCTGCTACTGTTACGATTTTAAATAAAACATATGTTGATTTGAATGCTCAATCTCATAACCTACTCTTTCAAGGAATTTCTTGCAAAGAACTTGATCGTGTAGCTCATATGGCTTCTGCCTACTTAATCTGGAAAACTCTTTGCGATTATCATAAGGAACGACTAAGATTAAAAATGTACATAAGAATCTTTATCAAAAAGAGTACACGGATTATGTTATGAAACCTAGTGAATCTATTGATGATTTTTTTTGCTCATTTTGAGAAGATTTTAAGTAACTTGCATGGAGTTAGTGTTATACCAGCTGATGGAGATAATGCAACTAAAATTTTGAGGTCTTTAGGTTCAAAGTGGTTGATGGTCGTCACGACTATTAAACAAACAGTCGATCTAGATACCCTTACCATGGATGATCTATACTCTAGATTGAAAACTTGTGAGATTTAAGCTTTGCCATCTAAGATTAATAAATCTCCATCTTTAGCACTTCTGACTAACCACATGCAGACTACTTCGTCGAATACTTTGTCTTGTGTTTTCATGTATGCTTTGTCCTCTTTTTCAGAAGATCAGTTTGAGCAGCTTCCGGAAGTGGACTTGGTCTTAATCTTCTCACGATCATACAAAGCACTCAATAACATGAGAATGAGGAAGCAAGGTGGCACTACAGGTTCAATTAGGTGCTTTGAGTGTGGCGAGCTAGGCCACATTAAGGTGGACTATCCCAAGCTCAAAGAGAAGGAGAACGGGAACTATCATCATTGACCATCCAAGAATAACACTAAGGGTAGATCTTTTTATCGCAATGTGGCTGAGAAAGTTCTATCAGCAATCGAATGCCTTGATCTGAGTGATGTGGAATATGAGAGTTGCGCTGACGTTGACCACGACCATGATAATGCTAAAAGTAAGAAACAGAAGAATGACGACTTCATGGGCATGTGCTTCTTGGAAAGCAACAGCAACTACGATGACTATAGTGATCTTGAGAGGTAAGACCATCATACAATGAGCTTGAAGAATGTCTAGTTAAACTTGATGTTGAATTGAAAAAGACTAAAAATAAATTGAAAGAGAACAATTTTATAGTAAAAAGCTTGAATTCTGAGGTTACTAGACTTAGACCATCTATTCCTAAAGATAATTCTTGTAAAGCTTGTCAAGTTTTATATTCTGAGTTGAAAACTGCTAGATCAATTAATGCATCAAATTTGATTCAACTTAGTGATGTAACTGATAAATTTGATGAATTAAAATTGGCATATGACTCTTATGATGGAAAATTAAAATTGGCTAATGATGAAATAGAAAAGCTCAAGTCTAATTCTTCTAAAGCTTATTTTAATTGTAATTTGCTACAAGCTAGGTTTAATTTGTCTCAATAGTCTATTCAATAAATGCTTTTTTATGAGACTCTTTCTTGCTCTAACTGTCCTAAACTTAACATTGAAATGGAAGTATTAATTAGACAACTTAATGAGTTTGCTACAAAAAATAGATTGGCTAAGTCTAGTGCTTCTAAGAATCTAGTGAATGAACTAGTCAAGTGTACATCTTGTGCTACATTGCCTAAAGAGAGTGAGTATTTTAAGGACACCTTAGAAAGGTTTTCTTTTGACGAGAAAAATTTGAATATGATCCTAGACAAATCAAAAATAAGTGTGAAAAATCAAGGTCTATGATTTAATTTTATTGAGCATACCAAGAATAATCCTCCTAAGCTTGTAAAGCTTCTTGAACCAGGAAAGATTAAAGAAAACTCTGTGATGAAACCAATTGTTTTTGAATCTGCTGGTATAGCAAAGGATCCCTCTATCAAAATGAGTACCGTGAAGTCATCAGATATGACTTTTCACCAAGTCAAGTATCAATGCACTCATTGTGGTAGAGATGGCCATATGGTTCAATTTTGCTTTCGAAAAGCTAAGAAAGAAAAGAGGGACAAGTTAAGAAAGCGTTCTCAAGTGGAGACTGTGTAAGCTCCCAGTTGTCGCTTTGCTCCCTCTAATCAATCATTTGCAAGTTTGGGAGTTTTTGCCACAAGATCAATTAGACCAACTTTCTCCCATGGTCAGAACAGTGTGGTCAGATCAACATTTCAACCAGCATTACCAAGGCCCTCAGATCTATTTTGACTAGTGTCTTCTACTTGCTCAAACTTGTCAAGGGTTAGGCCAACCTTGTAGACATAGTCCAACCAATCTCAGGCGATTAGACCAGCTTGTATATTCGTTGCACATGATGAGAGTCAAGCGAGGGGCTTGACTTATTACTCTTGGAGTTTGCCAACTTTTAAAAGATGTTAGAGGCACCATGCACGATGATCTTCTCAAAGAAGGTTGTGAGAAGACCCAACAAAGTGTGAAGGTTGTAGCTCACCTACCCGGAGCGGGAAAGAACTACCACTAGTGGATTTGAGGTGAAAGGCTTAATTCGTAGAGCGGATCCATTTAGTTTGGGCTTACCTCGACGTGGACTAGGGGAGAGCAGTAACTCTCTGAATACCACGGTAAAAAGAGAGCGTGTATATTGTGGTTTGCTTTCTTGTGCTCAATTTACCTTCAAACAATTTACTTTTGTAGAATTAAATTGATTGCTTGTCATCTAAAATTGCACACCTTGACATAGACTAAAATTGTTGGTGAATTTAGGTGAACTTAATTAATATAGGCATTGTTTGTGCTAAACCAAATTCATTTAAGCTTCCGCATGGTTTACTTGGTTTAGACAAATAGAAAAGATCTTGAATTGTTAATAACAATTAGAAGAGATTTTCTAGACCGCCTATTCACCTCCCTCTAGTCGGCCTCCTTAATCTTACAACATTGAGTAAATAGACACCAAACACTTGTGTAAACATGTTTTGGGATGAATTTGTACTAGATGGCACTGCAAATTAAAACCGGAACTAAAACTAGATAGAAAATCACATATTCTGGAGAGAGTGTTCTCTGAACCAGTTAACTAGTCTAACCGGTATGGAAGATAAGTTCAAGGTTGGTCACCCATGGTACATTACTGTATGCGTGAGCAACGTATTGGGCTTGCTGTTGGAGATAGCGTGTTGCACATATAATTGACGCATTGCTTGAGGTTAAATAAAAGTATATGTGCATGCATACATTTTAGAAAAGAGTAACTAATGGATGAAAATTAGGGGTATACAGATTTATGCATAATGGAGAGTGGTTACGTTTATAAAAAAAACCCCAATAATTTATTATGTTCAATGGTTCTCTTCCATCAAAACTTATACTTCAATTATGTTTCTTAAGTTGTATTTTCCTTCAAACTTTTATTGTTGTATTTAATGCTTATGATGTCTTAAAATTTTAAATAGCATTTAAGATACAAAAAATATTTTTAACCATTTAAGTCATATCATTTCATACTATGAACTTCAAAACTAATCTAACTGTGTAAATGCATGAGTCACCTGCTAGTTTAGACAAGCATAGAGCTCGTCAACGTTCCACGTCAAGTGTGAATAGAACTATACCGAAGAACAAGGCTGAATGCCTGCATATCTCAAAAGTACAATGCACATACAACAAACGCCAAAGCTACTGTTATTGACTTCCCTATTCGTGTTGCTGAAGCTTGTGACGACTTGCCGGAAGGCGTTGTTCCATTATTAGTTGCTGGTTTCTCCGCGGGACAGGTGTAGCCGCACAGGCTAGGCCGGACAACTCGGTAGACACCTTTGCTCGCCAAAACGAAGACGTCCTTGCTATTATCTTCCCCAAAGGAGAAAATGTAGCCCAGTGATGGGAGAGGACCCCCAGCTGCAGATTCGCAGGGTATCGGAGAGTTCTTGGAGCAGCTAAATGGCATCAGAGTGGAGGTGTAGTTTCCACTGTTCTCTGGGGTCTCTGTGCCAGTCCACATCGCCGATGCGTACAGATCGGCGTACATATACCTGAAAAAAATACGTAGGAGAAAAAAACTTGTGAAGCGAAGTCGCTATGCAGCTTTTACATGCACTGCTACAAAATAAGTTATATAAGACGTTTCATTACAGACGGTTCTCTGATATCGGTTCGTATTAATAGCCGTCTGTGATATTTCATAGACGGTTATTAACACGATATTGCACACATCACAAACGTTTATTAATACAAACCGCCTGTGAAAGTTACGGTTATTAACACGAACCGTTTATGATAATTATGTATTACAGATGGTTTGGGGTTAGACATGTCTAGGATACGCCGCGTTATTAATTAATACCAAGCCAGACTGGTTCTGATAGATCTATCTTCATTACACTGCATTGAAGGAGGCGACCAATTTTGGGAAACATTCTAATTGTAAATCTAGCCGCATATAGATCGATTTGTTCTAGCTTGATGATTAGATGTTAGTATTTGTTTCTAATTTATATGCCTTATAATAAAGAGAGATAATAACTAGATTGAGATCTAGCTTAATTGGTAGTTTGTTGAAATTTAAGAATGGCTCGGTATTCCTAGTTTACTTCAACATATTAATTTTTGCTTGATATATATTGCTTCATAAATAGTACGTAGCTGACTAGCTATAGTAGCATTAATAATCCAATTTGACACTAATTTATTACATGCGTAGTGTAGATGGACCGAAGCTGAATGTACGTTGAGAACCGTGTAAGTGAAGAGTACATTAATGGCGTATTTGCTTTTAGAAGAGCTGCCGGTCAGGATATGTTGAAGAAGGGGATGGAATATATGCATTGTCCATGCATTAATTGCGATAATGAAGATGTTTACCAACTCAGCGCAGATCGAAGCTTACTTGATTCGAATGGATTTCAAAAAGGGGTATACATGTTAAACCAAACATGGTGAAAAGAAGATTATACAGGAAGGTGTCGAGGGAGACAATGATATGCCGGTTGTGGACTGTGCTTTCGATGAGGATAGGTCGTACGATGACAATTCGGATCTGATGCTACACGATGTAGAAGGAAACTATAGTAAAAGAGAGTTTGGTAAATTCGAGGGTTTAATGGAGGACCTGGAGAAACCTTTATTCCCGGGCTACAAGCCGCAATACATAAGATTGTCATCTATTCTTGAACTTCTGAAATTGAAGGTAAGCAATTGTTGGTCCGACAAGAGTTTCACGAAATTGTTAGGTCTCCCAGCGAACATCCTCCCAAAAGGAAATGTGTTGCCGAGAACCACCTACCAAACCAAGAAGATTATTTGTTCATTGCGAATGAAAGTAGAAAGAATGCATGTATATCTAAATGATTGTATTCTCTACCGTAAATAATATGCAAAATTACATGTTTGTCCAGTGTGCAAAGCATCCCGATACAAGCGTAAGAATAACTCCGATGACAGCGAAGGCATCAAGGTGAAACAAGGATCACAAACGAGCATGCCCAAAACTAGTTAAGAGCGAGGACATCAACCACGTCTTCGGCGTTGCCTCTTTTAAAAACCCTGCAGACGAAGAAGTGTCCCAGCGCCTGGTAAGATATATTAAACTACCTAGATGTTCATAGGTCCATAACTTCATGAGTCTAAAATAACATGATTGCCTCTTGCAGTAAATATTGACTACCGAATCTTCCGAATGCTCATTCCAAGTAGTCAGGGAGAGGGATCTACTGTCCAAAGCCCTGGGAAACAAGAAGCATATAGGTCGCACGCGAGGCCTAGGGGTTTACGTATCTTGGAGGCACAGATTCCCAAATGACTCCGAGGCGTATAGTAGTAGTAAGAGATCCAAGGCCGAGCGCAAGGAAAGTATGAAACAGGACTTTGATGCAAAACTTGAAGACATAACTGTCTCACGTCGAGGAGAGATAGATGCATTAAGAAAAGAATTAGGAGAAGTCCGCAACCAATCACAAGCCACCCCCGTTATTTTGGTACCCAGTTCCCCTCAACATCGAAGTAGCTGCGCGTTTGCGCCACTTTCTGAATATAGCAATGCCCACTTACCTATCGATGACATCTAGGTAATGTACATGTCTTAAATGCTACATAGATAAACCTGGTGGACGTCTTAACTCATCGTATATCGTTATGCAGGAGGCCACACCGTGCATCCTTAGAATCAGCATTGTTGGCTCTATTCCCATTGACTCTGGGTAGGAGTTGGTGTATCCATGCCTGCCAAGGACGTTAGTGCACGGTGCCCAGCTAGGGACCGAATTCGTGAAGGTTCAGGTGGACATGATTAATGACATTTTCAGGGCCGTCCCATTGGAGAAACCCCCAAACAAAGAAATCATGACACTAGGGGATGCCATCCACACATTCGTCCAGTAGCCCAAGAGGGACATCAACGTAGACCATTTCGTGTCATGATCTCCACACGACCATGCTTATCAAACAAAACGCTCTATGACTCTACCTCAATCTCCTTTTTAGAAGGTCAATGCATCGGCTCCTGTGAAGGCGATGCCAAAAATGTATCACAAGTGAGGCGCTAAAGCCTAATCAAAGAAGATTAATGCGCCTCCCGAGGAATGAAAGTTCATGCTCGAAGTGTCATTGGTCTCTAAGTCATAATTACCTAACCTTGGACTGGTTTATAATACTTTGCATACATAGTACATGCAGATGCCCAGCATGAAGCCAAACCGGCACAGTGGATTCACCGTGAGATACACAGAGACGCATTGCCTTCACAACTCAAGCTACTTCATCGTGACCTTCAAAAACTTATTCTTACTATTCAACCTCGACGAACTCGACGCATCACTTCTACGATGCTGGACACTGTAAGTGTACTGTACAATCAAGTTCTACATTTACGTAATACTAATAAATGTCATAACTCATTACTTATGTATAGATCCATGATCCAACAAGTCCGGCGACGGCGAGAACCGGTGGGTTTTCTCGACCCACACTTGGTCTCTAAGCAATCCATCATCGATAACGGACCCTTCGTCCTAGATTACATAATGAGGGAATTGCTTGCTCATAGTGATAAGGACTACATTATGGTACCCTTCAACCAGGGGTAAATACTTCACTAGTTGTCATACAAGTTTTATTTATACTTTATACGCAACATGAACTTAGGATTAATCACTATAACGACATACATGACTAGGGGTCAGTGAAGTCTGATTGTGATCCAAAGCAATATGGAGGACATCATGGCCACTAAGACGAACATAGATTCTACGTTTGCTGCCATCATAGCCACTAAGACGAATGATACAGAGGTTTGTCAACTTGCCAATAATTATTTCATAATTATCAATATATACACATACTAATGACTTTAACACTTAACACTTCTAGCGATAGCGCGTGGAATTCGACGTAAGTACATTCGATCTTGACAAACTCATTGAAATTCAAGGAAAGCTCTCCCAATTCTTGATAGCGGAGGTCATAAACAAGGCTGGAGAGTTCTACTCCGGTGATGAAGTTTAAATATTGAAACATTTGATACAATTGTAATCACTCAATTATGCTTAATCAAACAATTCATTAAAATGTACTTCATTTAGTTGTTTAATTCATTTGTGAGATCTGTGTAATGATTGTTGTGTGCTATATATGTAATATGTTTGCTTGTTTTCAGAGGGCGTGGCTAGCATTTCCTGAGGCTAACCAAAAAAATAGGAAATAATATAGATATTCAAATAGCTATCATAGATGGTTTGTAATAATAAATCGTCTGTGCTATATGAATATCACAGACGGTATTTGGTATTAGTCGTCTGTGATATGTAAGATATCACAGACGGCTAGGTTTGAGAACTGTCTGTGATATATGACATATCACAAATGGTTTTTGGCATTAACCGTCTGTGATAATTAGCATATCACAAACAGCTATATTTAATAACCGTCTATGATACCTGATATATCACAGACAGTTTTTTGAAAACCGTCTATATTGTATTTATCACAAATGATTTGAGAGCCATATGTGATAACCATATATTATCACAGACACATAAATTCAGACGGTTTGATAACCATCTGTGATAACAGTTGTGAACCGTCTGTAATGATCTTTTCTCTCATAGTGATGGTAAATACAAAGAGTAGTAATAGAGGAATACGACATCCCTAGCAAAGCGTGGATTGATGAATAATGATCACAGAGTGCAAAACTAGTACTTGTACATGTTTGTAGAGGGCAAAAGTGTTACATGTTCGCAGGTTTTTTACATTCATGGTTTCTAAACCATGAATTCCGGCGTGCTAGCACACTTGCACTAGAATTTCCTCGAGATGCTGAAGGAAAACATGGACTAAAATTTGTCTTTCTAGATCTCGTTCCTCTAGAACAAAATTTTTTGTGACTTCCCTAGCAAAGTGGGGATTGACGAATGATGTTCACAGTGCAAAAGTAGTACTTTTACATGTTTGCACATTTTTTTTGTGATAAAAAACACCGTGTGTTGTACATTGTTTTGACATTATCAAATGCTTATAATGGGAAATATATTTGATAAACACATTTGTTTAACAATGAACTGTGCAATTATCTTGCACCTCGGAAGTTTTAAATATACTTAGTAAGTATACTGTTGGCTTGTCAAGATTGTATAATATACAGCAGGTGGTATAACTGGTTTATAAACCATGAATTCTAGTGCACTAGGAGACTTTTTACCTAATGAAACTAGATATATCGGAAAATTTACTCGAGCTGCTAAAGGAAAACATGTAATTTTGTGCCATTCTAGATGTTGTTCCTCCAAAACAATGAAATGTAATAGAAAGTGACTGACAAGAAATAACTGTATACCTTCCATATAAGCAGGGATCGGTAGATCCTCGATAAACATATCCACCTGTAATTGATGCAGATCCAATGTTCTTATTGACAGCAGAATGGTTGTAGCCCATGACAGGGAAGATGGCATTTATGGAGCTAAGCGATGTATTCCCTCCAGGCGCCCATTGTGGATGATAAATGTATGGGCCCTCATATGCACGCCATCCATAGTTTCCACCCTTGGAGATCAAATCTACCTCTTCATACAAATCCTATGCATGTCAGAAAAAAAAATGCCAGAGAAATTAAAAGGCCAGACCAAAATGTATTTCCTGACAGAGGTCAACCTAGGAAATGATGATTTGTTCAAAAGTCCGTATTGCACCAGCAATACTTCTCAGCTTTCAAGCTTATTGAGAGAAGGACAGTACTTGCTGTAAAAAAACATGGCTGATGAAAATAAATCAAGGCCATTATCCTACTCTCTTCAACATGGCAGCGTATGGGGGAACATATTATTAGTCGTATCTATGAATTATATACAATTATACGAAAGCGAAGCTCCACAAAATATGATGCCCGTGAGAGGTTTAAAGAAAGCTTTATCTGTCAATACTTAGATCTTGCCTGATTTTAAAAGGCTGAAACATGGGCGTAGTAACTGGGAATGCTTATCAAAAGTGGAAATATTATAAATACATTACCATGTCAAACTCTAGTGCAACGCAGTAACAGAGATTAGAAGAGCTGAGTCTAAAAAAAGACAAGAGAGTTTAATGTATGTCCCATACACATGACAAAATACAGCCAAAGCACCACCAATACTGAATGCTATATAAATCGAAAATAATACAAAATTCATGACCATGTCCATGGTTAAACATTTCGGACGAAACTGAATAAAATTTCGGCAATTTCGGTTATTTCGTTACCCAACGAAAGGGAAAACATTCGGTCAAATTTTGGCCAACTTTTTCTTCGTTTGAAATTTGTCCAAATTTTGCCCAGATTTGGTTAAATTTTGTCAAAATTCAAATGAAGTTTGAAATTTTCATCCGAAATTGTGAACAAAATTCCGAAATTTCGTTCCATACGGTCGTTTCGCTGGCTGACAAAAAAAAATTCCAAAGCGAAAGATTTTTCCCTGACCATGTCAAATATTATAGTTAAGAACTCACTTTTTGAGAACACAAGCAACATTTACTACATTTCACGTTAATCAGTAAAGATTGAGCAACAGGTAAATTAAATATGAACTTGTTGCCTATAGTCTTGAAACAATACCTGCCCAACATCTGCACAATAGAAGTAGGAAGGCCTCTCAGAATCAAAACTGCACCTCCAAGGGTTCCTTAAACCCAAGGCCCAAATCTCTGGTTGTAAATCACTATCATCAGAAAATGGATTGTCCTTTGGAATAGAATAATTACCCCACAAGCTCTGGTTGATGATTTGACTCTGGCCTGAAAAATAACAACGTTAGAAAGATTAAGGAGCAAAAACATTCAAGACTAAATTTTATATCATGCTGCAGTAAATGAAAATGGTACTTTTTCTATCATTTAAATAGCATCTAAAAGGTTAGTGTTCATCTGATAAATAAGTTCTACTGGCAAGCAAAAACAGTCAATTACCTTCTGAACAAGGATAAAAAAGAAACCTATCAGCTTAAGTCAGCATTGCTGTACATCAAATTAGTAAGTAAATCTTATTCTGTTGTCAAATTAGCAGCGCAGAAATCAAATTATCATTGTCAGCTAAATTTTAATTATCACAACTATCTGTACATAGCGAACATCAATTTCTCAAATTAGGAAATGATGTCATTCTAATGTTCCTCAATTTGATTGTAGGCTGTTCCATTTAGCATCATTGCTAACAATAGCGGTATAGCACTGTTCTTTAAACAGAAAAGTACACATCCAGAATTCAAACATTTCAAACAGTTGCCCCAAAAGTGATAAATTGTACAATTAAGGAATATACTGATGACCTTAATCAAATGCCATAGTAATCAGGAACAAAGCAAACTTTAATCATGTCATATTGTAGAACTTTAAGTTAAACAACTATAGACTTTCTAACAGTATATGGTCTTTTATAAACAATTAGAACAACAAGCATGGAGATGTAAACATAATATATAAGCTAACAAATTAAAAGTAAACGAATAGTCAATAGAATGCCAACATGAACAACAACGAAAACAAACATTCTTAATTCTAACTTACTTTGTACGTTGTCAATGTCAAGCCTCATTATTTTCCCCAAAAGTGTTTTCTTATTTTGAGAGAAATTAAAAGGGTCGCCTTTGTTTCCACCATCTCCCATCATAAGGTAGAGATATCCATCCGTAGGTCCAAAAAGTATTTGTCCTGCATGGTGAGCTGTATACGGCAGTCCCATTGTAAAAATCCTTCTAACCTCAGATGGATTAGCAGATGTTGCCTAGAAAAGAAAATAATAATGAGTGTACTATTCAAATGTTAGGTCTATGACATTCTTCTTTCATTTTAGAGACACGCTGCATTATTTCACTGTGGGTAAGAGAAAAGACCAACATCGAAAATAAGGATAAGCAACGAAGTTTGATATCAAGGTTTGCACAGAAGAGGGTATCCAAATGCATACCGCAGAAACATTTGATGAGGAGGCTTTTGCAGAATACTCCGAAACAACAACTTGGTACTTGCATGGCTGGGCACCATTATCAGTACCGAGCTTTGAAGGATCACAGTCAACATCAGAATTACACGAACACCTACCAGCACAGCTAGGTGACTGGGTTCTATCACAGTTATAAGAAACAAAGAAGCGCCCATTGGTAGCGAACTTGGGATGAAACGCTATACCCATGAGTCCAAACTCCGAATCAAAATGCACTTCATCAGTTAGATCAAGAAATGGGTTCGCCTCATCAAATTGTAGAGTGCCTCCGGATCCTTGTTCTGGGACAGTTGCCAACCATATCTTTCCAGGTTGACTAGACAAGAAAACTCTGTTGGACCCGTCAGGGTGAGGAGCCATGTTCAGGTATGATCCATTACCGATTCTCTCAAGGCATATCCCTTTAGGAGAGGGTGACGGTTCACTAGTGTTAAATGAAATTGCATTTCCATTGAAGCACACTGACTGGTCATCAGATGAACTACCAAATGATGTACAGAAGTCATTTTCTGACTGCCAGACATCAGATAGCTTTGATGATGAGCTAGGAAGTCTTGCACCTCCTTGCAAGGGAGGTTGAAAAGGAGAGTTCAGTATTGTCACATTTTGGCAAGTATCCCAAACTAGTTTGCAGTAGTTCTGAGTGGAATCCTTTGATTGAGCAGAACCCGCTGAAGCGGTGTAGTTGCACAGGATAGGAACCATCCGAATCTTTGAGCTCGAGTTGAATAAGTCAGCCGAAAATGGATTGCATTTCTGAAAACAAAGCTAACAAATTTGTTAATACTAATATCTAAGAGCAACAAATTAATAGTAAACTATCACTTTATACTTACAGAAAAGACCAACATGCAGGGCTCTGTACTATTTTCTACTTTTCGGGATTTACATCAACTCTATTTTTTCTTTCGTGATTCTAGTTAATGCCATAGTTATGTGAGACAGCAAAATCGCATCGCATGAGATTCCAACGCCAATGTTTGACACACTGGTATGACGGATCAGCACTAGCATGAATATCAAAGAAATTCAACCTAAATTCCCAGCTTATCCGTTCAGGCAAATCGTCGAGCACATTGGGGAAGAAAATTCCATGGGGAGGGGCCTCCCAATCCACCTCCTAAGGCCCTAAGTAAGATCATGCCGCGTAGCACGAGCACCAATATCAGAACAACCCATCTTCAACCCAAGTCGCCGTTCTCGCCACGACCACCCGATGGAACCCCTCCCTACTCTTCCGTTCCTATAAACCCGTCCTGGCTGGCGCCTCCGCCGCCGCCGATGGCGACCTCGAGCTCGACGTCCTTTGGCCCGCCATGGCGTCACCTCGGCCCCCCGGACGTACTTCTATCTTGTTTCACCTGACGAAGAGGCTCCTTGATCGATGCCAGGGCATCGAGGAGCAGCAACAAGGTCCCCTGTGCCCGGCGGCTCCTTGGTGAAGAGGCTTCCTGGCGCTCTCTGACTCGACTCGATTCCTCCCTCTCGTTGCCTTGTCTTACCAACAGCAACGCATGGGATTCGTTTGATTGAATCAACGGAGATTGGTTACTAGAAAGAAAGACATAGGAAAGAAAGAACGATGAATAGGTATTATTTACCTCTTTTATTTATTTTAATATTAGTATTTGTTAAAAAAAATATACTTATTTTTTCATTTACTTAAAAACTAATGTTGTTTTTATTAAAAAATATAAAAAACACTGCTGATTTCGAACTCACGAATACCGCCCCGCCTCGCCATGTGAGGGTGCCAAAGGTTGGCGACGACTAGTAATCATTCTCCTAACTGCCTAATCGAACCAATAGATCTCCTTGATCTCACTACTCAGTCGATTTCCCACGATTAGATAAAACCAATATTTAATCTGTTGATGTTGCACAAGTCGGGAGAGAGCACAAAGAGGAGAACGGATTGAAGACAAGTTGTTCTGAGATTGGTGCTGATGCAACATGCTAAGATCGGACATCTGGTAAGATCTTAGGTACAGGCTTGTTTGAAACTGGCTTTTGAAACCGGTTTTTAACTTTTGCTATAGTATTTAACTTTCAAACGGAGTATTTTTTTAAGATAGAGTCTACAAGTTAATTGTAGTACACATTAAAAACCCAACATCTGTACCATCTAAAATTGCAAGCGAGTATCTCTTTCTCCGTAATATCTGTCGCAAACAGCTAAAATTCAAAAATGTCAACTAAAAACTATAAGCCACAACCATATTAAATAGACACACAATCTTAAAGGTAGAGTGGCACTGTGACAGATCCTTAGAGCTGTTCAAATAAGCTGAGTTAATCGTGCTATCTATTTGGCTAGATCTAGGGCCTGTTTATTTTGGTTGAAGCTTATGGCTTTTAGCTGCGTCTTATAACTTTTGGGCTGTTCATGCGAGAGATTACAGAGTAACAGAAACTCACATGCGGTTTTGCCGATATAAATGAAGTCGGTACGGTATGTACTACAATTAACTAGTAGACCCTATTTTGAAAAGATATTCTGTTTAAAAAGTTAGTTATTATAAAAAAGCCGAAAAACAATTTTTAGAAGCTGAAAAGAACCAGGCCTAAAGGCCTCCTTCTATAGATATCTTCTTTCGGCACATGGCGTGCAACTCACAATTGACACGACACAAGTTACATGGTTTCACTAGCCGGACCTCCAAACTCTTTTTTAACTCGTAGGAGATGTAGCAGGAGGGCATAAGAGTCCGTACCGCGCATAGGACCGACTTGACGACGCTGGCGCACGCGGCGTCGGAAACGTTCATGGCCTCGAACTGCCTCTGCAGCGCGGCGTCCGCGGCGGCGTCGCAGCAGCTGCTGCTCTCGCCGTAGGCCGAGCAGAAGCCCAGCGTCCCGTTCAGCGCCACCGGCGCCCCTGCGAACAACAGAACAATCCGACAACGCCAAGAATCTCGTAAGGCACAGACAGAGCGAGCGAAGGGCCCGAGGAAAGAAAAAGCTCAGGCGCTGCTGCTGCTCACTCGAGTCGGTGCACAGCGGTAGCGCGTGGGAGGTCGGGACGAGCCACGACGACCATGAGAGGCAGCAGGAGCAGAGGAGGAGGAGGTGCGAACAGCTTGGCCTCCCCATCTTGGGATGCTGCCTGGTTCTTCTTCGCTCTCGCCCGCGGGCATGACTGAGCAGCTGCGCCGCGAGGAGCAGGTGGATTTATTGGGTGGGGGCCTGGATTTGGGGGAGGAGGAAGAAGGCGGCATGTGAGAGTTGACCAAGTTGGGTATAAATAATGGCAAGTGGAAGACTTGCACCGGGAATAGAGGGCGGAGGAGCCATCGTCGTCTTATACAACTGCACATAGGATCGCGGCCTGTTCAGACCTGACTGCTTGAATGACTAGTGGCTGGAGTAGTTTCTCACGGTCAGTGAGACTTTTTTTCTGTGGGATACAAGCAGGCACACATAATTCACATGCATCCATTCATATCATACGCACACATATATGCATATATTTTCTTTATTACGCTATAAAATAAATGGAGACTCAACAACCTCCGAAACACAGAAACATGCTTTCACTAAACATGTAAGCGTTTATAACTTTATATACTCTCTAGAGGATACTGTTCACTAAACAGTACTCGAAATTGAGAAACACTGAGTTCGATCCTAAGGATTGAAGCCAGGGCAGAGGGGTGAACAGACCCTCACCTCCTCCAACTGAGCTATGGCTCAAGCCTCCACAGTGAGTGAGACTTGGCGGAGCCATATCAGGTGAAGAAGATCTTGGCATCCCACTTGTCACTGTCAAGCAGGGATAGATTTTCTCGAAATTTGGACGCATTTGGACCCCTGGACACCCGAAATTCCATTTTTGGACCCCAAACGAAAAAAATTCCAAATCTGGACCCCCGGCCGACCGCGCGACCGCCGCGTCTCGCCACGTGCCCCGGTCGTGCGGTGTGGTACCGCACGACCGCACTGTTCACGGGTTGTGCGGTACCACACCGCACGACCTCGCCGCCGACCGCGCGACCAGCTGGCCGAGCGCACGTCCGTGTCGACCGCGCACTGCCCGAGCGCACGACTCCCTGCTTGACCGCACGTCCGGGCAGCGCGCATTAACAACGATTTATTCTTGAGCGCACGACCCTTCAAGATTAACAACGATTCAATAAACTCGATACCGCATTGGCCACTACGTATCTTGTCCCCAGAAATTCATGTGAAATGCAGTAGAGAGGTGATCAAAGTGTATACTACTACGCATAGTTAGTGCAGCTGACTAAGTAGTAAGTACCAAATGATTTACCTCCTCGTAGCAGGGAGTCGTGCGGTCAGGGAGTCATGCGCTTGGGCAGTGCGCGGTCGGCACGGACGTGCGCTCGGCCAGCTGGTCGCGCGGTCGGCGGCGAGGTCGTGCGGTGTGGTACCGCACGACCCGTGAACAGTGCGGTCGTGTGGTACCACACCGCACGACCGGGGCACGTGGCGAGACGCGGCGGTCGCGCGGTCGGCCGGGGTCCAGATTTGGAATTTGTTTCGTTTGGGGTCCAAAAATGGAATTTCGGGTGTCCAGGGGTCCAAATGCGTCCAAAATTCGATTTTCTCCTCAAGGCTTGTGCAGGAATGGGAAAATCAATTATTTGTCACCCTTAAAGATTGTCATTTCGTCGTTTGCCATCGTAAAAATTGGATAAAACTTGAAATCATGATTTGCCATCAAATTTATGAAAATAGTCAATATTTGCCACTCTTTGCGTATGCTAGTGTATTTTTATTTTTTTTCTAACCTAAATTCATATGTGAAATGCCCATAATGTCCATCCATTCTTCCCCCATTGCCTTCTTCCCCTCTCTCTCCACCAGCCCGCCTCTCTCATGCTTGGCGTACCGTGTCTTGTGGTTGCACTCGCCGTCGAGAAACTCAACTAGTAATGTAATGTAAAACTTGTGGTAGTATCTTACTTGGTAGTCAGGCTCAGCCAGTAGGTATCGATCCTTGTCTTTCCGGTACATATGAGCTAATAGTTTTGTAGTGATTAAGTGTTGCTGCTTTCGTTAGTTTTTTTCCTTTTTTGGATGAAAACAATAGGAAAGGATCCTTGTATGTGTGTGAAAAAAATGTGTGTATGTGTGTGTGTGAAAAACAAAGGAAGTTGATTGATGTATTATCACCAGTTGCTTAGCCATGGACGGCGTCGACAGTGTTGTTTGGCCCGGGCTCCAGCCACGGCAGGTTGGCGCTGGCAATGTTGTTGCACTGCTCGACGTCGGCCGCGGCGGGGCTTAGGCCGGCCATCAAGGTCAGTGTGAACGAGCTCGACGCCGATGAGACGACCGCCAGGCGCCAGGATGGCGCCGTAGTGTTGCAGTGCGTCCATGTCAAAGGCGTAACCCGACTGGAGGCTCGGTGCCTGGTAGCCCAACAGTGTTGACGGCATCTCGTTGCCGGCGGCGACGGGCCAGCTCAGCAGCATCTTTAGGGACGCAGCTGCGAGCTCCAGGATCGGTGAGGACCGCTGGGCGGCCGCCCGTTGCCAGATACTCCACCGCCGGCTTCCAGATCCAGCCGCAACCAAGCCCCGAGGACACGCCGTCGCCATCCATGTCCACTCCACTACTCCAGCTCCTCCCCATCACTCCGATGTCGTTCCTGTCCACTCCGGCAAGTTCCCCGTCGTCGTCTCTCCTTATTCACATGTGTACTGTGTACATGGCGCTACTTAATTATTTGGCTATGTAATTTAGTGTACATGGCGCTACTTAATTATTTGGCTATGTAATTTATTTTGATATGCTGCGCAAGACTCTGTACAGTTGTACCCGATCAAGGGTTGCTGAAAATATTTATGGAGGATGGCGATTGGTAATTGAGGATCGGACAAATGGTTGGTGTTGGTTGGGGGAAAATAGTGAGTTTGACAACGCTACAACCCACTTGATTTCTTGATCATATGCTGACAAGATCAAAAAGATGAGCATGTGAAGGAGCACGTGAGAAGTTTCATAATTTATTGTGATAAACTATTGTCATTTTAGAGAAGTAAAAAATTTGAATTTTGCAAATTTATGACTTTGTTTTGACCGAATTTTGCGATTTTGGGAAATTGAGTGATAGATTGATTTGGTTTAACCTAGCTCAGTGCATATATGTTGCATGATGCGTGTTATAGACGTGGCTTAAGTTATAAAGGATTTGTGTCCGAAAATGATATTTAGTATTTGGATGTGCAGTGTCGCTTAATATCAACCATGGTCAACTACAAGGATCTGGGCTACGTTTATGGAGAAGTCGAGGTCCAGAACAATCAAGAATGTCGTGTGAGATAGCTGAGCTCAAGCATGTCACAAGAAAGGTGAAAAATATTGAAGGGAAATTTGAACGACGTGTTGGACCATGCGGCATGGTCAAGTGAGGTGTGATTGGTAGAATAGAACAGGAGAGACTTATCTACACGTGGCAAACCAGTAGTGCATCTACACATGGCAAGCGTACATGGCAATTGCTTGCAATGAACGATGAAAACTATGTCAAGAAATGATATTTTGGTAGTTTGACCATAATACCATAAACTACTTTGGATCAAAATCACGGCGCTTGGAAAGGTGGTTTAATTCAAGGAAAAGCTAAGAAGATCAAGTTGGATTAAAACTAAGAACCTAGTGAATTCGGGTTTATGTGCTTGGAAAAGCATGTATAAGTGTAGTGTGTGAGTTAAAATATGTGTGGACGTTAACAGATTTTTTTTTCTACATGTACCAAGTGGATATTATTTACTAAGGGTTAGATGGAGTTGGCTAACCCATCTATTTTAATGGGTTGTGGCGGAGACTTGTAATTAAGTATCCAACCATCTTCTCATTGAGTTTATAAGTTCTTGAGTTAGGGTTTGAGAGAAATTGAGTGTTGTAGTGTGTTCCCTTATTCTCCAGGTGAAATGGCTGTAAAATATTCATCCTCAAGTAGCAATATATCTATTCTTATTTATCTCCCATGGATTCATCTTGTATTGATTAATTTGCTCTTCTCTCCCCTTGATCTTGTTGTGTTATACGGAGATGACTTCTGAAAAACAATCTCTCTCTATTCAGGCACTCGGTTGGCAAATTCAAGAAGAAATCTAGTTTATACCATTTTGGTCTATCTGAGTGATTTCTTGATCAAGGTAATTTTGCTTCAATTTCTTTAGTGTTCTTGTTTACTGTGATATATGGGAATGTATCTAGAGCCATATTGGCCATCATCCATCTACAAACAAATTATATTCATCGTTGTTTTTGCTCAGTTTTAGTGCAATATTACTTCAAACAGAAAAGGTCAGAATTTTGGCAATAATTTTATTGATCATTAATTAAAATATATTCCTGACATTCTAGAGAAGGTACATATCAAATTTTAAGTGATTTAGAGTTTTAGTTTGAGAGTTAGTTTAATTTTAGATTTTAGCTCGGTTTTAGTGCAGCAGAGTTTCGCGACCTAAAAAATATCAATTATCTTAAATTCTTTCAATATTTTTGGTTAGGATAAGTTCTTAATGTAATGATCATGCCTTCGTTTTAGTTTTAAATCATTTGGATCTATCAAAAGTTACATGGATTTTTATATTTGAAATAGTCATATTTTTACCACTTACAGGCTGAAATTATTGTAGCGCCGAGATTTTTTTAGAATTTTGGGTTCTTAATCTTCATAACTTCTTATAGTTGTTAGAATGAAAAATTGATGAATACTCGAGAGCGAAATTAAAAACACCATTCACCTGCGGTATGTCACTTATGATAATGCTCTTACGATAATGCTAAGGGTGTGTTTGGTTGAGCTGTGGCTTCTGAAAAAGCTGTTGTGAGCTGTGGGCTGTGGAAAAGCTGCTATAGGTTGTGGGCTGTGGAAAAGCTGTAGGCTGTTTGGTTCAAACAAGTATAAAACTTACCTCCTATCTCTATTTTCCTTGAAACAACTGTGAAACAGCTCTCTATTTTCACCATTTCAAAAAGCAGAAAGCTAAAAGCCAAAAGCAGGGTCCAATGTGCTTTCAAAACTGTACTACCCAAAAGTAGCTGCTTCTGAAAAAGCAGCTTCTGGTTTCCACTCCTTTGGTTGGCTTTTGGCTTTTTGGAAGCAAAAGCAGCTTCCAAAAGCTCAACCAAAGGCACCCTAAATCGGGAAGGTCCAAATCCATTCAAAACAAATATTTTTTTCTTTTAGAAATTCCAGGGTTACTTGTGAGGGCTGGCACAGCCGCACAAGGATACATAGGGCGTGTTCTTTTTAGCCGCAGCTTATGCCTTTTGAGCTGTTCGTGCGAGGAATTATGGAGTAACAGAAAATCGCATGCGGTTTTTGCCGATATAAATGAAGTCGGTATAGTATGTATTACAATTAACTAATGGACTCTATTTTGAAAAAAATACTTTATTTAAAAGCTAGTTGTTGGATATTGATCTAAGGCCAAAACGGCCAGAAAAGGAAGGACGTGGGAAATCCACGTCTCCTGATTTTTTGGCGCCCTGATCGGGGGGGCTAACCATATTGGTTACGGTCCCCCATTGCAACAGCGCTAGATATAAAGTTGAGGCACTGGCTTCTCATGTGCGACGTCCGTTCCCGTGAGAACCAAAGCCCCGAACAAAACCCTAAGCAAACCGATCTACCGCGCGCTGTTAAGCAACGGGAAGGCCGCCAACCGCCACTGCAGGACGACGCCGGCGACCCCAAACCGCGAGCTCTCGGATCTGCACCGACTCGTCCCCACGCCTGCATCACGCAGGCACGACGTCTTCGCTCTCATGGCGTTCATCGGCGACCGTGAGTCTCCCGACCCCCTCTCTTTTCTAGGTGTTCTAGAGCTAGGCTAGCAGATCATGTCATGCATAAGGTTTAGGCGCTCTAACATTTGGTATCAGAGCCACTGCTAGTTTTCCTAGAACCCTAGCGCACTAATGTGCTCGGATCTAATGGTTAATGTCACGGTTCAGCAAGATAGAAGGAGGGGATTTGTGAAACTTTTGCAAAATCCTAATGAAATCCCCAAATCCGAGCACTCAATCCCCAAAACTTAAGTGGAAGAACAAAAAAAATGGATCGGGCCGGGGCTTACGTTTAGCCGGCGATGAAGGCCGCCGCCTTGCTGGTGCCGCGCCGCCGCATCGCTTCGAGCCGCCGCCCCGCGCCGCTCTGTTGCGCCGCCCGCGGCCGCTCCGCCTCTCCCGTTGCCGCGTGCGCCGCCGCCGAGCTCCCATGGCGCCGTCGCCGCTGCTCTGCGCCTCGCGCGTGTGTGGCCGCTGCCGCCTCGCGGGCTCCGCCCTGCAGCCCGTGCACAAGGGCGCCACCGCAGCTCCGGCCGAGCGTGCGCGGGCCGCAGCCGCTCCGAGCCCCGAGCGCGTCGCCGCTGGTCGCCCTCGCCCCGCGGAGCCGCCGCGCCGCTCAGATCCGGTTTTTCCGGGGTTGGGCTGGTGGAAATGATGTTAGGGTTTTTGTGGGGGTGCCTCCACCGGCGCTCGTTTTTTTTTGTTCGGCCGAAATATCCTCCTGGCCGTGCGATCTTTTTGAACGGGCGTGATGAAAGGCGGAGTGAAGGGGGCCGCTGTTGGGCCGGTGAAGCCACTGGCTGGCCTGCGCGCTGTTGGGCCGTTTCGGCCAGCTGCCGCGCGTGCGCGTGAGGTGACCCGAGCGCGGGGTTAACCGGGCCGCGCCGGGTTTTTCGGCCCGTGCGGGATTTTTCTCCCGTGCAGGCATGAGTGCATGAAGTTTATGGCCCAGCAGCGTATAATGTCTTAATAATTTTATTTCAGTGTATATTTTATGTATATCTTATGTTTTTTAAGCATATGTTTCATTAATAAACTTCATGTATATATACCTGAAATTGTTTTATGGTATATACTTCACGCTGTTGAGTGTATATTTCGTATGTTTTATGATGTTTAATTAATGATTATTTGATGTCTCTCATGAAATTATTAACGAATAATGTTGCTAAGTTGCTGAAAATTATTTTGCCCTTTTCCGCTGTGTAATGTTCTGCCCCTAATTGAATGGAACCAACGGGAAATTCAATTGGAGGGTTGTATTTAATTTTACATGCAATTACCTTTTGACCAACGTTAATTGTAATTGCATGTAATCAATTATGTTTATTTTTTTTATGTTTATTTTTCGCCATGCTATTACTCTTTGACCAAAGTTAATTGTAATAGCATGCGATAAATTATGTTAAATTTTTCGTTTCTGCCCAACGGTGATGTGAAAAATTCTTATGAGCATGTTGTTAATCATACCAACGAAAGATTAATTTTTCCTGCAAATTAATTATGCGCTTTCCTAATGTAAATTTTAAATTTTTTCAGCTGCTTCCGTTTCCGCTCATGTTAATGCAATGGAGCCACTTAATGGTAGTAACTTCCAGAAATGAAAGTTTACACTTATGACGACTTTTCAGCTCTTGGATCTGGATTACGCGTTCAGATTCGATGAGCCTGTCGCTCCTACTGAAGGGGAGGACAATTATGATGACAAAATGAAGGAATATAAAACTAATGATGAGAAGTGGGAGCGGTCTAACCGTGTTTCACTTGCTGTGATGAAAAACTCCATCAGTGAGGCCATAAGGGGAGCAATCCCTGAAAAGGAAAGGGTAAAGGACTATTTGTCCTCCATCGAGGATCACTTTAAGGGGTCCTCTAAAGTTTATGCTACCACACTGATGCGAGAGGTTGTGAGACTTCATGGTGTGCCAAAGACCATAATTTCCGACAGAGACGCCAAGTTTGTCTCCACGTTCTGGGAGAGTTTGCATAGTGCTTTGGGCACCCAGCTCCGCCTGAGTACGGCATTTCATCCACAGACAGATGGACAGTCGGAGCGCACCATTCAGACCCTGGAGGATATGTTAAGGTCCTGTGTGTTATCCTGGAAGGGTAACTGGGAGGATCAGCTGCTCTTAGCGGAGTTTGCCTATAATAACAGCTATCATTCAAGTATAAAAGCTGCCCCATTTGAGGTGTTGTATGGCCGTAAGTGCAGGTCGCCCCTTTGCTGGGAAGCGGTGGGTGAGAAGGCAGTCTTGGGCCCGGATTGGGTCCAGAAGACAGTTGAGCGAGTGGCCTTGGTGAGGCAGAATCTGTTGGCTGCCCAGAGCAGGCAGAAAAGCTATGTCGATGTGAGAAGAAGGGATCTGGAATTTGGGGTGGGGGATCAGGTGCTCTTGAGAGTATCTCCTACCAAGGGTGAGGTGAGGTTCGGTACCAAAGGGAAGCTTAGCCCGAGGTATGTTGGGCCTTTCACGATCTTGAAGCGTGTTGGGAAGTTGGCATACCGTTTGGATCTTCCAGAGTCAATGCGAGGGGTGCATAACGTGTTCCACGTGTCTATGCTAAGGAAATACCTACGAGATCCGGAGCATCATGTTTCACTAGAACCATTAATACTTGAGCAAGATCTGTCCTTCGAGTCCATGCCAATGCGAATTCTGGAAAGATCAGAGAAGGTATTGAGGAATAAAACCTTAAAATACGTCAAGGTGCTCTGGTCGCAGCAGTCCGAGAAGGAGGCTACATGGGAATTGGAATCTCGCATGCGTGATCAATACCCAGAGCTTTTCACATCAGGTGTGTGTTTATGATTAAGTTTAATTGTAATTATAGCATTGTGAAAGTATGGTTAGAATTCGGGGTCGAATTCCGTTTAAGGGGGGTAGAATGTAATATCCCGGGTGATATTTTATTAAATAGTATTAAAATCAGGGAAAAGGGGGGGATTACGTAAATTGACGGCAACCTGGGCCTGGGCCGAGGCCCAAAAGGGGGGCCAGCCAAGGGGAAAAGGGGGGAGGCGCCCCACCCCCCCAAACCCTAGCCGCCCCTCTCCCAAGCCGCCTCTCCACCTCCCTGGCCGCACCTCCCTCTCCCTCCTTGCGCCCCCTCTGGCCAGCAGCATCCCCTCGCCTCCATGGATGCCCCCTGCAATTGGTGAAGGATCCCGATCGCTGCGGTTCGAGAGGAGGACAGCAAACCGTCCGCCGGAAAGATTCGTGGATCCGGAAGGTGGAGATTAGGACGGGAAAAGGAAGGGAGGCAGAGATCGTGTGGGGTTCTTCGTGTTCTTCAGAGATTGGTTGCGGGTAATTACTCCTAATTCTCTCCGCTAGCTGTATAATTAGTTGTTTAGCAATGTCGGTTTTCGGATCTGTTCAGGACAGTCTCTGTTAGACGGTCTTTTTGATGTAGATCCGTGGGGATTCAGGTTTGGTCTTCTCCTAGAGATTTGTAGAGCACATCCTTAGCTTTCCACGAAGTGCTAGAACGCGTCATTCGGACCTCTGTAGAGAAAGTTATGATTTTTCTAATCGGTCTGTCCTGTAGATCGGGGAAATTCCTGTCAGGTTTCGGTAGATGAGTTTGGGTGACTAGGAATCAGGAGAATCAGAGGATCTCCATATTATGAAAGTTTTAGATATTTTCCTTAGCTTTCCAGAAAGGTCAAGAAATCCGGATGCCGACTCTCGGGGTGAAAGTTATGACAGTTTTAGTGCGCTGTCCAGAGAACCCGTTACAGAATTGATGTTCTAAGAAAGTTAGATGGGGCGGGTAGAAGTTGGCCGAATCAGGAAGACTCACCAACTAGGTTTAGTTAGATAATTTAATTATCTTTCCAGAGAATCTGAGAACGCCCTGTTCGGACTTCTGTGCCATTAGATAAGGATTTTTGAAGTTGACTGTCCGTAGAAGGGGACAGGGTGGCCGAAAGGAATTGGGGTGTTGAGTCAAGTTAATCATGTTGGGTTAGTTTGGGGTTGTTTTGTTTAATCTAAAGATTCGTTACAGTTGTCTTAGCAATCATTATAATTATTATTCAGGAGGAGGAAGGATTCCAGGGGCCGCGCCTTCTGATCATTTCCCATTTTCTCGAGGTTAAGGCAAGTATAATGTTGGTTTAAATTTTATAGTGTGCATTGTTGATGGTTGCTGCTATGAAGATGGTTGTTCCATGCTTTGAGACTTGTGATCTTGATCATGATAATGATATGTTGATATTGTTTATGGTAGATTGCAATTGAAAGAGTTCCTAAGAATTTATGATGCATAGTTGTTGTGAATGCAAGTTTTATTTGTTGAGACATTCACATTTGTGCATCATGCTGATTTATTGAAGTCTTGGTCACGAGATGACCAAGCGCCGAGGTCCCCGACATGTTGTTGTCATGACGGGCTAAAGGTCCCCATACTTGTGGAGTATGGGCAATTGGTCCCTGTACCAGAGGGTACAGGCATGGGTGTGCATTGACGGATGCACACTCCGCATTACCGGTAAAATGCGCAAGAGAAGAGATAAAGAGATTTTTGATCATATTGCATAGCATGTTTATTCATATGATTGATGGATGAATTTGTGAAGTGATGTTCACTTTTATCCTTGCTGCCCCTATTTATATTTGCTGAGTCTTTGAACTCACTCTTGTTGTTGTTTGTTGTTATGGTTGTTGTTTGTTTTAGGTACCCACATGAGATCGGCATGCATGGGAATAAAGAGGGATTAGTTTTGATGCACATGCACGGTCTATTCACCATGGAAGGCAGAAAGAACATTAAACATTATTTGCTGAATAATTTAAGTGGTATTTGATTATTGTCTATCAGGTTCAATGTGTAATAAAGAATAGAACTTATTTGCTTTGATTCCGTTCTTTATCTAAGTAGAATGGTTATGAGTGCGATGGTGATCATAACCCAGTTTTGCTTATAAATGAACTTATTGCTTATTGGTATTCATATCAGTTGATTATGCTTGTTGAGACCTTTGGTTTACTCAATAAACAAAGGAAGTTCTGCCGAAATTTTGTAATATGAATATTAGTTTCCTTATTATGTTATTAGTTTGGTAGCATTCCAGGTCATTGTTTGGCTGGGGTGTTACAGTTGGTATCAGAGCGGGCTGTAGGTCCGTGGTTAATAAAATATTAAATTTGACACACTAAGCACAATAGGTGGGAAAGGGGTTGCATGGCATCTATGTTTCTGTCAATTATCATTATTGATTGTGAATTTAATGAGTGACTCTGTGTTTGTTTGTATTATAGTGATGGCAAGGGGTAGAGGCCGTGGTCGTGGTCGGCAAGGTGCCGGACGAGGCCAGGCTGTGCCCCCGCCTGAAGTTCAGAACTCTGTAGCTGGGGAGGCTAGTTCTGTGGGGTCAGAGGAAGAGGTTGCTTCAGCGATTCAGGGGAACCAAACTCCACCAGCTGCACCTATTGCCGCACCCGTGGCGGTACCTGCGCCAGTACCGGCGATGGGTGTCATGGGACTGCACCAGAGGAATGCTTTGAGGTTGGACACCTTTGACGGGTTGGGCACGCCAGTGGATGCTGCTAATGAGCCTTCACAGCCCCTGTGACAATTAATGAACAGTCTAATGAACCTGCTAATGAACCTGTCAGGAGATCAGAACGAGTGAGGAGATCTGCTATCCCAAGTGATTATGAGGTTTACTTGAATGAGGATGATCTTGGGAAGGCAGATGATCCTAGCTCTTATAAGGAAGCAATGAAGAATAAGTATTCATCTAAATGGCTAGATGCCATGAAAGATGAGATTGAGTCTATGGGCGCTAATGGCGTATGGGACTTAGTGGAAATTTCTAATGGAGTCAAAACAGTAGGCTGCAAATGGGTCTACAAAACAAAACGTGACTCCAAAGGGAACATCGAAAGGTTTAAGGCGAGACTTGTAGCGAAAGGGTTTACACAAAGAGAAGGCATTGACTATAATGAATCCTTTTCTCCTGTCTCAACTAAAGATTCATTTAGAATCATAATGGCGCTCACAGCACATTTCGATTTAGAGTTGCACCAAATTGATGTTAAGACTGCATTCCTGCATGGAGACTTGTATGAGGACGTTTACATGACACAACCGGAAGGTTTTGTTGTGGAAGGTGAGGAACATTTGGGATGCAAGCTAAGGAAATCAATATATGGCCTGAAGCAAGCTTCTAGGCAATGGTACCTTAAGTTTGATGAAGTCATAAGGAAATTTGGATTTAAGGAGAATGATGTTGATAATTGTACTTATGTTAAGTTCAGGGGGAGCAATTACACCTTCTTAATTCTTTATGTGGACGATATATTATTGGCCAGCAGCAGTGTGGACATGCTGCGAGAAACTAAAAGATTTCTCTCGTCCAATTTTGATATGAAGGATCTCGGTGAAGCATCTTATGTTCTTGGTATTGAAATTCACCGAGATAGGTCCAAAGGAACATTAGGTTTATCACAAAAGGCATACATTGACAGAGTACTAAAGAGATACAATATGCATAAATGCTCTGCCTCGCCTGCTCCTATTGTTAAGGGCGATAAGTTTGGGAAATTTCAATGCCCAAAGAATGACTATGAATCTGATCCGATGAAGGCTATACCTTACGCTTCGGCTGTCGGAAGTATTATGTATGCTCAAGTATGTACGCGCCCTGATTTAGCTTTTGTTACCGGGATGCTTGGCAGATATCAATCAAATCCAGGACCGGACCACTGGAAAGCCGTTAAGAAAGTCCTGCGCTATATACAAGGCACTAAAGGTCACATGCTCACATATAGAAGATGTGATAACCTTGAGGTTGTCGGTTATTCTGATGCTGATTTTGCGGGGTGTAAAGACACTAAGAAGTCCACATCAGGTTATATTTTCACCCTCGCAGGAGCAGCAATATCATGGAAAAGTGTAAAGCAAACACTTACTGCATCGTCAACAATGCAGGCTGAATTTGTGGCATGTTATAAGGCTACCGGGCAGGCTGTATGGCTTAAGAATTTTATCCCGGGAATGAGAGTGGTAGACAGCATCTCTAGACCACTCGTTTTGTACTGCGATAATCAACCCGCGGTTTTCTATTGAGTAACAACAAGTCAAGTGCAGCTGCCAAGCACATTGACATAAAGTATCATGTTGTGAAAGATAGAGTCCAGGATCAAACAATTAAGGTTGAGCATATTGGAACTAAATTTATGCTTGCGGATCCGCTCACAAAAGGCTTACCACCCAATATTTTTCGTGATCATGTTGCCGGCATGGGTTTATTGGAGAGCCTGTGATCCTGGAATAAGAGGACCATATAAAGTAACCAACTCCCATGAAGTATTATGTTATCCGATTGATATAGAATGGAGCACTATAAGTACTGTTGTCCGGTGGTATTTAATTGACTGTTGTGACGCATTATTTTGGTGTGAAGTTTTATTGAGAGAGGGCTTATGACGTTTAGCCTTACGATCAAGGGGGAGAATGTTGGATATTGATCTAAGGCCAAAACGGCCAGAAAAGGAAGGACGTGGGAAATCCACGTCTCCTAATTTTTTGGCGCCCTGATCGGGGGGGCTAACCATATTGGTTACGGTCCCCCGTTGCAACAGCGCTAGATATAAAGTTGAGGCACCGGCTTCTCATGTGCGACGTCCATTCCCGTGAGAACCAAAGCCTCGAACAAAACCCTAAGCAAACCGATCTACCGCGCGCTGTTAAGCAACGGGAAGGCCGCCAACCGCCACTGCAGGACGACGCCGGCGACCCCAAACCGCGAGCTCTCGGATCTGCACCGACTCGTCCCCACGCCTGCATCACGCAGGCATGAGGTCTTCGCTTTCATGGCGTTCATCGGCGACCGTGAGTCTCCCGACCCCCTCTCTTTTCTAGGTGTTCTAGAGCTAGGCTAGCAGATCATGTCATGCATAAGGTTTAGGCGCTCTAACACTAGTTACTATAAAAAAAACTGAAAAACAGTTTCTAGAAACTGAAAAAAAAACAGGCCCATAATTTGATCAGGAACCACCGGAGTCTAGATGTGCCTTGCACTTGCATTGGCTCAAGCGAGTCAAAGAGCCGAAAGGCGAAAGCAGAGATATCTGGTAAGTTTTGAGCCTGCTATTCAAGGATCACTGAAGTCAAGGCATGAAAGCACAGCGAGGAATACTGTCAACTGCGTTGCCTGCGCAGCCTGCCATCCGAGGGAGAAAAGACGTGCGTACCCCCGCATCCTTTTCTAATATAAATGAGAGCAGCCGGAAAAATCTCTCTTGATGAACACGTCACGAGTCAATGGATAGAAATAATCCTTCAGAAAGAAAAAGGATGAGAAAACTTTGTGGACAGAGAAGTAAAGCTCAGCGTCGATCTGGAATCCGGCTTTAAAAGGTCGGCCCGGCGTCACAGTCAAGGACACAATTCAGCGGTTGGAGTTGGCATGTGGTAGCTCACGGAGTCGCAATATTTGACTTGCTACTTGTATACTAGACTAATCAAATTGCGTGTATAATCTCTCCCATGCAATCATAAACAAATGTTGCTTTGCACATTGATCGGTACAGTCTTCAGAATGCAATCTTGCCTACACATTTTTGTTGCAATATACTTGTAGAACTAAATCTAAACGGTTTTTTATACAATCTGCTTCGTTTTCACAGGGGCAATCCAAATGTTCACAAAGATGATTTTATCGGCTCAGGTTCAAGTAGTTCGATTTGTTGCTGGAGAGAGTAATGATCGGAAGCCCACGGCCCAATGAGCAAACGTCCAATTTGGTCCACAAGCCATGTCAGTGTGAACAGGTCACCACTCTCGGCCCATTAACCTCAAACTTAAGCCTTACAGGCTGAAATGTCGGCCCAAAGAAATTTCAGGCCCGGCCCGGGGCACCTGCACGCGGCGCGCCAATCCGCTCGGAATTCGGAAGCAAACAAAATCGGAGTACCGGCCATGGGTGGGAGTCGCACTCGGACTCACCCCGCCGCATACGCGCACCGACGTACGCCGTACGTATATTTGTGCGCCGAGGCCGGTGTGTGTCGCTACGCCCGCAAATACCATTCAGGCCAAACCCCTCTCCGATCCTCTCCGACTCGATCCATCGATGGCGGCAGCAGTAGCGCGGTCCGGCGTCTTAGGAGGCGGCGGCGGTGACAGCGCCGCGCGCCTGAGGCTGATGTGCAGCAACGGCGGCCGCTTCGTGCCCTGCGGCCCCGACGGCGGCCTCCGCTACGTCGGCGGCGAGACGCGCGTCCTCGTCGTGCCGCGCGAGGTCCCCTTCCGCGAGCTGGCGGCGAGGCTGGGGGGGATGGCCGGCGCGGCGGGCGTGGCCGCGGTCAGGTACCGCCTCGTCGACAAGGGCCTCGACGACGTGCTCGTGTCGGTCACCTGCGAGGACGAGCTCGCCCACATGCGCGACGAGTACGACCGCCTGCGGGCCACGCGGCCGTCCGCGAGCTTCCGGGTGTTCGTCTCCACCGCCGCCGGCGCCGTCCAGCGGGGCGCGGGGGCCGGGCTTCCCCCCTTGGCGCCGACCATCCGGCGCGTGCAGAGTGAGCAGGCTTTCCCCGCCCGCGCCCACCTGCACCCGCACGCTGCCGGTCCAGCGCCGATGCGGCGTGTCCATAGCGCGCACGAGCTCGCCGGGGGCAGCCGCTTGCAGCCTTTCTTCCACCACCGGCGCCACCAGTGCTGCTGCCACAGCCGCCGCAACATCTGCACGCCCGTGCCGCAGCCAGTGAGGCCGATGTACCCACTGCCCTCCATGTCCAAGAACGCCAATGGTGTACGTCCGGGAAGCCAAGAACCTGCTCCTGCGGTGTCTGCGGCGAAGGCAGCAGGCCGAGAGATCTTCACTGAGGCGGCGAGGGAGAAGGCGAGATGTAGAGACGACGAGGTGGCGATGCAGAAGGGGAGAGCTTTCTGGGAGTTCGAGTGATGTTAGGGTTTAGCTTCTGGTGATGTTGCTCTCATCACGCCTAGGTATAAATATGGTTTCCACTCACATGTTTGTAATCTTCAGAAAAGCTGTAAAGTTGTGTAATTTGATAATGCAGAGGTCATCTATTTCTTCGTCCAAGATTAATTTGGACGATTTGTGGTTTATTTGTCTGCCAGAGCAAAATTTTTGATTTTTTTGTAATTAAGTAATTCAAACCATGTTAAGTACAGATTTTGTTAATTCTTTTACAATTACATTAAGAACTTGTGTGCTTGAAAGGCTGCACGGTCCATGGGTGTTGACTCAGGTGTGAGAATTTAATTAAGCAAGCAGATCCAACTGTGTGGTTTCGGCATGTGCAATCAACTGAATATAAAAAATTGCATTCAAGAAAACGAATTACCTGTGCATGATTCCAGCAGGGAGCTTACAACTCCAGATTTACCTGAAAGCATACTGGAACATACACTTCGAACCATACTGCTGGAATAAAAGCAGCAAAGTTCAACAAAAGCTAAACATCAAAGAAACGAAAATATCACAGATTTCCAACTTAGGCCGACAACACAGCAGAACCAATCCTCTTGATGTCTTCAATCGCCTGATCAAATTCCAAGTGTTTGTCGCCTAGGACCAGCCGTTTCCCGTGCCTTAAAAAAAAATGAGCCTGCATATCAGTTTGTCCAAACAGGCTAGTTTGTGATTAAAAAAAACCATGTCACTCCTGTTGGTCCATATCACCCAAGTGACAACGGCAAAGCCAAATAGAGATAGCGTCAAACGATTATTATTACCTTGCAGTCAGTCGTCCTAAACATCTTGCAAAGAGACAGGAAAATGAAGACATCAAGATTTAACAACAGAAGTAATTGCTGAAAGGAAATTTTCCTCTGGTAGACTGGTCTTGTTGGCAGGGATGCATGCTAAACTGACGGCAGGTTACTCTATCGACAAAAGGGAACGGGAGAAGGAATGCTGCTTACCAATGACAAGTTCTTGTGATGCCAATTGACTGATGGCGCATAATTTGGATATTGTTTCAACACTTAAGGAGCTTTTCTGATCATTACCTTTCAACTAACAAATTAACTTGGTAATATCAACATAAAGTCATAAACAGGTGAGAGATTTGCAGTTCCACAATAAGAGCTTATGATAGAACATAAGAAATACCTAGCAGATGTAAACCATGAAGTTTATTGATGCAACTATCCAACAGTACATAACAGTACAATTGACGGTAATGGAACAAAATGTATCAATCACAAAATGTGTTTTTAGGAATAAGCTCATTCTATTCAGTAGTCTGAAAAATAAATTTAATTTAAAGGCAATTGATGATAAGAAACTTTGGATAAACTTAAGTACTTAACCAATGCGTGTAAACAACAGAACGCAAATGGCAGCAAGAATCTACAGGCAGCATATGGAGCCTATGTGATTCTTGAGAGACAGGATACAAAGACTACAACAATGTCAGTGCACAATCTGACATCACCTACCAAGACTAGTAGTTGTTCTCCTTCAACGGTAATCTTCTATCTGGGAGATGTACAGATTTATTCCTGATCAAGGGCGCAAAACTTTTCAAATTTATTTTCTCTGAGCTAGGTATTTCTTTGCTGCCAGATCGGAAGTGTTCGTCTTTATTGACTTTCTGCATGATCCTTGTCATGCTTGTCATCAGGTCTTCATCTCCACGAATTGCTGCTCCAATGCTATCAGTGAGTCCAGTCAGCCCATCGACCAACTCTTTCCTCTCTTGAACTATGGCATTACACATATCCTTTGTTCTAGACTTCAACTCTCCCAAATGCTCCTCCAATATTTCTTTTCTTTCCTCCAAAGATTTCAGCTTAGTTACAACTTCCAGATGTTCATTTGCCTTTTCTAACATCTCTGCAGTTGTCTTGGCTTTGAGTTGCTCAAGAACATGCTTCAAATTGCCTGAGTGCTCTTCCTCTAGCACTAATTTCACTTGCAGGGCCTCGAGCTCTCTTTCACATTCTGCATTGAGCATGTCCTTGAAAAAACCATCATGCTCTTGGATGAGATTCAGTGAATACAGATTTTCTGCAAAACCATAAAGTTGCTGAACCTCAAGCTGAACTTCTGCGAGCTTTGCTGCAGCAGCCTCAAGAAGATGCTTTATGTCAAGCTGAACAGATTCAACAATTAGTTGAATGTCAGCAATAGCATTTTCCTTGTCTGCAATTAGTGTATACCAATCTGCTTCCTCTTGATCAAACATTTCCATGATCTCATGCTCTCTGCATGTGTATTTCTGCTCAAAGAAACCAAGCCTTGTTTCAAGCTCCAAAAGCTTTTTGTCGAAGACTTCGACAATTTCAGAGTATCTGTTGTTCACTTCTCGAATGGATTTCTCAACCTCTGACTTGACAAGACTAGCCACATCAAATTTTTCACCCAAATTATCTTCTTCCAGCACAGTGACGTATTGCTGAAGCTCCTCAATATTCCTGTCTCTCTCACCTATTATGCTTGATAACTTCTCCTTTTCTTCTCTAAGAGACTCCTCAGCTTCGACTTTGGAAATAAGAGCAACATCCAGATCTCTCTTCAGTGCATGGTTTTCATCCATATAATCCTTGAGCTCAGTTTCCATGTCAGCTTTCAGTTTTTCCAAATGCTCCACTGCTTGCTTTTGCTGATGAAGACTTATATTGGATAGGCTCAACTCACTCTTCTTCTCAGAAAGAGCACGGTTTGCTTCATCGAGAGCACCTAACAACTTCTCCTTTTCTTCTCTAAGAGACTGCTTAGCTTCCATTTCAGCAATAAGAGCGACATCCAGATCTCTCTTCAATACACAGTTTTCATCCATGTAGCCCTTGAGTTCAGTTTCCATATCAACTCTCAGTTTCTCCATATGCTCCACTGCTTGGTTTTGCTGATGAAGAGTGGTTTCAAATTGGCTCAGCTCACACTTCCTCTCGGAAAGGGCACAGTTTGCTTCATCGAGAGCACTTAATAGCTTCCCATTTTCTTCTTTAAGAGACTGCTCAGCTTCCATTTTGGCAGTAAGAGCAGCATCCAGATCTCTCTTCAGTACACAGTTTTCATCCATGTAGCCCTTGAGTTCAGTTTCCATATCAACTCTCAGTTGCTCCATATGCTCCACTGCTTGGTTTTGCTGATGAAGAGTGATTTCAAATTGGCTCAGCTCACACTTCCTCTCGGAAAGGGCACAGTTTGCTTCATCGAGAGCACTTAATAGCTTCCCATTTTCTTCTCTAAGAGACTGCTCAGCTTCCATTTTGGCAGTAAGAGCAGCATCCAGATCTCTCTTCAGTACACAGTTTTCATCCATGTAGCCCTTGAGTTCAGTTTCCATATCAACTCTCAGTTTCTCCATATGCTCCACTGCTTGGTTTTGCTGATGAAGAGTGATTTCAAATTGGCTCAGCTCACACTTCCTGTCGGAAAGGGCACAGTTTGCTTCATCGAGAGCATTTAATAGCTTCCCTTTTTCTTCTCTAAGAGACTCCTCAGCTTCCATTTTGGCAGTAAGAGCAGCATCCAGATCTCTCTTCAGTACATGGTTGTCATCCATATGACCCTTGAGTTCAGTCTCCATATCAAGTTTCAGTTTTTCCAAATGCTCCATTGCTTGCTTTTGCTGATGAAGATTGATTTCGAAATTGCTCAGCTGACTCTTCTGCTCAGCAAGGGCACAGTGTGCTTCATCGAGATCACCTAATGCTTTCCTCAATTTCTCCTGAAGGCTATTTTCCTTCTCTGAAGCTTCACCCTTTAAGCAGTGAACATTTCTTGATGCATTGTCGAGCATCTCTTTGTATGCATCAAGCTGCCTTTGCAACTTTTCGCGCTCCTGTTCCATATATTCCAGCTGCTCAATTCTTCCATGTAATGTCGCTATTACCTCGGATTGGTGTGTCTGTTCAGCTTGACATAGAGCGATGGCACAGTTCTTTTCCTCCAACTGCTTTCTTGCAGCAGCAACATTCTGCTCAAGTGTTTCACAAAGCTGCTGCATATTCAGTTTTAAAGTATCAATGCATGAACAGGAATCATAAAATTTAGACTCTACAACAACGAGAACTATTGTAGCTTCCCAGTTCTCTACAATTTGCAGCTCCAGTGAGCTATAACTGCTAAGCAAGTCATTCTGCAATTGCCTGATAAGCAGATCTTTGGAGTCCAACTGTGACAAGCATCCATCTAGGTCATTCCCAAGCTTCCCCATCTGCATTTTCCATTCTGCTTCTTTATCTCTCAGCTTCTCAGTGCAGCTTCTATGTGTCTGCTCCAGGGCACGGAACTTCTCCCGCAGACCCTTCAATGACACTACAGCATCTGCACCACCAATCTGAGCCTCCTGGAACTCTTTCAACGAAGACCGCAATTCCTCGTTGTCTTGCTCAAGCCGTGCCTTACCATACTCCATTTCCTTGAGCAAGGTGACCTTCTCAGACAGAGAGCTCCTCAAGGTTGCAATCTCCCCATCCCTCTTTACCGTTAACGACTCAATAGTCGACCTGGCGTCTTCATACTCCGAGACCACATCGCCATACATGTGCCTCAATTCAGACATCTCTGCTTCAAGCAGCTTCCTGCGGCCTTCCTCGTGGGCCAACGCCTGGCTGCACATCTCGAGCCTCGACCGGACATCCTCAGCAACTCTTGTCTTGGAATCCAAATTGGTCTCAAGAGTGCCAATCTGATCAACCAAGGTTGATCGATCAGAGCCCCACTCCCTCTTGGCCGCCCGGAACTCATCCTGGACCTTCTTGAGCGCCTCCTCGAGGTGCCGAAACTGCTCTGCCTTCCACTTGAGCTTGCCCTCGACGGCGGCCTTCTCCTCCTCCAGCTTCACCAGCATCTCATCCCTCATCGTCACCTCCCTCGGCGCCAATGCCCTCTGCTCAGCCTCCGAGCACCTCTTCTCCTTCTCCGACAAGAGCCTCCTGAGCTGTGCAACCTCCGCGCTGCACGACCGCGCAGCCGCCTCCTGCTCCTGCCGCCTCGCCTCGGACTCCTCCAGCGCCGCGACGAGCTCCCTCTTCTCGCCCTCCAAGCTCTCGGTCCTCTCCCTGAGGCTGCCCTTGAGGCCCTCGTGCGCCGCGCAGAGCTGTCTCAAGGCCTGCTCCTTCTCCGCGAACCTGGCCCTGAGCTCCTCGCACAGAGCCCTCGTGGAGGAGACCTCCTCGTCCCTGGCGGCGATCTCCCGCGCCTGCCTCTCGACCTCCGCCGTGGCCTCCCGAAGCCGGGCTGCCTGATCGGCGCCCGCCCGCCTCAGCCCGTCGGCGAGGTCCGACTTGGCGCGGCACTCCGCGGTGAGGGCCTCCACCTCGGACCTCAGGTCGTCCAGCTCCTTGCACATCTCCTCCATTTTCACTGCTCAAATCAGAACAAATCGACACAATGTTAAACACGCACACAAAAAAAACAAAGAATCGACCAAATCTTGGCACAAACGCGAGGGTTCTCGGAGGCGAGCGGCCACCTTTGAGGGAGGAGCAGGTCGGGAAGAAGGAGCGGGACATGGGATCAAGAGCTAGAGAGTCGACATGGATGGGGGAAACCCCAGCCCAGCGTCGATCCGCATCGGCTGCGCGATGGTTGGATCTTTGGAACAGAGGGGATGAAACCCTAGAAATTTGAAAGTTGGGCGCTGCTGCTTCGACTTTACCTCGGAGGTTGTCAGTTTGGTTGGTTACTTGGGGCGGCGCGGCCGCAGCAGGGGGAGGCGGATCGGATCTGGGTGGCCGTTTCGCCCTTCTCTCCTTTTGAAATTGGCCGCGCGGGGCGGGGGATGGGGAGGAGGAGGGTTTCGGGGGCAATGGAGCAGGCGGCAGGCTGACAGATGGGCCCACACGAAATCGGGTGGTAATATCGTAATTGCTTTGATTGATGGTGGCCCTAGGTAGTGGTCAGCCCAATAGACCGTCGTCAGCCGTCCTGGCACTTCGACCTGGGTCGAACCAGGATCCCTCCAAAAACTAACTGGGCCCAGACAATTACGCTTGCGTTCCGTTTGTTATTCTTTTGCAACTAGGGCAACCTTTATTAACGATGTTAAAACTCAACGCCTGCAGGAGATTGTGGAGTTCATGTTATCTATACAGTCTATCGTCCAATGTTATGGCTAGCTGTAACAGCCCAAATTTGCATCAAAATAAAACATGCATAATTTTTATGGATTTTAAAATTTTTCCTAAAGCCTTGCTTGAGTTTTAAGATTTTCAAACAATTTTCTCGGCACAAAAATAAAATGTCAAAATTTATAAAAGTTAATTGGGTACTAATAATTTTCCCCAAAAAATTGTATGCAAATCCCGTTTTGAATTCAAATTACAAATTCAAACTCAAATCAAATCCCAAATTAAAGTTTAAACTTTATTTCTTTCCATCCCTCACCCTCAGGTCGAATCCCCTCCACCAACCCAGCCCACTTCTTCATTTCTCCCTGCTGGCCTACTTTCTCCTCCCCTTTTCTTTTCCTAGCAATGGTCTAGCCCAACAGCTCGCCCTGCAGCCCTAGTTGCTCTCTGTCTCTCGCGCGCAACTACCATACAGGCCTTGGTCCCACCTATCAGCACTAGTATTGTTCTTCTTCCCTTTCTCACTCGCGATCCCCAACCTTGCTTGTCCTCGCATGCAACAGATGCATTGAAGGAGTCCACGTAGCCTCAAGCCTTATGCGTCGTGACCACGTCCCATCGCCGCAACCTCTCCTATCGCTGTGACCTTATCCCATCACCAGCTTACTCGCTCTTGCCCTCACACGCTCTCTCCCTTGCTCCTGAAGCCAACCCATGGTGTCACGCCCTCTCTCTCTCTCTTTTCTCCTCTATTTAAGTTACCACTCACTCGTCAAAATCTTCGTCCTATCCTACTCTCTATTTTCCTTAAGCTGACATGCCCCCTTTCTCCAGGTTCGACTGCAAGCTTTGTCATCCAATTATGTGCCCTTCCATCATGATATTCTTGTTTATCTCATCTCCCTCTACCTTGTGCTCACCTATCCATGCTCATTGGCCCTTAGGAAAGCCAAAGCTGTCGACGTTGCCGCCGTGCATAGCTTTGTCGACAACCTCACCGCCTTGCCCTTTTAGCTCTAGTGACCTTTGACCATGGCCATCATACCCTTAGTATTTGCCTTGACCCTTCCATGCTAATGTGCCATTTGAATTGCCTTGTTGTGCTCTATAGCCACCATAACACCATTGCTAACCTGAAACACCCTTTTGACTCGCCACCACCATCTCTCTCTCTACTCTCTCTCAGTGAGCCCTTCCATTCCATGCAATTAGTTATGCCACAAACATGATAGGATAGCCAACGTAGCCCCTAGAAGCCTGTAGTGCTGCCGCGCCATAGATCCTCACCGTGTTGCCTCCAGCCACCATGGAGGGCTCAGCTCGTCGCTTCATCAATAGCGCTGAGGCCACACTTAGCTTCGCAGTAAACCTGTGAATGCTCGCGCCCACCTCAATTTGAAATTTGGAGCGCTACTATTTTGACTTTACCTTTGAGGTCGTCAGCTTGGTTGGTTACTTAGGGCGGCACGGCCGCAACAACGGGAGGCGGATCAGATCTAGGTGGGCGCGTGGTGGTCGGGTCGTTTCGCCGTTTTCACCTTCTGAAATTGGCGACGTGAAGGATGGGGAGGAGGGGTTCAGGAGAAATGGAGCAAAGCAGGCGGTAGGTTGACAGTTGGACCCCACGAAATTAGGGTAACATCGTAATTGATTTGATTGATAATGGCCCTAGTCAGTAGTCAGCCCAATAGACCATCGTCAGCCGTCCTGGCACTTTGACCTGGGCCGAACCAGGATCCCTACAAAAAATAACTGGGCCCAAACAACTACGCATGCATTCCGTTTGCAACCAGGGCAACCTTTATCTATCTCGGAACCACTGTCCGTCAACATCGTGCCAACATGGCCCATGAGACACGGAGCTGGCCGTATCCACACACACACACAGAGTACATGTTTGGGCTAGCAGTATCTATTTATCCTGCTTACTAACGCATGCAACCCGAGTGCAAGTGTCAAGTGTGCAACGTTACAGTCTGTCCTGAAAAACAAGACTATACCATTAATCCTGGAGGATTTTTAAAAAAGGCCCTTTTCGGAGTGTTGAAGTTTAATAGAAAAGGCCATATGAAATTTATATTTTTTTTATGTAAAATCACCGTGAAACATTTTAAAACCCCGCACTCCAAACCAGAGAAAAATACGTAGAAGTGGATTAGTGGAAGGAGGGAACACGTGCCTAGGCATTGCGGCGGAGGGTGCGTACTAACAGTAACGTAGTAACAGAAGATGATGGCGTATATGTAAACACGTTAGACTGACTATGTCCCCAGTCATCAGCCATGCAAAACACGAACCGAATAGAAAAAGATCATTCAGACCGCAACGACCAACTCATCGCGACCCAATAAAAAGAGAAAAACCTCCCGTTTTCAGTCACAGTAAAATTTTAGCCGCTTTCATCTACAGTAAAATTTCAGCCAATTTCAGCTACAATAAAATTTCAACCGCTATAGTGCAATTTCAGTTATAAGCCATAGTTTTTTATCTAACCGAGCGAGGCCTTAGATATATTCTACAGCGTGTTAGAGCATCTCCAAGAGATACTCTATATGGCTATTAATATTTAAATTTTAGAGTTGAAGGGTAAAAAGTAGCTCCAACAGATTCCCAAATAGGCTCCCAAAAATAGAATACACCTAAAAAATGGGCTCTCGCTCTATACTTATAGAGGATGATCTAGGCTCTCAATACTGTTTTTCTGGTTTAGGGTATCTGTTGGAGGGAATGATTATTTTAGGACCTTATATCGTGATTATGATCTATAAAAAGATATTTAGGGTGTAAATTTATTAGGCATCTCTTAGAGATGCTTTTAGAATGGACGGCCCCAAAGAGGATGGAGTAGACACACTGGGGCTCAGAATCGCTGGACACCACTGCCCCTTTTGCCTCACAGAATCGATCGATCTCGAGAGTTGAGTGGGTGATGAGCAAGCAGCAATGCGGCATGATACAGCTTGCCGTACATCTAGACATGCAGAATCCACATAAGGGAAAAAAAATCGATTCCTTTTTCCCTTGTACTAAAATAAAGCAAGCAAGCTCCAAACTCCACAGATAAGATTACCACATACTTCTAATCTAATCCGACCCCTCAGAATCCGCCACCTCAGCTCGTCCTCGTGTTCTCCGCCCCACCTCGTGTGTGCCGCCGCGTCGGCACCCGGGAGGCGCCTCGACATTGCAGGAATCTCTCAGGCTGTCTTCAGTTAAATTTTAGTTACATCACATTAGTAATTTTTTATATAAAAAAAGAAAAATAAAAAAGAAAATATGTTATTTTTTATTAAAAATAATCTAAACATATAAACTAATGTAAATAGTAATAAACTGTAAGAAGAGAAATATGATATAAATAATATAAAATAGTTAGAGAAACTAATTTTATGGATAAATTGTTGAGGACGTTGTGTTTAGATGAGATAGAATACATGCCCTCACTCATCCATGGGGCCACGACCCCGAGCTGCGCGTCCGTCTACGCAGAACACGTAACTGGCATGCGGGCCCTCCCACAGGCACCGCCGCGGATGTCCCATCTGTCAGTGGCTATGCGTAAGTTAATAGATGCCAACCAGCAGGTGTCAACGTAGCGAGTGGCAAGCACCTCCGCAACTACCAGCCGAGCGTCCGCACGCCGCGACCCTGCCCACTCCCGAGCTCCAAACGCGACGCAATCGCACGACCGAGAGAGATGGCGGCGGAGGTGAGGAGGGACATGTGGGGGCAGGAGTACCGGACGGCGTCCGCCGACTGCGCGGCGGCTCTCGACGCCTACTACGAGCGCACCATGACGTTCGGCCGCGGCCGCGGCCCGGCCGCGGTCCGCGCCGCCGCAGCCGACCCCACCTGCGCCCTCGCCTCCGCGCTTGCCGCGCACTTCGTCGCGCCACGCCACCCCGCTAGGGCCAGCGCCTTACTCGCCGCCGCCGCCGACAGCCTCGTAAGCGTCCTCCTCATACGCGGCAACCTCGCACGCTCCATCTCCTCCTCACCCTTTTGTTCCCGAATCCCCCCTTTAACTTTGTAGCGTATTTGCGCCGTAATTTGTTCGTTTGCTTGCAGAGTAAAGCGACGGAGTACGAGAGGGCAGTGTTCCGGGCGCTTTCCGCGCTGGTGGGGGAGGAGAAGGACGAGGAGGTGGCGATCGAGCGGCACTTCGAGGTTCGCCATGGCTTGATTTTTAGTTGTTGATTTGGAAATTTGAAGTGTGTGCTGTTGGATTCTGCTATTTGCGGAGCGAATAGCAAGCGACTAATCAATTTGGAGCGTGGATGTATGTGACAGTTGCTGAAGGAGTTCCCCAGGGATCTCATGTCTCTGAAGAGGGCGCAGCTCATATGCTTCTACATGGGACAGCCGGATACGTCCCTGAAATTTGTTGAACAGGTAACATGAGAGTATAAAACTGCTTAGAAATCTAGTATTTAGCCCCAAGGAAGTTGAAATGACATCCTTTTTATCGGGTGATCTTGTGCTGCTCTACAACTCTGGTGATAAATCAAATCAAATAATTGCTCAAAGGAGAATGCCCATGGTTTGCTAACAGCATGTTAGCTCTGTGCATAAAACTTGGCAATAACACAGTGTAGCATTCCTTAAATTGTGTTCTTGGGAGAAAAAAATTTCTTGTGACAAGTAGCACAAATGGATCTTCTGAATGTAGCTATTAACTTTGTCGCCAAAAAAAAAAAGAATGCAACTATTAACCAGACAGTTCAAAGAACCAAAATACTACTGCACTAAGCATTATTTTTCATTAGATTTATGGTACTCATTGCTGATCAGGTTTTGCCAGAGAACCAAGATCAGAACTACATATATGGCATGCTCGCTTTCCCTTTGCTAGAGCTTGGAAGAATGCATGAAGCTGAGAGAGCTGCTCGGAAAGGCTTGGCCATAAACAAGAATGACTTCTGGTCACAGCATAATGTATGTGGATGATGTGGCTTAATTCTGTTAAATTAAGATAGCTTATCCTAGCAGTTTCACTTAGTTGATTTGCGCATATTCCAACAACAAAAGGTTATTTAATACAAGCTTCATCTCCATTCCTTCTTGCAGCTGTGCCATGTTTTCCAGCAGGAATGTCGCTTCAGAGAAGCTACTGAGTTCATGGAATCATGTTCTACATCATGGACAATATGCTCATCATTTATGTATGCAGTTTTTCACTCGATGCCCTTTCAATTGATGCAATTCAAAAAGCATGTACTTGGTTTCTTAGAAATTCTTCCTTCTTATAGGTTGACCCACAACTGGTGGCATGTCGCTGTTTGTTACTTGGAAGGTGAAGCCCCTATACAGAAAGTTTTAGAGGTCTACGATGAAAACATCATGAAAGAACTTGAGAGAAGTGACTGTGAGGCAGCAGAGGTATTGTTGATGGTCATTTTTCATAGACACTGGTGTTTGAGACACTGAATAATTTCTCATGCATTCAGGTGTATTTGAATGCTCTAGGGTTGCTACTCCGTTTGTATATACGTGGTCAGATAGATCCAGCTAAAGAGAGGCTAACAGCATTGCTAGATGCACTTAAGAATGAGGTACTATCTCAACTCCCAACACATTTAAATCTCTATAAAACAGTGCATATTTAACGAAGCTACCTATTCCCAAGAGCATTTTACGGATCTGAACAAAAGCTGTGTGAGATTCACTCTTCTGACTATTTCAGTTTGAAATTTGATCAGTCCATATGGCATGTGGAATGGCTCCTTGATTTGCTTATATTATGGGCATTATCAAGTATGAATGAGATTATAAGAGCAGAGAATTTGTTGGTATCACTGAGGTCAAGGTCAGATATATTGAAGATTTTATTTTGCAGGAAACATAAGGCTGTTCCCCTGCTAGTTATTAATGTTGCAACAAATCAATTTAATTGGCAGGGTCAGTTCAATGGACACAAAGAGGCAGCAAGTGATGCAAAAGGCAATCAAGGTAGGATAACTCTTTGTGCAAGATCAAGTACTACGAGAGAGACATCACATGCATTTTGTATTTACCTAAGAGCATTGACAGTATGAAACAAAATTTCTTGAGTAAAGAAAGGGCGTACCCAGTACCGAAGCTCCCACACTGTGTGGGGTCTAGGGAAGGGGATTTTTTAGGCAGCATTCCCCCTGCTTTGCAGAGAGACCGATTCGAACCCGCGACCTCCAGCGCACAATGGAGAGACTCCACCAATGCGCCAGGCCCGCCCTTCAAACAAAATTTCTTGAGTATTTCTGAAAAATGAAAGGATTATTTCTGTTGCCTGAATATCACTGGTGCACAATGTATCTTTACATGCGCACTAATTTTCTGATGTGTTGCTTTCCTGTAGCTATAAATTATTTTGTAATTTTCTTTACATATTTCTCACATCCTTGTCTCTTGTAACATAACACTTCCTTTGAAAGATAATAGTACAAATTTTCTTCTGGAAAGTTGATAGATTTTGCTGTTTTTTGTTTCTTTCTTTGATACAGCTAGCGGAGGCTGTTTATGAATATGGAAAAAGAGAGCACAAGAAGGTCTTTGACATCCTTGGTCCAGACTTTGATGCACTTGGTTGTAAAGTAGGATCATGGAACCTTGTATTTCTTTTAAAAAAAGTAATTACGAATTTGTGTACTTTTACTAAGCATGAACAAATGGTACAATTAGATGATTGGTGCATCAGATGAACAAGTGGACGTCTTCAATGAAGCTTGGTACACTGTCCTAATAAATGCTGGAGAGACTTCTAAAGGTATTTGGTCTTGGTTGCTTAGAAAATCGAACTATTGTTTATTGCTCCCTATGTAAGGAGCTAATGCATTATGGATGGTTTACAGCAATTGAGGTGCTAGGCAAACAAATTAGGAAACGAGAGGGTGCACCTTTCTTGTGGCGCTTGCTGGTAAGATTGCTCCCACATTGCTTTCTTTTCCAGTTTAACTTTTGTTCTCACCGATATTTCTTAACTGACTTGGTAAAGATTTGTTAAAAAATGCTAAGAATCAGCCGAAACACTCTGGAGTCAAGACAATCTTAGGTGCTATAGATCATAGATGGTTGCTTGGATGATAACACTGTTAATAACAATCATTTTCTCCTTAATGAATGAAACGCACATTTCCTACATTTTTGAGAAAAAACACTGTTAATAACAATCTGCCAATTTGAGATAACTTGCACAGTTACACTGTTGTCCTATAGGCTAAACTGAAAGCTTTGCATCAGTTCTACGCCATTTCTGTAGACTACAGACTATTCCTCCTTGCATTATAAGCAGAATCCTACATAACACGCGAAATTGTGAATATGTGTTTCCGTCAACCAATGAAAAGACTGTTCTAAACTCACCAACCAATGCAAATACAAAAATACCCAATCCACACCAAATACATCAATTTAATGAGCTATTTGAGGATTCTATATCAATTTATTAACTTATTCTTCCAATTGAGCACACTATTAAACATGTAATATCTAGACATGCAAAAAGGCTTCAAAAGGCTACTTATTCATCGACCCATTTTGGCCTGGTTTCACACATGGTTAATGTTATTTTATAGACCAAACAAAGCAGTAACAATATGATATTATTAACGAACACCAGGCCTTTTGCTGAATGAAGCTGCCTTCACGGTGTATGGCTTCATGCAGCTCAAGCCAACCAGTTACATTCTGACAATTAGACAGAAGACACTCGTGAGTTGCATGGGTTTCCATGTGTATTCCAGTAACTGATAACTATGGAGTAAGTTGTGATTTTTCTTTCTTTCTTTCTTTTGCAGGAGAAAGCATACTCACTGGATGGCAGTGGTGCAGACGCTTCAGTGGCATCCGAAAAGGCAAATGCTCTACAAGCTGCATATTTTCCTTAGCTGATACAGCATCGAGTATCCAGCTTGTGGAAGGTTATGTATGTGCTGATGTATGGTGTACCAGTATGTTGAAATTCTGATATGCATCATAAAAGTTTACCTTCGGTGTGTTATATAAGAATAAATGATGCCGCACCAAATTAGTTTCTGGAAGCTTGAGCATGTTTGTTGCAATCAATTTGCATCGCAGGTCTTTTATGTTCAATGTAGTTATCGGCATGGTTGTATGTGGATCTCAGTGTAACTGTTGCTCATGCCTTTCCAGAATGCAAATAATTTTGGGAAGTTCATGGCAGGGCTGCTGTGTATCAAGTATTAACACCGCGAAGAGTAATTCTTTCCAGGTAGCGACCGGTGCTGACCGTGCATCTCCTATGTTGCTATCAAGAAGACCGGCCTGACGAACTAGTTCTAGATGGTGATTAATTGATTGTTGTGTATAGTCTAACAGCGGTATGTCAACAATTACATATGCTATAGGAGCAAAGCTTGATCAACGTGTTGTGGTTGCCGATTTGAACGAGTGAAATAGCTCATCGGTTGTGGTCTTGCTCAACTCCAGTTGCCTATGTGGTTCTTGGAATTTTGGTTTGCGCAGCTTCGGTCCATCTTTAGAGACTCAAGAGACACGTGTAATGGGAGCCGCTTCTTCCGCACGTGCAGGAGAGCCGTCCGGGTAGAAAGAAATGTGGGGAAGCAAATTGCCGCCGTCAATTCGGATCTCTCATGGTGGGGATTCGCCCAAAGGTGACAGAATTTCACCCTTGTTCGCATCTAATTCTTCCCAATCGAGTATAAATTCGATACGTATATTTAGAAGATATATTATTTAAATTATACTTAATAAAATTACATCGTATTTATCTATAATAGAAAGAGTAGTACATATCTCTAATAGGAACGACTATGATTTAATTTTATTAAATATTACTTAAATAATATGTTATTTAGGTATACACGCTGAACTTATATTGCGGGACAAAGAGATGAGTACTAATTTCCTCCCTCACTAAAGTTCACATAGATTCTTGAAGTATTGATACCTCTGGCATTGTAACCATTTTTTTATATAAATTTAGTCTTTGGACATCCATTTTTACAAATTTAACTATTTTCTTAAGCTCGACGGTAGTAGCAGGTGACATATATCGCCTGCCACGCTCTAATAGCTCGGTAAGTGTTGCCGAGTTATCAAGCAGCCACGGCTTGGCAACGTACTGCTGAGCTCCCACCAATCGGTAGGCAATTAAATTAATCATGTTTAGCTTTAATTAAGTATTATATTGCATGATTAGCATTGATTAAACATAATTAACATTAGTTAATCATGGTGCGGTTGGTCCACATGCTGCCGAGCTTAAAGAAAAAGCTAAATTTATAAAAACAGATATTTGAAACCCGAGAGGGAAAGGGCAACCCGCCCAACACAGAATGTGACTTAGGAGAAAATTCTCACACCAAGGCATTGGATTAAGGTAAAGTCCTCCTTTGTCTGTGCAGAGTCGTAGTCCTTATCGCTAGGCTTTGGGTTCAAACTCGTAAGGTACCCATCATCGAACAGCTGTATATTAAACAAGACTTTGAGTATCTTTTATCAATTGATAAATTAATGGGGATTGTTTGTTACTGCGAGGGCATTTTGGTAATTTCCCAATTGAAAAGAAAAAAATAAATGGAGGTGGGGCCCACCTGTCAGTGGGCCAAGAGAAGAGATAAGGGGGAGGAGACCGCGTATCCTCCCTGTGCGCGTGCGGTCGCGTCCGCTCCGCCTGGATCTGGCACTTCGGCAGGCAGAGAGTGGGGAGGCGGTGACTGGAAAGGCGGAGGCGCGGGCTGGCCCTGGTTCCTCGGAGCCGGCCGCTCGCATCACCACACCGCAACCCCCTGCCTCCTCTACTTAAGGCCCCATTTCTTCCTCCACGCAGTATCTCTGTTTCTGATCTCGACTTGCTCCTCTTTGGTCTTCTTCCTCTCTATTCTTCGAGTTGAGCGGAGTGTTGGTGCTTATGCGCCAACTTCGATTGGAGCTTTTGCCTTCGGTTTCCCGTGTGAACCCTATCTTTTGGTGGGGTGTGAGGGAAAATCTGTAGGTGAAAGTTTGACCCGAGGTAGGAAAAAGGCTATGACGATTCCCTGTTACGTTTGAGTGCATTCTTGTGGTCTTGTGCGGAATCAACCCCGACCTTCGACTCCTGTGTCAGCTACCCGAGGTTGGAGTAGGCATTGTATCTCCATCAACCACACTCTTCTTCTGCAGCAGCACAGAGAGTTGCTAGGTTTTCTGGGACAGCACCCTCTGGTGTGACTTGCCCAGTTCTTCTTGTTCTTCACTGACTTGATTCGCTTCTAGACGGCTTTGAGTGCTGCTGCACCGCGAGTATTTTGATTCTTCTGCAAATATTAGTGGTTGTACTTGTTCTTTAATTTCTGTTTTAAAGTTCAAGTACTGGGAGATGCTATGTTTGCTTGTGGGCTTAGAACTTGTGCTCTGTGATGAACTAGTCGAATGCTAAAATTGATCTAGTTAACTGGGTTAGACTTGAGCTCTATTAGTTTGATTTCCACTATCTGTACCATAGCTAATTCTTTCGGCTGATCAGATTTGTTGACTAGCAATTGAAATTATTTGCTGTGTAGTAGTCGTTCTTGTGCAGTTCGGTCCAGAAGAGATTTCTCTTTATCCTGTTTGTCTTATGAGACTGCATTCTATTCTTCTGGTGTACTGTCATATTACTGTTTGATAATTCATTGCACGTGAACATTTATACCAAAAAATGTAAGTTGTTGTTCACTGAATATACAAGTTTGTGACAGTGAAAACATAATTTAGAGCTCAAATCTTGATCACTAGTTATCAGATCATTAGTGTAGAGGTTCGACATTGACATGAGAAGGCCAAGATTAAAAATCTTGAGCAACTCTATTGTGAGAGCAATTTTTATGCAATTATTGTGTCTTATGCTAGTTCTAATTGCTTCCCTACTTGTAGAACTGCATGTCATGTTATTTTCAGCAGTATTGTGGTTATATACATTGGATATATACATTTGTATGAATGACATGATGGAATTATATGATTATATGCAATTTATGTCATTTATATTCTGTTGGAAATGTTCTGAATTTATGCTTTATTTAGTTGGAATTAAAACTGAATATATGCTCATCCCGCATTATTTACGACAGGCTGGCGTGGTCGGGTAGCAGGTGGGCCCAAGGGCACTACCGAGCTCCAGCTGCTCGGTAGGTACCTGCCAAGCAGCCCTTACTCGGTAAGGCGCTGCTGAGTAGCCTAGGCTCAGCAGGTGGCTGGGACAAAGGGGGGAGGGGGACTCGAAGGTCGGGGCACTTGGTTGCAGCACCGGCTCGGCAGTGCCACGTGATCAATTTAGTTTTGTTGCAATTAGGTGAATACCCGTACAAACTAGTTAAAAATGTGTGCTTTGATACGCATTAAGAAATCCTATTATCTGGACATTGTTTTATCCATGTGTGCGTAGAAATTTTTTAGAAAGGTGGAGGGGGGTTCGGAGGGCAGATGAGCCACTATCACTAACTCCTTGTATTAAATAGTACAAATACGTTATTGCAAATAATTGTCATAATGGACTATATGTAAGCCAACAAAGCACTTCATAATGAATGTGCGAATTACATAGCGCGTAGAGTTTGGTTAGGCGTATATGTTTGACTCACTACTCGTACAATACAAATGGCAATATGCGCGAACCGTCAACCCCAAATGCAGCTAAGATGCATGTGCGCCTTTTGGAAGTCATGATTGCAGTCATTCGTCATACACATTGGGTCCATCGGTGCCTTTCCCTTCTTTCCTTTGCAGGTTTTAACTCTTGTGATTGGCGCCCAGTACTCGACTTCCACAACTTGTATATATTTATCCCATTTAGAAATAACCTGGCGTTCAGTGGGGCATCGGGGAACACCAACGCCTTACCCTTGTTCTCTGGCATCCTGGCCTTTTCGTTGTCATCCAGGGTGTAAGATTTCTAGTATGTGAATATCTCTGGTACCACTGGGTAGTTGAGCATGTGTTTTTACTCGATGAATGCATTGTTGTCATTGTTTTAAATAGTGTGTAGCAGGAGCGTAGCAGCTAAGTGTTCTTATAATGGATAGCAGATATCGGTGATATAATGAGCACAACAAGCTTAGCTATATTTGTAGAATACAAAGTTAAATAAATCAGTTTTGAAGCTTAGCTAGGACATGCGGATAAAGCTACCAACAAACGATGATGTGGCTCGTTGCCCCCTGAGATAAACACGTCGCTAGCACAGTCGCAGCTAATGGCTCATAGTTCATGTTTGGTGTCCTCATATATATGTTGCAGACGGACCCCAACGACATGGCTACCTAATGCATTCCACATTACAAATCACTGTTACACTAATGAAATGCTTACGACATATTAAGCATGTTGCTCGCATGTGAATGAAGCATACATTTTCCTAAAGGTCTTCACATGCTCCACAATGTTTTTAACTATGAAGGATCGTAAATCATAGCTAAACCACCTAAAAAATATATTACAAACTCGACTTTCAATCTTCCTTTCCTTCCCTTCCCACGCTGCTTTCTCACTTGGCAGGAAAGAAATCGAGTGTGGTTTGGTTGAAAGGGCAGACCGAGGCTTCCCATTTTATACGTGCAGGAAAGCGTTCGCGACAATATTCCCACGTGAGCGCACGCGGGCACGAACAACAGCGGAATCCTCGGGTGAATCAAACAAGAATCAAACATCATGTCACATCGCGTCGTCATAGTCGACCACACGAGACGGAATCTCTCCGCGCCAGTAGCCAAGCTGTTCAGCGCGCCTGCCAGTCTGCCCGCGCCCCCTTGCGCCACTGCCCCAGTGCGCCTGCCAACTGCTCGCATCTCTCTTGCCTGCCTTCCCCGACCACTTGTTGAGCCCGGCCTGCTCGGCAGTGCCTTACCGAGCACGGGTGGCTCGGTAGGTAGCTGCTGAGCAGCTGGAGCTCTACAGCGCCCTCGAGTTTGCCTGCTGTGGTGCCACGCTGAGTGTTGCCTCGCTTGCCCGCCCTACAGTGTGCCCCTGTTCTTACCGAGCCCCCAGACATGGTAGGCGATATGTATCATCTGTCATATCTTTTGAGGTCGAGGATTATGTTAGTTTTATAAAAATAGATGTTGGAAGACTGTGCCAAATACGTTCCGTGCAAATCACGCGAGGGAATCCTGGATAATTATGAGGGATGGCAAGCAGCTTCGGCATGTCATCATTACTCGCATAGTGGTGCAAGCTTTCGACAATGTGGAACTCTTGATGGGCCCATTCTTTTTGGCTGCGGCTTGTGGCTTTTGGGCTATTTGTACGAGAGATTACAAAATAACAGAAACTCACATGTAGTTTTTGCCGATATAAATGAAGTCAGTAAAGTATGTACTATAATTAACTAGTAGATTTTATCTTAAAAAATACTCAATTTAAAAGCTAGTTATTGTAGAAAAGCTAAAAAGCAATTTTTATAAGCTGAAAAGAACAGGGCCGTCTGGTAAAGCCAGCTTTTCATTGTTCTGGTTTTGATGTGCTAGTCTGCATGTCCAGATGTTCTTGTGTTTTTTATATTTTCGATATTATTTTTTTCAACATTCCCCTTTCTTATTCAGCCATTTAGCATTTGAACACAGCAAACCTGACTTCAATGCATTTCGTTTTCATACTTTACCTGTTCACAGGATGGGGGTGGAGGGAATAGAGGAAAACAAAAACATGACAATGATCTTCCATCCCGAAAACAACGTGGCATTTCGTGATCGGTACACTAATTCCTTTTCTTAGCTTAAATGTTAATTGCCAATTGTTCCTTTCTGTTTTGTCGATGCTCTTATCTAATTTACTTTCTCAGACAGCGTCAGCCTGAGGCAGGCGAAAAAAATCGAGCGCCGGACTCACGCAACAGCGCATCTGTTCGCCAATCTCCAACCTATCACACTAATCCGTCCAGCCGTCGCCATTGCTGGGCTCCTGGCAGCCTGCAGGTTTGTTGTCGCCTTTTTCTTTCCATTTTCAGAGGGAAGAACGCGATGTTGGTATTTTTCAGGGTTGGTACCTAGTGCATAGATGTTTTTGGGTGCAACGATTAGCGAAACTAGATCTTAACTTCGACCACATTTGAGATGTTACCATGCATTTCCTTTTTCATTTTTCTGAGAGAAGAACGTGATGCACCCGCACTGGTAGTGTTCTTGGGTAGCACAAAATCCACACTTTATTCCTCTCTTTGCCCCTTCGGTGTATTTTCTTCGGTTTCTGCCCTACTACTGCTAAATGTGTGCATTGGCTTCATCGAGTGATTGTGATTTAGAGCTACCGTTTTCCAATGCCTTGCCTGATTAAAACATGCATTTCCCAGGCTGAGTGCCAGACGAGGAGGCGTTCATGGCCTACCTTATGATAGAGCAGCAAAATGCAAGTTCGTTGTTCCCACATATATAGTTTTGATGAGGAAATGTGGCAGGAGACAGTTGCCCGGCGACCCGTCACAAATCTGCTGAAACGCAGAAGCAACACACTGCACTGACTGGAGCAACAAGAACGTGCGTATCAAAATTGAGCACAACAGAATGGCAGTGCACATGGGAGACCTCAGGATAAGCGACAAGATACAGGAGAGAGGGACAGCTGATAATATCAATTCCCTTAGATGTAGATATATTGGATTGTCGATGATGGTAGCTATGTTGACTAAGAGGGGAGAAGCCGGCTATCAAAACTCAAAAGTAGCTGTTCCTCTGCGGCAAGCAGATGATATATGTATGAGCCCATCACACTGTGTAAGATTGCCGAATGGTCTCGATGTCCAGGCCCTTCAGCTTCACAACTGACTCTACATGCCCCTTCAGCGTGTGAAGCTCCCTGAGCCTGCAATGTTACATCAAGCCCATAGTTAGCTTTACATCGTTATGGCAAAACATTATACAGGAGATGAAAATTGGCATCACACAACTACATTGTGCAAAGTTCCAAGGAAAGGAAGATGCTTCTGATCTTGAAAAGCATACCCACAGGTAACACAGAATTGATGAAACAAGGACAAGTGCTCCTATGAAGGTCCTACTAAAGCATGACAGATCATGGAAATCACTATTATTGGGGTTCTTTGCAAGTGGCTACTGAGGAATTGGTCCTACCTTGCAATCTCAGCCCTCCGTTTTGCCTCTTCGGCCATCTGATTCAGTTCATTGGCCTTCTCGGGGAACAACTTGGCATCCGGTGGCTGCAGCCCATGGAGTGTCCTCTGTGCATGTGCCCACTTGAGTTCCCTCTCCTCCTTACCAAAGTCTTTCTTCCTGGTAAACGCAATCTGAAAAAACCGAATGGACCATTGCTACTCACAAATGCATGGAATTCAGTCAAGTAGACATGGGATATGTAGTGTGCATTACTCTTTGCTCAATGACAAGATCCCATGCTTTCCCACTCAGAGCATATCGGATGAGGAACTTGATGATATCGAGTGGGAAGTAAAAAACGAGATTGTAGAGCCACACAATACCAGCCCAGCCCCATCCAATGCCTTTGATTGAAGTGAATCCCCAATCAGCATATACAGTGATTAATGTAGCTATCTGCATTTGAAGGGAAAAACTTGCTCAGTAGGACTTATCCCCATAAGGGAATTATCAAGTAGTGCAGAGCAAGAGGGGGGGGGGGGGGTGAGAGAATACCAGCTGTGCAACCAAGAAAGCAAAGACCAGTAGAAAGCCAGGGCGTTCAACGAATGACCAGCTGCGAGACCTTGTGACAAAGATAAGAGCTTGACTAATGGTGCTAACTTGAAGATATACAGTAGAGGCAAGCTTCTGGTAGTCATCTTGAGCTGTCTTCTCAAGGCTTTCAACATGAAAGATTTTCTGAAATTCCATCAAACAGTGTCAATGCAAGAGAATCAATCCAAAACGTAGTGGTCCTACAGTTACTAGTTTCATAAGACATTTTCTTATCAAAATGTTTTATACGAATTGGTAGTGTCGTAGTTTTCTTCAACAAAACAAAATTCAAATTTGTTCTGGCATTTGCAGTATTGCTTACAGGGAAAAAGTTAGTCTTATATGCAGCCCAGAAGAAAATGACGGTCATCATTGCCAAGTATCCACCAAGCACAATTCCAGTTGTGAAAATTTCAGCCAGCTTCCAGCTGTCAGGTAGTGGAGAAGGCTTTACTCGATCCTTTGATATAGTCATTATGGTACCTGTTAATACCAGAAAATGGTCCAAGTGAAAATGAAAATGATTTTTTTTTACATTCTACTGCAGTATTGTGAGGCACAGAACGGACGGAGGGAATAAGAAAGTGATGTACCATCATTCAGAATTGCTATGATCAGGACCATAAATGGTGGGAAATCAAACTCCCATATGAGGGCAAGCAGCATAAATCCAAGCTGTTGGAATATAAAGGAATCAGATGCATGAATCGGTAATTAAACATGTATGATTCATGGACATAATTTCACAGATCAAGATGAAAACATCAATGTTAATGGCAAAGGAATTACTGAATGCATACTCATAGTTGACCTGCAGTATAATCACAAACACATAAGAGAAGCACCAACTATGGTAACAAAAGGTGGAGCCAATGCACTTGGGCAATCTAAAACTTCTAATTCTAAAGTAAGTGAAGAGAACATACCACAATACGTATTGTAATTGAGACTGCATAGATCTGCAAACATGAAGGTGGATTAGCAAAATAACACCAGCACCGAAGAAATAAAGAAAAGCCCTGCCAGTAGGTTTCCATCTAACATACAGTGTAGTTCTTCATCCGCTGGAAAATTGCCCGACTGGTCAGGACGGCACTAATGATCACACTCAGGCCAGGTTCCGTGAGTACAATATCAGAAGCACTCCTGGCCGCATCAGTCGCGTCAGCAACTGCTATACCAATATCAGCTTTCTATAGGGCTGGAGCATCGTTTACACCATCGCCAGTCATTCCACAAATGTGCTTCCGTGCTTGCAGACGTTTTACAATCTCATATTTGTGCTCTGGGCAAAGAACAGACTTTACTGTTATATTTTGCTTTACTCCACATTCAACCGTTCGGTTTTACTTCTGTAATCGATTACAATACATACCTGGGAATACACCAGCAAAACCATCAGCTTTCTCAATTAGATCATCAACTGGTAAAGCAGCAATAGACTCGTCCTTGTTCTGTCCCAGCAAAGCAGATGAAGGGTACATGTTTGTACCCATTCCTAGACGACGCCCTGTTTCCTTCCCAATCGCTAGCTGATCACCTGAAGATAAGAAACTAATTTGAAATTCACATAATTCAGATGGACTACAAAATTACTAAAAATGGAAAAACAAGATGCAATATATTTCCAATACAGCCAGTAGTGAGGTTCTGTGTTCCAACTCTCTACTTACAGCATAATTCTTTCAAGGGATACTTCCAGCACAAATAACAGAGAAAAACAAAAATTGCATCAGGATTTGACTAAAAATAACCAAAACATGAAAAAGGTATTATAAAATCATGTTCCGAGTTTCCTTGTAAATACTTGGGCCTGCCGTTATCTTATAAGAAGCTTCGGAAGAGGGATCTTTTGCCTTGGGTTGAGAAAATCGCTGACAAGCTCCCGTGCTGGAAGGCTTCTCTCATGAACAGGGCGGGCCGTGCCACGTTAGTCCGGTTTGTTCTCTCCGCCATGCCGGTTTATTTGTTAATTGCCATCAGCGTTCCGAAGTGGTTCATCAAGGCGGTGGACAAAATCAGAAGAGGTTTCGTTTGGCAGGGTAAGGAAAAGGCTAATGGAGGTTGTTGTCCAGTGGCTTGGGATAAGGTCATGAGACCGTTGGATCTTGGAGGCTTAGGCATCCCCAACTTGGAGGTGATGGCCTGGGCCCTACAAATCAGGTGGCTTTGGTTTAAAAAGACCAGAGCTGATCGGCCATGGACTGACCTTGAGCTTCCCTCGCATCCTAACTACATAGCTCTTTTTGCCATCGCAGTCTCTACGGAGATAGGGAATGGAAACAACACTCTTTTCTGGACTGATCGTTGGCTGCATGGATGCTCGATTGAAAATCTTGCGCCGACAGTTTTTGCTTGTGTCTCTCCAAGAATCCGCAAGAGCCGGACTGTGGCTGAAGCTCTTAACAACATGGATTGGACCAGGGACATTCAAGGAGGCCTGTCTTGGGCTGGTTTTGGAGATTTCCTTCGGTTATGGGACTGCCTCATGGAAATTGCGTTATCTAACCAAGAGGATCGCCACTCTTGGAGACTAGATGCAAGCGGATGTTATTCTTCCAAATCTGCCTATAAAGCTTACTTCTTTGGCGCTGTGACCTTTGAGCCTTGGCGTCGGTTATGGAAGACTTGGGCCCCGGCCAAATGCAAAATGTTCTTGTGGTTGGCAATCCGAAACAGATGTTGGACAGCGGATAGACTAGCTAAGAGGGGCCTCTCTCATCCAGATAATTGCCCCCTTTGCGATCAAGAAGATGAGACGGTTCAACATCTTTTAACAACTTGTGTTATGGCAAGACAAGTTTGGTTCAGATTGTTCAATCCTTTGGACCTAGCAGATTCAGTCCCCCGACAAGACGAACGGAGCTTTGCAGATTGGTGGCGTAAGACGATGAGAAGAGTTAAAAAGGAGCACAAGAAAGGAGTGAACACTCTAATTATTCTCGGCGCCTGGATTTTATGGAAACACAGGAATGCTTGTGTGTTTGAGGGGGCTTCTCCTTCGGTTAACACGATTTGGAGTGAGCTGAAGGACGAGCATAGCCTTTGGTGCATGGCTGGGGCGAAGAATCTGCAAGGGCTAGGCCTTGCGTTTGCAACCTTTGTCTGATAGGGCTAGGTCGAGTTGTGTTTGGTCGCTTTTTGTTTGTTTCTTGAGTCTGTGTAAAGCCTCGCTCATATTTGGTCCCCGTATGAGTGAGGATCCTGTAGGGGACCCCCCTTCTCTCTAATGAAATGAAATGCAGCTCTCCTGCGTTTTCAAAAAAAAAATCATGTTAGACTTGTAAGAGGATACATTTTTTTGTAGTCGCAAGCGCGATTTTGCAGGAACTTGGCATCTGGTAACAAGCAGGCACGTCAGTGTTGTCTTCAGCTAGCTAGTTGTCTGCATAGGAAGCCTAGCCTACTGCTTACGTCTTTGTAAGCGTGGGAGCACCTTCAGTCCCAATTCTGTTGATATTTTTTCTTATTTACATGCTGTAGTGAGTTCAAGCTCGTTGTATTGTAATTGTTTGTGTACATTATTTTTTTTAATACGAAGACGTGCAAAGCTTTTGCGTGTTCTCTAAGAAAAATTGGATACATTTATGAGACGATGAAGGGTTCTAAATGTTAAGGGTATTAGTGTCATTTCCTATTATCCTAGGGTTTTCATGTATTCTCTATATATTGCCCATTTGAACTGTGCAATACATCTAACATTCATCCATTCTTTCTTTGGTCCTACATGGTACCAGAGGAAGGTTAGGTGTCCGCCGCCGGCCGACTCATGCCCGCTTGTGCCTGTTGCTGCTGCTCCCGGGGGTGGTCACCTCCTAACGCGCCGCCGCCAGGCCGCCGCGGGCGCGCCCGTCGTGCACACTCCGCCGCCAACCCCAGATCCGACCCTCTCTGCCGCCGCCATCGCACGCCGCCGTCACCCCTACTGTCGTCCGCGCGCCGCCATCGCTGTGCCTGCACAACTACGCCTGCGCCGCCACCGCGTCGTTGCACCCGTGCTAGGCGCCTAGGCCTAGCGTGCCGGCATCGACACCCGTGGCCGCACCTGCGCCCGCCCAAGCCCGCGTGCGCCTCTGCGCAGCTGCCACCGCCAAGGTGCCTCCCGCCCAGATCCAGCCACCGCGCCTCCACCGGCTTGCATGTTGCTGCTCCGACTACCAGCCAGCTCCTTCGGCCACACCTCGACCCTGGCGCCCCCCTCAACCAAGCCGCCTTGCCTCCAACACCTTTTTAGGACACCGAGCTGCGCCGCCAGCCCACGCTAGAGCCGGCCTCGTTGTGCCAACGGGCTCGGCGACCCCAGGCTCCATGTCGGCCTCCTCGCCCGCGTCGATGTTCGCGCCGCCGCTCACCTCTTCGCCTAGAGCCACGTGTGTGGTCCATCGACGATGGAGAAAGAAACAGGAAGAAAAAATGGGAGGAAGAAGAAAACAGAAAGGTGCTAAAGAGAGTGGTCATATCGAGTCTTTGGGTGGGCTGGTGATGGAGCTGAGGATGCTAGAATCCGCTACCTGACTCCTTTTCCTTTCGTTGTGTCCATCTAAGTCCGTGGCATCTCTTTCGGTTTGTCAAAGCTGTACGAGTCCACAAAATCTTTTTCAGTCAGCTGATTGCTTTGTTAGCCACGTTCCATCCTTTTGGATGAGTATGGTCCTCTCCTTCCTTTCGCATGCCGCAGCTGTCGCTCTTCTCTTTGAGCTGTTGCAGATCATAGAAGTCTTCATGATGTCGCTTTTCTCTAAGCCGCCACACAAGTTTCCAAGGCCGTTGCGCTTCTTTTCTGTGTCGCCGCCGTTTCGGACTTCAATCTACGCCACTATACCTCTATCTCTTTCTTCGGCTTGATTTGACAGTTCTCTCTATTTGTGTCACCTTTCATATCCTCAACATCGTGTTACCGCGCTCGACTTTGCTCCCACTTATCTCTACTTTCCCAGTCCCTGCACTTTGTGATTTATGGGCTACTACACGATTCCGGATGGGAGGTATTTTAGTACTCGACACAATTTTTTTCAAGAGCCACACGCTATGACGACATCTTCAAGATTCAAACTTTGCATTTTTCCTTTTTTAGTGTCAACCCTTCCAAATGCAATACTATTGTATACACCTTGCATTTGAGGATGTGTTAAGCGTATTAGTGTCATTTCCTATTGTACTAGGGTTTTCATGTATTCTCTATATATTTCCCCTTTGGGTTGTGCAATATATCTAACATTCATCCATTCTTCCTTTAGTCTTACACTGAAAACTGGAACCACCCCATGTTTTGTTTGGCTAATTTTTGAATAAGTTTGTTTTTAAAAAAAGTGATGTTTGGGGCTTTTATGTGATAATATAGAACTTCTGTAGTGCCAGTCATCAAATCTAAACAGAAGAACTTAATAAGTAATGACAAAATACTTTGAATGATGCAATTCCGGCATACCGCATATGCTCTCCCAAAGGAAATGTATAAATGCACATGAGCATGATGCAAAGTATAGGGTCAATGTATAATGAAATTCATATGAACACAAAGTAGAAACATAGGCAACCACAGTACTTGCAGTAACTCTCCTGTCGAAAAAATGCAGTGACTCCATTTTGTTCAAAGTGCTAAGATCTTGTGTTTTTCTCCACTAATATGTTCCATCGAATGTTCTAGCCTACAGTCAGATTGCAAGGGGAGTGGTCACTTCACACTCCGAATGGGATCTGCGGAAGTGTGGAACAAATGGCAGCAGCCTGTGCAGTCCAAGACTCCAAGCGCTATTGTCCGATCTGCAATGTTATGGTGATGATGGTCCCAAGATTCTGAACAAAAACATAAGAGCGATGGATGGTTTCATTTTCTCATGATAAAAATTCAGTTCCTCATTTATGATTCATGAGGACCATGCATTCTTGATTGGACAGATTGCAGTACTGCACACTCATGCTATCTGTTCTCCATGCGGCAGATTAGGATTATCGTGACTCTGTTACTCCGATGCATCATGGACACTAACTACCCTCTTACCATCATAAAGACCATAACCCCAAGACAATGATTTTTTTTTCTCCCCCCTCTTTAAAAAATAGGATAACATCACATGCATGGTATCCAAATCGAAATTGGATTGTTTCAGAATTGAGAAAAAAAAAATAAGAATTCAATTGGAAGTGTACCTGTGATCATCTTCACATTCACACCAAGGTTAAGTGCTCTTTGAATTGTTTCTGCACTATCATGCCTTGGACTTGGAGGATCGAAGAGTGGCATGAGAGCAACAAAGTGCCATGGCCCACCTGGACTCTCTTTCCTTCCATCTGGCACTTCCTACCGGACAGAAGAGAACAGGCACCATTAAAATACAAAATAACATATGCATATACATGACAGAAGAGAACAGCCATCATTAAAACAACATATGCTCAGAATGTGAGCACAAAGAGAAAAGAAACAAGACATGAACAAAACTGTGTGTGTGGCCTTGTGCTGGCCTGAGTGATAAGAGTAGCCCAGGAACAACAATCGTCCAAGAAACTTAACCATAATTTAACTCTGGGTACTCTATAATTTGCATTAGCTCAAAACATATTCAGAAAACTTTCCAGTTTTGCAAGCTTCAGCTGCACTGTGAAGGAGTATACTAAGAACTTTGCTCACCTGATATGCTACAGCAAGTGATCGAACTCCACGTTCTGCAAACTTGTCAATTACAGCATGGATTCTTCGTTCTATCTCCGACTTGTTGCGGGCCAGGTTGAGAATCTGCAGGTCAATTTGTGGAATCACTAACACCATGATGCAAATGACAAATTCGGGTAATGCTTTTTAAAGCTATGTGCAATCATTTTTTTATACCTGCTCTGGTGCGCCCTTACTAACGCGGCACATCTTTCCATCACTATCGATGTACGTCAATGCAGTTCTTTTGTCAGTGAGAGACCATGTGGTGGTCATCTCGTGAGTGTGATGAGTAATTGACTTTGGTTTAGGTAAGTCGAGTTTGGTTTGAGTAGTTCGGAGTCGAGTCGTTGCATGGTGCGACGGACTCGGTCGGTTTTGGTCATTCCTGGTCAAACGGGTTAGGATGCATATTCTGATATTTTAACAGGTTTGGACTTCGTCATGAGTAAGTATGATGTGCTTATGCTATTTACGCTTTCATGTATCGAGTGGTGCTATTTGATGTGTTTCTTGTCTGCGTGGCTGCAGAACATCGGGCGGAATCGTGGCGAGACACGGTGGACTGGACTAGGCGCAGGTGGCGCTGAGGTCAGAACGGTCGGGATGTGTCGAAGACGACGTGGACTCGAGGTGGTTGCGAGGCGTGCGAGACAAGGAGCGCGGAAGCTTCCCGGAAGGTGCAGGAGGGGCGAAACGGGATTTCGCAAGGCTGCATAAGCGGGAGCGGGCTCTGTTGGACTTAGCGGGCGTAACGGGGTGGAGACCCGTTAGCCGTGGGCTATAAATAGGTTTGAGGAGCTGCATGCCCACTTGAACACTTGAAGGGATTTTAGGGTTTCCTTTAGTCAAAATAGGCTTTAGAGTTTGTTTTGGGCTTTAGGCTTTAGTTGTTGAGAGTTGTTGGTGGAGGCAGAGTTGTGTTCCCTCTGTGTCCCCTTCGATGGTTTCTTGAGAGTCTATGTGTTCATCCCTTCTCTCAAGCATGTATGGTTGTGAGTTCTTGAGATGGAGAGGGAGAGAATGAGTTGAGAGCTTGTAATCATTCCTCTTGTTCTAATGTCCATGCGTATGGTGACTCCTCTGTAATCGTTTAGCTCCAATGAATAGAAATCTGAAGTTTCATGTCTCCTGTTCATGCTCTCTGCCCTACGTTCCTTTTTGATGATTTCTTGATTTTCGTTGTTTTGTGTTCTTGCTTGCTGGAGAGTGCCAAAATGGATTGCTATGACATGGGAGATGCTCAAAAGACATTTGGCTAGTTAATCCTCAGAGCAAACCAAGTTTAATTTCAGTTTTCCTGTTTGGAGCTCCTCTGTTCTTGTATTTCCTCTTCTATGGTTTTGGTGAAATCTTGATTCCTTTGGAGAAATGGCATGAAATTCGATCTGGATTATCCATGGCTATTGCTAACATATCCTCAAAGTTTCATGGCCAAAGGATCAAAGATTGCGAAGTAATTTGGATTTTGGTTCTACTCTAGCAGAAATTTCAGATTTGTCATAATCTGAATTTTTCGGCTTTGGATTGGTTTCTTTTGTTCTCTAGAGTCTCAATCTTATCTAGAACATTTCCCTGCTCTCTAGGCCTCAAGTGAACTGCTAATTTTCTTCTTTTCACTTGTTTTTTAAGTTGGTCTGAATCTCTTCTACGGAGGAGTGAGTTTCGGGCTACTACAGTACCTGGGTTCAGATGCTTCAGTCTGCAGCTTGATATTCCTTCCGGCCAACTGAAAAAGCCTTCTTCTTTTGATTGATTTTCAGCAGGGAATCTATCTAAGCATGGTGCAGCCGATAAGCCTTTCTCGTTTTATTCTCTCGGCAAGAATTTCTTCTCCTATTATGTTTCCTTCTTTCGGCTTCCTTTTGTTTGGCTACCTGTGAGCTGCTTTTTGGTTGATCTTCTTCTAGCAAAAATCTGCAATTAGTTCACCCGAACCTCAGTCATTGAAGCAGTAATTGTTGCTTTGGTTTCCTGCTACCCGTATGCAGCAGTTTACAGAGCACTCGAACAGCAATATGCAACTGAACTTCATGTATTCGATTTCGGCTGAGTGGTTCTCTGAAATGCATCTCACGGGAAGAAATGAAAGCATGCTTTAGTTGCTTCCTTCTCTTTCTTTTTGCTGTTTTCATCCTTTTTGCATGCGATTCAGACGGAGTTATTTTCAGCTGAAATTTTTACTGGTTAATCTCTGATTTATGCTGAATTTTTCAGTGTCGCATGCGTTCCAGTTTTCCGCAAAATAAATTTTCTGTGAGTTGCGTTGTTCTGCATCTTTTTGAAAAATCCGTGTACGAATTTTCGGGGGCGTTTTTGAAGCGAATGACATTCACCCCCCCTCTGTCGCCATTTCGGTCCAACAGTCAGTAGGATTGAACGGCAGGAAATGAACCTCTTGAATACCAGCACGTGCCTGCGGGAAATATTGCCAGATGTTCATTTCATGAAATAAACAGGATAGGCATCCCTCTCATATGCAACAAATCAATATACCTCTTTTGGATCAGCTAGCATCCCAACTATTGCAGTATCAATAGCATCTTGATTTTCCATTCGGGATGCTCTAGCAGCCATCAGAATTACTTGGTCCTGACTCCTGAGTCACTCCTCTTTCAAAAACCTGGACAAAAAATAAAGTAAATAAGTGCTTTAAGGTTAGATGTGAGAGAACAAAAGATGGTTATTCAAGTTTAACCTCAATGAGGTTCTTGTCCACAGTGAGCTTATTTAAAGTCAGAGTTCCAGTTTTATCACTACAAAGAACATCCATGCCAGCCATCTCTTCAATTGCAGTCATTCTCTTTGTTATAGCTCTCTGAAGAAATAAAACTCGGGAATTTAGTATATAGTACACTAGTACAGAAGTTCTGGTCTGGTCATAGTATGGTTGACACTGTCCGCAAAAAGATGCAAACCTGTTGAGACAAGCGATGAGACCCAATTGCCATGGTCACAGATAAGACAGTGGGCATTGCTATGGGAATGCCTCCAATGAGAAGCACCAGAAGGTTGTCAATCCCAGGGCGGTATGCCCTGTGTTGGATAGGGTACATGACAATGATCTCAACAAACATTCCCACAGCAATTGAGCAAATACAAAAGTTCCCGATGGCTGTCAAGACCTGCATGATAATGAATGCAACAATGTAGTGATGATTCAAATGGATGACAACATCAAATATAAATGTATGTGAGTCTTCTCAATCCTGCCTTCTGGAAATGGCCAACTTGGTTGGTGGAATCAACAAGATGTGCAGCCTTTCCAAAGAAAGTGTGCACACCGGTTGCTATCACAATAGCCTCGATTTCACCCTGTTTGACTGTTGAACCGGAGTAGACGCCATCACCAGGACCTTTGGTGACTGGCAATGATTCTCCAGTCAGTGCAGACTATAAATAAGAGATCAAATTGTGAGATGAGGAAACCTAAATGACTTAAACAAAGGCTGAATGTGACTTAAATGTGAATGACAGAAAGAACCTGATCGATCTTCAAAGGATCTCCGTCAAGGAGGCGGGCATCTGCAGGAATGATATCTCCAAGTTTAATACTGATGATGTCCCCAGGCACAAGGATGGCAGCCTCCTCCTCAGTCCAACGGCCATCACGAAGCACCTAACCACCAATACAACATGAGTTTCACAATTCAAATGGACTCCACCAGGATAATACATGGAGAATACAGTGAAATGTCACAAAGTAAGAGAATAAGGACCTTGGCTTTTGGTGCAAGACGGGCCATGAGTGCAGCAGCAGCATTGCCGGCATTGTTTTCCTCAATGAAACTGATAGTTGAGTTGATAAGTAGCAGTGTGATGATACCAACAAAGTCCTGCCAATCTGGTGGCTTCCCCTGATGATGACATAACGCATCTAATATATTGTTAAAAAAGAAGGACGTACACTTCATTCATCACTAAACTAAGATACAACAATCGAGCAAATGGCAACTTTTGTCATATGTCCTAGGTCTTACCCCACCGTTTGCCAATGCAATGGCCATGATAGCTGCAGCCTCCATGACCCATGACAGTGGATTCTGTTATGAATAGCGCTTGTATTCAATATGAGGCCAATGGGCCGGTATATATACACAAAGTACAGGAGGCAAATATGCAAAGAACCCCTCATAACAATGGGGAATAACAAACTATACATATCTCTAACACCCCCTCAAACTCATGGTGGATCAACAACACTGAGTTTGGAGAGGTAGAAGCCGTGCTGTGCTCGAGTCTGGGCCTTCGTGAAGAAATCCGCTATTTGAAGCTCCGAAGGCACATACTGAAGAGTAATCACCTGATCATGCACACAAGTCCTCATGAAAGAAGCATCAACACCAATGTGCTTGGTGAGCTCATGCTTCACAGGATCACGGGCAATACTGATAGCACCTGTACTGTCTGACAAGAGATGGGTCGGTGTAGTAACAGAAACACCAAAATCCTCAAGTAACCACCGTAGCCAAGTAATCTCTGCTGTCAAGAGAGCCATAGCTCGCAACTCAGCCTCTACACTCGAACGGGACACTGCAGTCTGTTTCTTCGTCTTCCAGGCAATGAGAGAACCACCAAGAAAAACACAGTAAGCAGAGATAGACCGGCGATCAGAGGGATCGCTGGCCCAAGTAGCATCCGAATAGGCCTGAAGCTGTAACGAGCTGGAACGTGGAAAGAAGAGACGGCGAGAGATAGTCCCGCGAAGGTATCGCAGAACTCGAAGAAGGTGGCTGTAGTGGACCTGAGTGGGAGCTGAAACAAACTGACTCAGAATATGAACTGGATAAGTGATATCCGGACGAGTAACAGCAAGGTAGACAAGACTCCCAACAAGATGACGATAGCGAGTCGGATCAGAAAGAGGCTCACCATCAGAGAGTCGGAGGTGAACATTGAGCTCTATGGGAGTCTCAACAGTACGCTGATCAGTGAGAGAGGCGCGATCAAGAAGATCCTGAATATATTTCTCTTGGGACATAAAGAAACCATCTGGAGTGGAAGTAACCTCAATCCCAAGGAAGTAACTAAGAGGACCAAGATCCGACATAAGGCACTGCTCACTAAGACGAGCCTTGACAAAGGCAATGTACTCAGAATCATCTCCCGTAATGATCATATCATCAACATACAAGAGAAGAAGAGTCCGACCACGAGACGAAGTGTGGACAAAGAGCGCAGAATCATGATCACTAGCTGAAAAGCCAGCAGCAGTGACCACAGAGGAGAAGCGCTCAAACCAAGCACGAGGGGCTTGCTTAAGGCCATAGAGAGAGCGACGAAGGCGACAGACCATGCCCTCAGGAACAGAATACCAAGGTGGCGGATGCATGTAGACCTCCTCACGTAACTCGCCATTAAGAAAGGCATTCTTGACATCAAGCTGAGAAACAGACCAGTGGCGAACAGACGCCACCGAAAGAAGAGTGCGAACAGTGGTCATGTGAGCCACAGGAGCAAAAGTCTCGTCGTAGTCAACACCATGCTCCTGCTGGAAACCACGAGCAACAAGACGCGCCTTATAGCGCTCAAGAGAGCCATCAGAGCGAGTCTTAATCTTATAGACACACTTACATGTGATGGGATGAGAATGAGATGGAAAAGGAACAAGATCCCAAGTACCAGTACGCTCAAGGGCAGCAATCTCCTCGGCCATGGCAAGCTGCCACTCAGGGTGAGTAACAGCATCCCGGTAGGAGACAGGCTCACGAGTAGCTGCGCCAGCAAAGGCAAAACGGGCAGGAGGCCGAATCGACTGGCGATCGCGGAGAGCGTAGCGAGGAGAAGATGACCCATCAGGGGAAGATGGAGCATCAGAAGAAGAGGGAACATCAGAAGAAGATGGCTCATCTGGAAGATCCTCAATACGAGGTCGACGAGTGTAGAAGATAAGAGGAGGAGGTACTGTAGTGGGAGGAGCCTGGGGAGTCGTAGGAGACGACACAGGCGGCGACAACGGCGGAGAGGCCACAGGAGGAATATGTGGAGACTCAGTAGGACAGGTGGACGAGGGCAAAACAGATATAGGTGTATCTGGAAAGGTCAAGAAAGACAAAGACTCCACAGAGGAAGTCGAAGGAGAGGCAGGACGTGGGTAGAATGGACGAGACTCGTCGAAAGTCACATCCCGAGAAACCCGCATCCGACGACCAACAGGATCCCAGCACCGATAGCCCTTGTGCTCGGCACTGTATCCCAGAAAGACACACTCAACAGACTGAGCGGTCAGTTTGGTGCGTTCTCGAGGGGCGAGGAGAACGTAGCAAACGCAGCCAAACAGATGAAGGGTAGAGTAGTCAGGAAGAAGACCACAGAGATGCTCAACAGGGATCGCTCCCTGAAGAGCAGAAGAAGGCTGGATGTTGACGAGATAGGTGGCAGTGGAAACAGCCTCGGCCCAAAAGTGAGGTGGAATAGAGGCGGCGATCATCAGAGCACGAGCCGTCTCAAGGAGGTGACGATGCTTGCGCTCAGCGACACCATTTTGAGCATGAGCACCAGGACAAGAGAACTGAGCGAGAGTGCCCTGCTCAGCAAGGAAGCTGCGCAGGTAACGAGAGAGGTACTCGCCAGCAGAATCAGCACGAAAGACACGAATAGGAGTGGAGAACTGTGTGCGAATCATAGTGGCAAATTTTTTATAGATAGACAAGGCCTCACTACGAGAAGACATGAAATATATCCAAGTATGGCGAGAAAAATCATCTATAAAAATGATATAATATCGATGACCCCATTTCGAAACGAAGGGAGCCGGACCCCAAACATCTGAATGAACAAGATCAAAAGGGCGCTGAGACACAGACTCACTATGAGGATAAGGAAGCTGGATCTGTTTACCTAACTTACAACCCTGACAATCTAAAGACACGTCTCCTGAGACAGACCCCAGAAGACCACGACGAACTAAGGACGACAGACGGGATCCACACAGATGGCCAAGACGGTGATGCCACTGCTGGAAAGACCCGGTAGACGAAGTGGCAGAAGCGGAGAGACTGACGGCGATGGTGGCAGTGGAAGGAAGGTGAAGCCAGTCAAGCTCCTAGAGACGCTGTGAGTCACGGCGCCGAGGGTCAGAACCAACCAGAGCTCCCGTGTGGCAGTCCTGAACACAACAAGAGTCAGAGTCGAGAATGACCCGATAACCAAGGTCAGTAATCTGCCCAGCAGAAAGAAGCTGCAAGGTAAGGCGAGGAACATGAGCAACAGAAGGAACATGAAAAGATGAGTTGCTAAGAGATCCTCGACCAGAGACGGAAAGAGATGTACCATCAGCAGTAAGAACACTGACAGGAGAATCAAGAGGTGTAATAGAAGACAGAGTGGAAGGATCAGGAGTCATGTGAAAAGATGCTCCAGAATCAAGAATCCACGGGGAGGTACCTGACTGTGTAGGAGGTGGTCTCTCAGTGCCCGAAGAGTCAGTAGCAGAACCTGCAGAACCTGTCGAGGGAGAACCTGAAGCGGCAAGTAGGCGTCGAAGTCTGGCTATCTCCTGCTCGGTGAGAGAAGCTGCTGAAGAAGTCGAGGCAGACGTCGTCGTAGAAGCACTAGTGCCAGTAGAAGAACGGCGTGAAAGATGCCGCTTCTTCTTGTAGCACTGGGACTCAGTGTGGCCATCTTTGTCACAGTAGGAACAGTGAGGACGGCCACCTCCAGACGGAGGACGGCCACCACCACCTGTGGTAGCCGCTGGAGGAGGCAGTGTAGTAGGCGGACGAGCGGCGAGCACAGAGGGGAGTGACATCAGACCAGCACCACTCAGACGAGTCTCCTCCGCGCGTATCTCGGTAAGAGCCTCCAGGAGAGTGACACGAGGGTGACGTGCAAGGAGCTGGGCACGCCTTTGCTCGAACTCAGGACGAAGGCGAGTAAGGAGCTCGTAAACCCGCTGAAACTCCAGGTCAGCACGTACATCCAGGCAGCACGGACAGGTACGACAGCCAGCAGTGCGAAGTGAGTCCAACTGACGCCAGACAGCAGAGCTCTGGGCGTAAAAAGCGTCAACAGTAGCATCACCCTGCTGAAGAGAGTGCTCCTGGCGGACCACGGACAGGTACAGGGCATCACCAGAGGGCTCGTAGCGCTGACGAAGATGAGTCCACATCTGGAAAGCCGAAGGGAGTCCCACAACCTCAGAAGAAAACTGAGGCTGGACACTGGCGATGAAGACAGCAGCAGCCCGAGCGTCGTCATCGTACCACTGAGTGTAGACGGTCAGACGATCCTTGTAGGAATCCAGAGCCTCCTGGTAGGCAGAGGCAGCTTCATTATCAGCTTCATCATCAGCAGCAGCCTTATCGGCTGTCGGGGGCAATGCAACAGGCGTAGGCTCCGTCGGAGGAATAAGGCAAGGCGGGCAGGTGACATCGCCAGAGAGGACGCCCCAGAGACGAAGACCATGCATGTGAATGCGCATGTGAGACACAAAGTCGGTGTAATTAACACCATCAAAGATCACCGGGCAGCGAGGGAGGGAAACGGTGCCCATTGGTAGGCGGCGCTGGACGGCGCGGCGACCAAGGCAACGAAATCTAACAGGCGGCGCTGGACGGCGCGGCGGTTAGAACGACGTTTTTTTTTCTCTTTTTTTTCTTTTCTTTTTTTTTCCGAGTCGGTCGGTTTACAAAACCGACCGAGCGACCGAGCCCGAACGAGAAACCCTAGAACGGGAGCGGAGGCGGCCCTGCACAGGCGGCGGCGGCCCGGCGCGGGCGGAGGTGGCCCGGCGAGGCGACGACGGCCTCGGGCGGAGTGACGGCCGGCGGCGACGGCGGCCTCGGGCGCGGGCGGGCGCCAGGCGGGAGGCGGAGGCGCCGAGGCCAGGCGAGCGGGCGCCGGGCGGAAGACGGCCGGGGCCAGGCGGGCGGGCGCCGGGCGGAAGGCGGCCGGGGCCGGGCGAGCGGGCGCCGGGCGGGGAGGCGGAGGCGCCGAGCCGAGGCCGGGCGCCGGCGGGAGGCGGAGTCGGGCGGGGCCGACGGCGGCAGGGGAGTCGACGACGGGGAAGTCGGCGGGGCCAATGGGGGAGTCGACGGCGGCGGCGGCGAGGCGTCAAGCGGAGCGGCGGGAAACCCTAGGTACGCTCTGATACCATGTTATGAATAGCGCTTGTATTCAATATGAGGCCAATGGGCCGGTATATATACACAAAGTACAGGAGGCAAATATGCAAAGAACCCCTCATAACAATGGGGAATAACAAACTATACATATCTCTAACAGATTCCACATGAACCCCAAAAACTTGAGGAACTTGCTCTCCTGCAGCCATTAAACATTCCAACTTAATTAGACACGTAACATAAATGAACTATAGAATATTACTGCTCTCCCAAAACCAGGAAGGACAAATCTTTCCCACGAAGTGGCCAAATGGGCTGAATGAACCTGACCTCCTTCTCCTCGAGCTTGTTCGGACCAAAGATTTCCAGGCGTTGCTTCGCCTGCTCGGAAGTGAGACCCTCGCGGCTGCATCTCAGATTCTCGAAAACGTCCTCAATTGGGATGTTCTCCTGAATTTTTTTTGCAACACTTGCATTTAACAAACTAAACAAGTTCCAGGAAAACAAAGTAACCAAGAACCTGCGCACAAAATTGTCACAACGGAAACCAAATAAAAAAGCGAAGATGATTATAGTTTCAACATGCAAGTATGCAAACTACTATTCCAAGGAACCAAGAACCAGAGTCCAAGGACCAAGAGACAAAGTCCAACAGAACAAGAACCATAAGAAAATAATTTAACCAGTAGTCGAATGACCTAAAAAAGACATAAGAAAATAAAAGCAAGACATCAACATCTCCATGACTCCATGCAACCAATTGACCAAAAAACGATATCCTATTCAGCCAGGGGATACTATGATCAGAAAGAATAGCAAGAACACGAATCACGAAAATAAGTAAAAACAATAAAGAAAGAATCAGTATTCAGTACTCTAAGAATGGCACACAGAGTTCTGGAATTTTTCGAGGGGCCCAGAGTTCCAGAATTTACAAAGAAGATCAAGAAACCATGCGAATTTTGCTACCTAGCCCGCCAGCCGAACAAGAATTAACTACCTAACAGCCTCTTCACATTTCACCAAGCACTTCATGAACCCGTCGACTCTAGGAACTAATAGCATATGCAGGAAGTCCTGAAACCCACATAATCCAAGAACACATGAAACAAAGATCCTAGAACTGCAGAACTCGAACAAACCAATTATTTCTAGGAAACGAGGAACCCACAAAACAAACGCCCATTCCTCCGCATGACCCACAAAATCCTCGAAACTAAGCACAACAACTAGCAAATCAATTCTGACAGACTGCCACCCTGCAATGCTGAAACCCAACAAACCTCCACATGCCAATTTACACTACGATTCCTGCAAGCCACGAACATAACAAGAAGAAGCCATGAACCAACCCCCCCCCCCCCCGGGGGGGGGGGGCTAATCCAAGAACTGAGAACACCCAGACGCAGCCTTGTCCGTACACTACACTACACTCCCAAGAACCATCCCAAAAGCAGGTTGTTGTTACCAAGTCGACGGACTCTTTGAGGACGGCGTCGAGGCTTCCCTCCTTGTCGGCCATGGTCTGATCACCCCCGAACTAGTCTGCCTTTCTCTCTCCTGCTCTGCTCTTCTTTGTGAAATACAGCCACAGGGCCTTCTTTGTGTGTGAGAGAGAGAGACTGCGAGCAACCGATGAAATTCTCCTCTGAGGTGGATAGAGGTGGTGGGGATGTAGGAGGAGAGTGTGGGTTTCCACGCGGCCCACACGAAGAGAAGCAGCTGGAAGAAAACAACAAAAAAATTGAAATTAAAAAGAGAGAGAGAAAAAAAGTAGGTAATATAAGATATCACTCAGCTGGTCTCAAATAAACTGATTTATAGTTAAAATTATACTGTAACTAGCTAAAATTATACTGTAGGTAATGGTTGTTTATTTGGGATAATTAAATTTAAAAAAATTAAAAATAGAAAAAGACATATTAGCCCATTACAGACAATATAAATGAATACAGATAAAAGTAACCAGCAAAAAAAAAACGAAAAATCACAAAAAGATGAAATTTAGAATAGTAAAAAAATGTAGTGAGTTTAGCTGTACTGATCAAAATCGCATATGACTATTTTCCTCTGCATACTATCTCTTACGAACAGTCATAATTCAAATATTTAAACTATAAAGATATAAGTCATTAATCTAAAATAACTCACCTTATATGCTGTGTCCACTCCTCCAAAGAAACGGCATTTCCATTTGAGAACTTCAGGAAGAAAGGAAGGAAGGAATGGCTCTCGCCGGCGACCGTCGTCTATGCGATGGCATCAGCCACCTCCTATTAGAAACTATATGCTCGTATTTTGATCTATCACGTTCATCTAATCCTGCATCTAGTTTTGTCCCCTCTTCTGGTATGTTTGCATTAGAAGCAAATGGCAGATTAATACGAGGACATCCTTTTGTTCTTGGACTAAATTGGGCTACACTTAGTATGACCGTCAATTCCAGTTTCTTTAACTGTAGCTCGATTAAACTTGCAAGCGTAAAGGTATCCAATCGAGTTGAACCTTGCATCAAAGGGAGATATAAGTACTGGGGGACACATGGATATGCATGTGTAATCATGTTCCCTTTTGCACAGGACCGAACGTTTGCTTTTTCGTTTCGAAGCTTCACACATGTGCCGATAGATAGTAGTATTATCCATCCCCCCGATAAACCATAATCGCTATTGGAAGTTCCCTATCGTGGAAACGGACTGAAATAGAAATGGGAAATCTTCTTATGCGGGGACAAAGCCTGTGGGGCTAAGAGTGTGCTCAGATGGATTTATTTTTTTTAGTTTATAGCTGAATTTTCACTGTATATATCTGAAATTATACTATAACTGATGGTGACTTATTTAGTATAATTAAATTTAAAAAATTTAAAAATAGAAAAAGGGTTAGCCCAGCACGTATAATGCTAACGAATACAAAAAAAACGGGCAAAAAGCTAAAAAAAATCAAAACATCAGAAAAATGGCATTTATGAATAGTAAAAAATAAGCTGAAAACTAGAAGTCTAAATCCAAATGAGCGCAGACTTAAATCTCAGCGAATCATGCATTGGGAATACGGATCAAAACAGGCACAGGGAAGCCGTGTCCCGCTTACTCCTCTTCGGTTGGTTACCGTATTTTATTGTCTTACGGTAATAACATGTGGTTTTAAAGTTAGCTTTGAAAATAAATCAAGTAGTTAGTAGACCTTGATAGAATTCGTTTAGTTTTGAATTGGCTTTCTTTGAAAAGTTTATATGTATGATCATCGCAAGAAAAAGAAGAAAAGAAAATTTTATATATGCAAGTAAGAATGAGCTAGTATTGGTGGTGTTGTAAGACAGGCTAGTTAAGGCATATTGTAAAATCAAGGAGACTGATTAGAGGGGGTGAATAGGCAGTTTTAAAAACTTTTAAGCTAAAACTAAGTTTAATAATGCGGAAGCATAAGCAATTTGGTTTCGCACAAATGAGACCTAAATTATTTAAGTTCGACTAAGTATGCCAACAATCTAATTCTAGATCAAAATAAGCAATCCTAGGTTGCCAAATAAATAGTTCAATTTCTATAAAAGTAGATTGTAAGGAAAGATTAAGCTCAAGAAGGCAAACTATAATTTGACATACGATGTTTTACCGTGGTATTTGGAAACTTGCCGGTTTTCCCTAATCTACATTGAAGTAAACCCAAACGAATTGGACCGGCTCCACAAATTAAGCTAATCACCTCAATTCTACTAAGGTTGTTTTTCCTCTATTGCGGAGATGGCAAGCACTACACCACTCACAACAAACCGGGCCTTCTCACACACTTCTTTGAGAAGATTACCGGACCACCACGCCTCCGAAGTCATCTAGGAATCGGTAACCTCTAAGAGTAACAAGTCGGAGACCCTTGCTTGAATGAATCAAGTATCACATCTCAAAGAACACAAAATTCACCACCAAATGCAACACATGCACAAGGTTATACCTCTTCAAAACTCACTTAAGTGCAATACATGCACAAATAGAGGAGAGAACTTCCTCTCAACTCAAGGGATGAAAGAATGGAACTAGCCACATATCCCAACTGGTCACAAGGAGATATACATACACAGTACTACCGCTAACACATGGCCAGTACTATTGCGGCCTCTCCAACAGCTATAAAACTAGCCATTATGAGAGCTTTCGGTTAGACCGCCCTCACAGTAGTCGGTCTGACCACTAGGTCTGGTTTGACCACAAAAGTACCAATTTGACCGCCAGTCGAAGTTTCAAGAAAATATGCCTTTGAAAAAACATACAGTTACAAAAACAATTGTACCAGAAAACCGGTCAAACGTACATTGAAATACCAATCAGACTGCCCTTGCGGTCAGATTATCATTTGCATACCGGCCAAACCTCCATCTTGGGGCCGGTCAACCGCATGCATCGGCCGGACTTAGGGCTAGCTATCAAGCTATTATCGAGCTTCTTTTGAAATTGACATAGTTTAATATAAAATTATTTTATTTATCATTTAAGTGGTTATTTTAAATTCGAGCTAGCGATGAGCTACTATCAAGCTGAGTCTCATTAACCTTTTTCCACTAGAAATAAATTCATTTCAATTTTGAACCCGTTAACTACTATAATTAAAGCAATTTTAATTCGAGCCTTAATGAGCTTTTTTGCCAGCCCTAGCCGGACCCCCTATTTATTAGCTACTGGTTTAACCTTCAGCCGGTCTAACCTCATATGAGATACCGGTTAGACTGGTTTTCCAGAACCAGGAGAAAGCAATGCATATTTTTTGAGCCATTTGCATAACAAAAATGCAATTTTGAAACATCATGCATTCAAGGTTAATGTGAGACTCTCAATAGGTCATGGAACACAAGACCTTTTTAGAATCACAACATAAGAAATAACAACATGAACTTGAATCGATTTCAAAACACTTTTTTAAACTCAAGTCGCATATAACAATGGTTTTTGTATGAGCTTCAACTATTTTCAAAGCACAATTGAAAACACTAGCATCATACCTCAAGGAGAGAGAAACATGGACTCCAATAATTTGCAAAACGCATTCGCAAATTTTCAAGTCACATGTTACAAGGAACTTACCTATGAGCTATAACTATTTTCAAAACACTTTCAAAAATATTAGCATCATGCCACAAAGAGCTAGAGCAAGTAATTGAGCTATCAGCACACGATACGTTCAAGTTACTAGTTGCGACCCATCTTAATAGTACGACATCCTATACTAGCAACCTGGTATTTCAACCAAATACCAAGATCAGTTAAAGACTATAAACACATCATAAGCTCTAGCTAGTCATACATTTGTCTTGTGCATCCTCTTGAACCTTGATGACATACATATTAACTTTAAGTTTGGGTTTTAGACTTTATTCATCATCACATAATGTCTTTTCTTTGACTTGTGGTCGATCAACCATATGAAGCCTTCTTAAATCATTCATCACCATAGGACACACCCTATTCATTCATCTCGATGAAAATATTAATTTTACAATTTGATTATCATTTATTAATAAAGCATATCATTAACTCATAATGATGAGTCTCCTTCACATAGTAAGGAAAAGTCGTGTATACCCTAGTAGTAAACCTCAAGGGGCATTTGTGTACAGATCCGCCCTTATGGCTATAAATAGAAGGAGGAAGATTCTGAAGAGAAATTGTAAGACTATTAACATTACATCACATCTATTCTACTCCTCATCCCACACTCAATTCTTAGTCTTTGGGCACCCTGAAGCTCCTCTATTTGTTGTTTGGCACGTAATCACAACAACTGTATATACCTTTCCGGTTAGCAGCTTAGAAAGGGACAAAGGGCAACCGAATTTTTTCTATTTTAGCCCTTTTTTTTGAAAAATATTCACATTTAGACCCCTGGTAGTTTTAATTCCGTTTTTGGACCCGGAGCTCGGCGCCGTGACTCATGGCGCCGAGGTAAGACGTCTCGGCGCCGTGATCCACGGCGCCGAGGTGCCAGGCCCGCACCACCGTGGCGGCCAACGTGGCGCCGACGTGGCAGGACCTCGGCGCCGTAAGTCGTGGCGCCGACCTCGGCGCCATGGATCTTGGCGCCGAGCTCGGGGCACTTACCCGACCCGAGGGCATGCCTGTTCATTTCGCGTCCCCTCGGCCCCCCGCCTCCCCGGCCGCCACCGCCTCCCCGGCCCGGCCGCCTCCCCGCCGCCTCCCCTCCCCGCCCGCGTCCCCGGCCGCCCGCCTCCCCGGCCCGGCCGCCTCCCAGCCGCCTCCCGGCCGCCCGGCTCCCCGCCGCCGCCCCCTGGTGCCGCGCGCGTCCCCGGCCGCCTGCCTGCGTCCCCGGCCCCCGCCGCCTCCCCTCCCCGCCCGCGTCCCCGGCTGCCGGCGTCCCCGCCCCGGCCGCTCCCCGCCCGCGTCCCCGGCCGCCCCGGCTCCCCGCCGCCGCCCCCTGGGACGCGCGCGTCCCCGGTCGCCTGCGTCCCCGGCCGCCCGCCTCCCCGCCGCCGCCCCTGGCAGGTATGATATGTGTATGATATGTGTTTGATATGTGTTGATATATGAAGTAGATGCTTACTTCTTACGTAGGAGTAGCATTGTGTATGATATGTGTTGATGATGAGGAGGTTTACAATTATGGGAAATGTGATCTTTGCAGCCTTGATTTGGATTATGATGGGCTTGCATTAGGTTTTGCTTGATGCCCTTGCTTGTGTGTGCTATGTGTTCATGGTTAGATAGTGTGATTGGTCGTTGAAATGGGACAGAGGAAACGATGCTATGGCCTGTAGGATGGGCCTGTAGGACGAGGGTGGGAGACTGTGAGTATGGTAATAATATCCTAAGGCGATACCGCAATAGAAAACCTGGCATGTTTGGAATGCAGGAATTTTGAAGGAAACAATATAATTCCTACTTGCTCTGGATGCAATGTCAGATACTATACCATCATACTAATTGAATTTTTATCATGTTGAAGTTAGCTTGTTGGTAATTTTCTTTTTACAATGTTGACATTAACTTGTTGGCTTGAAGTTAGGTAGCATTTAGTTAGTGACTAGATACTTATTAGTTACTATCTAGTATCCAATTTCGATTAAAGGTATTAAGTTTGGTTTTCTGTATGAACTAGATGGACAACCTAGTGACCCTATATCATGGAGGCAGTGTGACAAGTGATGATTATGGAAATGTTCAATTTGTTGAAATGCAAAGGGTGCCTCTGATATTCGGTGATCGGCCGTCGTTTAGTGAGTTGGTTGCTAGGGCTCGGGAGAAGCTACATTGTCATGCAAACGAGGAGAGCATCACAGTTGAGGGGTTACTTCACTTCGGTTCGAAAGACCTAGTTCTCAGGCGGTTGATCTTAATTGGTTCAGAGGATGAGTGGGACCAATATGTCAAATTGGTTATGAGGAATGAGTTAAAATGTTTGGACGTTGTTGTGCGGAAGGTGTCCATTGATCCCACCCCTCACGGTTATTCACCAGAACTAGGTGATCAGGCACCCTTTGACCCTCCGTTACCGGATCTTGCGGTGGATGTGGAAGAAGTGCCTGAGGTGCCCGATGCTCTATCTTCCCCGAACGAGGTTCAGATTTCTCAACCAGTTCGAGTTGAATGTCGGACTGATGATGTCGTGGCGGCCCCTCAGGAGATGGGATTGACCCAGAATCAGCCCAGTAAGTGTCGAGCAACACTTTAGCCTTTTCCCGTCATTCCTTTGTTTTGTCTCAATCCCATCGTTGTCGTGCTTATGATGCAGGAAACATTCTTGGTAATGTGGTTGTTCCTCCCGTTGCTCCATCTGGCAACGTTGAAGAAGTCTGCAGGGACTCCAACAGTGAGATGATTCAAATTGTGGATGATCTGGAGCCTTACGAGATCGCAAGGGCCGTTGATTCTGATGATGACCGCCCTTTTGGAGAGCTGACCGAAAGTGATATTGAGCTGATCAGGCGTTATTGCCCTGGCCGGGATCCATCAGTTCATGAATTCAGCGATCTTAGGCATTCTCATGGGGCTTATGCAGAAGGAAGGGATGACGAGTTGCTAGATGCTCCTGAGGCCGGGTCAAGCATGACAATTGAGAAGGGCATGGTGTTTGAGGACTTGTCTGCATTGAAAAGGTGGCTGCAGGAGTATTCAGTGATCCGTAAAAGGCCATTCAAGGTGAGACATTCTTATGTGGAGCGGAGGTACACAGTTGTGTGCGAGAAGGAGACATGTGAATGGAGGGTTTGTGCTAGCAAACAGAAGGTCACGGGAAAGTTCAAGATCACAAAAATCGTTGGCCCACACACTTGTGCCGAAGCAGAGCTCAAACAGAAGCATCGGCAGTTGACCTCTACCATTATTGCCAAGTCACTGTGTCACATAGTAAAGGGAGAACCCAATATGAAGGTGAAGACACTTGCTGGGATTGTTAAGGAGAAATTTGGATACGAGATAAGGTATGGAAAAGCATGGAGGGCAAAGCAACGCATCTGGAAGATGATATATGGGGACTGGGAAGATGGGTACTTGCAGTTGCCAGCACTCTTCAATGCAATCAAAGCGGTTAATCCAGGCATGCATTATGAGTACGTCCCGAAACCAAACGAATGGACTCAAGATGGGATGCAGATATTCTTCCGTGCTTTCTGGTGCTTTGCTCAGTCCATCGAGGCCTTTCGGCATTGTCGTCCCGTCTTCGCTATTGACGGTACGTTTCTTCTTGGCAGGTATCAGGGCACACTTCTGATAGCCATTTCCTGTGACGCAGACAACGCGTTGGTTCCTTTGGCGTTTGCTTTGGTTGAGAGGGAGAACAAAGACAGCTGGGGATGGTTCTTGCGGCTCGTTCGGAGGCACGTGGTCGGCCCTGGTAGGGAGGTTGGTGTCATTTCTGATAGGCACCAGGGCATACTTTCTGCCGTACAGGAGCAGATACCGGGGTATGCAGCTTTGCACCACCGTTGGTGCACTAGGCATCTTGCCGAGAATCTATTCCGTAAGGATGGTGCGAAGGATAACTTTCCTCTGTTCGAGGAGGTCGCTCGAATGCTTGAGGTGAAGATCTTCCAGGAGAAGTTGGAGCAGCTTAATACTGCAACAAACGCAGAAGGTAGACAGTGGTTGACGGGATTGATGAGAGATGTCGACAAATGGACAAGGGCTCATGACGACGGTGGCTGGAGGTACGAGTTTCAGACAAGCAACATGGCCGAATCCTTCAATAGTTTGCTTAGGGGTATACGTGGTATGCCCGTCAATGCTATCGTATCCTTCACCTTTTACAAGCTTGTTGCCTGGTTCAACGAAAGACACGCACATGCAATGGCGCTACAAAGTAAACAAGTGAGATGGGCGCCAAAACTGAAGCGCCACCTTGAAAAGGCAAAGGCTAGGGCTGAGGCACATGAGGTACATTGTTTTGACAACGCCACGGGCACTTATGAGGTTGTAGAAAGGGGTGGTACAACGACCGATGGAGAGCTCCGGCCGACGAGGAGGCATAAAGTTGTCCTTATTGATTTCTCATGCACATGTGGTAAACCGAGGCAGTACCACTTTCCATGTTCTCATTATGTGGCAGCAGCGAGGCATCGCAACTTTGACTACGAGAGCAAGATACCTCGGGAGTTCAGTGTTGACAACCTTGTGCTTACGTGGTCTCCCCGTTTCGAGCCTTACCGGGATGAGGGAGAGTGGCCACCGTACACCGGGCCCAAATACATTGCGGATCCGGGTAGCCGTTGGAACAAACGTGGAACCAGGAAAAGGACGAGACACAAGATGGTTATGGATCAGCTTCCAGGAAGAACGAGGCGAGGGAGATCAACCCCCTTTCTTACTAACCCCGAGCAGAACCAATGTAGCAGATGTGGTAGACTTGGCCACAATTCACGCACATGCCATTGGCCACTTAGTCAGGTGCGAGTGCTTGTTATTCGTTATGTTTCATAGTTCGTGTAGTTGTTTTTTCATATGTAATTTGCTATGTTTCTTGTTTAATTTCTTATTCTTTCCATATTGTATGCATGTTCAATATTTTGTTTACTTGTATGTTGGACTGACAAATTCAAATTTTTTTTAGGATGGCGCAATTCCACCTGCTAGACCCGTACTACGAGGAGAGCCACAGAGGACGGCTCACCGCGGAGGGGAGGGTATTGCCTTCATCACTTCCTGTACAATTTGAGTTTATATTGATGCATTAACTAAAAAAATTGGTGTATTCTATACAGGAGCTGCCCATCCTTCGTCCTCGAACCCATGACGGGTTCCTGGACATGCAGTACGACGAGCGGTACACTCCCTTCCTGGAGAGGGCTGGCCTAGACGCCATCTCTTACCAGGTTCGCCGTGGGTTGCCCACCTTCAACCCCCCGGCCATCACTGCACTGGTTGACAGGTTAAGTGATGAACCATTGCAACTTGCATGTTCATTGTTTATCGGCTATTTGCGCCTCAAATTCTCTGACATGTAGTCCTCTTTTTTGTATCATGTAGGTGGAGACCGGAGACTCACAGCTTCCACCTCCCTTTCGGGGAGATGACTATTACGCTCCAGGACACTCAGAAGATACTTGGTGTCGCCATTCACGGCCGTCCGGTTATCGGGCCGTGCGTGCCTGCAGGTTGGAGAGACCGAGTAGAGGCCTTCCTCGGGAGAGAGCTTCCTCCTGAGGCAGGCCATCGCAGTTCTGGTGTTCCTATCAGCTGGCTCCGGCAGACTTTTGCAGCGTGTCCTGAGGGTGCGGACGAGCAGACAGTTGCCTACCACTGCAGGTAGGGGTGGATATCGAGCCAACTCGTCGTCTTATCGAGCTTTTTGTAAAATTGACATAGTTTGATCTAACATCATTTTACATATAATTGCAGAGCATGGATCCTGCACTTGTTTGGCTGCGTTCTCTTCCCCGACGGAACGGGAGACAGCGCTTCGTGGATGTACATCCACTGCCTCACGGACTGGGACACGGCGGGGCAGTACAGCTGGGCTTCTGGGGTGTTGGCGTTCCTTTACCGCCACCTCTGCGAGGCGTGTCGTCGGAGTTCGGCGAACTCGACATTAGGTGGTTGCCTGTACCTCCTCCAGCTGTGGATGTGGTGTCGTCTACCGGTTGGTCGTCCTACGGTTTTGCCTGGTCGTCCATGGTTCCCAGAGGTTCCAGTTCGTCGACGTCCGACAGTTGCATATCTTTGGGACCAGGTCTCAGTTCCGTACGCCAGGAAGAAGCGGGCGTACGTAGAGTACATAAACGAGCTAGATGCGCTCACGGCCTCCAGTGTAAGTTAATTACATGTGGTATCGTGATTTTATTTGTTAGTCCTGTACCTTACAAGTAAATTGTTGCTATGCAGGTTAAGTGGGAGCCGTATGCCGAGGAAGAGGTGGTGGACATTCAGTTCAGCGCACTGTGCAGCATAGACGAGGCCCTCTACAGGATGAGGTGCCCCCTTATCTGTTTCTATGCTGTTGAGTATCACCTGCCACATCGAGTTGCACGCCAGTTTGGTATGAGGCAGTTGTGGCCAGTAGCGCCGATCTCCACGTCTGTGGCCTTGCACAAGTAAGTGCCATGCAATTTCAATTCTAACCTTGGATTCCAATTTCACGGTGTTTCTACTAATGTTAACTTTTGGTTTACGTCATGCAGATTTGATCGTCAGCGACAGAAGAAGGTCACAGACTTCGAGCAGCACCACCACGTGTACGTTGAGGAGTGGGGACACTCCCAGGACCACGTGGACGACAACAACGAGCCGCACAGCAACGAGCAGTTCCGGCGGTACCAAGTTTGGTACCAGCGTGCGACGCGGTCCAAGCTTAAGGGCCAATGGACTCAAGATGACTACGCCGACATTGCGTCCTCCGACGACGATGACACGCCCTACGACCAGTCGACTCGCCTTGGGACGCAGGTGGAGATAGCACCAGTCTTGGACCGTGTGGTAATGTTCAATCTCATTGCTTATTTTTCAATAGACCTAAATACCCCTGACATGTAGCAAATTATCCATTCTTTTGTTTGTTTGCAGGGCAAAACCCTGAGGCAGTCCGTACAGGACATAGAGCGTATGTCCAGGACAGTCGGCGACGACGTCAGGATGCGTACCTTCCTGGAGGTAAGCTTCGACAAAGCCACTCACAAAATTAGTACATAATATCTTCGTGTCTTGTTGGTTAACAAAATGTTGGAATGCAGAGGCTCGCATGTCGGCTACGTCGTGCGGCTGCTCGTTGTGGTTGCAGCACAGGCGCGGCGAGGGACGTAGACGTGCCTTCGACACGACTTGTAGACCCGACGCGGCGAGGGTCGTACACGGGACAGAGCTCGTCCCCCACGAGGAGCGACACTTTCCCGTCCCAGGGCGGTGAGGACGAGGACGACGACGAGGTGGAGCAGACTTACGATGAGATAGGCCCGTCTCAGCTCGTAGACGCTCCTTCGACTCAGCCTACACAGCCCGTACGACGCAGACGCCGCCGCGAGCCTAGCCGTTACACTCCAGGCACCGACGCCCTTGGTAAGGGTAAGGGTAAGGCTAGGAGGCAGTGATACGGCCGTGTATGCTTGTGGTTGGGCTTAAAAGTCGTTGTATATATTTTGTAATGAGCTAGGAGGCACTTGGTAAGTGGTTGGACTGAGATGTGTTTGTAATGAGCTAGTTGTTGTATACATGTGTTTATGTTATATTCATTGTGCTTTTGTAATTTTTGTGAGGTTTTTCAAGTGCTTGATGGTTTGATGTTCACAGATGGTTTGCAGTATAAAAGGGTTGCTCTAAGTTTTTTTATTACGACCGCATACAACCAACCAACCAACCAACACACCAACGAACAAAACAACATAGCATAAAACATTAACAACATAGCTTGACGACAACATAGCATAAAACATTACCTAAATAGCTTGACGACACGATAGCATAAAATATTACCAACACACACGAGCAGAACCTCCAGCACTACAACTTGAGGATAACAATAATCACAAGTAGTACACCTAATAATTTAATTCAACACAACAGTCGTACTGCCACATCATCAACACATCAACATGGAGAATTGCTGAATGCCATAACCCTCGTTACCTAAATGCCAAACGAGCCTCGTGGCACCCACATGGAGAATTGCTGAGGGGGCCGCCTCGGACGTGGCTGGCCGTCGTGGTAGTGGCATGCACATATGCAGCTCGGGTTCGCGCAGCAACATGTGGGATCATAAGAGCTTCCTATATTCACGACCTCCTCGTTGCCCCTCTCGCGTTGCAGCTGTTCGCGGAGGTCGTTGTTCTCCTCAGTGAGATTCTCCATTCGGTACTCCAAGTCCCAAATTCGAGCCCATAATGTATCCACATAACGATCAACATACCGTTCATGAGGAGGGTCGATCCAGCGGGAGAAGTCGCATTTGGCCATCTGCACAAAAAAGTACGGTAAACTTCGAGGGTCCAAAAGCAATAAAAAATGAAACATTACTAATTTGTACCCCGGAGCGCGAGCATCGGAAGAAACGTCGCCCGCCATCGTTCGGGGAATCCAAGATCTGGACAACCGCGTACTCATTGTGTCTGCATTTCGGCCACGGTGGTTGAGCACGCCGGCTTGGTATCAATCGGTACTGCGGACCGAACATATCCCTCGTTTCTAAGGGAATGTCATCCTTCGGTGACCCAAATCCCACTGGCCCCTCGGCTTCAGACATGGTATGTTTCACCACGAAAGAGAGGGTACTACTTTGTTCGATTCACAATGTCATAGGACCCCAACCGTGCTACTTATAGCAAAACGGGGCAGTTTAATGCAGTGACCACCAAAAAAAGAGGCTTTTGCTCAGGAACATGACAACACGCCCCAGCTTTGCTCAGGGACATGACACAAGAGGTCAGCTTTTGCTCAGTGAGATGACAACAGAGGGCAGTTTTGCTCAGTGACATGACAAAAGAGTTCAGATTTTGCTCAGTGACATGACAAAACGGGGCAGCATATGTCAGCTTTGCGCAGTGACGGAATAGGCCTTTAGCCTGTACACATATAGGGGCGTAGGTCTTTAGCCTTTACAGGAGTAGGCCTGTAGGCCTGTACACATATAGGGGCACAGGTCTTTAGCCTTTACAGGAGTAGGCCTGTAGGCCTGTACACATATAGGGGTGTAGGTCTTTGAAAAGGCTACGAACTATGAATTTATTACGAGACTATAGTCTCTGAAAAGCCTACATAGGACCATTTATTGCTACACTTGAATCCAGGAAGAGCGAAAAGATCCTCTCCATGGACTATGCCCACTGCACCGATAACCTGCCTATATGAAGGCCTCATATGTCTTCCATACCACATCTCCTCCTCAAGACATCACAATACTACCACACAACAATGTCTTCCTGGAAGTCCGACCCATTTGGAGTGCCGGAGTGGCATGAGCGCCCGAAGTGCCATTGCGGCTTTAGGACGATGTTGGGAGTCTGGACTGATCGAGTACAACGAGCCAAATACGGCCGTAGGTTCTTCAAGTGTCCTGACCTGGATGACGACTTCGTGGTAACGACCATAACTAAACCATTTCTTTTCCGTTATCGTTTTTCAACTTGATCCATGACATCTACCATGCCACACATAGGCTTGCAGGTTCATGGAATGGGTGGATCGAGTGCCGCCGGCATGGCCAAATAACCGGACAGTGGAGGTGGAAAACAAAGGACAATACTGTGTCAAGATGACTCAGGCTCGCGAGGTGGAACGACAGATGCGGCTTGAGCAAGAGCGCCGCGTGAGGGTGGACCAAATCCGTCTGCAGGGCAAGGAGGATGAGCTGCAAAGGAGGAAGGAGAAGTTAAGTCTGCGTGAAGCAGCCATCAAGCGTCAGGAGGAAGAGCTTCAAGCTCGTGAGGCGGCTCTCAAGACCAAGAGTGACAGGAAGAAGGATGCAGCGGAGCCATCTTCAGGGCGCGACAGAAAGGGGAAACAACCACGCTACACCCAGTAGACAAGATGTAATAGACTCGGTCCACACGAGAGGTCGTACGAGCAGTTGGGTAGATTAGTCGGATATCATGCTAGCATGTAATAAAATTGTACGCGCCATGTTCGTCCCAACTTCATAAGCTTATTATCTGGGCTTTTCGCATGCAATGATTCCCACGTGTCTTATTATCACTTCCCCTCCTTTCGTCCAATTGTTCCTATCACAGTTGTCATACAAAATAATTCAAAAAAATCCTTCCAATACAACAACATAACATGATCAAAAAATGTTATTGCCAGTTCAACATATTTTTCACGGTCAGCATTGTACAAAAATCACAAATACACTAATCGTTACTTCACACATAACTCGTTCATCAATCCACAAACAGAGGGGATGGGATTGACCCAGAATCATCCCAGTAATTATTTCCCCAAGTGTGTAGTAACAACTGAACAAAAGGAAGAGGAGAGTTGCTTGTATGCCACATGTCGCCTCCCCTCTGTCTTGCCCGCAGCATCTCACGGCCCGCAGAACTTCACACAAAACTCGTTCGTCACGGCCTGCATAATTTTATTTTTCAAAAACCATTACCAACGTACCATAATGTTTTTAAAAAAATCTACACGAATTTTCCTACATGTATCATCTGCAATACATAACGAATTTTCAAAACATACGTCGTATTTTTTGCTCTCTATAAATAAATAACTAACTATATTACATAATATTACTATCATTAAATAATCCAAATGAAAAATACAACTAATAATTCATTTTGCGAAAAAAGGCTGATCGGTGCAAACCCTAAACAGCGGCGGGGACAGAGGGAGGAGGATGCGAATGAACGAAGCCCGCGTGCTCGGTGCTGTTTCAGAAGCCACATGCTCGGCGCCACGAGTCACGGCGCCGAGGTCGGCGCCACGAGTCACGGCGCCGAGCTGCCTGCCACGTCGGCGCCACGACGGCCGCTACGCTGGCGCGGGGCTCGCACCTCGGCGCCGTGGTCCACGGCGCCGAGACGTGTTATCTCGGCGCCGTGACCCACGGCGCCGAGCTCTGGGTCCAAAAACGGAATTAAAACTACCAGGGGTCTAAATGTGAATATTTTTCAAAAAAAGGGCTAAAATAGAAAAAATTCGGCAAAGGGCAAGGTCCAAATGTTGATCTAGGTTGAAACCTTAGATCCAAAATTATGGTGATAATAAGGTCGATATTCCGTGGATGTGTGGTAGCTTGGATAGGTTAATCTATAGCACGTAAGCATGTAATCGAGCATTTAGACATGAATCGTTTTAGGTACGGCAGACTGGGTTAAAATTTAATAAAAGAACTCATATCTCAAACGTAGTAATGTTTGAGCTTCAAATCCCCCTACTCCAGCAACAGCAACAGTGGGTGGCACCATAACCATTCGTGCAATGAGGAGTACATAATACATTCAAAATATGTGTGCTAGGAACCAGTGGCGTAGCTAGGATTTGGTTACGTTCTGGGTTCAGCGGTGGAATGATCTAGGCTATCTGGACTGGATCATGAAAATATTACCTAGACTGAACTAGATTTATCCGGACTATACACTAGATATTTTTTTCACATCCCAGGTTAAAGTCTATCCTATTCAGGTGCGGCTCCATCCCTGCTAGGAACGGAAATACCAAATAGAAACTCATGTGATTGCAACATACGTCCCTACTCCCTACCCATATAACCGCAAAATACGCCACTGCTTATGTACTACTTTGTCTGGTAATATCAACAAAAGGACAACAAAATTGATGCTATTGATACATCATTTTCCCCACAAACTAATATGCTGCCTAAGTTCAGAAGTCTCCAGGTCACATGATAGCATCAATCATAATGGCATAAACACCATATTGGCCCACCATATTCGGTAGAGTTTGATCTCAGGCATTGAATAAAAACTGAACAAACAAGATCCTGCAAACTCTCGCAGCATCATGTTAAGGAAATCCAAATATTCCAAGACTATGACGATGTAGGCAGACCCAAACAATAGCCCGCTACATATACGAATTACTCTCTTTTTGTTAACAAGTCTGCTTGGTTTCTCCATTTTCTTTACCTGAAGCACTAAAGATTAGATTCAGTGCTTGATTAGTCATCCTGATTGAAGTTCTAGAAATCCCAGATTCGATTCCTCTTGTCATTGTTAAGAAGCGGCAGTTGCACTATCCTTAGTGGTCGAGTACAAAGGTGTAGTGAGACTTCTTTTTTTCTGTGAGAAAATATATCGAGAATTCTCTCAAGCTTTTATCCTAGCTTTTTCTTTGGTAGTTTGCTGAAGGTGCTGTGTGGGAACGCATTGACACGTAGTCCATGTGCCTAGTGACTTCATAAGGAACTTGATCAAGGGATTAACTTAAACAAATTAGCTCTGTTCCAAATAGCCGTGGCGGTTGTTTTTTGAATTTTGGTTTTTAGCTCAACTAGTGGGTGTTAGTTTTTTTAGGTATTCAATTAAAGAAAAATTAAATTAAAGTATTTTTATATTTTCCCCAGATAATACAAAGAAAAAAGGAAAAAAAAGTTCGTTAAAAGTTAACGTGGTTTATATAGCTTTTGGCTTCTAAAAACTAGAAAGCAAAAGCCATCGCTGTTTGAAATAGGACCTAATTCTCATGTTTGGTATAGATACATACAGCCAAACATTTTCGTTCTCTCGTCATTTCTTGGAAATCAATAATTGAACAGTATTAGGTGGGTGACTGCTAACTATGGTCCCACTCCAAACGGCTTTAGCCCACTTAGAACGTGTCAGCTTTTTAATTTCGATTTTTTTGGTTTTTTAGTCTTTTTTGTCTTTTCCTCTTATTTCTTTGCATTATCTCAAAAGATATAGCACTGTTTTTCAGTTTTCTTTTTTTGTTTTTGATTTAGAAAGAACTAACAATCACTACAGTATAATTACATCTAAAAACCTACAGTGAAACCCAAAAAGAATCTTTAAGCCATTTGGACCACTATCTGCAGCTACTACACCTTTCACTCAGCATGCTGCTAGTACTCTATTCCGCCAAACCGGGAATTTTGGACACATCTAGACCTCTAAACACCGAAAATTCCATTTTTGGCCCCCAAACCAAAAAAATTCCGGATTTGGACCCCTCCCGACCGCGCATTCGCGAGATGTTGACACGTGTCCCGGTCGTGCGGTCTGGTACCGCACGACCGAACTGTTCACCCGGTCGTGCGGTACCAGACCGCACGACCCGCCTGGCTCCGCTCCGACCGCGCGATGCTTCGCTCCGAGCGCACGATCTCCGGCTCCGACCGCACGACGCTTCGCCCAGCGCATGTCTCGGTTTTTAACCGCACGATTGCTATCCGAGTGCATGATTCAACTGTGCTAGGGTTCAAAGTGTTAGGGTTTACTGTGAGTATTTATGTGTATATGTATTTGTAAAGTTATTTTTATAATAGAAATAATTTATGTGTATGTATGAAAAGATGTTTGAAAAAAATATGAATTTCAGGTGGAGTCCAGGTTAGTGCTTGTGTAATTTATTTGCAGCTATTAAAATTAAGAAATTTGGTTGGTAGAGTACGAACGAAATTTGTGTAAAGTAATGATTAGTGTATTTGTGATTTTCATACATTGCTGACCATGAAAAATATGTTGAACTGGCAATAATAGTTTTCTATCATGTTATGTTGTTTTACTGGAAGCATTTTAATGAAATTTTTTTTGAGCGCAACTGTGATATGAACAATTGGATGAAAGGAAGTAAAGTGATATTGAACACGTGGGAATGAGTGCAGGAACCGTAATGTTTATAAGTTTTGTAATATTTGTAGTTGTAATTCGGAAAAAAAATCTGATAAAATTGTAAAAAAAAGTTTATGTTGAGTATAAGTTGTAGATGCATAAAAAATTTTGAATTTTTTTTAGGAACAATTGAGCGTAGAACGATCGATATATAAAGTGGTAAGTGACTTTTAGGGTTTGGTATGGTTTTAGGGTTTGCAATGTCCGTGATTTGTGTATGTTTTGTCAATTTTGTAGTTGTAAGCTGGGAAAAAATCTGATAAAGTTGTAATAAAAGTTTATGTTCAATGTAAGTTGTAGATGCATAAAAAATTTTGGTAAAATTTTTTTAGGAACGATTGAGCGTAGAACAATCAATACATAAAGTGGTAAGTGACTTTTAGGGTTTGGTCTGTTTATAGGGTTTGCAATCCCCGTGAGTTTGTAAGTTTTGTTGTTTTTGTAGTTGTGAAATGGTAAATAAATCTGATGAAGTTGTAATGATAGTTTATGTTCATTGTAAGTTTTGGTAAATTTTTTTAGAAACTATTGACCATAGAACGGTCGATACATAAAGTGGTAAGTGATATTTTGATGTTACAGAGAATTCGTGTAGGGTGAGAACCGGTATGCTAATATTGTGAAATGAATTGCTATGTGAATCGTTCAATATGAAAAGACGAGATAATAAGCTTATGTCAATAGAAATACACTTCATAATACAGCTGGGCGTAACATGCCGCGTACATTTTTATTACATGCATAACATATAGCATGATATGCGACTAACCTACCCAACCGCATGCTACTAACCTACCCAACTGCGCGAACGACCTACTGTGTGGACCGGGGCCACTTTCCCTTCCTTGCCCGCTCGGCGTTGAACTCCTCCGCGACCTCTTTTGCCTTAGCCGCAATTTCCCTCTTTCTCTCGCGCTCCCTCTCGCGAGCCTCCCGCTCCCTACGTGTGCACGCTTCAAGATGAGCTTGCGTCTCGCGCTGTATACGCAGGGTGTGCTCGTGCTTGCGACGCTCGTCCTCCAGCAACTCCTTGTCCCGTGTGACATTCCACTCCTCGAAGTCGAGGGTCCATTGGTCCGCAGGGTGGATCTCAAGATCGATCCATTTGTGGTAGGCACACAGGGGCTCCGGAGACTATAAATACATGGGAGATATTGTTAGTGCGTGCTGTGAAGGAGAAAAGGTAGGGGAAAATGGTGCATGTGGTCGTTACCGGCTGCCGATAGGTTGCGGTGTCAAAACGGCGGTTGGGGTAGTCACTGGAGTAGTTTGCGCAACCCCAGTAATGCATACCTAGGCTGATGCGGTCCTTAGACTTGAAAAACTTGCACACGTCCCCGCACCAACAAAGGGGAGGTGTGTCCCCCTCAGGTGGTAGTTGTGGCGAACGCTCGGTGGGGACGTCCGGGATGGGGTTGTTGCTATGCGGGCGCTCTTTGGGGGGACCTTTCATCGTAGCACGATGGGCTTGTTCTACCCGGGCCTGTATAGCCCTTATTTTCTCATCGCGGGCGGCAGCTGACCGTGCTATGTCACGGGTCTCCTCCCAATCCTTCACCATCTTGTCCCATTGCTTCTTCTTGCCTTTGTCCATCCCGGTTGGGTGAGGGAAGCGCGGTGTAGTATGGGGTTTGGATGTGCAATGTTCGCTGGGAAATGGAATGCACATCAATTTATAGGGTCCGTTTTATCTCTACTCCTACGTGTAAAGCTGGTCCGCGTGGTCGTAGCAGTGAGTAAAGATGGGAGTGCTGCGATATCACTACAAAAAGGCCCCGTTTTGTCATGTCTTTGAGCAAAGCTGCCATGTTTTGTCATCTCACTGAGCAAAGTTACCTCTTGTTGTCATGTCACTGAGCACAGATGCCCTCTTTAGTAATGTCACTGCCCAAAGCTGGCATCTTTTATCATCTCACTGAGCAAAGCTGCCCCGTTTTGTCATGTCACTGAGAAAAGCTTCCCTCTTTTGTCATCTCACCGAGCAAAGCTGACCTCTTTTGTCATGTCAATGAGCAAAGCTGCCCAGTTTTGTCATGTCACTGTGCAAAGCTGGCATCTTTTATCATCTCACTAAGCAAAGCTGCCCCGTTTTATCATGTCAATGAGCAAAGCTGCCCTATTTTGTCATCGCACTGAGCAAAGCTGACCTCTTTTGTCATGTCACTGAGCAAAGCTGCCCGGTTTTGTCATGGCACTGCGCAAAGCTGGCATCTTTTGTCATCTCACTGAGCAAAGCTGCCCCGTTTTGTCATGTCAATGAGCAAAGCTGCCCTATTTTGTCATCGCACTGAGCAAAGCTGACCTCTTTTGTCATGTCACTGAGCAAAGCTGCCCGATTTTGTCATGGCACTGCGTAAAGCTGGCATCTTTTGTCATCTCACTGAGCAAAGCTGCCCCGTTTTATCATGTCAATGAGCAAAGCTGCCCTATTTTGTCATCGCACTGAGCAAAGCTGACCTCTTTTGTCATGTCACTGAGCAAAACTGCCCGGTTTTGTCATCGCACTGAGCAAAGCTGACCTCTTTTGTCATGTCATTGAGCAAAGCTGCCCGATTTTGTTATGGCACTGCGCAAAGCTGGCATCTTTTGTCATCTCACTGAGCAAAGCTGCCCCGTTTTGTCATGTCAATGAGCAAAGCTGCCCTCTTTTGTCACGTCTCTATGCAAACCTGCCCTGTTTTGTCACATCTCAGCGCAAAGCTGGCCCCGTTTTGTCATGTCATTGCGTGACGTCGTCTTATTCCGAGATCTGTGTGACTGAGCCTGCCCCCCACAGCCTATAAAAGGGAGCCATTCCTCACATAGTCCCTTGCATTGTAATCACTCACCTAGTCCGTGCTAACTCCCCCCGAGTAGGCAATGAGTCAGCTCAGCAGCTCTTCGCATACACCCACGGTGATTTGCCCGAAATGCAACACGGTTGTTAGACGTAATACCTCACAGACGGCCTCGAATCCTGGGCGGCACTACTACAGGTGCCCCTATCACTCGGTGAGTAAGATTGTTTCGGGTTCATTCAAATCGTGGTGGCATGTTTAAAAATCTTCTTCTCGTTTAATCGCAGGAAGCCCCCGGTAGTTGCCGATTCTGGGTGTGGGAGGATGAAATGGGCACTAGGACAGACATTGTTCGACAGGAGAGAGTTGTCGTGGGGGGTTGCGACCCCGTCGGGATGCGGCATCGTTTCGACAGATTGGAGTGGAAGATAAATTTAATGTTGTGTGCTATTTTCTTTCTTGTGTTTATTGTTATCCTCAAGTTGTAGTGCTGGAGGTTCTCCTCGTGTATGTTGGTAATGTTTTATGCTATGTTGTCGTCAAGCTATTTTCTTTCTTGTGTTTGTTGTTATCGTGTCTTCTCCCGCTGGAGAGTTAATGTATGTATGTGTAATGCATGCTGTGAGGTACAGTGCCCACATGCGTGCATACTTGTCATAGTGGAATGAAGCCTTAATCGTAGTTCAAATAATTTCATAAGCATACTTGTCATCTCTCTGTTCGTTGTATGCCCTAGTAAATCAAAGAACTAAGAGCAACCCTTTTATACAGGAAACCATCTTTGAACATCAAACTGCCAAGCACTTCAAAAACATCACCAGTGTGACGATCACGCCTCATTTCAGTAGGATCAATGAGATTATGGAAACAGTGTCAAAGCCTGGTCAGAAACAAATGATAGCAGAATGAAAATAGACAATAGGCACCGCAGGGTTTCACGCATGTCATAATTTTCGACTGTAACATCACAGGCCTTCTCAGCTTGAACAAAAGCAAATCCTCTTACATGATCAAGTGCAAAAACATGTCCATCACGATTTTTGTAGAAATGGAAACAAGTAATAAAAATGAAAACCCAAGTAATAAAGCTTGAAAAAATACCGTGTCTTGGGAGGTGGTGGTAATTCATGACACAGAAAAAGCTGCCCCGTGTTGTCATCTCTCTGAGCAAAGCTGACCCTGTGCTGTCATGTCACTGCGCATAGCTGGCCTCGTTTGTGATTTAACTCCGCAAAGCTGGCATCTTTGGTCATATCACTGAGCAAAGCTGCCCCGTTTTGTCCTTTCACTGCGCAAAACTGGCCTCTTTGGTCATGTCACTGAGCAAAGCTGCCCCGTTTTGTCATGTCACTGCGCAAAGCTGGCATCTTTTGTCATCTCACTGCGGAAAGCAGTCGTCTTTTTCGTTTGTGGTCACTCCAGTAATCTCTCTCGTTTGGTATAAATACCACGGTTGGGGTCCCATGACATTCTACGCAGAGAACCCTGTAAATCGAACAAAGAAGTACCTTGTGTTTCGTGGCGACACATACCATGTCGGAACCCGAGGGGCCATTCAGATTTGGGTCACCGAAGGAAGACCTTCCGTTCGAAAGGAGGGAGATCTTCGGTCCACAGTACCGCTTGATACCAAGCCGGCGTGCTCAACCGGTGTGGCCGAAATGCAGACATAACGATTACGCGGTTGTGCAGGTCCTGGATGGCCCGTTCGATGGCGGGCGACGTTTCTTCCGCTGCCCACGCTCCGGGGTACAAATTACTAATAGTACAATTTTTGTTATTGCTTATGGACCCTCCAAGTTTACCGTTATTTTCCGCAGATGGCGAAATGCGACTTCTCCCGCTGGATCGACCCTCCTCACGAACGGTATATTGTCCGTTATGTGGATACATTATGGGATATAATATTGGAGTTGGAGGACCAAATCGAGACTCTCACTAAGGAGAACAATGACATCCGCCAACAGATGCAACGCGAGAGGGGCAACGAGGAGGTCGTGAACATAGGAAGCTCGTATGATCCCACATGTTGCTGCGCGAACCCTAGTTGCATATGTGCGTGCCACTACCACGACGGCCAGCCACGTCCGAGGCGGCCCCCTCATCAATTCTCTAGTTGGGTGGCACGAGGCTCGTTTGGCATATAGGCAACGAGGTGTACGGTTGTGTTGTATTTTAGTTGTTGTGTTCGTTGGTGTGTTGATGGTTGTACTACTTGCTACATTTCATGTACGTGCAATGTATGTGTTGTTTCGTGTTGTCATTGTCTGATGCCTTCTTATTATGTGGGTTGTCCCGTGTTGTCATCTCTCTGTTGGTTGTATGCCCTAGTAAATCAAAGAACTAAGAGCAACCCTTTTTATACGGGAAACCATCTTTGAACATCAAACCATCAAGCACTTCAAAAACATCACCAGTCTGACTATCACGCCTCATTACAATGAACTCATTATGAATCTCGTCGTCGTCTCGTCGGTCGCCGTATGTGATCCTCCGAGAAGGTGAACTGGTTAGGCGAGTGCCGTGCATCTCGAAGGTCATACTGGGAAGCCTGCGTCCGAGGTGGTCCTGCGTACGGCTGCGTGGGCTCTTGCGTTGGCGTCCCGAAAATAGCGCTGAGCCATTCGGTCGACGAGGGGTCCATGGGCTGCTGAGATGGTACAGGTGAATTAGGACATGGGCAGCGATGTTTGTAATGAATCTTAATATCACAAGGCCTTTACCTGGGTACTCTGAAAAGCGGATGACCCACCGTGAACGTCATGGCCCTGTTGCTCCGAGTAAACCTGCATTTTTTTGCGAGTGCGATTAGATGGCTTTGAAATAGACATGTTTAGCTTAGTATGTTAGTGCATACCGGGGTATGTGGCTGTCGAAATGACGATGTCGACGGGTAGTCGCGCCTGTACTCCTGCGATGTGAAGCCTTGATAGGTCTGCCCAAACCACCTGTCCCGGTCTTCTAGGTTGGACTGCACGCTAGGGGTGAACGATGGCATCCCCTTCTGGTTGATGGGGCGAGTCAGGGTCGCTCTCTAGAGTGGGCCCCCGTCGGCCTGGAGAGCGCGGTCACTCCTCCGTCGCCCTGGAGAGCGCGGTCACTCCTCCGTCGCCCTCCGTGATGACAATGCCCGTAGCAACGTGCTATCCTGTCGCAATTGCTGCAAGACGAACATGTGGTTAGACATAAATGGTAAATGAGTGGATGAGCAAATAGTTGGCAATTGTCCAACCGCCGGTCCGAAGCGCGTGGAGGCCGAGCGAGCGTAGCTGGGCCGACTCTCGGACTGCGATGGACGCGACGACGATGGACGTGCTGATGGTGGTGCTGACGGCGGCGCGGAGGGGGGTGGTGGTCCCTGGCCACGTCCGCCACCGCGTGTAGCAACAACGTCATCTCGGTGGTGACCACAACTCAAGGTCTGTATCGCAGCCGTGGCGTCATCGTAGATGCTACGCATCGAACTGACCCACCGATCAGCCGTATTTGACTTCCTACGGTGTATAGACTGCGCAGCCTCGTCCTCGATACGATGCAGGCGGTCCAACTGCAGTGAAACAAACAATCAGTTAAAACGTAATGCTGCACTGTTTAATGACATACTAATCTCGTACCGCCTGGTCGTGCCGTGCCGCTAGATAACGGTCTGGACCTGCCTGTATAGTGGCCTCGTGAACGACCTCAAGTGGACGCTGTGGCGGCTCCCCAGTAAGCCTAGTGCGCGTGCGTAGAGCGTACCACTCAAGGTATGTCCTATGCGTCGCGGGGTCGTCCGGCCGTGTCTCGTCCACAACCATCGTATCCGCCTGGTCACGCCACATGTTTGTCCACGGTCGCTGTGTGGCTCTCCAGTCTTCTGTCGCTCGCCCTCTCCTCGATTGTCTGCAAGTTCATTGAGACATTACACAATTAGTAGGGGCACAGACTAATGCATTAATTAAATTTATGGTGTAATGACATACCGGTGGGTGCTGTGTGCAAGAGGGCGTCCTGGCATGGGGGGACATACTGGTACAGTCCGAACTGCCTCATGACTCGGTGTGGGCTGTATGGCTCGACGCAGTGTGAGAACACCAAGTGGCAGGTCGTCAACCAGTGCGTGTGATCCTGCCCGCACTGAGATGACAACGCGTGGGGGCCGTGTCAAAAATGAACCGTGGAGTCCATAGCCACCAGACTACATCGCCCTGGCCCAGAATCTCGAACCTGTTGTGGAAATCCATGTACGCACGTCTCGGTCTGTCCCTGGCCCACCTCAACTGACCATGTGTCCAACGGGTACCCATTGTGGGCCCATCTACAGGGTCGTCGCCACCACCGAGGCCGTAGAACTGCGGGCTGAGTTCATAAGGGTGCACAACACGACCAAAGGAAGGCCTGCCTACGAGGAAGTGTTCCCACGACCACAACTGAAGGAGAAGGTAGCAGGCAGCTAGGACCGGCTCGCTGGCCGCGGTACGCTGCGAGGCATCACACAAGCCTCGGTATGTGGCGCTAAGAACTGCTGATCCCCAGCTATACTGTGGCACCTGACCAGGCCATCCATCCGCCAATGACTCCGTTAGGTGTATGTAGCTAGGCTGCACCGAGTCTCCAGTGGTGCTAGGGAAAAAGACCCACCCGAACAGATATAGCAGGTACGCAACGAAGTGCGTCCGCACCTCCTCCTCATCTGCGTGTGCAGGACAGGTCATGTACCGATGAAGCCATCCATGTGGCACACCGGCTGCGTTCTCTGGGATCGGATGACCGAACCGGTGACCCAGACGGACCTTCCAATCTGCTGCCTTTGGGGGTGGCACTACAGCATTACCACGGACGGGTAGACCCGTAAGCATCGTCACGTCCTGCAGAGTAACCGTCATCTCCCCCCACCGGAAGTGGAAGGTGTGAGTCTCCGGCCTCCATCGATCAACGAGAGCGGACAACAGCGGCGCATCATACTGGAACGCATGTGGTAGATCCAACATGCGGGCAATGGGCAGCAGCCCGGTGTCCCACAGTAGTGGGATGTACCGCTGGTTGAGACGTCAGTTCTCTCGGGGGCCCCTAAGGACGAAGCAAGGAGGCCCTCGTGCATCCCCCGACGACCACACATGGCATCGGTGGTGCTCATCCCAACGGGGGTCTAGCAACTCAAACGCCATATCCTGCCAAAGAAGGATAGCAAGTTAGTCTAAATTTATAAAAAAAATATGCAACAAATGACAACATAATTAACAACAAATGTAACGACAGGGAACGTACGGAATGTACCAAAACATACATAAAATGTGCACACGAATATGACCCACACGACTAGGAAACATATGGAATGTACGAAAACATACATAACATGGTAATATGCACGACATAGATACATGGAGCCAACAATGCAGCGTACACATCCTGAATAATGCAGGGTACATCGCAACGCACAGAACACATGGAAGCAACAATGGGTACAAGAAAACATTGAGGTTGGTACTACGAAGCGTTGCTTGATGCCGACCTGTTTGGGCACTGGCTGAGGGAGTGTCCAATCGTCTTGCATAGCCTACACTTCGGGCGCCGAACACGATCCCCTCGCTGGCTGTCGTCCATGTCATTGCGGATGCGACGGCTTTGCCGTCTTCCACGACCGACATGCTTCAGTGCATCGTTGGGCACCCACTTTATCTCCCCTGGCCATAATTCCCTGTAGTGCATGTCTATCCCGTACGAATGGAACTCTACACTCCAGGTTGCATACAAGTGCTGCATGTCGTAGTACTTGGAGATGTACTGTGCCGACGCCTAGTGCCATACAGCGCAGGCCGCATACACATGAGAGCATGGCTTGTGCGGAAGCTGGGGCTTGTTGCAGGTGCAAGATGCTTTGTCATCAATCGTGCATACATGCTTGCGCTCCCCTCTAATATGACTCATGACATACTTCTGCCTGAGGCGGACCTCAAACTTCCTCCTTAAGCCATCAATGCGCTGAGCAATGTGGGATCGACCCTTCTCCATCTTCCTGTCCATGAAGGCCTGCATGACCTCAGAGTATTGCTTGTTTTCATCCAGGTGCTTCTTCGCCATCATGGATCTATTCACAAAATACCCGACGGTACGATTCCAAGTCTCGCCCACAATTGCCTTGATCGACAGGGATCTGACCCCCTTCAAGACACCATTGTAAACCTCGGACATGTTGGTCGTCATGATCCCATATCTTGCCCCACCGGTGTCGTGCAACAAAGACCACATTTCCAAGTCAGGTGCATTGGACTGAACCCATTGTGTGAATACCCCGACTCTTGTCGAGCCCCCCTCCACGGCCCTGCTTATGTATGCACATGCTTGGTAGCCTCCTGATCGAGCTGCCTCCACAAGGTGTCGAACTTCCGCTTCTGGTTCTGCATGCATAGCTTCTTGAACATCTTCATTAGTTCCTTGCTACGGAACCTTCTGTGGAAGTTCGCTGCAATATGCCTCATGCACCAACGGTTCTTCACGTCATTCCACTGGAAGGGGGGCTGCGTCCCATTCTGCAACGTTCGCAACGCAGACAGCAAGCCTGCATTGCGGTCCGAGATAAGGCACACTTCAGGGCGTTCTTGCACTACGGCATGCTTCAAATTGCAAAGGAACCAAAGCCAGTTATCCGTATTCTCGTTCTCCACAATTGCAAATGCCACTGGGAGTAACTGATCATTTGCATCGGCTGCAACTGCGGTGAGAATAGTACCCTTGTACTTGCCAGATAGGAACGTTCCATCTATGGTTAGCACTGGCATATATCGCAGCATCAGGGTTGCACACGACCTCCATGTAGTTCGCCCATGAGGCATCATTGGTCACCTTCAGAAGTTGCCATATGCTCTCCCTTCCATCACCCACCATTGAGGCATAGACTACCTCGATCCGTAACTTCTTCCTTGCGGTGTGTCGATCGAACGCCGAACGGACACACCTCCGTAGCTCAGACAAGCTCATGGCGTTCAGACCGGGTGCCCGGATCACGGTCCGATCGCAATTTGACAGGTCCGCCCCATACGCCCCATCGCGTACGAGACCTCCCATAAAACACAAACAATTGTTGAATGCCAGCCATTGCGTACCTAACATAAGTGCATAATCAACCATTTTAGTACACATCATGTAACAATCGTACCATCTAATTAACAGTTTCGATTAGTATATGTTTTGTATTTCTAAATCTACGATTTATTTGTAACTATTTTACTTTCAAATTGTACCATACATCAAATTAAATATTCATATCATTTTTATTTCCATCAAATGACCTTCATACTACGGTCATTCACTAAGCATACTAATTATACAAATTTTCTCTAATCTAACTACTATAAATTTACCACCTACAAATGCTCCAACATAAATATTTACTTTTTCAACACCTACACATTATTTACACTACAATCTTTTTTAACTTTAACTTAATACAGTCTTTATGCAGCTCTACTATAACTTTCTATGACTGCTATTATATTTTAATTCTAATCTACCAAATTTATTTCTAATTTATTTTTACCACCTACCACACTGTATGTAGTTCTTCCCTAAGCGTATTAATCATATGCTTCTAATCCTAGTACTATTGTTATCACCTACAATTGCTCTAACATAAATATGTATTTTCTCAACGTGTCTAGTGCGGTGCTATGTGATGTTTTGCTTGTCTGTGATGGTTTGCAGGACTTTGAGACTAGTCGTGGTGAGGCATGGATGGTCGAGACTAAGCACGGGGGTGCTGAGGTCGTGAGCGGCCAGGAGATGTCAAAGACGACGAGGTCTGTGAGGTGGTTGCAAGCGTGATCGGCAAGGCAAGAGGAAGCTTCCGGGAAGGTAGAGGATTGGCATTTTGGAGAAATACGGAAAGCTACAAAGGGAAGCTGTGTCTCTGCAAAGCACCGGAGTTGTTGGCGCTAACGGGCAAAGCAGTGGAGCCGTTGGGTTTAACGAGTAAAGCACTGGAAGCTCGTGGGTAAAGTGAGTTAAAAACCCGGTGTTAGGTGGGGGTTTTACGGGTTCCCCTTCGTTGGTGTGTGGCTATAAATAGAGAGGGTAGAGCTTGGGATCTGGTGAGATTCTGATCCCCGAGTTGTTCTGTTCTTCCTTGTTTATTTGTGAGTGCGTGGGTTCTCGGGATAGAGCAAGTGTGCTCATGTATCTCCCAGTTGGAGTGGCTATAGAAACCTCCATTATCAATCATTCATCTCTCTTCCTCTATGTTGAGTTTTTGTTCTGTGAATAGTTTGATTGTTTGTTTGTGCTTTCTCTGCTTTGTCCTTCCCGTGTATGTCTGAGATGATGGTTCTCAGTTATGTTATGGCCTTCTTGATCTGAGCAAGTTCTTTGCTCAAGTTACCTTACTTTCTTCTGCTCTGAACTGGGATCCATACTTAAGACCATTTGCTCAGGTTCTTCCTGAGAGCAGAGATTTCGATCGGGTCCTAGTACAAATGGTCGTGCGCGCTCCCTCTGTATTCGGTCGTTACTGTGTTCTTTCTTTTGTCGATCGACATTTCACTGTGGAGTCTCGACTGCTCTGAAACTGCTTCGGTCACAGCAGGGAGTCGTTTGACTATATAGTAAGGTATCGACTGCTCTGGGTTTTGGCCAACTCCATCATTCTTGATTAGTCTCAGTTGACTTCCTCTCGGTTTCCAGCGAGTATTCATCTTCTGTCTTCGTAGCTTCTGTAGCTATTGAAAAGAAGTTGGTGAGAATACTTGAGGAGTTTTTGAAGGCACCATTCACCCCCCCCCCCTCTGTTGCCATTTCGGTCCTACAGAATTTTCGGTGTTTAGGGGTCTAGATGCGTCCAAAATTCCCAAACCGGTTGTCAGTGACAGCTCATGTAAAATTTATTTAAAAAATCGTTAGGATGCTAAGGAATTGAATAACATAAGACCGTGCTTATTAAAGATGAACTTTAGCTAATCAAGTTACAGCTTAAGGCATATTGCTCGGGTCTAGCTGGTTTTGGCTTTAGTTTCTGACTTCTAGTTTTACTTTTAAATTTCATCTTTTTTAGTTTTTTGGTTTTTTAGGCTTTTTTGCCTTTTCTTTTTCCCTGTATTCGTTTGCATTATCTGTAACGAACTAACATATTTTTTTATTTTTAATTTTTTAAATTGTATTACGCCAAAAATACAATAAAGAGCTACAATATAAAATAAGTTAGCTACAGTGCAAAATAAGCTATAAGCCAACTTATTTCAACCAAACTGAACGAGGCCTAAGACGTGAGAAACTATGCTACTCCTATATAGGGAGATTGGATCATATACCCTCCCTTTAGTTGGGAAATTGGGGATTTACCCTCCACATCTCAATGACAGTGGGGTCATCATAAGTCACTGACACGTGGGCCAGGAGGGTAAATCCTCAATTTCCATCTAAATGGAGGGTATATGATCAATTTTTTCTCCTATATATTACTATCGTACTATATTAGCAGGCAACTTGGCCAAAATGATAGATTTTGAAACGTGATTAGCAAAAATAATACTTTTGTAGCCGTAATTGTAAAAATGACGCTCTCCATCGCACAGTCACCGTACGGCACTCCGCCACATATTGGCCTAAGGTTAATATCGCACGATGACCGTATAGTTAAGGTGTTATTTTTGTAAATTTTACATGACAAATATCACTTTTACTAATCCTGTGTCAAATACAGCGATTTTCGGGGGGGAGGAACTCAACACATGCGTGCCATGGTACTGCATGCTGACCTCTGGTTGACAGAAAACTCGCGCTGAATGTCAATTCCAATCTTTCTGGGAAATGTTGAATTGAACAATAACAGGAGTTGTTGGTATCGTTTGGCTAAATGCATGGCAGGCGTCCTTTTGGGTTCAACGTTTAAGGGCACGTTTGGAAAATGGACCACCGCCGTGGTCACAAAAAAACCATGCTTAGAAAATACGTCATCGATATCGGTTAACTTTTTTAGATTAGATATGATCTATTATCTTTAAATAATGTACTGTAGTTACAAAGTATCCTCATAGCACCCCTAGAAACTCTAGCACAAAAAACCTCCACCAAGCCACCACTAAAACTCTGCCTCTACCTGCTTTTATATGCTAGAGTCCTAAATCGTGTCCATCTCAAACACGGACATATCAAATCGTGTCCTTAACAACCCGGACACGCAATTCTATCTCTTCCTAAAATCAAGAGACCCGAAACACTTCTGAACATTGGTTTTAACCAAACTCTAATCCTTCCTGTTACGGACTCCTTTCATAACGTTTTCAATCTCACCACATGACGAAACCTTCAGGACAGCACCTCCTGTATCTTCATCATGCATCATCATCACGTGCCGAAGCCTCCGGGATCGCACCTCTTGTATCTTCTCCACGCATTATCCTCATATGTCAAAGCCACCAGGACCGCACCTCTTGTATCTTCTCCACGCATTATCACCACTTGTGTCAAAGCTTCCTAGACTGCACTATCTGTAGCTTCTCCACAAATCACCACCCTTGATCTTCATGAGCTCTAGCATGAGCCCGACCACCTTGTGTGACATCCTTGACCGCCTAGACTTTAGACTTCCCCATCCTTGTCCCGGTACTTCTTGTCACCGACCATGACCGTCTTCACACCAACCTGCACATCAAAGACCAAAGAACATTTTCCACCGGCACAAGTTCTTCACAACTTAACCATCATTAGCACACACACGTTAACACACCCTCGTCTATCCATAGACAAGAACCAAACCATCCACGTACACCAACCAGGTCATCCATGACCGCAAGTCTCATCGCTATCCAAAAATCAGCCTTAGGCCACTCGGTACGACCGCTAGCTCAACAAGTACTCAAAAACAATAAGCACTTGGGAATTACCATCTCTCCGCTCAAAACACTCTGGAATAACAAATATTGCTACCGATCATAGAACCATCAAGTACCGACTACTGAGTACCGATCACTACGACTAAATCACTAGATCGCTATCTCCAACTATTCGCTGCACCATTGATCATCGAGTACCGCATAAACTATCATCCACGAGTACCGATAAAATACCATAAGTCTCCGACAATCAGTCGCTAACCACCATCACGAAAACCACGACTATGGAGTACTGAGTCCTTGGGTGTGAAGGGTGACGATGGCATAGTCCGATTGGTTGGCGATGTCATGGGTGTGGTCGGCAGCCAGGGCCTGCTGGCGTTCGGTAGCAATCGTGGCGAGTGCCTCCTGGCGCGCGAGATCAACGGCAGTCGCCACAATGGCCTGAACCCGATGATCCTCAATGACAGCGGCTTCGGTCTAAGCCGCATGGGCGGCCAAAGCAGCCCGCTCGGCCTAAGCCACCTGTCCAGCCATAGGAGAGAGAGGGGATAGATTGATCGGAAGATGAAGGCCAACGGCTAGATGTAGGGTTTGCGGAAACGTGCGATCGTAGGAGTGATCACGTCTCATACTATGAAAGCGTGTGGTGTTTTGGAGATATCACGCGCTGAATAGATTAATTAATGTTGAGTTACATATATAGGCGTATTCCTTCCATATCTAAATAACTAGTTTATAGAAACACTAATCAGGAGATAAGAAAGGGAGAGGCCTGGAAGGATATGCGTGATCTGCGACAGGTAGGCCGGCTGTGCACAGCGCATGCATATGTCTACCACATGTAACTCAACTTGATGCAAGAGTTGCAAGGGTCTTGAGCTGGAGTTCCTCCTAGATTTATGGATGTTGATTCCTCGTCTTCTGTTTTATCAAGCCATAATGGAGGACAAGTTGTGGATCAATCTTGTAGATAAGGATAGAGATTAGAATTCTCACTGGAATTTCATGAGTTGTGCCGTAGAAATCTCGACTGGCAGATAGTGTTGCAGTGAAGCGAGACGTCAGTTTCAGAAAAGAAGTGTTTGATGCTACTTTGCAGAAGAGTTTCAGAAGTAACGTGTGGAGCCTGTAGGCTGTAGCATTGGACCTGTCATGTGGCCAGATTTTCCATTATTTTTTGTGCTGTTTACTTCTGTTTGCGAAATCTGTTGGATTAAGTGTCTGGCTAGACCGATTAATGCAAAGTGCTTGATTATGGTACAAAATCTAAACCATAATCAGCCTCCACAATAAAACTGAAACCATATCCAAACAAAACATCAAGAGAAATCAAAATCTTCAGTCACTACACAAACAGATTCTGCAATGAATTCACCTCAAATAAATTCTGCATTGAACATTTGCAGTATTTAGATTCATTTGTGTCACACATAATTACAGCCATGAGCCAACACAAGTTCAAATACAATGGTATGAAATCGCCACCTTTACCTACAAATCCTATCGAAGTCATATAGCCTATAACAGATATACATAGAAACTGAAGAAACAGATCACCATGAATTTATAGTGATGTATGCATCAAAAACCAAGCATCGCATCGCCCCCAATCATTTCTGAATTCTGAATATATATATGTCTCCGTTATCGCGCCGTAGAGAGTGACCCGTCCTTCATCAGGCTGTTGCTCAGAGTCTTGAACCTCTCCCTCGAGTACTGACGCGACGCTTTCCTCCAATCCGTCCCGGCTTTCATCATCGCGACGAACTCGTCGAAACTTATCCTACCATCCTGTCAGCAACCACAGGTACGTTCAGATTGCACATACGTTGTGCGCAGAACATTTTGTAACAGTGAGTGACAAGTAGTAGAATGCGGCGGAATTAATGGTTGGCAGATCTGGAGCATACACGCACCTTGTCCGTGTCGACTTCCTGTAGGACGTGGTTGAGCACGGCGTCGTCAGTCTGGCCGGAGTCGTCGGCCAACGCGTCGGACAGCTCGGCGCGCTCGATGTAGCCGCTGCTGTCCTTGTCGAAGAAGAGGAACGCCGTGCGGAGGTGCTCGTCGTTGGAGAGGCGCTGCAGGTGGATGGTGATCGCCACGAACTCGCCGTAGTCCAGGTACCCGTTGCCATCCACATCGGCCTGCACGCCACAAGATACATATGTACATGCATGCGTTTCAACTTTGACTGATTCCTTGGCAATGGCATTGCTAAAAAGGGATGAACTGCAAGTGCTTACGGCCTCCATGAGCAGCTCCATCTCGGGCTCGGCGAGCTTGGAGCCGACCTTCTTGAGGCCGGCCTTGAGCTCCTGGAGCGTGACCTTGCCGTTGTTGTCGGTGTCCATGAGCGCGAACATCTCCTTGATCACCTCCACCTCCTCCACGGACAGGTGTTCAGCGATCACCTGGGTTGCACAGCCACAGAGAAGCAAAGCTCAGAACTCAGCACAGTGACATTGACGCAAGGAGAGATGGAGGGTTGCAACGAGGTGAGTGATTGGTTACCCGCATTGCCTTCTTCTTGAACTTGTTCATGACGGAGAACTGCTTGAGCCTCGCCCTGACGATGTCCCCGAGCGGCACGTTCGGCGCCTTCTTGGCGTTCTGCAGCCATGGGTGCTCTGCCCAAGCACGCGAAGCGTTGCAGACGAATGAATGGAACAACTGATACACGCCGTGTTTGGCACAAGAGAAGGACGTACGTACCGAGCACCTGCTGCGCGGTGGGTCGCTTCTTGGGGTCCATCTGGAGCATCTGCCTCACGAGGCTCTTGGCGCTCTCCGATATCCGCGGCCACGGCTCGCGCTCGAAGTCCACCACGCCGCGGAGGATCGCCCGCGCCACGCCCTGCTCCGTCTCTGCGATGCAACCACTAAGTTTGCTGATGCCTCTGCTCTGTCTTGGCATGCGCACGGATGCCATTAACGGGATGCGAGAATCAGTGGCGGAGAGGGCTGACCGGCCCAGAACGGCGGGACGCCGCAGAGGAGGATGTAGAGGATGACGCCGGCGCTCCAGATGTCCACCTCCGAGCCGTAGTCCCGCCGGAGCACCTCCGGCGCCATGTAGTACGGGCTGCCCACGATCTCCTTGAACCGCTCACCTGTTTTGTAGTTTATTAGTTTGTACCATCAACACTAATCAACTATTTAATATTAGTTCTTTTCAACTACAACTAATAATTTCAGATCTATTATGAATATTTATACGTACAAATCAAATACCGATTAAAAAAACTATTAATAAATCACTTTAAAGAATCGGTGAAGAAGTCGTTTCGATGTTTTCTGGGAAGAATCCATTAAAGGATAAGAGCATCTCCAACAATCCCTCTAAATTTCCCCCTAAATTAAATTATTGGGAAATTATGTAAAAAGTCTTCTCCAACAACTCCCCTAAACACCCCCCTATTTCTATTCCCCCCAAAACTCTCCCAAAACCTAGGTAGAAACCGGGAACTTTTAGGGGTCCCGTATCCTCGCTCCCGCCGTCACGCGCGCTAGGAAAAAAAGTTCGCGCCACATTTTTCCATCACAGCTCGCCACCCCCGCATTTTTCCCAGCCACATCTCCCCGCCCGCCGCCCCAATCCTGCCAAACCGGCGCCCCCCACCCGGCGCCCTGTGTCCCCGGCGCCCTGTGTCCCCGGCGTCCCGCGACGCCCGGACGCCGCCCGACGCCGCCTGACGCCCCGGCGCCCCGCGGCCTCCAGACGCCACCCGACGTCGCCCGCGGCCTCCAGACGCGCCGACACCTCGCGGCCAGACTCCCTGACGCCCGACGCCCCGACGCCCTGCGGCCTGACGCCTGACGCCCCGACGCCCTGCGGCCTCCCGACATGGCTCATATTATTAGCTGCGAAAAGATTAACTATGTGCCACTAAAAAGTATCATGGCATAAATCATGTGCCAGCAATCCTTGAATACAGGGGCATATATATAGGGGCATATATATGTGCCTTGAATTGTAATCGCGGCACATAGCATGTGCCGGCAATCCTTGAATACAGGGGCACATATAGATTGGCAAATCAGTAGAGAAAACTATAGAGGAAACCAGATGAACTTCTCGTAGTTGATGATGAACTTCTTTGTCTCTTATTTTTTTTTCCTTGTCTCAATGAACTCCATAAGATCAACAGTATAGTTATGAGAAGCTCGGACATGTTCATCTTCAGAGTCAAAATGTTCTTCTGCATCTACATCACCCTCGTCCTCTATAATCATATTATGCATGATAACACAAGCTTTCATAATGTATCCTAATGTCTCTTGATCCCACAAACGAGCTTGACCTCGAATTATGGCAAAACGAGCCTGTAAAACTCCGAAGGCTCGCTCACGATCAAAATTACGTATCGAGCAAAGTAAATGGGCCGGTTGTTAATGTTGGGTCAGATTCAAAATACTATTAGGATATATTTAGGAGCGCTGTTGGAGGAGGGGATTAAAATAGGTTAACAAATTTTTTGAGCTGCCCTTAAAAGGTGTCTTTTGAGGTGGGTTTTTAGAGGATCGTTGGAGATGCTCTAACTCAGTCCGAAAGAAGTGGGCGTCAGCTCGCAGAGCTACCTACCGATGGAAGTATACATGTACGGCAGAAGAAAAAAAAAACCAGAAACTTTAGGCATGGACCGTGTAAAGGCATTGGGCCTTCGATGGACACACGTACGTGGGGTAGCCTGAGAGACTGCCGGAGCAGCTTCTGTTTCTCTGTCCTCCTCTCAAGTCTCAAGAGTCAAGATACCGCCATGGCATGAACATTTGTAAACCAGAAGACTATTCAGATCAATTAATCAACACGACATGTCAAAGTAAAGCAACAGCGACTCGTTTATTATCTCCCATATTTTTCCTCACCTCTCTGTCTCCAAATCTAGACTAGAGTCTAGTACTATTCATCTGTTTCTTCTTTTTAATTTTTGACTTGGTTCGGGGGAGGCCGACCTCGATTACGCCATGTGTGGATGCGATTATGTACTACGAACTATGCACCTACTCACGACCAAGTAAACGAAGGATCGATGGGTATCTGGTAAGAATAGCATCCAAGCAGCTGCAATTTTGCCCACAGTATAGACTTTCTCTATCTTGAATCCCAGCAGTATACATTTCAACGCCGACTGTTCCACTGGGAACGGATACCAGAACGGGCTTTCACTCTGTCGGACTTGTTCTTTGCAGTGTTTTCGAGTAGTGCTTCTTCTATGTATCACCCTGATACAAATTTTATAAATCTTAAAGTAAGTGAATGGTAAATAATTACTATTTACCATTCATTCATGCTTGTAATATTTGTATAGCTTTGAGATGGTGATGTATAGAAGCATTAAGCAGCACACTCTAGTTTTCAGTTTTTTCTCCCCTTTTGGAAGGACAGTAGTTCGATTAATAAGGTTCTCTTTGGCGTTGTTTTGCCTTTGGAACAGTGAAGTATCGACCTTTGATCATTTTTCCCCATATTTTTTTGTATCATTTGGAAGCATAATAATATTTTTTTGGTACAAATGATAAACATTTTCACTAACCACCTTCTTAAACGGCATAGCATATTCCAAACAATACTTTAAAAGGTGTAAGCCTGAAACAATTAGCCATGTTTGGCATTTGCAATTGCTAATTCACATTGTTATTTTACTACTTTTGATGTATTAACTACTTAATTGCATCTTTTAAAGTAAATAACAGCAAAAGTTTTACTATAATTCAAAGATCCCTCTAAAATTAAAGATTCCATAGGGCAACACCCTCAGTGTCTTGTAGAAACTAAAACATTTGCTTGGGCGTTAGCGCTAATTAATTACTACACTTTTTTTCTGAAACAGAAAATGTCGAGCACATTAACGTGGAAGGAGTAAGAGAAAAATTATACAAGCATGCAGGGCAAGCAAACTGACCTGGTCGGAAGAAGACAGAGAGGCCGAAGTCAATGGCCTTGAGCTGCGCGTCCTCGCTCTTGCCCGCGTACAGGAAGTTCTCCGGCTTGAGGTCCCGGTGCATCACCCCATGCGCGTGGCACGCGCGCACCACCTCCGCCACCGTCCTCGCCGCCGCCGCCGCTGCGCGCTCCGTGTACCTCCCGCGTGCCACGATCCGGTCGAACAGCTCCCCGCCGTCGCACAGCTCCATCACCAGGTGCACCGCCTCCACGTCCTCATACGCGGCCCGCAGGCGCACCAGCGCCGGGTGGTCCGGCAGCGACGCCATGATGGCCACCTCCCGCCGCACGTCGGCGACGTCGACGGCCGTGCGCAGGCGGCGCTTCGGGATGGACTTGCACGCCAGCCGCTCCCGCGTGGCGCGGTCCGTGGCGAGGTGCGTCACGCCGAACTCGCCGCGCCCCAGCTCGCGGCCCAGGTGGTACTTGTCCGTCACGCGCAGCCGAGGGTGGTGCGGCACCACGCCCTCCAGCACGCGCACCGCGCGCCGGGACGGCTGCCCCGCCTGCGCCGCCGACGGCGTCCAGTCGTAGGGCTTGGGCTTGGGCCTGGGCCTGGGCTTGGGATTGCCCCTGGGGCTTGGTTCTTGGCAGTGGCTTTGGGAGCTCGGAGGCGTGGCTGGCTTCTTCTTGGCTTGTGGCGGCGCTTCCGCTTTGGGCTGTGGCTGAGGCGAGTTGAGGGTGGTCGAGGTGGTGCAGCAGACGCACGCGTTGCCCATGGGGCCTTCTAGAATCTTCTGGATGCTTCTGCACCTTCCTCTCTGCCTTCCTTGCTGCTTCTTCCCTAGCTACGTAGCACTGTGGTAGTATATTGCTGCTGCAGTATGGGGCAGCTCTCTCTGCGGCCTCTCTTGATCAAGAAAACACAAGCTTGTGCTCTCTCTAGCTAGTACGTGGGCTAGTCGTTTCTTTCCCTCTATAGTTAGGCTATATGTCAAATGATAAGACTTGGTTATTGGAACAGCTGAAGTAGAGAGAGGGGATGGCGGGGGGAAGAAATGGTCGCACCGCTTGGGAAGAGAGAATTGAAGGGGTCCAAAACTCCAAAGCAAGCACGCACGCACGCAGCGAAAGGACGCACGCAAGGGAGTAGGGAATCGTGTATCGGGCTGCTCTTTTGAATTTTTTTAATTTATGACTTAATTTTACTGTTTGAGATTTGATTTGTATTGTAGTAGCTAATAGCTTTTGCGTAAATAAATTTAAAACAATTAAAAATATAAAAGACTATCCCATCACACACACACGATGCAAAGGAATATGGGGAAAAAAGAAAAACCTCAAAAAACATAAAAGGACAAATTTAAAAAACTAAAAACTAGAAGTTAAAAGCCTATCTGAGAAGCTAAAATGAATAGAGTATGCATCTCGCTCCTATCTTACTTCAGAGATAAGACAGGGGTCACGGGCGCATCGCAAACCCTTTTTTTTGCTTTCGTTTCATATACGTATCCCACTCCTAAAAATCACTTTTTTAACTACTACTATTCATTTTCAATCAAAATCTATTAATCATAACAAAAAAAAACTATCAACTAAAGCTATTATAAAACAGCCCTATAGTTTTGGACGCCAAAACTGTTAAAACTCTGCTCCATAAACAAATCGGAGTGATCGAGACGGAGGGAAAGGGAAAGGGAGCTTTGCTTCATGCTTACGTTCCTCGATGAGATGGATAGAGGAAAAGGCCGCGAAGGGAACGGGAGCTGGGGGGTTTTTTTGAAGGCGTGAAGAGGTGCAGGTTGGGAAGAGAGGGACCGGTCGGCCATTTCAAGATGGAAGGAGGGAGCCCGTACGTACGACAGCTTTCCGAGGCTGCTGTATTTTTCAATTGCTGTCTCCCTGTGGGTTTTCCCCCTACGGTTCTGCTGCTGTTCATATGTTAGGCTGCAACATAAGTAGTCTCTTCTTTTGGCATTTTAACTTCTTAAAAAAATTAAATTAAACGGTTTTTAAAATATATTCTCTGAACAGCCTCTCGAGTTTAAAATTATGTATGCCGTTCATATTGACGTCTCTATCGTTCATTAACATCTCAAAAAATACAGATAAAAACTACCAGCCATGGCCAAAAGCCATCAATCTTATCCCGCTCGGTTGGGCTGAAAAGCTGTGGCTTATGGCTGAAATTTTATTGTAGCTAAAGGTGGCTTATTTAGTGTAATTAAATTTAAAAATTTTGAAAATAGAAAAAATATGTTAGCTCATTACGGACAACACGAACGAATATGGAAAAAAGAATCAGCAAAAAAAGCTAAAAAAACCAAAAGTTCATAAAAAGACAAAATTTATAAATAGTAAAAAATAAATCAAAAGTCAATAGCTGAAGCTGGATCAATGCAAGAAGCTGTAACCTAAAAAACAAGGCTACAGCTTATTGCATTGATCCAATGAACTGGACGTCTGGGGCCGCGGTCTACCTGTTGCTGCCTGACTCGCTAGCTAGCTGTTCCATCGGTCGATCTCGTGTCGTGCAGCTGCCGTGCGGATTCCAGCACAAGGAGATTATGGGCCTGTTTGGTTGCCTGCATGAGCTGATGCAGCTGCATGAGCGTGGCCAGGCTGAGTAGAGAAGGTCCTCACCGCGTTTCTCCTCAGCCTGGCTCCAGTTGATTTTTTGCATCCGCTCGTGCAGGCTCTCACCCCGATGCAGGCAACCAAACAGCCCGTATGTGAGAGTGAAGGACGCTGCCGGAAAATTAATGGCAAAGGAATAGCTGGGATCTTTTTAAACTGGTGCAAAATAAAGAACCCACCGCATTTGCATCTGCCATGCTTACATCGATGACATGCCTCCGAAACCGCCGTTGATTGTTGTACTGAACTAGTGATACGTAGTGCAACATGCTCACACCCATGGATGGCTACTTGCCTAGTTACGATCGGACTCATGCACGCGAGGACACGCATGTTAGTGTTACAACCAAAAGACTAAGAAGCGTGGACAAGCGTATGTATGTCACTCTTTTTTTGTATAATCAATTCAGACGATAAGGCATTCCAAACTTCCGACTTGCAACATCTCCATCTCGGTCATCCCTCGTGACCCAAAGAAATCGAAGGCAAGTACAAAATATTGAAGTACAAGTGAATTGATCATCTTTCTTCATCAGTTTAAGTTTTTAGGTGAACTGACTGGTGCATAAAACTCAATATGGTATCAAAGCCAAGAGGTCTTGAGTTCAAGACCTGACTGACGCAATTAAAAAATTTAATTAATTAATTGCAATCTACTTCTATTCCACGTAATAAGCCTAAGAGAGTCTACACGTGAGGGGGAGTGTTGAAGTATAAATGAATTGATCATTTTTCATCATCAGTTTAAGCTTTTGGGTGAATTGACTGGTGCATAAAACTCAATATGGTATCAAAGCTAAGAGGTCTTGAGTTCAAGACCTGGCTGACGCAATTAAAAAATTTAATTGCAATCTACTTCTATTCCACGTAATAGGCCTAAGAGAGTCTACACGTGAGGGGGAGTGTTGAAGTATAAATGAATTGATCATTTTTCATCATCAGTTTAAGCTTTTGGGTGAATTGACTGGTGCATAAAACTTAATACAAAGTGACAAACTACGTTTTTTCCCCTAGCAACAACAAAGCAAAACAAAAATCTGGATCCCATTGTTATCGGTAGAACTAGTTGCTTACGGCAGGCAGGCAGTTGATAGAGATGCGAAATGCCATCTTCAAGGACCACGACATGGGGCTGGCTGGACTAATAATATCACCACGAAAGGACGGAGGCACTGTGCAAGCTAGAAAGGCGGGCGCTTTTTCGCTTTGGCCTTTCCGCTCTGGGGTTTAAGGAAAGGTAATCGCGGTTTGTGAGCACTAAACAACGGGGAAAGCGGCGGTCAAAGGCTCGGAGCTAACATGCAGCGCCATGATTAGGGCATGAAGCGACGTGCCGCTGGCAAATGATGGATTCAGCCATCCATGATTTCGTTCCATCCGAAAGCAAGGACACGACAAATTATTACTACGTTCTCATTTCACCTTATCCGGCCGATCAAGTACCAGCCCGATGACCTAGTTTATCTACAGTTTAACTAGCTGGGGAATGCACCACCGCTGTCCACGTCTAATCGCTCAGCGAAACTAGGTCTTCTCAGAATACAAGAAACCGGACTTGTTCTCTAGGGTCAGCTGTCTGATCAAGTCCTACCAACGAAGTACCAAACAACTTCCTCACACTAAACAAACAGGCAGGGAGGCGACCACGCGTAAACATACACACTTGCTTCGTGCCGTGGACTCCTCGTCATAGCAAACATAACGGATGCGATTCTTCTAACTTCAAAGTCACGATGCCTTTGTCACTGACAGGTGGGCCCCTCCGCTCGCAGGCCCACTTGTCAGTGACAAAGGCACCGTGACTTTGAAGCCAGAGGATCTCAATCCAACATAACCGCAGCTCAGAAATATACATAGCTACGGTGACACATCGAACACCTGACCTGTGCACGATCGTCATAGAAGAACTCGCCAGGATTGTAGAAGACAAAGGAGGGAAGAGTCCAGCTCTCGGCCAGCATTTAGCTGCATCACAGTGGAAATATTAGAAAAGCGACAACGCGACAAGCACTGTTGGAGCCATCCAAGCATCGACTTACCAGGCACAGGTTGGGTCGGCGTTCCAAGAACCACCCTGCAGACGTCGACAACAACATGAAACTACTAAAGGCAACGCAAGGCAAACACTGCAATCTACTGTAACAACAAAATCAACTGAAAATGTGCAGGGAACAAACGCGCGCGCAGAAAACAATTAAGGGAAATATGAACACATGAAGGGATGATTTAGGAGAACGAATTTGACCTGATGCTACTTTCCCACGGTATTCCACGTTATCGACCAACCATATGCAGTCATTGGAGTGATAAAACAACTCTCAGATGGGGGCGAATGTGACATAATAACAGGCTAAGTTAGTTCTATAATAACAAAATGGCTCCCATAGTGTCGATGTGTCCTTTCCTCGCATAACACTCCGAACAAAATAGTTAGGAAGCTAAGCGTTTGCGCCCAGCTCAACCCCCCCAGGATGGCCGCCTCCCTGCGAGCCTCCTCCATGGTTGTAGAAAGAATTGCCACCAGAGCGACCACCCCTGCCTCTATTGTTGTTGTAGTTCCTCTGCTGGTAGTATCCAGAATCATAGTAGTACCCGCCATCACCGCTGCCGTTCTGGTACCCGCCGCCGCCGCCCCTGCCGTTCTGGTACCCACCACCGCCACCCCTGCCGTTCTGGTACCCACCACCCATACCCCGGCCTCCACGACTGCCACGGCCACTAGAATAGCCCCTCCTGCCACCACCACGACCGCCACCACGCTGGTTCTGGTAAGAAGATCGTCGAGGGATGAACTGTTGATCTTTTGGCTCCGCGTTCCTCTGATCTTGTTCATCCACATATTCTTCAAATTTCTGCTGCTGTGCCTCACATGAGGGGAGTTCTTCAGGAGGGTTCACCAGGGCTTCGTCATCCTGAAATTATTAAGTTAGTACAAGTAAGGAAAATCTTACGTAAAGAAATATTTGCAAGGTCATTCGTTATGTACCACATCTTGAGCATCAACTACATTGGACTGATGATCAGTGTAGATTTCTGTTGCCGTCGAAACTTCCTTCTCATCCTGTCAATGAATAAACAAATCAGCAAAAAAAAGATATAAAGATGCAAGGCAAAGGACTAATTAGACAAAAATCATCAAATCACTTCTACACTGTGTGATGACATAATCACATCATTTTGTTTACAGGCCAATTGTCTTTACCTTCCTGTTTCTGAAGCAAAGAGGTAGAACTGTGTTAAGGAAACTAACCCATTAATCATTTCTCCTCTCAGAGGGCAATAAAGACAAAATACTTACCTCCGTATCGATGCTAAAAGCAGGACACCTCAGATGCCTCACAAACTAACAATTGTGAACTGAATAAAAAAACTGATCTCAGCCTTCGACAACTAATCCCACCATGATCTATACCAACTACCATTGATGTACAGTTGTACACCACTATTCTAAATTCCATATCTTTTTGCTCACTTTAATCCAAAGATAAACCAAAAGATTCCAAGTTTTACAATGCACTTCTAGATGTTACAAACATCAGAAAAATGAATCGACATGCCAAAGATAATGCTAAACAAACAACCAAAATATTTCTTTTAGAAAAGCATATAAATTCCATTTCATAAGCAGAAACAAAAGATCCTAACAGTTTCAATAGTTCATAGACTCACAACCAGCAAAAAAAAGGTGTCTCCTAATGTGGCCAGGCCAGTCACAAATAGTACTGGGTTAGGTGCACAATTAAAGACACCACTTACAGTCCTATGGAAAAAGATTCCAACTCGAAAGCTTTAATAACAAGAGCAAATACCCAAAATTTCTAACGTTAGCAATTACTATTTACTATCACCTACACAAGCTACAATACACCAATTCTTGCAATAAACAACTGACAACATTAACTAACAAAATAGCTACGATAACAAAACCAGAAAAATCCAAGACAACAGAGTCCTTTAGTTTGTTGCATCAGATAGCTGTTATCTACCTTACAATTTTGCTAAGTTGCATATCATAAATCTTTAGGAGTCAGAAAAATGTTAACCCTTTACATATCCATTTGTTCTTGTCTTCCCTCATGTAAACTACAGCACATTTCTTGATTTTAAAAGACACAAAATTCACTAAGAGTTGTCGCATTACTTCACAGGAAAAATTTTACGCACATACAACATGAATGAAAATAGGTATTAGTATTACAGACAATAAAAAGATACAGTTCTATCTACATTTTCCCATCGCAAGGTCCCCATTTGGACTAGCTGAGGCTCATCCAATAAGCCATTTTGTATGCAGTTTCAGCTTATAATCCCAAAAGCCCCCTCCCAACCAGCGTCAACCTCATTGCAGATCTAGTGGAAGGAAGCCGTTTTAATACACACACATGTACTATAGGCCCCACTTTGGGCTTCTGGCTTCCAGAAACCGGAAGCCGTTTTAAACGCATTGGCTTCTTAACACGGTTTTTTCCCTCTTTCCTTTGCATTGTCCGTGGAGATATAATGGTTCGTTTTCATTTTCCTCTTTTCTTTATTTTTCTTTAATTGAATGCAGTCAAAAGCTAACTGTATGTTCTTTTGATCATTTGGCTTCTCCGAAAGTCGAAACAAACGGGACGATTTCTTCAAATGGATTCTCCAAATGGCTTCCCAAGCCCAAAACCGTGTGCACCGTCCACGTTAGCGTCTCCGCCATCCGCTACCATCTCAAAAGGCGTAGACAAAAGGCATCAGCCGCGGTCCAAAAGAACAGGGCTGCTAGTAACTCCTTAAATATGTATGGCGACAGGTTGACTGATTTTCCCGACTAAAATATTAAAAACAGCAATGGTAGTTGCTAGTTACTACAAACAAAATTGAGACACACTAAAAAGTTGTGTAAAGCACGATTCTTTGTCTAAGTTCAAGGTTGTTGCTAGTTGAAGCCTTGAAGGCAACCACATTAAAGATTAGAGCACTCAACAAAACTTTTTTTGTGGTGGGTGATGGGCGTGTGCCCAGGAGGGAGGGTTAACATTGTGGGACATGGGAATTACAGAAACCGAAATGTGGAATTGAGGATCAGGGACACCTAATTCTGAATAAATTATTATAATAAAGAAAACATAGCAAATTTTATAGTGAAACTACAGAAATATCAACATATGTGCAACTGTATGACACTTTTATTATCTATGAAAAAGTGCAACTCTAGTCTTCATTTACGAATGGTAAACTTCACTCTGAAACAAGACATCTAGTCATATGACACATGGGAATGTAAGTTGATGTCTGAAGCAACATGCAGAGGTGATGACAGCACCAACTCATACCGAACACATCCTTTAAAAAAATAGTGAACACATCCTGATTTAGTTTGTTAAGCATGGAGAACTGTAGACATGCACATGCAAGTCAGCAATTCCCTTGTGCAATTTAGGGAAATTACATTGCCTATGCTCCCACAATTTGCATGGCATAGACTTGAAATGGTGCATTCACACACCAGGGGAGAACAATATGCTCATATAGGTCAACTAGACTGGTAGTCCCGGATGAAAACAGCTGTAACCTCAACTTGTACATTTTTAAATTACAAATATTGTTTTTCTGATGTGAACTAGAGGCTAGAGCCCGGACATCTTGTGTTTCATTGTTTTTCTGATGTGAACTAGAGGCTAGAGCCTGGACATGCTGTATTTCTTTTACTCTGACATTGTCAATGCTGATCCTGTGTAGATTTTTGGAAGCATCAACAATAACACAGATCAGCAGCTCAAATCAAGTTTGGATAACAAAATTCTCAAGACCCTAGAAGCTAGGTGTTTGCAGCAAAAAATAATGAGTATCCATAATTGTTCTTTGCCAAACAGCTAAAAAAACCTTCTTTCCTGGGAGGCAAAATGGCATAAATAACACTCACATTACATTCACTATTTAAGGAGTTACAATTATATGATGTAGAATATGCACCTAAGAAAGGAAAACCCGCAACAATATCCAAGCCTAGGCTGCTATGCATTAGCACAACATCAAAGAATGTAGTTCAGTATAATATTCTAAAATGAGTATATTTGTAACCATAAAGTAGATTTGTCAGGATGCGAAATCAGTAAGTATATATTGTATTCCATAACTTAAAGTAACTATAGTGCACTGAGACTTCTGAAATATCCATCCTATAAAACAACAGATACTAACAGCATATCAACTGTAAGTTACACAAATTAGTAAAAGACCAGATTTTTTCAGATAAAATGCATCCATAGTACTTACTAAGTTCAAAGAAACAAAAACATGAACAGAAAATATAGTAAACCATTTGAGGATCGATCAAATAATCATGGACACGCACAGGTTAGTTCACAACTATAGTTCTGAATTCCAACACATTCGGTATCACACTGTCACTATTAAAATAATAGCAGCAGCACCAATATAGTCAAACTTCACATACTCTTATCCTACTCTTAATAGTTGTGACGCTTTACACAAAATGGTACAACAATCATAGTATAATACAAATAATGACAAGTTAAAAGATCTCATAAACCACTTTTGAGCGGGGGTTTTTTCCCAAAAGATCGATACATGCATTAATTGTCATTTCAGTATGCTTCTATTTGACAAGATTCATCCAACCCTATAAGCTTTAGATAATCTAAGCCCAAAACAGAACTACCTTATAATATATACCCCAAATGAAGCTATTCTCCACAATTGATCATTAATACTAAAGCAGCACAATCAGACCAGAAAGATATAATAATACAAGAAGCAGCAGCAATAATAGCGGTATTGTACCACCGCACACCAATCATCAATCCATGTCATGATATAGTTAACAGGACAACAATCATTTGTCCACACCAAGCAAAAGTTAAGTGACAACAAAGAACAAAAATCATTTCACCTTATGTCCTTCAGCAGTTAGGCCCTCCTCCACTGCCGGTGCCTCTGGTGACACAACCATGCTCTCCTGAGCCTGCTCGCCTCCAGCTCCATAGCTCCCCACCGCAGCTGCCACATCCACCGTCGCCCTCATCTCTGGCTGTGCTGTGTAGTAGTCCGACGCCATGATCCTGTCCAGCTTAGCCCTTACCGCAGCATCTACAGTCAAAAAACCACACAGATAGCACATTTGTCAATCACCTATCACCTCAAATCAGATCAGTGGACCATAGTAGAAACCATATATCCATCCTCACATGTAATGCCGGAGTCAGGGTGGATGGGCTCATCTGCGCGGCGGAGCCAGAGGCGGGCGTGGTGGGCACAGGCCTGGAGAGCGTCGCGGTGGGAGACGCCCTCTGCGGCAGCAGGGCGCGCCGCCGCGAGTGACGCCAGAGCAGACACCGCGTCGAGGTCTGTCTCCACGAGCAGGTCCGCCGCGTCATCCGTGACGTAGTCGTAGGTGATGCAGCAGCTCCGCTCGTGCGTGCGCGCGACCATCGTGGCGACGAACTCGCTCTGCGGCTTGACGTCGAAGAGGGTGCCGAAGTATACGAGCGCGAGGAGGTCCTGGATGGACGAGTCGGAGCCGGAGGAGGCGGAGGCGGAGGCGGCAGGGGCCAGGGTAGCGGGGCGGCGGGAGGAGAGCTCCTCGGCGAGGGCGGAGGAGAGGGGCGCGCGGAGGCGCTCTAGCTCGTCGATGAGCGCGGAAACAACGGGTTTGGAGCGGAGCACGTCCTCCTGCTCGCGGTTGATCGTCTTGCCGGCGGCGATGGACTCCTCCATCTGCAGGATGCGGTTGTACTTCTTCCGCAGCGCGCGGAGGCGCTTCGGCACGACGCTGAGCACCGGCCCGTCGGTGGCCTCGGCCGCGGCGCTGAGCACCGGCCCGTCGGTGGCCTCGGCCGCGGCCGCGGCCGCGGAGGCGGAGACAGTGGGGGAGGCAGCCATGGCGGGTGGCTAGGGTTTTATGGGCGATTTGGGGATTTCGACTCGGAGCGGCGAGGGAAGAGGCGAGGAGTGGGGGCGTGGGCTAGTGGAATTTATGGGCCGGGGAGGGAGACGAGAGGGTAGGGCAATCGGATGATCGGGCGGGCTGGATGGCCCCGCACGCATCGCAAAGCACTGGTGCCCTTTGTTTCGGCGGGCTGCGGTTACCGCCTTACTGTGCGCTGCTTGGACCTCCTGGACTATAATTTTCTCCCCAACCCGCATCTCCTGGACTCGGGTTGTGCTTGCGCTGGTCTCAGTTCTCATTTTGGCCGCGCTGGTCTCATGTACTACTCTTTCCTCCCGAACAAAACATAGTAGTGAAAGCCTCGCGCTAATTTTGCCTTGTTTCCGTAGTTAACTGTAACACCCTATTTTAGGGGCGAATATATTTTGTGGCTAATTTCAAAATCTAAGTTTGAATTCAAATTTTGCTTTTCAAATTTGGTTGATTCTCAAAATCTCTCAAAATTTCAAAATCTTCGGCCCATTTCCCAGCCTTCTCCCTCCGACTCAGCAGGCTGCCTTGGCTCAGTCAGATTCCTCTACTCCACCCCCTCTTTTTCTGCCTCGACCGAAGCGACTCCGCCGTGACCACGCTCCCCGCTGCCCCGTACTGACGTGGCACTGCTCCTCGCCAGTATGCGCCCCCGCCTAGCTCCGCCCTACCCCGCTTAGCGCCCTCCCCCCGTGTGCCTAGCCCCCCTCTCTCCTCCTCTACTCTCTCCGTGCAGCGCGTCTGTGCGATGACCCGGCTCCGCCGCTCTCTCGCGCACACCTCCCTGTCGTCCGTGCCACTGAGCCACTTGCCCTCCCACAGTGTTGCCCGCGCCCGAGTCAACACGTGTGCTGCCCCGCCGCGTTTGGCCCTCACGCCACCCCTCCTCATCCAAAATGCCCACCGTCTACACCTTCAATACACCCCAATGGCTCCTGCCCCTTCCCCGCCTATTTAAGCCCTACACGAGCTCCTCCTCAATTGTGCCCCAGCTCACCTCACTGCCCCAAGTGCCTTCTCTCCCCTTTCTTCTTCCCCTCCAGCGCAAGCCTAGTGGCCAAGCCTTCTCGGCCACCCGTGCCCCTCCGGCCAATTCCCAGCGCATGGAGCATCTCTCAGCCACCCTAAAGCTTCTTTAACCCCTGCCCGACTCCCTGTTCCCCTCCAATGAGCCCGCATCGTCGCCCACCTCTCCGCTGGCCTGGCTCTCGCCTCCAGCCCAGCTCTGCCATCCCCAGCCTCAACCGCCCTCCTGGTAAGCTCCTCTTCTCCTCTCGATGCTCCCTTGGTGAGGATTCGGCCCCTACGGACCTGTGGCTCCGCAGTGCCTTGGCCCCTATTCCCACCACCGCAAGGCTCACCGTCGCCCATCACCGAGGCCGATTTGGGCCACGCCTATCTACGTATGGGTTCGTGCAAGCCCATGGAGACCGTTTTGGCCATCTCCTCCGGCCACCGCCCCTTCGACCGGAGAAGACGCACTGTGGCTACGTGATTAGCCACTAAGCATGTTAATTAGTGAACTAATTACCTTGCTTAACGCTGGTTTAATCACCAGTTGTCAAGTGGGCCATTCCCCTTAATCCCGAGCCATGTTCGCTGACAATGGGCCCCTCTCCTTTTTAAAAATCTTTTAAAACACAGTTTAAATTTTGGACCACTGACATGTGGGCCCATCCAATGTTTGCACAGTAAAAGGCCCCACATGTCAAACTCTAGCCTTTTCTTTTTAAAAGAAAATAAAATTTTAATTAAAAGTCGTGGCCCCATGTATCATCCTCTGAGGTTTTTCTAAATAAAATTAATTCAAAAATTAAATTAAAATTGTGGGCCCTACTTGTCAGCGAGAGAATTCTCCATCCTCTACTTATTTTTGATTTTTTTCTCTGAAAATAAACTTTGGAGAGCCCGTTCTCCCTCGTCTTGGCTCTAAATTTAATGAAATTTGTTTCTATTTTTTTTTCTAAAATCAAGATCTATCTATTGATATTGGTTTTGTTCAATTTAGAGTTCATTTGAATTTTTTATTGTATTTATTTGTCTTTGTTTGCTTATTATTTGTTTTCGAATGTGGTCATCCGAATAAAGTACGAGGACGTAAATGAGCCCTAGAGCAAAGCGATACAAGAGAATCTAGACCAACCAGCTTTTGACCCAAGTGAGTCAACATTTCAATTATTTTGACTCTATATTTTATGCAAATTTATGTTCATTTTAAATAAGCAAATTGCATGCTTAATTAATTATGCATATGTATATCAATCCTTAAAGTAGTTACATGCCTACTTGACATTCCAATAATTTTAATATGCCATCCTTGACACTTGCCTTAATCATCATTCTTTAAATATGAAAATTTATTTTGGGACAGTTATGGGATGTATGTAGCTAGTATTTTGAGACAACCTAGTTTATGCTTCTCAAAACCCTAAAAAATTGTTGTTACCTATTTGGGCAGATGATTAGAGGTGTTGGTGCAGATGTAGCAAGAGAATTTTTTGGTTTGTGACATGTACCATTTAAATAAATTAAGAATTTAATTCGGTGATGATCTCTTAATGTAAAATAAGTAAAACCACAAGTCTGCAAAGTGCAACTGGACCAAGTAAGGTTACTAGACCCTGGAGTCTTTTTGCTGGTGGGGGAGTGGAGTAGTGCATGTATGGACAAATGTCTGGCATGAATGGGACACCACTTAAGGTGATGTGTTACCCATTGCGATAGACATTATAGTCCAACTGCGCTAGTGACTGGTGTGTAACTTCCCACATAACTTATGAGACCTACTTCGTATTGGACAAGCTCGTCTGGGTGAACTGGTAATGTGTCGAGGTAGCTATAAAAAGTTGTGTGATGATTCCTTGATATACATGACTAAGGAATCGTGTAGAGCTATCGAGTTGAATTGTTTTTTATGGGTAAAGTGTACAATCTCTATAGAGTATAAATTGTTTAAACAGTTGTGCCCACGATCAAAGACGGGCATGGGAATTTACTTGAGTTAATTCTATTTCAAAAATCTTTATGGGTGGAATGAAAACTCAACGGGTGGATGTAACCCCATCTTTTGGCTTTTCCTAGGGGGATGTACTCCAGTGATGATAATAAGGTGTATAGATGTACTCCAGTAATGATAATAAGGTGTATGTAACCCTAATGTTCAAAAATTTAGCATAGGTGGATGGAACCATGTAACAAGTGGATGAAACTTACACCGCTATAAATATTACACAATTTCAATCTCTTTAATAAATTATGATTTGGTTAAAATGCTAAGTCATAAGTTTGTTAATTATTGTAATTCAAAGCGTTGCTTTTAGCAAATAAAAGAACAAGAGCCATCCTTATCAACTTTGCATATATAAATACTTGTATTTTGTGTGTTGGCTCACAGAGCACCATTGTATGTGCTCACTCGTGCTCTCAAAACCCCTTCAGAGCCTATGAACCAAGGTTATTATGTCTACTACGATGACCAAGGAGATGAAGGTGGTGAAGATGGTGAAGATTAGACTAGGTTCTGATAGTCTAGATCTCACCCTAGTTTGACCGACTAAACTGGCATTTGGGTGGTTCCAATATTAATCAGGTTCCTAGTTTATATCGGTTGCACCTATATCTTCCCAGTCACTTGCCTGTGAAAGAGATGTGCCTCCCCTACTACCTCCGCTTTTGATGTAATGTAATCATTTGGCATGTTGGCTCTATTGTAAACTCTATTCGATGTGGTCTATTTAAACTCTGATTTGTTGTAATATTTATGTATGGTACGGTTTGCATATTGTATGAAATGAATTAACAATGTATCTGTGAGCACTATCTACTGATCTTAGAAATAGTGCACTGGTTTCACAAAGGATTTTGGATTGGCTAAATAAACATATGTATTACTCTAACATCCAACATTACTACACTATTTAGCAATTACAATAAACATATGTATTACTCTAACAAATAAACATATATATTTATAAAAATATATATATAATCGTATTATACTCCAGAATGGTACACTAGAATGGACCGGTATCGCTGTATTCCATGCTAAGAGCAAACCGAAATAGCATCCAGAATGGAATTGACAATTATGCTCCTAAGTTCTGTTTTTCTACTACCAACTAACCCACATAAACTAGCTAAACAATAAATTAGATTAACGAGGTTGGTTGCCAAATACAAATTTTATATTAAGATAACTTAATTGGATTAAGGTTAGCTAACTCGGTTATATAACCCCAAACCAAACACACCCTAAATGTCTCATAAACATTCAACTTTCAATAAGTTGTTCTTTTTTTTCTAAGGCACAACTCTTTTCATATAGTTCATGTCATGTTTTATTAATACTACTACCATATATTAATGGGCATATTCTTTTCAGCTTCTTAAAGGTGTTTTTCGACTTTTCTACGGTAACTAGCTTTCAAACAGAGTGTCTTTTCAAGACAGACCTATAAGTCAATTGTAGTGCACACTACAGCGACTTTATTTATATCGGTCAAAATTGCACACGAGTTTACGTTACTCCGTACTCTCTCTCACGACAGCTCAAAAGCCATAAGCTGTAGCCAAAAGCCAAAAGGACCAGACTCATTACTTCTGTTCCTTATTGGTATACTGATAGAAATCGGTTGTACGCATAGGATATTTAGCTAAAACTTGTGCAGCTCAACAAAAAATAAGGTCGAGCTAAAGGTTGGGATAAATGGCATAGTTGTACCTGATATACAATCGCAGGCTGAGAGCACTAGCTACCTACTACTATTTCTTTTCCATGCTTTTTTGGAAAGTTCACAAGCTCTATTATTCTTGAAAGTGAACCAACCACCCGAGTTATCTTTAGGATATACCTAACCCTTACGGTGCGTTTGGTTGGTGAAATCCTCCAAGGATTACAAGAAATGCTTCAGTAATCATATAAGATTACCTTATTTAGTAACATAACCAGCAATCTAAACCAAGAATCCAAGATTACCTTGGGAACCAGATTACCATAATTTTCAAAAATCACTTTCCCGTAGAAAAGGGTGTCTACCTTGGATTACCAAGGGAAAGGAATCTTTGCTATTGCACTTTTATCATTTGCTTTAATTTCTCATAGTCAAAATTTGAACCTTTTGAATTCAAAATCCAAATTTAAAAATATTTTCCAAACATGAATTTCGAAACTAAAATATCAAAATTTGATTAATGAATTTTAGAATATTAAATTTAGGTAATTTAAATTTAAAAATATTAAAGTTTGGATTTTTGAAATTCCATTTTTTTGAAAATCTAAATATTGTAATCTAAAATTTTGAATTCTGGATTTCAAAAATTCAAATTCCAAAATTTTAAATTTTATAAATTCAAATATTTTGAAGTTCTAAACTCAAAATTTGAAAGTTGAAAATTTGAAAATCCAAAAAATGAACTTTTGAATCATAAAAATTGCATTTTTGAATGTTACAATTTTAAATTGAGAGAATTTAAACTGTAAAAATCCAAATTTTAGTTTTCGATTTAAAATTTATAAATGTTAACCTTCAAGTTTGAAATTTTAAATCATGTAATTTAGATTTGTAGACTTGTTGGTTCAAATTATGGAATATTTGAACTAATATAAAGACCATTTTGTTGTTTCTTTCAAACCAACCAAACATTGAAATCTTAGATTACTAGTAATGTGTCACTAGTAATCAGATTAAGGAAAATATTATATTACAGGAGAATGTGAAATTATACATATCAAACGCACCCTTATGGATTTGGATAAGCTTGGACACCTTAGAGGCACATCAAGTATTATTCACGTTCGGATCCATTGTGGACAATTCTTTTGGCTATAGCTTGTATATACATTTGATTAGAACTGTCCTCTGGATATAATTACATGAAAAGTTATAGGTCATTTTCATATTGGTTTCTGATTTTGGTATTTTGCTTTTAGAAGCATAAGCTAATACGAACGTCCCAACTTCTATTAGCTGCTTGTATCAGTTACTACTATTTATTAGCCATTACTTTTGATTTCACATATTGTAACGTACATTGTATTTTATTACATCACAATTCCGTAAGTCATATGATAGTCTGAATGTTATGTGTCTTTCGTTGCACCATCTTTCTTACATAATGTATTACTATTTATTAATTATTATTATTTATCAGTCACTAATATTTATCAGCAATAGTTAAGCAGACATGGAAAAGGGAGACCGAAAACACATCCAAATTTAAATAATATTTTACAAACATGTCACGTGGGGCAGCTGATCGAGTGCGGTGTGCCCCCGCCGCGCGCTTTCACCGTTTCACTTCACCACGCGACGACGCCATCGGCCCGCGCGGTCGCACTCTACCCCAATCGCGAACGGGGGAGGAAAGCTACTACTGCTCGTCGACCCTCGCCTCCTCCTTCGCTACTTCGCCGTCTCTTTCGCCGCCGCCATGTCGGAGCACCTCGCGTTCCGGAGCTCCGTGGGGAGCCCCAGCTCCGAGCGCCCCTCCCACCAGCACCAGCACCTCCACCTCCCGCCGCACCCGCGCCCTCACGGCAACCCCGACCCTCTCACCTCCGTCTGGATCCGCCGCCTCCACCTCACCCCCAACCCGCCGACGCCGCCGCGGCCCCCGCCCCCGCCGCGCAGCGCTGGGTTTGGGCCCTTCTGCTGGAGCCCGCGCCCGCTGCGGGGCACGCCGGTCGGCGCATGGGATGCCGCCGCTGCCGCCTCCGGCAGCGGGCGTGGCCCGCCGATGCTGTCGCCGTTCTTCCGCCTCCCGGCGCCGCCGGCGGCGGCGGTCGCGGATATCGGTGACTTCGCACCCTTCAGGCCTATGACTGGGCTCGGAAGCAGCAGCGGCAGCGGTGGGTTCACTGGGCTGCCGTCGCGGATGGTTGTCGGCGGCGACGCAAACGCCTCCTGGCTTGCGGCCAGAGCTGCAGGTATCGGATCGGTTCGCGCTTTTCCTTGCACACGTCTCCTCCATGTGTGCACTTCTCTAGATTCGAGCTCATTAAGCCACTTCGCGCCTTCTTGCACTTTGTCCCTTCCCAGTTCCCATTAAATGTATCCATTACTGTTTCACCGTTGTCATCCAATTGGAGGCCACCACACACGTTGTTGGTTTTCCACTGGATCTTAATTACACTGTGATGCTGAAATTTCTCTCTGTGTAGGTGCTGCTCATCCTAGCCATGCTGTGGACATGGTTCCCATAAGAACTCTTCGTGTAAGATTTTCAGCTTCATTTCTCTCATTACATGGTGACATGTATATACATGGGCAAGCAGGATTGGTTCTTCTGCAGTTTTTTAGAGGCATTATCATAACAAAAGATACTCTTACAAGGAGAAATTAAGTTGTTATTTTGAAGCTGAATTTACAGATAAGCTGGGAAATTAGTTTTACAAAAGTGGAATAGTACCTTGGGGGAAACATTTAAGTGAATCTCCAAATCTCATTGAATGTACCACACAATGGAAACAATCTATGGATAGATTATAGTTGCACATGTAATCGCAAGGGCATTGAGAAGCATCATATTAGGATATATGCAGCTGGTGAAATTAGTAAGATACACTTATATTGATAATACTTGTTAAGACTTTTTTTATCAACATCACGACATCATGTTACTAAGAGCATGTCCAATGCAGACGCTTAGAGAGATGCTTAGTAATAAAAAACTGATTTTTCTTGCCACATAGGATATATAAGTTGTTTATTTTAAAGCATCGATGCTTAAATAAGCACCGGTGCTTAGTAGGTGCTTATGTGTATAACTATATCTATTAATAGATAATATAACATCTAAGCACCTATGGAAGGGATGTTTGCATTGGAGGAAATAACTTTTGCATAGATGCTTGATGATGTGGCTATATTCTCTCTCTTTAAGCATTCATATATAAGCATCTTGCATTGTACATGCTCTAACGGGCACTCCACTTTTTGCCTGGGGGCATCTCCGATCTTAGACCTTAGGAAAAATACATTTAGGATGAACTCATATTGATCAAGCATTCAAGCTAGTCGTATGTTGATTGGTTATATTGCAGGCAGTCAGTATCGGTAGTTATTTCAGAGGCTTCAGCAACATAAGATGTAGCAGCTATCATTTCTGCTCATTTAAGTTTTTATAATCGAGCTTGCATTTCTCTAAAATCATGAGTAATTTCTAGCAAAGCACAGTTAGTAAAGCTGGAGTTTGCACAACCTATATAGCCTTGATTTCTTGAGTGCTTGTGAAGAGATGCAAGATTCTCACGTGATCTTGGATGAGTTACATCAAAGTAGAAATAAAAAGAAGCTACGCAAGATCTAAACGTGACAATGTTCAGTGGTTCATGTGATAGATGAAAATCTGAGTACATAGAGTAAAAAAAATGCTTTCAGTTGTTGGCATGGTACCAAAAGATAAAGAATTTTGGTTTTAACTTTCGTGATTCTAGTAAAAGGTAAGTTTTCGCGCTTATCAGTCCCTGGCCCATCCCATTTTCCCCATCAGATCTTGCTTATCCCTGACTAGCGATCAACTGCTAAGATGCCTTGTCTTCTAGAAGCTTATTGTGTAGGGTAAGTAGAACTTTGCTAGCGACATAATTTCCCACCTAGTAGAGCAACTGTTCTTGATGATCCATATGTCATGTCAAACGTTAGTGCACAGATCACCTTGGAGCTTCATTGGACCAGTCTTGTGGTGTGTACTGCGCATTTTTCTTCCTAGCTGGAGGAATGATAAGCTGTGCCAACTGCCAACGATTGCATGGTCTGGTTACCAACTGTGTTCTGCTCCGGATCACATGGTTTCATGATTAGTTACTTATAAATTCAGGGAGATTTTATCAGAAACGAGAACTGTGAGATGTCAATAATCACTAAACTGTACTGCTGAGAATGAGTAGCTGATAAAGAGCCCAATCCATGGCTGAATTCAGTAGCTGTTAACATGGTATGATTTCCGTTACTAAAAGTTAACCCTCCATTTTCTTGCAGGATCTCCATGATAGACAGCATAGCATGATTCCACAAAATTTTGGAAGCGGTGCTCCTAGTTCTAGCAGCCAACATGATGAACCTTTCTCATATTGGAACATGGGTAGGTTTCGGAGAAACACAACCACTTCTTCAATCTCACCAATCACTGTCGCGCCTGGCAATTTTGGCAAGAAGAGGAATGCTGATTCGAACAGTTTCCTCCCTCTGAAGTTCAGGAAACTGAGTGGGGCTACTTGATAGTTGGTTGAGACCACCATATCTCTGCGAACTGTTTTTCAGAATGCATGAGCAGCAGCGTAAGTATGCAGCTGTCTGGAAGTACATTGCAAATTTGCTCCAGAAATGTTGCACGGTATCCTTTGAGACTAATGCGTTTGGTGTGGGATCTCAGTGGTAGTTACCACTAACCTGCGTGTTTTTGTAGAATTTAGCGTGATATGTAGGGAGATGTTATGTGCCACATCTCTCGATGCTTGTATACTCAAAATAATGTCTTGCGCATATATAATAATAGTTTTTTCATAGGAAGGCTTCACGTTTTTGTTTCCCTCCTTGCATTCACCATGGAATTGACCTGCTTACGCCTAATGGTCATCTTATCATTCTCAGCAGCAATTGTTTTCATGAGCAGGCATTACTTTTAGCCAGCTTTCATATGGTACTCTTTTTTTTTGTGTGTGTAGGTTTCCAAATTTGTTTGGCTAGTGATTTATGGCGTTGTTCTAAACAGCTTCTAGCTTTTGATTTTAAAAAACCGGCTTTTAAATGAAGTGGCTTCTTAAGATGATTTCTATAAGCTGTTTGTAAGGGTTACGATAAAAGCTGCTTTACAAGGAGTAGTTCACGAATATTCTTTACTCTCTCAATCAGCTAGAAACTACATCCAAACACTATAACACTTTTGAACAAGGTCATAATGATAGTGTGTTGCATATTTTTTTTCCCTAAATGGATGGAGCTCTGCTGATGAATATTGACCTGGATATGTGTGCCACACATATGGGATTGGCGGGATTCTATGCTATTGATGCTGATAAGAAACTCCCATGGATTTACCAATGGATGGAGAGGTCCCTGACTGATCTACTGATTGGATCATCTCGAAGCAACAATTTCAATCAGACTAGTTTCTTTTCTGATATAATCATTATCAGTTAAAACTTAAACAAAATTCTTGCCTTGACGAGAAGATAGCATAACATTTTTGGTGTGGTAAAATGCTGCAGCGGATATTTAAAAGAACACCCGCAAATACAGTTCATATGGCATCTTTACTGACACAAATTCAGACAGATTGCATTCATCAGCTGTTGGGAACACATGGAGTTCATCGTTCTTTTCAAGAGAGAAAAAAGGGAGGGTTTACAATAAAAATCCCACAATGAATAGTGAAGGAAATACAAATCGGCGAGGAAACTACGAACACAAGATACCTAACAATTCTAATAGGGAAAATTGTAACACGAATAAAGAACTAGTAGAGTTAGATATATACTACTAACAGGGGACTTCCTTTTGGAGTCCCGCTAACTCCAATGTTCATCACGGAAGAATGCTGCTTTGGCTCCTATTGACTGATCTTGCATCCACGAACATATGAATGCTCATAATTGATGTACTTTGTCCAGTAAGGTCGGTACTTTGTCATGGCAATCTCTAGCCATGGTTTTATGTTCCCGTTGTAGTGGATGACCGCGGCGTTATCGATTTCTGAGTGCCATGATTTACCCTAAGCCAAGCACATGCCATGATTTGTCCAGGGGTTGTGTCAGCTTGTAAAAAAGTTAGAAGACCTGGCGGTAGTGTCCCCAGTTTCCAGAGCAGCCTGTTTTCGTTCTGTAAAAAGAAAAAGGAAAAGCAGTGTGAAGTACAGCAATGGGATTTGACGAATGTATTTATGCTTTGGCCTGTACTTCAGTAAGTAAAATTACGCTTTTACTAATTTAGAAGCCAAGAGGATGGATTAACTGTCAGTGCCGATTTTTCATCTGTTAATGGCACCTTATTGTCAAGTAAGTTTACCATTGAAGCTGTCCACACGCATCATGATATGATCAGAACTTCAGAAGTAATTGCAGGCTCAAATGCAATCATACATATAAATGAAAATGCAATGAATCACTTCATGATACGATTTAATGAAGTTGCATGCATGACAATGCAAAAATTCACTTGATGGAAATCTGAAACACCAGACGCCATATGGGCAAACTGGTTCTGTAAGAACACTAACCCAATATTCTAAGGAGAGGTGGAGACAGTAAAATATAAACCTTATTTCCAACTCACCATGTTCTGCCATTTGTGGTAAATCCCAGTAATGTCCTTCTTCTTCCATTCTCCCAGATCAAACATATTCATTAAGCCCAACCACATGCATTAGGATCAAAGTTCTGAGCAATGTTTGGATTTGAAAAGCTAAAGTACTTGTCAAATCGGTGAAAACTTTCCCCACATGTTTCCATTTGAAGTCATCCACATTTTCAACATGGATTGCTGCATCCCCAGATGGATTCAACAAAAACCACATGTTCATTGCTCCGAAGTTCAGTTTACCAGTAACAAGATGGAATACATGTTTCTCAGGCTCCTGTAGTTTTATAGCAAGAAAATCAGGAGTTGCTACTGAACTGGATCATGCAATTATACATCATAACCAAGAAACTACACTTTCAAACTGAAGTTCAGATTGCACCAACCTTTGCCTTCATGATGGTTGAGTTGACTACAACTGATGCTGCCAAAACATTGTCCGAAAAAAGAGCATAGTGATAAAGATCAGGATTTTCCAAGTTCTCGCTCTTTGGAAACTTTCTTTTCTCTGGAGAGAGAAGGTAATAGTTTATTGTTAGGCGCATGGACAAGCAATGGATGCCATTTGGGATTGTCTTTGCCGCCAACTGGCTAAGGAAGGTGCTCTGCTTCTTTAAGCTCCGAACCTGCTCATCAGCTGACTGAAGCATTGCTCTTAAATGCTGGGTAATTGCCTTGCAATAGTACAATTGATCTCTTGCTTTTGATAAAACTTGACCCATTGCTTTGACTCTCTCAGAAGCACTTCAAATTAGAAAAGGGAGAAATCAATAGTGCAGAAAATTTGGCCAAAAGAACAGTATGAGCAGGCAATCACCTCTTAGGAAGTTCAGCATCAGCAGTAGCTTCTCCAATGGGAGCGCTGGCTTTCCTTGAGCTGGGTGAGTAGCTCCTCATAAAGATCGAGTTTGACCCTTGATTTGGCAAGCACAGAATATATTCTAGCCAATACGTTGCGCGGATACTTAACAATTTGCGTATCAGTATCAGATATCGTATCAGATACGGATACTACTCTGATATGTATACTGCACGTATCCATGATTTTTTGATTTTTCAAAAATAAAAATAAATCCCAATACTTCTTTGATACTTCATGGATACTTAGGTGATACACCTAATAACCAATCTTCATCTACTCGTTTCGGTCTATCCATTCCACCACTCCCATTTTTCCCGCATCGCTCGTCTCACCTCCCCGCCCTTGTCGCCACCGGCCCCGCGCCGCAGCCGCTCTCTCGTCGGCCGCTCTCCTTCTCTCCCCATCGCCCGCTCTCCTTTCCTCCTCGTCGCCTGCTCCCTTCCCTACCAGCTCCCCTTCCCTCCCCGGCCCCACACTGCCGTCGTTCCCTCGTTAGCCGCTCCCTTTCTCTCCCCATCGGTCACTCCCCTTCCCTCATCGCCTACTCCCTTCCCTACCAGCTCCCCTTCCCTCTTCGACCCCGCACCGCCGCCGCCAACACACTCCCCTTCCCTCCCCGCCAAGATGCCGCCGCACCCCTGAGCCGCAGAGTTGGCCCATCTCGGTGAGTCCTCTTTTGATCTTCTTCCCTTTCCAGTTATATTGTTCTCCCTAGTAGAAGTGCTCAATGTTTATTCAATGTTTGAACTTGTCAGATCTAAAGAATGTGGGGTTTTCAAATATGAGGAATGTGGACTTCTCAACTTCACTTTCAATTGCAGGCAACTTTTTAAGGTTGAACATTATTTTTATTTTTGGGCATGAATAGTTATTCATCATATGGAATTACTGACTTGGGGTTAGTAGACAACCTCAAGATCGAGCTTGAGGTCATCCCTGACATTGATCTGTACAAGTTCGAGGCATGGGAGTTACCACATATATAAATACACATGCCTCTATGAACATGCCACCATTTTTGCCATCTATGCTGTGATAGTCAACTGACAATGGTTGGTGAAACGGTTTTCTAATCATGTATACAATCGACTATTTACTCTTAACTTGAACATTTTGAAAAACTTATTTGAGCTCATTATTCTAATGTCTATTGAGAATCAACTATATAACAACCATGTAGATACGCTTCCAGCATCTAAATAGGCTTCTCTTCAATTTTAGATGCACACAGTAGGTTTTGCGGATGCTGACGATATGAACATGACATCCGGACAACAGATATATACAAGTTGGTTAGGATAAATAACAAGTTAGCACAAGTATCATAGAGGTTACATGATTGCTACTTTAATATTAAGGTATTCTCAGTTTCTCAATTTTTTATAAGAATTCATTAATTTCTTTTATATATATATATATATATATATATATATATATATATATATATATATATATATATATATATATATATAGGAAACATATTTAGTGTTAATGCCCATTTGGGTGCTAACATGCTAATGCCGCTCAGGATCGTTAGATCTGCCCCTAGTGCATGGAAATCCTATTGGTAACATCTCTGATGCCCTAACTACTTTAGTTTACAATATAGTCTATCATTACGGTGGAAATTATCAAGATATATATGAGAAAAATAGAGAACAACTAATAAACCTAAGATGCACGACTATGTCTGATTTTAGGTGGTATAAAGATACATTCTTATCAAAATTATATACTCTTCCTGATCCTAATCAAGAATTTTGGAAAGAAAAATATATATTTGGACTACTTCCTTTATTTGCTGAAAAGGTTAGAAATTCTTTAAGGAAAGAAGGAGATGGTAGTATAAATTATCAATATCTAAACATAGGCAAAATCACCCAAAAGATACAGTTGGTAGGTGATGAACTGTGTAATGATCTTAAAATTAAGGGCCAACTTAAGAAACAAAAGATCATTGACAATGAATCTAGCTTTGAAGATGAAGATAAATCAGAAATTAATCATTGTGAAAATAGTGTATGTTCTTGTTGTAACAAGATGTCTCTGAGAAAACCTCTGATGAAAATATCCTAGTCTTCACAGACTTAGAACAATTTGTATTAAACACCTTTAATACGGTGTAAAATCCAAGAGAAAAAGAAGTTATCTTGGAAAGATTCTTATCAAGAATCAAAACTAACAAAGATAAGTTAGTAAAAGATATGCAACATAAAAAGTAGTTTTCTATTGATGAAGTCTTTCAAAGAGTAGAAAATCAAAGAAAGGCAAAGAAACAACTAGATCTAAATGATCTACTTCAAGAACAAAATTATATAAAAGAAGAATTCAAATTTTAGAAATTTCAAGAAAAGAAGAAATTAAAAGTGAGTATGAAACTCAAAGTGAATCTGAAAGAGAATCTGAGGAAGAAGTAATTCTACAAAATAATCAAGAAGTAGTGAGCTCTATAGAAACATATTTTAAGCAAAAATGGTATGTAGAAATCCTATATAAATTCACTGATGGATTTCACTTTAAATATAAAACCTTGATTGACTCAGGAGCAGATGTGAATTGTATTCGAGAAGGAATTATTCCCTTAAAATATTTTGAAAAATCTACTCATAAAATTCATGGTGCTGATGAGAACCTTCTTAAAGTAACTACAAAATTCCCGAGGTTCACATTTGCATTTCTGGTGTTTACATTACGACATCCTTTCTGCTAATCAAAAATCTAAAATAAGGAGTCATTCTGGAAACAACATTTTTTATCTTTGATTCGTCCTTTTCTTGTAACAAATGATAGTATCAAATTTGAAATAATGGATAAAGAATTAGAATTAAAATTTTGTTCCATACCCGAAAAAACACTATTAAGTCAATTCATCAAAATTGCTTCGGGAAAAGAAAATATTATCAATGAGATATCCATTGAACCAACCATAACTAACATTCAAAGTGTTAGTAATATAGATTTATTGCAGCTGAAAAATGCTCACCCTCTTCCTATACTTTGGCCTCAAAAACAGAAGCAAACTATGTGTAAAGAATTATTATAAGTGTGTTATAACTCTTCATGATCATTCTATGAGTCTACTCCATAGTAATGAGAGTCGAAAACAAAAATTTTGGCAGCCATATGCCTCTCATGCTAGCTTCCATGATATGTCAAAACCTAGTTGGTTTTGTCTCACTAGAGTAGCTTATAAAAATTTATTTGGAAATGATCAAGAACACTCTCTTGACCAGCAACTTAGCATATATGATGATTCATATCGTTATAATACTTGGTTGTTGTTCAAACATCATTATCAAATAGTTATAGCTCACAAGATAGCTATAAAGATATCATTTAAAAGAGTGAGATGCAGCTCAAATAAAGATTATGATTGGTTATACTATGCAATATCATGTTACATTTTTATTAAACTATTATTCGAAAAAGATATGATTCATCATACAAGAAAGGTAATGTGTGAAAGAATATTTCGTGACTACAAACTAATCCAGTTAGTTGCCTCTTTGTCACATTACAAGGGAATAATGTCCCAGCAAAGATATGAATAGATTACACAAATGAGCTCGTGGAAACTACCCCAACTACAGGAGGAGAATTCCGAGTGTTTCAATCATAATTTTCCAGCAACAGAGTTGCAAAAAGGCTTGCTCAATTTACTCTGGCAAGCCAAGAATAAGAAAGAAAAATCTCATGCATTGAATGGGCTGGCCTACTATTTCAATCATATGATGCCTAAAGATACATGGGCAAGATCATCAGATTATATGCTCTCAGAAGAGGCTCCTGATTTAAGATCTCAAGACATTCTTCCCAAAAAGAAAGGCAGATTATCAAAAGTATTAAACCTGGGTACTGGATCTCCAGGCAATTCAAAAATATTGGATCTGGGTACCAGATCACTGAGATCGTCAAATGATTAAAAAATATTAGGTCTCAATATAAGATCACCAAAAGATTCAAAAGTATCAGATCTAGGTGGTTTACCTCCAGATTATTCAAAAATATCAAGTTTGAATAGAGAATCACTATCAAGTGATTTAAAGATATCAGATCTCTATAAGAGGTCTCCAGATTGCTCAAAGATATTGGATCTAGATTCTAGATCACAAGATACATCAAAAGTATTGAGCTTGAATACAAGCTCTCTAAGCAATGGTTCTAACCACAAACAAATATATGCATCCACTACAATTACATCTCCAACTTGCATACATATCAAAGAGCTTCTCATAGCATTCCCATATATAAGAACTGTTGCATTATCAAAACCAAATTACATTGATACAGAATATGAGATTGCATGTAGCCACAAAAGAAAAGTGAGAAAGGAGAGTATAGCCTCAAAAGAGCTCTTTAGCCCTACTACTCATGAGATTCTTATCTCTAGATTAAGTTTTAAAATCAAGCAAACACTATCTTGCCTAGGGCCAGATATCCTAGAACTAATCTGGAAAAAATACCAGGAAAGGCAAATTAAAGTACTCTCAGAACTCCAAGAATACTTCATTGATCTATATGAGGGGAGAGAAATTAACCCTAGCATCCGAATTGATATCCATACATTTCCACTCCTCCACTTTGATGACCAAGTAATTTTCCAGCCATACCACAAATATATGATATTGAGAACGGAAATAGATCTCAAACTTTTCCAAAGCCTAGAACACGAACCCACAAAGATATTTCTCTTCAAGGCATCATAGATCAGGGTTTAGTCTCTGTCATTTATGGCATACTAGATCAGATCCTTCAATCTGATCTTGGGACTGCAATAAAAGAAGCATGCAAGAGGCTAGCGTCTTCCAGAGGAAGATATAAACTTATCTTCTACTCTACTCCTCGAAGGTTCAAGCTACCAATAAGGCCGGCAATGCATGATATTTATATTTTGCAAGGATATTTGAATTTCTTTGATAAAAGAAGGACTGGTGTCCTGACAGAAGAACAAAGAGAACTCTTCTCTCAGAACACGAATGATGATATGGCGATGGTTCAAAGAAGCCATGGAAATTGAAGAAAGTATTCATCTAGACACCAATTACCAGATGATTTTTCAGAATCAAATAATGAACATATGATATGGTGGAAATAATGGTTTCCTACATAAAGGTGTTGGACGCCTAATAAAACCAAATTATGGCGAAGACACTGTAATCAGAAAGGAATATCGCCAACTGCTAGATTGGTATGAATTACTCCAACCAGATGAAGACACAACCTCTGCATCAATGATAGTAGATGAAGACAGCGAATGACATTACTTGTTCGCTAAGGCTCCCTAACGATAATTGCAAGGACAATTATATGATGTACTATCTACTATTGCAGATGGAGTCTAAACTATTGCAGATGGAATAACGTCGGGTCAAAAGTGTCATCATGGCGAATATTCCTCACGAAGGTCTAAAGTTTCATCATGACTCCTTGAGGTGTAAAGCGTCATCATGAAGAATAATATTGGCAGTCAAAAGGTGCCATCATGGGGAATCTCTACCCATGCTTATCCGAGGGGTGGCGACCCCTATATAAAGGGCATGATGGCAAGCTTCAAAGGCATCGCTCCATAGATCGCTCCACAGATCGCTCTGAAGATCACTCAAGGCAATACACCTCTACCACCACTCCATCAAAGTCTCCACTACCACTCCACGACTTAGTGTAAATAAGTATTATATATCCTAAATAAATACTCGATCCTCGAGTTAGAGTGTGTAAGTTTGTAAGAGTGTAAAATATATGTGTGGTTTGTATAACTAAAACTTGTATCTAGTTCTAGTTTCTGGTGTATCACATAGAAGGTTCCTCCTTCTGTCTATCAAGGTATATGAATGAACGCTAGAACGATTTCTCTCTCAAAACTCTTTATGTTTTAAGCTTGTTAATTCTGTTTGTTATTTATGTTCTTTATATTAATGTTCTTTTCATTCTATTCTTTATTTATGTTTTAAGTTCTTATATTCTTTATATTCTGTTCTTTACTTATATTTTAAGTTTTTTATGTTCTATGTTTATTTCATTTCATTCCAAGTTTATGTTCTTACTTATATTCTATCTGTTTTAATCTTTCTATTTTATATTATATGCATATGTTCTTATATCTTTGTGTGCTGCATATGTTTTAAATTCAGTTCTTTACTTTTATGTTCATATTTACTATTTATGTTCTTGTTCTTATTTACTATTTGTCATTTCTTTTCATGTTTTAATATTAATTAAAAATATATATCATCCTTCCAACCTGCATCTCTCACTCTATCCTCCATCCATTCACCTTATCCATTCTAAACCATACATCATAGTGACCAGATCCCTGAGTCGCTGCCTGGGTCCCCCTTTGGTATTAGAGCCATCTTGGCACCTGGGCTCCCCAAGCCATCTTCTCCGAAGGGGGAGAGGGGTGCGGTAGTGGCAATAGATGCGTAGATCCTGAAAGCCTCGAGCAGGTAAGCGTGAAGTCACGTAGCCTGGTAAGTCGTCAAGAGAGCGCAGTAAATGGCGTAAATCGTTGTCTGCGTAAGCTTGTAAGGGGCATAGGTCGATTGTAATCAAGGGTTCACCCTGTCGTTGTCTGGAAACCGTCTATCCGAAAGGTTGATCTTAATAGTGGGATTTTCCCTGCCGTAGACTAAAAGACTATCTATCCAATCTCCTTTATCTTCGTATAAGATGTCTTGGTTAGCCAAGTCTCTTGGTGTAACTGACCGTCTGGAAGCCTCTGGCAGTAATGATAGGTCTATCAAAACGATGTCGGTTAAGAATGCTTCGTCTGTTTGCTTTGAGGATATAGAGCAAAATATTACAAATTGGAAAATACCTAAAGTAAATATTAGGGATATATATCATAAAGGCACATTTTCTCTTCGTACTGATTATTATATTAAATCTATAGAAAAAAAACTCTTCCTCTTAGTTCTTTGCATGAAACATTGCATCTTCTTTCTGAAAAAGAAATCAATCATATAAAAGCCAAACCTTAATATCATTATTTACATTTTGGCTTAGTACAAGTGGCTATCCGATCTTTAACTAGAAAAGGCTTAAATATTTCTGTGTTGGCTTGTCTAAGAGATTGTAGAAATAAAAGGTTTAAGGACTCTTTGCTAGGAATGGTTGAAGCTAGTCTTAGTAATGGTCCGGTGTTCTTCAACACTTTCCCAGACTTTTCTGTATCTCTTTCAGATTTAAATCTCCATAAGGTTTTGACCCTAAGCTTACAAACAACTGGCTTTGATCTTGAACCTGGAAGTGAAAACATTTCAGTGACCTATAGAATCTATTACAAAGCCATGACCACGTTAGCTCCATGTGCAAAACATAATACACCAAAAGGTCTAACCACTCTCCTTCAAGCCAATCCTACAAATCATATTATCACTCCTAAAACCTTAAAGTGGGATGAGATAACACTTCCAGAGAAGTGGACTCTTCTCCAAGCCGTAGAGCCAAAAGCCACTCAACAAAATGAAGTAGAGTCTGTCTGAGATACCAGATGGAGATGTTGAGATAACATTCTCCTCAAAAAGAAAAGTTTTCCTTCAATCATGACCCTCCTTTAGCCTAGACAATAGACCACAGTTAAAACCAAATAATATTGTCTATGCAACTTATGGGGATAATGATAATCAATATGAGCCCTCCATCTCAGATTTTGATATCAATGTTATAGGGGAAGTAAAAGAAGATCATGAGTTTGAAATTGATAAGGATCTCCTTAGAAGAAATCTTGATCTTCCTGAAAATAAGGTTAAGCTTGAAAGATACTACAAGAATATAGACAATCCTTATATCAAAAGAATAAGAGAAATTTATTTCAAAGAAATGATAGACTATATTGTAAACTAAAGTAGTCAGGGCATCAGAGATGTTACCAATAGGATTTCCATGCACATTTACCCGGACTAAAGGATTTCCATTTTCGTCTATCTTCACTGCATCAATAATTGCTTGCTTCTGATCAGTATCCAAGTAGTGATCCCACCAGCCTCTTAATTGACCAGAGAATCCAACAACAATCATTAAGGCTGCTTCTCTTTCTAGATTACCACTAGCTATGCAAGCATTAGCATACATGATCATTTGATGGCAAGGGGTAAATATTTGATACTCTGTGTATCCATCTATATCCCATTCCACAATTTCTTTGCCATTAAAATAGGCCATATTACTAATTTGAAGCCTCTCTTCCAATTGTAAATCGGCATAAGTTGGTTTAGGATAGTAATTTCTTGTCCTAGCAGTATTAGTAATAGATTTAAAGATCTTATTGATCATGTCATTATTTTCTCCGTCAGAGATTTGGTTAACATTTTTGTTTACCTTTAAGTTATTCAACTTATTGGCTAACTCACTAACCAATTCTCAGTCTGGATCATCTAGTTCTCAGTCTATTGTTCCTTTGTTTACCCCACAAATAATAAGTACTAATATAAAACTTGGGAAACGTAGGGGGCGGATCTAACAATCCTGAGCGGCATTAGCATGTTAGCACCCAAATGGGCATTAGCACTAGATATGTTCCCATATATATGGAGCATATCTAGTGCTAATGGCTATTTTAGTGCTAAGGTGCTAATGGCAATGTGGACCGTCTGATTCAGATTGCGTGGGAACTTCATCCCACTTAAACACTTTTGCAGAAAACCCCTACATTTTGTACTTAAGTGAAAACGCTAAAATATACAACAACAATAGTGGACTTGATAGATTTTTGTTAAAAGCGCAGGGGTTTTATATATATATATGAAAAATACCTTTTACACCCGGGTGTAATTACACCCACCTCTAATATACCACCTAAACAAACTTGAAATACTCATTTATCACTTTAGATATATTTGTATACTATTTATAAGATACTCCAATGTGAACCACACGAAAAAACTCGTAAATGAATTCATAGTTTTTAGCATATTTTGTAAATACCCTCATATACGCACATAAAAAGGAGTATGTTGAAAAAATGTACATATCACCTAGATGATCTTAAATACTCATATTCTATACGTACATACCCTCCATTACACGAGATACTCCCCACATTGCGAGATACGATATAGGGTGTAATTACACCCGGGTGTAGAAAAAATGCTTTATATATATATGTATATATATCTGTGTTTTTAGGAAAATGGCGAATCACGGTATCGTGCATCCATATCCGTATTGGGTATCCGGGCAACATATGGCCATGATCATTTGATCTCGTATCAGACGAACCGTTGAATCTACCTTCTCGATTTCATTTTCCCGTCTCCATATACTATATTTTCCCCGCACAGCAGAATCAACAGCGTTTGAACGTTCAATACCTGCATTCTCAAGTTTAGCTAGCCCTGCTCAAAAGAGCTCTTTTTGAGTGGCTTATGGCTATAGCTGGCTGAAAAAACACTGTAGCTGACAGAGGCTTATTTAGCATAATTAAATTTAAAAAATTAAAAATAGAAAAAACATATTAGCCCATTACATATAATGCAAACAAATACGGGGAAAAAGAGCCGGCAAAAAAGCTCAAAAAGCCAAAAGTTCAAAAAAAGACGAAATTAATGAATAGTGAATAATAAGCCAGGAGCTGAAGCCGAAACGAGCGGGTAAGGCTTCATCATCCTGCTGCACCAATTCTATTTTCTTCTTAACTTCAGTTCTCTCCCTCAATTTCTATAATAAGAAAATATAAAAATGGTCAGAGGGCAACAAAGATAAGATTCCATTTTAAAACAAGCTGTAATGCATGAAATACGTAACATAAAAAGGATGGTTAACTACTGCTGGATATTTTTAGTTTTTTTACTAATCTATATTACTTAAAAGGGGAGTTGGTAAGTGGTGATACGTTCAACACCCCTTCCACCTCTCCTCAGATCCCTCTTCCACCTCTAAAAATCTCTAACAAAAAAATCACCGCTTAACAAACAAATTAACTACTAAAAAATTTAATACTTATCCCAGCAACCTCCCCCTCTCTCCCTCCCTCCTTGGGTGTGCGGAGCCGAGGGCGTGGTGTAAGCCAAGCCTGACAGCGGAGGCATGCCAAGCCCAGCAACAACAACTTACATGTTGGGTAATATGATTTTTATCCATAGCAACGTATGGACATTAAACTAGTGATGAAATAAGCGCAACTATGATCATCCCTACTTAAATTGCAAGGATTAAGTAACGAAGGAAAAAAATGTTACCCTGCGAGTTACGTCTTCATAGACGCACTCATATAGAACCAACCTTTGTTATTAGTACTCACCCTCTTGACTCGAGGAGAAATTCTGCAGTTCAAGGTTGGGTGCCTACTCGAATCCGGTACCTACCATCACAGAAGTCTGGCATAGAAGAAAATATATTTCAGTAACACCGAGAAAAACGTAAAAAGGCAGGATAATATTCTGCTAACCTGTTTGCCAGAATAAAGTGGGTCCACTCGAGCTGCAGAAAGCAGAAACACTTACATTAGAATGACTCAAGGAAAAAGGTTCTAAAAGTCATGAAAATTATCCAGAAGATATTTGCACTGTAGTTCCCATAGCTTAGTATAAATATTTTAATGAGCAAACGTTTCATGTTATTTCTTTTTAACTGTGTAAGAGAAAGATAGAAGTCACAAAATACCAATCAAATACTAAAAAGGCCTCCTCAACAGTAAATGGTTCCTACCAAGCTAAAACGGGCAGTACCAAACTGTAAACAAAAGAGAACAAGATGCCATTGTTTGTAAAGGCTATAAGCTGTTTATCTGTCACCACCAATTCCAAAGTGGGCCAAACTTTAGACAGTGAATTGAAGAGGTTAGTGAAGGGATGCTATCCTCTTATCAGGAAAGAACATTGTTCCAATCTGAAATACAATTGACCGTTTCCAAAACAAAATGCCAAAGAAGGTGAAATATCAAGTCATGTCCTCCATGAATTTTACATGCTTGAGTAAACTGATGGGTAATGAGTTTCCTGGTTGGCCACAATCAAGTTAAACAACCCTATATAAAACTCTGAACCTTGTCAGCATATGACATAGAGATGCAAGTATGCAACATGATAAATTGAAAATGCGTGCAAGTAATACAGACCCTTCATGACTAGAGAGGCAGAACCTAAAACTTGTCAGAGGGGCAGATTGCACTGATCTAGAGCTACTCCACCGTTAAATTCTCGAGAGTGCATGGGCTGCTGAGAACCCTGGAGTGGATAGGAGCAGCGGAAAGCACACATTAGAGAGAGAGATGGGGACATGGGGTTGGTCGGTTGGGTTCCATGTGTTGTTACCTTGGAGGCAGGGGGGAGGTAGAGAGGAGGAGGGCGGAGAGCCAAACCCTAATTGCAATGGCCAGCTCAGATCAGGGTCAAGGAGGGACTCGTGCCTGTGTGGGTTTTTGTGAGGCTGGGTGTGGCACTATTCTAAATACAGATCTATTAGGTTGTATACTAAATCATATGCAGGAACATGTACCCACCGAGTCCTCGTATAATAGGCCGGTTAGGTTGTTTAATCACTACCAGGAGGGGTGACCAACCAAATACTGGTTAACATTTTTTAAGAACAATGGCAGGTTGCTAGCTGGCTAGAACGCCATGTCTAACAACGTAAGCACCATTTGGATAATCAATGCTGTAAAGGTTGGGGTCTCTTACCAGTCACAGCACAACTTTCATCATTACCAGAGCTCCTGAAACTAGCATTGCATATAAAGTACGTACTGTGCCTAGCCCAATCCATTCTGTTTGCACTAGATTCCACAAGATATATCAGATAACAATGAAGACAACGGCAAGCGTTTGCCCCGTGTGTGACGGCAATCCCCATTTCAGTGTCAGCAGAAAGTCGGTGCTAATGGTTCCAACTTCCCACTTAAATTCCAATGCACTCTACATGTATATATAGACCTTCTTCGGGAACAAAATGTAGAGCATCTGAATTGTGAACAGATCAACACAGGCGCATCAAACACCACGCCTACGGTCCTAACCCAACTACCCTAGACTAACAATTCATAAGCAAAGATTGCTGCATTCCATTAGGTAACAAGAAAAATTAATGCAATTGAGATACTAACTGGTATTTAGAGCAGCATTGCTGCTTTTCAACATCAAACCGTCACTACACCGCACCAGTAGATCGTAATCTGATTTCTAAATACTGGCAATTGATCATATACCCTCTATTTAGATGGAAATTGAGGATTTACCCTCCTGGCCCACGTGTCAGTGACTTATGATGACCCCACGTGTCATTGAGATGTGAAGGGTAAATCCTCAATTTCCCAACTAAAGGGAGGGTATATGATCCAATCTCCCAAATAAAAAACGACGTCTGAAAAACGAAGAGAGTAAGAACTCCTCACCTCCGGCGGCGGTGGCGGCGGCGAGGATACAGAGAGCGACCATAGGGATCATCGCGCGCGCCCGCGCCGTCTCCCAGCCCGATCCGTAAGCCAGGCACTGGCCCCCCAAAAAATCACGATAAATACATTGACAAAATAAAAAAGAACCGCAAAATTAGCAGGGGAAACGGGAGTGTTGGGGATGCATACGGCGGTTAATCCCACGAGACAAGACCCCCACCTTTTCCTCCCTAACGTCGGCGAATCATCTCCTCTCCTCGGGAGCTTTCGTTCGTTCGTGCGAGGGTGAAGTGCAAGTGAGGAGGCGAAAGCTGTGAGCCATGACCATGTGAGCCCGGTGGAAAAGCACGGGCGGAACAAAGCCGCCGTGTGGGCCGAGCGCAATTGAAGCAACGGGCCCATTGCAAGTGAGCCGGGCCAACGCCCAAAGGTGGATAGGCTGGGCCAGAACTAGGCCGATACGACAGTTCAAAGGCCCACCTGTAATGTGATGAACTAGCCTGCGGTGGCATTACAACACAAGCCCACACCAGAGGAACAGATTTGTTTAGATAACGTATGTTCATATTGTCTTCTATTTCTGATTTCAGCTTAGCGAAACCAGAACACAAAAGCCAATACAAATACTTGACTTTCCAAAACGACTTCCCCACTTCTCTCATATAGTAATAAGGTAGGAGATACATACATATCACATAGCCTACTCTTCTCGCTTCTATCTCACATATGCATCTCTCACTTTCTACACAATTCATCGTCTTTCTAAAAACTATTTCTTTCGATCATTAGTATTTATTTTTAGCCAAAAAGATGAGTGACAGTCAATATGCACAAACCCGTAAACAACGTTGTACTCTCGATCCATCGATCATTATCTGTCTCTAGATAATTTCATCTGGAAATGCGGGAGTACTCTCGATCCATCGATCACTATCTCTCTCTCTAGATAATTTCATCTGGAAATGTGGAATTTTTCTCTGATATTTGAAATATTTTAAATTCTTGTGTTCGAAACAGGCTTTGTATGGGATGTTTATATTGTCTTTTGTTGATGACTTTTAGCTGAAAATAAATAGTAGTGACAGAAAAGTGGCTTTCAGAAGAAGATGTGAGCAATCCAAAAAGTGTGAGAGACGCGTCTGACTAGATTCAAAACTTCAGAGCAGTTCAACAAGGCCCACGGCCCAGTTCACAGATTGTGAACCCCAGTGACCTGTCAATCATGAAGGCTACGAATTGTGCTACACCCCGGAAAACAGTCAAAACACTAAAGGCTCGCTATCTCAAAAGCCCTTTGCGTATGAGCTTCAGAGGAGGAATATTAAGATAAATTCAACCTGCTTCTCAAGGCAAATGAAGGATCGGCCAGTTTGGCCTTAATTGACATGATTTTGGACCACCAGCTCTCCAAACGAAAAGAAGGGCAGTCCCATTCCCTATGGCATGGTTAGTGACACGCTGATTAACAGGAGCTGCAGAAGATGATTGTAATGAACAGAGCATAAGACTTGAAGCTGAAGTGAAGCAAATGACAAAAGTGCTACCCAACACCCCAAACTGTTTTAGCGCTGGTTGATATACTAAAACCAATGTGATTAGCATCCTCAACAAACAAGCAGCTCTCTTCAAACAAAATTAATGCTTTTTTCGGTTTGGGGTCTGTCCCTTTTCTCTATAGAAGGAACCGAAAGTATTTGTACAAGATAATGCCCCAACTTGGTAACTTACCTTGTAATTCTCTCAAGTATTTTTTTTTTGGGCCAATTCCTCTCCTCTGTAGTGACGGACGTACCTGTAAGTCACTGAAGATAGTCACATGAACACATGCAATGGGACTACAACCATTATTTTTACTGTTCAGGGATAGAAGTAGGAGACATCTAAGCAAAGCTATCGAGTATTGACTGCATTGCACCCAATTCAATCATGCAACCATTAAGCATTTCAATGGCCATAGTTCCCTTCCAATCAATTCAGACACACTAGCCAGGTTACACGTAATGCTATATAAAAGTTTCAATAAAAATGAACCCACTTTGCTTGTAGTTGGCCCATTCCTTTTATTTTTTTGAGACAACCCATTTCTTTTTGTCAGTTCGAGTTCATTCGGACATCACAATAAGCGATTAACATATCAGTGTTGTAAGAAATACATACAGCCATCAACATAGTTAAGTTCCATTCTGAATTTCGTTTGTCAGTCAACACTGCAGTTAGGATCGCCCTCTCATAGTTACATTTTGACATTGCAATTGTTCCAGCAACAAGCCAAAGTTCTCTAACATCTTTGTTTGGTTACTTGATGAAATGGAGTTGCTACTCCAAGTTGCCAATCCAATCAACTGCCCTTTCCCCTAGTATTCATCCATCCAGATCCTAGAATGTCATAAAAGGTCCACTATTTTTTTCTAGGAAATGTAAGAAAACGAACACGCAAAAGGCCATCAGGTTACAGGGAACAGCAAAAAATGTTTCTTTATCCACACAATGACACAGTTAACCACTGTAAAATCAAGGAGCGCCTCATTGCCAATTCTACAAGAAGAAGAGAAGGAAAGATTACCACGACGTCATGGACGGAGGCGGTGGGCCCTACGTCGGAGACGGCTCGGCCGAATCCGACAAGCCGGCGGTCCCCCTGAAGCCCGAGCCCGAGGAGGCCCAGGCCCTGGAAGCGGTGGTCATCGCCGACGTCGACCAAGAAGCTGGCACTGCAGAAGACGGGACACAAGAATGAAGCTGTGGGCGAGGGCGGTACGGAGCTTGCGGAGGTCAACGGGGTCCGGGTGGGCGGCGGTGGGCGGGGCGGAAGAGTAAGGGGATCGGGGCGGGACCGCGGGAGAGCCGGAGAGGTCTATGGGGAATGCAGATCGGGACGGGATCACGGGAGTGACCAACACGGCATGTCAGTGGGCTGGGCTAGGGGCACGGGCGACTGTAGAGTGCCACCGACTGTAGACTCGTGAGTGGTTCAAGCTGGACTTAATTTTTTTGTAAATTAAAAGAAAACTTAGCTGGAAAATCGGTTGACAAGTCTTAAGCAATTTTTCTAACCCTGGCTCAATTTTTTTGTAAGTTAAAAAAACTTAAGCTTGAAAATCGGCTTACAAGTCTTAAGCTATTTTTTTTAGCCCTGACTCAATTTTTTCGTAAGTTAAAAAAACCTAGCTTGAAAATCCAATTACGAGCCTTAAGCTATTTTTCTAACCATAGAAGGGGCTATATGAGCTGAAATTTAGAAAGTATCCAAGATTTGTTTAGCTTAAGCATCGTTGGACTCACCGTCCGTCGGTCACTGCATGATGAGACTATTTCGTCCACTCCATTGACCCTCTCCTTTCACTTCACTAATTCCATGGTTGTCCCCCATGTACTCCTGTTGTGCAACCCGGGCATTTCGCCGTCAGTCTTTATGAGAAACGAACCTTATCCATGTGCCGCGCCTCAATTGCTGATTTGGACCCCCAACCTGATGGCACAGCCAAGGTCAGTGTAGGAATAATAGGAGTATATCAAACCGGCAAGATCAAGGTGTACATAGAGTGATAGAGGCAAGATTGATCAAGGTGTACATAGAGGCAAGATTGATCAGGTTGTACATAAAAGGCAGGTCAGTGCCCGTTTGAGTATCCACAAAATGCATCTAAATCAGATCCACTACTAATCAACCAACCTACTACTCCAGTTGTACAAAAAAAAACTACTGCTCCAGTCCGATGCATACATAGGAATCCAATCCAAGTGTGCAATGCACGCAAGCTGCAGGTGAAGGGAGGGACCCCAACGGATGGATCGATCCAAAGGCGATTTAGTTGCTGGGAAAACGAGATGCCACCCAACGTAGGAGCCAAGGAGAGAGGATGGGAGCTTTAGGTCGTTGTGCAGTGCGCGTGTCCTTGTCTAGCCTTTTATCTCGGAACAACTTCATTCATGCCTATGCTAGCAGTTGTGCCTCTGCATGCTTGTGCTTGTGCCTACCTGAAGTTTTTGGTGGGTTAAGTGGAGCTGTTCCCTGTGCTGTGCTACTAACTGTGCTGGAGCTACAAGGTCGACGGCCCACTGACAATTACTTTGTAATTAGTCATCTGCTCGTGCATTGCAACGAAATTTATTGGATATACAGAGAATCATGCTATGAAAAAATGCTACTTTGATCAGTTAAAAAGTGGAAAGTGGTGAGAAGTTGAGAATGAGGTGGTTGAAGGAGAAGGATCGTACAACCACTAACTCGTTCTTTTATAATAGTATGATATATGGTTAGTGCTAAAACTGAGCATGTATGAAGGTCTTTTCGGATTCCTTGATCTGACTGATCCGTGAGAGACACGGAGAAATTACGTGCATGCTAAGTACATGGTAGCTCAAAGTTGTTAGCCCTATGGAGAGAGAAATTTGTTCTCCGATACAATGGTGACTTCTCGTGGTGGCCTGGAATATTTGTATTTCAACCCCTTTGTGTGTTTTTTTTATTTCAGCCAATGTACTATTTCAATTTACGCCTTTGATTGAACCTATATGTTTGGAACCCTAGAATCAGAAAAAAGTAATTTCATCCACACCCTAAAACACATGGGCCCATCATCTCTCTTCCTTCTTTCTCTCTCACACCGTCGGCCATCCTGACCACCCGTCGCCGCCTCAACCTTGACCACCCCCACCACCCACAACCTTTTCCTGGCATCCAGCCCTAACCATCCCGTCCCTCCCTCCCGTCCCACATCTCCCCCCAACCAAAACCGACATAGTTGCCAAATCCCACTGTGCCGCCGCTGGACTGCATCACCGGAGCTCGTCAACAACCTCACCTTGATCAGTTCCAACGCCTACAACATCGCCTCCCCTGGATCTAGTTGCCGCAGATCTCCCCTCGCTCGGCATCCGGTCACTGTTGCTCAGTCTCAGCACCATTGCTGCTCAGAGGGTCGCCGATGACCATATCTGATTGGATTTGGGCATCAGAGGTCTAAATTCAACCGGATCTAATAGCCATCGACTAAATTCGACAGTCACTACCACACGAGTTGATCCCTATTGTTGCCACCACAATACCAGTCGTCCTCCCGGTCATTACCACCGCTCGAGCAATCCCAATCAAAACCGCCTCCTAGGTGCGAGTTCTCTCTCACTAGACCACGCCAACTCTTGGAACCACGCTCTCTCTCTCTCCCCTGAAGCCATCACCTCCTCTGGTGACTGCTCTAACACGCTGCAAGCACCCACGTCACCTCCATCCAAGCTTAGACCTACAGGGCACCCGGCTAAGGTGACTAGTTGTACATACCCTAAACTTTATATACAGATACACAAACCGCTCGCCTGATCACTTTTTTTTGCCCAAGCCAAGGGAGCATTCAACAACCCCTGCACTTTAGGTGCCAACTTTTGTACCTGCTAGTCGTGCGAAGTACCACATGTGCATTCAATCCCCATTTGAAAAACCCATATAACCTCTTTTATGCTTGAAACACTCCTGTAGCATATCTCTCGAGCAGCAGTGATTGACTGGTTGTTACATACGTAGAATAAAATGCCAAGAAAAAGACAGCCTAGGGCAAAGCCATACGAACGGATCGTCCATTGTGGAAGAGTGACGAGACAACCTGGTTGTCAAATCTCGTCGTTTTATCCTTGAAGAAATAGTATAATCGAAGTCTGTCTTTTCTGAAAGGCGACGTCAATTCTGTGTAGTTCGGTACAGCTATAACAACGTTATGATTGATATGATCGTGCACGGATAATATAGCATCGCGTGCACGCATCAAGTTCAGCTATTTGGAGGCGACACTACAAAAGATGAAAAGAATGCTTCCTAAGAGCAAGTTTAATAGTACAGATAGCTGTTACCTCCAATATATTTCCATGTCATCAAAAGATAATGATACAGTCAACTCATACAATAAGCTGGTTATAAGTTGTCTCCACAAGAGCTCTCAATCATTTAATACATACATGAGTATTGATAATTTAATACATGCATGGGTATAGCAATTAGTTCTATGGGTACATGCATGGATAATGCCTCTTTTCCTGTGCTATAGCCTGACTCTTGCATGGGAGTCGGCTTGGCTCTCTCTCTCTCTCCTTTTCTCTCCCCTCCACATAGGACTATGCTGACATGGATTCCCTTATAGTTAACACAGTCAGCCTTATTAAATTTGCTCTAATCAGATATGCTAGGTCGACTGTGCCACAGTTAATTGGGCAAATAACAACTTCATCTGCTGAAATCTACTGTATTGCTTGCTGTAGTTACCATAGCGTAAATCTATAACCATGCTCAGTTGAGCTTCTAGCTTAAACTTTTAGTTTTTAGATTCTTAATTTTATTTTTTTCTGACCTTTTGGTTGTTTTAGACTTTTTTATCTTTTCTTTTCTCTCGTATTCGTTTACATTGTCTATGATGAGATAACATGATTTTCTATTTTTAATTTTTTTATATTTAATTACACCGAAAATTTTACAGTAGCTACAGTGCCAAAAAAGCTTGAAGCTAAAAGATAAAATGAGCACTTCTCGAAAATTAACTTCGGTGCACTTTTTTTTTAAAAAAAGTTTACGAATTTTAAAGCAAAATAGTTAATAAACAATGGATAAATCTGCAATCAAGACTACATCTTCAATTTAATTTAGTTTTTTTTATAGATTGATATAAATTTGTTATCACCTAATATTAACTATTGTACTTTAAGATTTGTAAACTTTTCTTAAAAAAAGGTATACAGAAGCAAACCCCAGATAGGTACTTTGTCCAAATAGAAATGTGCACAGTACTTTGGCCCCTGTCTTTTTGACTATAGCTGATGGTTTTTGCTATGACTAGTGGCTTTTGTCTGGGCTTTTTGAGATGGCAGTGGACTATGGAGACACCAACGCAGACGACGCATACGATTTTATACTCAAGAAGCTGTCGTGTTTATTTTAACTTTTTAAGAAATTAAAAGATAAAAGTCTAAAAAGAACAAGGCCCTTTATCTTTCCAGAGCTTTGTGTGCCGTATGTGGAAGAAATCATTGACACCTTTCACACACGAATAATCTTTGACTAATTAAAGGCACAAGCTACACTTCTATAACCCAAGAAAAGCGAGGCTCCTAAGCTTTATCCCGCCGAGTCCAATACGAAAACAAGAAGAAGAAGAACTGAATTAACCTTATATATAAAAAAAACCATACTCCTAATTCCTCTGCCATTCATACCCTCTCAAACTTTGATCTCCATTCCGAACGGCACATACCAATACTCACTTGCGATTTTGGCTGGTACAGATGTTGAGCTTTTAACGTGTACTACGTTTAACTTGTAGACCCCATCTTAAGAAAATACTCTGTTTAAAAGTTAAGTACTGTAGCGGCTGCCAAAAGCCGGGCGGCTTGTGCCCCTACCGAACACCCCCATAGGAACTGATCATACGTCTCCCATGCTCCCGGTCAGCTTGTTTGCCAGCTACACGTTTGTGTTGCAACGCGTAGCCCCTCAAAAAAAAAAAGGCGTAGCCCCTCATGCATGGCGCCATTGGCATGGACGGCCACGATCGGCTGCGTTCCAGCGGGTTCGAGCGGGCTTTCTACTTTTGCTTCGCACTTATCCTATTAGTGTGTTTTTAAAATGAAGTCTACAAATCAATTGTATTAGACACTTATGAAGTTCAGTTATACTGGTTAAAATCACATGTTACTATATTTTTCTTCATGTTGTCTCTCGCAAACAACCAGAATTCAAAAACCATAAGTCACAGTCCGAACGAATCCACCCAATATGTGCGAAGATGTGTTGGCCACTGGAGAAACATAGTCATCTTTGTATCATCCGGGGAACTTGCTAGCAGATCAGACGCATCACGCATGCAGTATTGCAGTGGCGTCACAACACGATCTGCCTCTCTCCATGACACTCACAGTAGGGCCTATTCTTTTCGACTTTTAAAATCGATTTTTGATTTTTACTATAGTACCTAACTTTCAAACAGAGCTTTTTTTTCAACACGAGTATACAAGTTAATTGTAGTATACGTTAAAAGACTAACATCTGTATCATCTAAAATTACAAACGAGTATATCTCTCTTTATAATCTCTATCACAAATAGCTAAATTTTAAAAACTTTAGTTTAAAACTATAAACCACAGCTAAACAACCGCCATACTCAAGTCCAAATCAAGACCCACGCCATGCAGGACGCAACGCACTCAAATCACGCAAACACACACACACCGTCACGTTCAATGCAACAACCGAGATCGCGACCGCTACTGGTACTAGGTAGTAACCTGCCAACCGCTCGACCTGTAGTCACTCTGTACGTACTGATCAGATGAGACGACGAGAGGGAGGCTAATTAAAAGCCATCGTCATCAGTCGACGCCTCGACGGAGAGATGATGCGAGAGGAAAGCAAGCGCCAAAGTTTGGCGTTCCCTCTCATCGTCCCATGGTGGCCGTCACCACCGGCTTTGGCGAGCAGACGACAACTCTGCTTTCTTCTCCTCGTGGCTCACGAGTCAGCAGTAGCAAGAAGCAGCTGTACTGCAGGCAGCGTGGAGAAGAAACCGCCTAACTTTAGGAAGAGGCGACGCGTTGCATTGCATTGCATTGCATTCCTACTGAAGGGCCCAGTCCGGGACCCACCGGCTAGACTCGGGTCCAAGCTTCCAACGTTGTTGTTTTTGTAATGACGCGCGGCTAAAACGCCCGTGCAAACTGCCCACGGACTGACACTGACATGTGGGCCTGGCTGGATGGTATCCAATATACACAGCCAATGGTTTCTTGAGAACAGGTTGCGAGCATGCCTGTCGATATGGATTGTTTAAAGATGAGCGAGCCGGTGATCATTTGGGTTTTTTGTGGTTTATGGTTGAAAAATACTGTAGCTGACAGATGCTTATTTAGTATAATTAAATTTAAAATTTTAAAAATATGTTAGCTCATTACGTATAATACAAACAAATACGGGAAAAAAGAACCTATGAAAAAGCTCAACAAAAAGCCAAAAGTTCAGAAAAAGACGAAATATATGAATAGTAAAAAATAAACCGGAAGCCAGAAGCTGAAACCGAAATGAGAGATTGATCTGTCATCAAGGTGGATAAGAATAGCCCCTTTTATGTAATTAGCAGCCATTGGCTATGGATTCACTGGCTCACATGTCATGAATTACTCCAGTAGGATGTCTCTCTCAGTAAACCCTTGGACTTAACTAACCCATGATATTCTTTTACCCAAAGCCTGATTTGGTCCTATCCAGTTAAGTCCATGTCAGAAACTATCTTCGTCAACTCTTCCATTGCACCCTTTCCCAAGCACTGTCCTTACAGTGTATGATGTTGATGTGATTTATGTAGCTAGTCAACGTTCCTTCCTTCACACCGGAGATACAGGAGACAGCATGTCCATTCTTATTTCCTCTTCAAATAAAAATGTTTCTTTGTTAGGTCGATCCATAACGACTAAAGCACCAATAAACAAATCGCATCATATGCGTGCTACCTAAGATTAAGCCCTGAAGCTTCATGCGAAGATACCCCTCAGAATTATTATAGTTAGTAAACAAACATGTGATCGATCGATCCATGCAAAGTGACAAGATTTTTGAGTCACTTGTTTAAAACTCAATTACCAACCAATTTGACGAATCTTGAGAACTTTTGAGGCTATCAACTAAACAATGGCTCACACGTTTCGTTCGATTCACAGAAAAGCAAGCACCATTTGCATTAATAATAATAATAATGATGATGATGATGATGATAATAATAATAATAATAATAATAATAATAATAATAATAATAATAATAATAATAATAATAATAATAATAATAATAATAATAATAATAAGGGTTGGTGGTGGGCACTAACGGCATTCAACCCGAGGTAATTAAACTACATATTGGTTGTGATCAAAATGGCTTGAGCTTTTGGCTTCAGCTTATTTTTGCACTATTCATAAATTTCGTCTTTTTCTGAACTTTTGGCTTTTTTTTGAGTTTTTTTACCGGTTCTTTTTTCCTCGTATTTGTGTACACTTTACGTGATGGACTAATATGTTTTTTCTATTTTTAAATTTTTTTAAATTTAATTATGGTAAATAAGCCTCTGTCAGCTACAGTGCTTTTTTCAACCAGCTACAGTGTTTTCAGCCATAAGCCACGGGCTTTTCAGCCATTTTGATCACAACCATTGTGTTCTTGTGATCCAGGGTGATTGATGGTAGCTTTGATTTGGTTGCCAAATTAGCAATTGCCAATCCAGCTAGAGAACAGTGAGTAAAATGTGGAGTGATTGGTGTTACTTACCAATCTGTTACTACTTGGTTTCCCTTTTGTAGCAAATGGAAAACGTATGCAGTGATCTTTTTATAGGGCGCGATCCTAGTTACTTAGGCAAGAATGAATTCTTTCATCCATAATACTGGTCATATTGTGCGTGTCCATACTACGGCGGGGATGGGGTATCCTGGCATGGATGTGCCAAGAAGGGAGAGAGAGACATGTGGCATCCATGTGCCAAGCCAAAAGAAAGAGAAATTTTATAGTACATTCTACTAACAGTAAAGAATAGTAGTATGAATCAAATATGGCCATTGATTTCTAAAGGACATTATAGGCTCTTTCGACCTAAATTGTTTTTTTAAATTAACAATACCCTCAATTTTCAAAGGGCATTATTGTTTTAATTCAGATTGTCATTAACCTTCCTAAATCAAAAGCAAACAGCGCCGCCGCCTATCGTTGAACATGGAGCGCCGCCAAGAAACTCAAACCTCTCACCGAATTAACACTAAACATGAAATTACACTGCATAATCATCCCCTGGAATGGTAAACATCCACTACATGAGAGCATGGACTCTCTTCTCTCTCTCTGGAAACGATGAATATGAGTGTGTGTGATTCCTTGTATCAGAGCGTGTTTCGTCTTGGTTACTAGGTCGTCACCAAGGATACCATTATACCATGTCTCTTGGTGCAGTCGCTCGGGAGCTTGGTGGCCGGGCGATGGCAACCATTAATTATCGCATCATCGTCTTGTGCAGCAACGGAGGATATTAATGCAATTAGGGTTTTACCCTTGAAATAATCACACGTCACAATAAAAAAGATAACCATACGTAGTTACTGCTTCATTTACAATTTTATCATTTTAGAGATTCTTTTATTAATAATATACATGTTAATATAATTAAATTTTAACTAAACTAAACTCATATTTATTTTAGGGCATCACAAAAGAACTCAGAAGAAATGCCGCGTGTGTGTGCATGTGGTAAGGAACCTCAATAATGAGCTCGCACTCGCTCACTAGTCACCAGACGGTGCCATGCTAACAACTCGCGAGGCACCGTCTAAAAACAATCTCCAACAACCCCCAGTAGTCCTGTACCTGTACCACCACGGTGATGGCGCCTAGCCTCTTTGGATTGGTTCAGCGATCCGTCCGGCTGGAAAGGTCAATGTCCCCCTCGCTTTTTCTCTCCTCAATTCCTTGTACTCACGTCTCACCAGCAAGAGTCGTAGTAGTAGTACGTACACCCAATTGGTTTAGGAAAATTATCAAAGCTCAACTCTATACAAATCGAAACTGTTCTCGCACAAAATAGCGTCAAAATGCTGAAGACACGGAAAAAATAGCGTGGAAGATGCTAAAAACACACACATCGAGATGCACTTTGGACAAATACGGCTCGAAAACAGACTGTCCAAGACTTATCGGACCAAAGCAAGACGACGAAAATCGAATCCGTCACTGAATGAACAGCTCTGTCCGGCTTTGAAAGTTCCCAAACCCATCCAAAAACTGGAACTTTGCCACGACCACCGATGACGACCATGACACCACTAACCGGAAATCCATCTTGCTGTGGACTCAAATACACTTACAAATAAAACAGACTTTTATAACGGATCTTTCAAACGATATTTTAAGCTTAAAATTATATACATCATCTGCATCGATATATCTAACATCTAATATTATCTTAAAAAATACAATTAAAAATATCATCTATAGACTAAAAAGAATGAACTCAACAAACAGCCTGTACCACTGTGCCCAGTCCAACCCTACCTGACCCGTAAAATCGCTTTCAAAATTACGAGAACGCTGTGAATGAGTCTACAATAGCAAGGTACCTAGGTAGGCACCAGCAGGGACCTGCATTTAATAAAAGATAAAAGTTGGACAGTGCAAGGAGAAAAATGCCTGACCCGACCCCGTGAAGACTACGGTCGTGCTCGGAACAGCTGTATACTTATATCTTTTGGTTCTTTTTAGCACTACAGTGATTAAAAAAGCATATTATAGTAGTTAAAATTACACTATAATAACTGTTTGTTTTTTCTGAATAATTAGATCAAAAAATAAAAACAAATATTATTACGGATAATGTAAATAAATAAAAGAAAAACCTAAAAAATAAAAAATGAAATTAAGAAACCAAGGGTTCGAGAAGCCTGAAACAGAAGTGGTTTGGAGCGCGGCTAGTACTACTGCTGATGCTCTGCTGCTCCTCTTATAAACCGGCAGGCAGGATGCTCCTCTCTGTCTCACCGCTGGTACCATAAAGAAACCCGGGAAAAAAGAGCAGTGAGAGAGAGAGCAGCAGCAGCACAAGGCGAGAATGCGCGGCGGGCGGGAGGAGGACGAGGAGGCCGGGCAGAAGGTGAAGAGCATGGGGGTCGACAAGCTGGAGACCGGCGGCGCCGGCGCCGGCGACAGCCCGCACCCGCCCGTCAAGTACCACGGCTGGAAGGCCATGCCCTTCATCATAGGTAGCACACGCCCGTCTCGTTGTCGGTGGGGTTTGTTCGAATTGATCGCGTGCGATTGCGAGAGAAGTTGCAGTGATCGATGGATTGTTGTGCGGTGTGCGCGCCTGAATTGTTGCAGGGAACGAGACGTTCGAGAAGCTGGGGACGCTGGGCACGTCGGCGAACCTGCTGGTGTACCTGACGCAGGTGTTCCACATGCGGAGCGTGGACGCGGCGACGCTGCTCAACGGGCTCAACGGCACCACCAGCCTCGCGCCCATCATCGGCGCCTTCCTCTCCGACGCCTACCTCGGCCGCTACCTGGCGCTCGCCATCGCATCCGTCGCGTCCCTCATCGTGAGTACTCCTAGCATGCTATCATCTCCTGTACTGATTTGCGCGCGATTAGTTTCCGATTTCTTGCTTCTTGCCGTGATTATCACGAGCATGCATGCATTTATCTGCCTCCAAGTTTGGAAACTGGTTTGGAATTTGAGGCGGATGTTGGGCGCTAGCTTGATTCGGGGGGATTCGGGTTTCACATTCCGTTTTCTCGGGACTGTAGATGGAGATGGAGTTGGTGGCCGCGCGCCCTCGCCTGGTCTGTGAGCTGGCCTGCGTCTCAATTCTTTCTTTTTTTTCCCCTTCTTTTTTCTTTCGCGTTGGAGACGATGGGCGGCACATGGGACGAGGAACCACGTGCTCTCTTACTCCCTGCCCCGTGATTATCTTTTGGCTCTGCTCATTAGAAGCTTTTTGCTTTTGATTCCTTACTTTCGTTTTTTAGTGATATGATTTTTTTGGGTTTTGTTAAATATTATTTAGATGTTTTCTTTCTAATTATTATTCGAATTTAGAACTGTGGTATTAAAGATCTAATTATCATAAATTCTCTCCCTTTTCTTGAATTCTGCTTCCTCCTTTGAAAAAATTTATTCCTTCAAAAACAAGAACCCTCTTGATTTTTAATCTAATAGTCACAAATTTAGATAATAGTGAGGAAAAAAACATTTGAGTGATGCTTTTTTTCTTTTATTTCTTTTTATTATCTACAATAATATTTTTTTTATTTTTTAAAATTTAATTATGTTAAAAACTATTAGTGGCTATAGTATATTTTTAGTAACTATAGTGTAACTTTTAAACCTAAATAAGTAGCACCTTTGTTTCTTTTATCGCACATGTGGATTAGCATGTCAAATCTGCGATTTGAGCGGTAACACTCTGATGTTACGAGCTTAGCTGAAGTGCCAGGCCATTTATTAGTTGACTTGATAATCCGGACCCGCACGATCGATCGAGATCGGACAGCTCGTATTCTCTAGGCCTAGTTAGAGTTTTTTTTGGATTTAAGTTTTTTTTGGATTTAAGAGTGCAAGGGGAATTGTCACTATTTTCTGGAGTAGCTCTATCTAAGCTTCAACAATCTTAAATTGTAAAAAAAAAACAATCCCAGAAAAAAAATGACCTAGAAAGTTGTAGGCAAACTGCTGCCGAACATTTTTAATGGGTCAAATAGGAGGTTGGATTGATCTAAGTGACACTCAGTTGGGCTGAAAAAGTGGTTTATAGATGAAATTTCACTGTAGTTAGCTAAAATTTCACTATAGCTGTGGTGGCTTATTTGGCCTAACTAAATTTAAAAAAATTAAAAATAGAAAAAACATGTTAGCACATCACAAACAATACAAACGAATACGGGAAAAAATACTGGTAAAAAAACTCAAAAAAATCAAAAAAAGATAAAATTTATGAATAGTAAAAAAATCAGAAGCTCAAGCTGAAACAAGCACGGCCGATTAGACGCTCTGTTCTCTTTTCCTTCTTGACGAATTCAACTTACGCCTTCCACATTTTTGTCACAAAATAAAACAAATAAAAAGCTAGAAAAGAGTAGTTCCCATCCCATACATACTGCATCTTCGCTCAATTAAACAGAGCCAACACGCGTAGGCCTGATCTTAATCCTAATCCACACCACGATGACGCTTTTCCAAAGAGGCGCCCTCCTGCCATGCATTGTATATTTGTATAACCCCTGCATTTGTTAGCCTCGTGTCCTGCGTTACCACTGCCTCCTTCCTACAAAGCACGCTTTATAGCCGAGCGGCGGTGTAGCTCACGATTAGCGCCCCACTAATCCGTATTGTAATGCCCTAATCGCCTCCCACATTGCCTGGCAGTAACGTTCCGGGTCACTAATTAGGTTTAGTGATCGTTTTTTTCAAGTGGCGTCGTAAGTCAGGAGCGATTAGCGTGCGGACGTCAGATCTGTACGGTAGCTACATACGTTCCCTTTCACCTTTTGATATTGCACCAACCATAGGATGGACAAAGACCCCTACCTGCTTTCTCTTTCGCTATACAAAATGTTTACCACTAGATAAGAAGACACATAGATAATGGTGAGGAACTCGAGGCTCAGAGCTTAGCTTGCCACGACGGTGCTACCAAAGGTTGCGCCTAGTGGCTACGTAGCTCGTGAAGGTCACTGCTGGCATTAGTGGTGGAGCTCGAGCACCATTTGTGATGTGTGGGAACTCGCAAAAGGCATGTTGCTGGAGCTTGTGAGATGGGCTAAAAAAAATCAAACATCCACAATAAAACAACTTCATATTACAAGAAAATAATCCAATACCATGATTCAACACATGAGAATTCTAGGGCAATATCAATAAATATTTATTGCAACATCAATAAATACCAATTATAACAGAAATAAAAAGTCTCTAACTGTAACAAATCAACATAACTTACGCAAAAAAAACATTCTTATTGCAATAAAAGGAAAATATGGTTTTAACAAATAATGACTATAATTACAACAGCAATTTTTATACTGAAAACAATTTAAGTGAGGAACTCAAGGCCACAACATTAAGAAAAATAGCTACAACAACTTGATTTACATGTTACAACAATCAACAAGCTCAGAGGAGAAGACGAAAAGTGGCAACACCACCACCTCATCACAATTACTTATTCGTCACTAATCCTCGAATGAGAGCGGCGTTGCTAGGAGGAGTGGTGGCGGATCTCGGCTAGCATCAGTGGCACTCGTCGAGGCCGTGAACGCCTCGTTTGGCGAAAGGAGAGCTCAACTCGCTTCAACACTTATGGAGGCCACGTTCAGCGGTGGCAAAGCTAAGTCGTACATGTAGAAAGTGGGACAGGACAGAAAGGAGGTCGGCAAATGGGCACTGAGCCATAGCTCGCCGGAGAGCTCAATATCGACGATTCAGTTGTATTTTATTAGAGTAGTTGACAGTCTCGAAGAGAGACAGAGAAGAGTTGTCAGTGGAAAAGACCGAGTAGGACAACTAGGTAAGGGGCATACTCTTTTCAGTTTATTTCAGTTTATGGTTTATGACTTCCCTCGAACAAACAAATAGAACGAGTTCTCTACCATCTTTTTGAAACGATTTATCAGGATAGTCTTTAAAAGCAGCTGATTAGCGTTCAATTTGTTTGTACAAGTATTCACACTAAGATCAAATACTATAAACCATAGTCTAGAAGAATAGACCCTTGAAAAATTGGTTGCTCCTATTTTTTAGCCATCCGGACGTGTCCGGACATATGAGTGTTATCAATTTCTTTCTCTTTTTTAAGAAAAGTCATCCGTGTCACGGCATTGTTTTATAATTAATTGTACACTGGTCTTCCATCAGTCTGTACATACGAGCTGGCTCCGTATGATACGGATCTCACTTCGCTCTTGGTTTAAACAGGGAAACTCTTTTCTTTTAGATGCATGGGAGCTTTTAAATTTGGTGGATCACCTCACCTCACCGTGTGCTGAATCCCGGCTTCTTCCACCTTTTGCCGCTGTTTAACCTTTCAACAAAATGGGCCCAAGCAACAAATGGTTCCTCACGCACTGGCCAGCTGGCCACGCACCACAACACGAAGATTCAAACGCGACCGTATTTTATTCCCTCATTTTTCTTTACTAAGGTCCCGCTCGTTTCAGCTTCTAACTTCTGTCTTATTTTTCACTACTCATAAATTTTATCTTTTTCTGAACTTTTGTTTTTTTTAGCTTTTTTGCCAGTTCTTTTTTTCTGTATTCGTTTGCGTTGTCTGTGATGAGCTAGCATATTTTTCTATTTTTAAATTTTTTAAATTTAATTACGCCAAATAGGTCACCTTTAGCTACAGTGAAATTTCAGTTGCTACAGTGCAATTTCAGCTATAAATCACAGTTTTTCAGTCCAATCGAGCAGGACCTAAGTTTTTGAGGTGACAGTACACTCTACTGGAACTACTCCTCAAAGCCTTGAAAGAACTGTCTTCCATGCAATCAGACGCCTTAGCTTGTCCGGACAAATCTGTCTGGAAGTGACCGCCAAATAACTGCACTAGTCGCAAGTGGGAGTGGAGGTGGGCATCAACGTTAGTACTACCCCACTGGATTCCTGGAACGAGTGCCGTCCAGGACAAGCAAATATCTCTCACCACCTTGTTGGCACGAAGACGATCCGTTCCTCAGCTTTACCCCAGGAACATCAATCGTTCAGGTCTGAGCAGCAGCCCACGTTGCCCAACATCAATGTCACGTACCACGGAGCCCTAATCATATACGCACTACTCACACGTCTAGCTGCTTTGCACATGATTCTGACCTTGTTTCCTGGCTAGATAGATCTTTGCCTGATTTGACAACGAAAGCCACACTAGCGAGGATAGTGGGGGGGGGGGGGGGGGGGGGTTGTGGCCGGCTATAATAGCCGGATGATTCGCGCCCGTGGGTTCGGCAAAGTTTGGCTCCCGCGCCGTGTCGTGTTGCCGGCAGGCGTGGGTGGTTGGGTTGGACCGGAGAATTTTCTGGCCGCGGCCGCGAGCGCACGCCGGTTTCGTTCGTTTGCGACGCGCTTTTTTCGATCCGCGCGCGCTGGGTGGTTCGCACGGCACGTACCGACGTGCGCGCCTGCGCCTAAAGAATAGGTGGTGTTGGGCTGGGAATGGAAGCGCGCACGGCAGGGTGAGGGAATTTTTTATTCAGTGTAGCATGTGATTTATGTCTTTTTTTAATAAATAAATAGGATAATTTCTTTGTTACTTTTTGAAACGATTTATCGAGAAAATTGTTTTTGAAATAGCTTATCAATATTCGATAAATTCGCACAAATACTTGATCTAAAGCTAAAAATCATCACCGCAACAAAAAAGTACACACTATTATATCGGTTTGTATGTGGTGGCGGTAGGGGTGGCAATTCCCAAACGGGGCGGGGCTCCATCGGAAATATCCCCATGGGGGTGGGGCAATATCCCGGGGGAACGGGACTAGGACGAGGTCGTCCTTCCCCTATGGGCCCACAGGACCCGGTAAATAAAAAAATCTTTTTAAAATAATTGAAGCTATATTTTTGAAAAGAATATGACTAAATAATTATAAATTAATAAACAAATTTATATTATTATTTTAAAAAATATTTAGCCTATTTTTTTATTTCCATAGGGATTCTCGTGGGGGTCGAATCTCCATAAGGACCAAAAGCATCTCCCCCTAATAGTCTTAACAAGGTGAGGTAGAGGGCTCGCTAACAGGGAGTGGGACTGGACCACGAGAACCTCCTCTCTTGACACCCGCCCCGTTGCCACCCTAGGTGGCGGCGGCTAAGTGCAGCGGGAAACATGAGGCTTGTTCTTTTCAACTTGTAAAAGCTGTTTTTGGGCTTTTCTACAGTAACTAGTTTTTAAATGGGGTATCTTTTTAAGATAGGGTATATTAGTTAATTATAGTATATACTGTACCGACTTCATTTATATCGGCAAAAACTGCACGTGAGTTTCTGTTACTCTGTAATCTCTCGTATAAACAACTCAAAAACTACAAGCCACAGTCAAAAACCATAAATTTCAACTAAAAAGAACAGCCCATGAATTCGCGATGCTCCGTTTGTGCCCGTGCAGTGTCCTTACCTCGCTAGGGTGACGTTGTCGCACGGGTGTCGCGTGCTGGGCTGTAACAATACTGTTCGGCCCTATGGTTAACTAGCCTCATAGGCGCGGCACCACGTCGCGCCAGCCACCGTGTGTACCGAAGTAAAAGAGGCGATAATCCGTGAGGAGTTTGTAAAAAAAAATTAAAAAAAAATCGAGGGCACATGTGTATTTTCGAAAAAGTCAAAGGTCTTTTTCGTAAAAAAACCGAGGGCCTGTACGTAATAAATGGGAAAGTCAAAGGACTTTTTCGTAAAAACCCGAGGGTCTGTACGTAATAAACGAGGACCCGTACGTAATTTAGAAAACCGCGGGGCGCTATCCTGCACAAATTTGGGTGGAAAAAAACTGCCAGGGACCTTTTCGCGAGGAAAAAGGACATTTACGTAATTTCCGGAAAACTGGAGGAAATGACCTCTCCCGGCCGTATGAAAATTGTCCCGCCACGCGGCCGACAGAGCGCGCGCGCGGGCAGGAGCTGCCGACGTGGACGCGCTGGGGGGCCGGAACCCCCCGCAAATGTAGTGGTTATTATGTAGGTTGGGGAACAGTTCGGCGTTTCTTGGCTGGAAGTTCAGGAACTAAACAAGCCCATTCGCTTTTTTGTTTCCTTTTGTCATCTCATTCATTTTCTCTTTTGCATCTTAATATTAATAATATATAAACCTAAATACTAGTTTGTTAAAAAATTAACCTAGATACTAGTACCTTATAATATTATAAGAATATATATATATATATAGCTAAAATAATTGCTTGCATTGTGATATATAATAATAATAATAATAATAATAATAATAATAATAATAATAATAATAATAATAATAATAATAATAATAATAATAATAATAATAATAATAATAATAATAATAATAATAATAATAATAATAATAATAATAATAATAATAATAATAATAATAATAATAATAATAATAATAATAATAATAATAATACCTGCTTCAACTCATCCCTTTACATGGATTACAACCTTTTTTTCGAGAGACCATTAATTACACAATCTTAGCACTAGGCATTATCATCAAAATTGAAAGCCCTGCTGATTTCCCTCCAACAACGCATGCTTGATGAATCATGGCAGGGCATGTTCTTCCTGACGCTGACTGCCGCCGCGGCCAGGCTGCACCCGCCGGAGTGCAGCGTGGGCGAGGCCTGCGAGAAGGCGACCTCCTCCCAGTTCGCCGTGCTTTTCATCTCCTTCGCCTTCCTGGTGATCGGCTCGGCGGGGATCCGCCCCTGCAGCATGCCGTTCGGCGCGGACCAGTTCGACCCGCACACGGAGTCCGGCAAGCGCGGCATCAACAGCTTCTTCAACTGGTACTACTTCACCTTCACCTCCGCCATGCTCGTCTCCGCCACCGTCATCATCTACGTGCAGAGCAACGTGAGCTGGTCCATCGGCCTCGGCATCCCGACGGCGCTCATGTTCCTCGCCTGCGTGCTCTTCTTCATGGGCACCAGGCTCTACGTCAGGGTCACCCCCGAGGGGAGCCCCTTCACCAGCATCGTGCAGGTGTTCGCGGCGGCGGCGAGGAAGCGGGCGCTGAAGCAGCCCAAGGACCTCAAGCAGGACCTCTTCGACCCGCCGCACACCAGCGCCATCGTGTCCAAGCTGGCGCACACGGACCAGTTCCGGTGCCTGGACAAGGCGGCCATCGTGGCGTCGCCGGAGGAGGTGCGGCCCGGGGGCGCGGCGCCGGCGAACCCGTGGAGGCTGTGCAGCGTGCAGCAGGTGGAGGAGGTGAAGTGCCTCATCCGCATCGTGCCCGTCTGGTCGACTGGGATCATCTACTACGTCGCCGTGGTGCAGCAGTCCACCTACGTGGTGTTCTCCGCGCTGCAGTCCGACCGCCACCTCGGCCGGAGCTTCCAGATCCCAGCGGCCTCCTTCACCGTCTTCGCCATGCTCGCGCAGACCATCTGGATCCCCATTTACGACCGCCTCCTCGTGCCGCGCCTCCGGAAGATCACCGGCAAAGACGAGGGGCTCACCTTGCTCCAGCGCCAGGGCATCGGCATCGCGCTTTCCACGGTCGCGATGGTCATCTCGGCCATCGTCGAGGACCGGCGCCGCGGCATCGCGCAGAGCCAGCCGACGATCGGCACGACCATCACCGGCGGCGGCATCTCCGCCATGTCGAGCATGTGGATGGTGCCGCAGCTCATGATCCTGGGCGTCTCCGAGGCGTTCAACCTCATCAGCCAGATCGAGTTCTACTACAAGGAGATCCCGGAGCACATGAGGAGCGTCGCCGGCGCGCTCGCCTTCTGCAACCTCGCGCTCGGCAACTACCTCAGCGGGTTCTTGGTCACCATCGTGCACCGGACCACCGGCGGCGGGCAGAACTGGCTCGCGGAGGACCTCAACAAGGGAAGGCTGGACCTCTTCTACTGGATGATCGCCGGCATTGGCGTCTTCAACCTCATCTACTTCGTCATCTGCGCCAGGTGGTACAGGTTCAAGGGGGCCAGCAACTGAGGAGATGTAACATTTATGCATGAGCTTTGTGATGAACTGATTATGATGATGGAGAAAGAGAAGGGAAGGGGGTGTAGAATGAGGTCAGATGATTAATTGGTGTGTCTTGGATACCATAGTAGCTATTTCCTTTTTCTTTTCCTTGTCTTGTACTTTTGTCTATGGTGTTTTAAATTGAATCTATAGGATTAAGTGGGTTTGGGGAAGAGAAGAAAGAAACAAAAGGTTTGGTTTCTTGTAAGTGAATGGTTAAATTAAAAGATAAATGGATGTTCTAAGCTTAGTTCTCTGTACCTAGGGTTTCAAGCATATGCTGCTGCCGTGGCTCGAGTGCGAAAGCAAAGCAATGCGCAGCGCGACAATGGCAAACTCTATTTGGTCAGGTCAGTGCCCGCCCAGGATTTTAAAAAGAAACTATATATGCATACTGAAAAGTCACCACCGTAACAAATCTGACTATTGCAAGGTGCAAGCTGACGAAGACAACTTTGTCACCACGGAATATGTACATTGTTACACACAATGAAGGTGAGCTATCACCTGAACATTTCGTTGGCCCCGTTCTTTTGGCTTCTCCGAAAATGGAAACAAATGGGCCAGCTTTATGAAGCGAATTCTTCAAACGGTTTCTCAACGCCAAAACCATGTGTGTCGTCCGCGTCGGCTTCTTCACCGTCACTGTAATATCAAAAAGCACAGCCAAAACCATCAGTCTCAGCCCAAAAGAACATAGCTTTTGAGTACACAGCTATGCTTCTCCAAGGAGAAAGAGATGGGGAGGAAAAGAATACACAGCTATATTATTCTCCTATCTGAACGGGGTGAGGTATTTCGACAACACCCAACAATGCTTAAGTTGTACACGTCTATCTAAAAAAATTAAGGAATAACTGAGGGCAAAGCTGATTAGTTACGAGGAGGAACAGCTCCAATCAGTTAGCACCGATCATGTCATGTTGACGACGATCTAGACAATAATCTACAAAAATGCTTCCAGGATGCAGCTTCAAGTCAAGTAACAATCAGAAGGTTGTTTTCATGCCCATGGTTGTTCAGCGTGGGCCGCAGCGGATCATTCCTCCAAACACCGTCGACAATAAATTTAATCTAAAGCACAGGCAGAGACTATGATCAGATGATGTAAAAGTAGCGATGAATGGAAGCAGAATGGCGGGCCATTACCTCATATCTACCAGGATACAACCTCAGGTTTAAGGAAAAGATGCCTCTTTCTGATCTTTCCATCCTTCGCTGCAGCAAGCCAGCAATGCTTATAACTAGATTATTCTCAGAAATAAGAAGGTAGTGACAAAAATGTATAGATGGCAATCATCTTTCCAATATAAAGTCGTAATAAGCATAACAAGGAACAGGATGCGATTAAGCATGCAATCACAGAGCTATATATAATGACAAGGAGACTTCCATCATTAACATTATATGAAATGCAAGTCCTCGTTGTGTCAATTGACCCCAGTGTTCCAAATACCGGCGGTAACCGGTTTTACCGGTGCCGACCGGGAGGAAAAAACCGCCGGTTTTTTATTTAATTCAAATTTAAACTTTTGAATGTAAAAATTAGTTTATCTAATGATATTTTCATTATTTAGCACTAATAAAATGTATTAGGAAGATGCATGCACTTTCCGTGCTTGATTTCAAACTTTTTCCATGAATGTACTAGGAATTTTCAAATTTTGAATGTAAAAGTTAGTTTTCCTAATGATATTTATATTGTTTAACACTAACTTTTACATTATGCGGCTATGCCAGCATCAAATTCAGTAATATGTAGGTAGTTTTGAGGGATATGATACAATTGGAGCATTGAAGTATTAGTGCTAAATAATATTGGAGCAATCCTAATCCGTCAAGTTTGGAGATAAGTATGCATCAGTCTGAATACTTTTAGTTGTCATGCTACATGTATGGAAAGCCTTATGAGTCTATTTGCTAATTAACATGACAAACGATGTGCCCTGAGGTATCCCAACTTCCAAGCATCAGATGCACATGGCTTGGTAGCTAGATTACAATGATAATTGCTGATCTAATGATTCAATGGATAGTGCAAGATGTTTTGTTAAACATGGACCAACAAATTTCCACAAAAAATAATTGTTCCACCGGTTTTTTCCGGTTTCTCACCGGTAAAACCGGTAACCGGCCCGGTTACCGGCCGCCTCCCGCCCCGCCAAAAAAATCATTTTGACAAATTTTCTCCAGTTTAAAACCGGGATTTCCGGTTACCGGGCGGTAACCGGCCGGTTACCGGTACCGCCCGGCGGCCGGGATTCGCCCCGGTAACGGTTTTTCGATCCTTGATTGACCCTATATAGATCCAAAATCAGAACCAGTCAGGTCTGGTGCAGTTATGCCTTTTGGATCCAAATCTACTATGGATCGACCAAGAACAGGACAATCTTGATTGACAAACCCCTCTTCTCATTGAACTCAGCAAGATTAGACAACATCAAGCTATCATTTATGAAATGGCTAAAATCAAGTATGTTCATATAAAGATATCTCCATTCCTACAGAATAGCATGCATATCCAGCAATTACTCAACAGTAAATGCCACAAATTCTTATTCATTTCTAAAATGTGACGCACATCACCACTTCACAACCAATTCTACGAACTATGAGATGCTAGCAACGCACATGCACACGCATATGCAGTCATGGACATGCACACACACCAAAAAAAAGAAGAAAGGTGTACATATCCAACACAAAGCAGACTTCCAATGATGTACTCCACGTAATTAAAAATTTAGTTTGAAAACTATATTAAAGGGGGCACTAGACTACATCTATGAAGTAAATTAGTTCCATAACTGGTGTTTATCATATCTATGACAAGGTGTTGGCAGTAAAATACATTTGCAAATGTAGATGAGAAGCAATATAGGTGGCTTTCATCTCTTTAATATCGTCAACTTAATACAGAAAATTCAATAGAATTCAGTGGACAACTAACAGAAAAGAGTGACTAAAGTTGGAACCTTGAACTGACACCCATCTTGTAGTTACTTAGCAAACTTCAAATATTTAAGAAAAATAATAGAGAATTGGAACGGGAACTGACTAATAGAGAATTGGAACAGGAACTGACTTGACTTGTCCAGCCATCAAAAGACCCAGTCAATAGAACTTCTGAAGCAGGATTAGGCCACACAATATAAACAGTGCGGAGCTCACTCAAGGCCTTCTCGACTTCATCAAGCCTCCTTTGTTTCTCTTCAATTATTTTGTTCCTTTCACTGATGTCATGATATATAATTACTAAAATGGAATGATATGAAATACGAAGTATAGATGATCAATAGTGAGGAGGGCTTACATGATTTCAAGTGCCATCTTGCCTTCTAATACTGCTATTTTGGCACGGATTGACCGCAGTTCTTCCTGAGCTTGCATTACCTTTGTCTCTTCAAATTCCCAATCATCAGAGAGCCCATTCAGCGCATTTGCTCCTTCACCATTTGACTGGAAAAGGAAACAACAAAGCCGGATGCTTAGAATGACAAGTATAATGCCCCCCCCCCCCCCCAACAGAATGATCAAGGTGAGAGACAACATATAGCACAAGATCTTGCACTACTGTTCCTCTAATCCATACCAAGGTCTGCTGATTTCAAATAGCATTTACAGCAGATCAAAGACTACCCTTGATTTGTGCTGAGAATCTTACTATGTCAATTGCTAATAATAAGATGTTTCAGAAAACTTCAGAAGGTATAATAATAAATCGACTAATTTGTTGCAACTGCCTCCTCACAGAAGTGACTAACACAAATACATCCAACACTGAAAGGGAGCATCCTCAGCTATAATTATCTATATGCACTGTGAAACTATAACATTGCAAGAAAAAACAGGGTGTAATTGTGAATAGTTAGTTAGTTACAGATATAATATCAAGATTTATAAGAATATTTCCAATGGCAAATCAACTCATACCATTTTCATGTTGCCAATCTACATATTAACGAGATTATTGTTAGTCAAATTTAAAAGTATTTGATTGCCCGCTTCCCATGATGGTACTTTTTTGTGATTGGAGCGTATAATACAGGCAGGGTCTTAGGTGTGTAAAAGGCAGATTAAAGCAATGGAACCATGTCTTCTTCTGTATTTTTTTAGGAACAGGAGAACCATGTCTACTACAGACAACTTTGCAAATGCAGAACAAGTGAAGAAAAGTGAATGCAAAACAACAATTCAAGATCAAGATATCATAACCCTACTAGTAATTCACAACAAAAGAAAAGTATAGAAGTGTGAAGAGACAGATACACACCATATCTGATAAAACTCTGTCAAATCTTGATCTTAACGTCTTAAGAGCAGCAGTAAGATCCAATTCCAAATTTTGAAGACGTGAATGTATCTCATCTCTTTCAGAGTCTACACCATCACTAGGATATTCATTTACAGACACACCATTAGATGGTCTGTGAGCAACATCTTGCACCAACACAATGTCTAGGTCATCCTGTTCAAATAATTTGCTGCTGTGAGAAGGATGGACCTCAGCAGCTGCAAGTATATTAAATGTGTCAACAAGTAATTATCTAACAAATATGATACACTATAGAAGAAAGTTAAGTTGTCATATAACCTTGAAAATCAGAAAATCCGCCCTTGTCAAGGGACCATGTTCGCCATGCATCATTGGTCGAACTCCTCAAGGCTTTGTTGTCCTCTAGTGTTACATTTTGAGAATGAGAGCTATGTATATTGCCATTCTCAGGTACCCTTGGAGTGTACCTGCCACCAGTCGCAGTGTGACTAGGAGCTCCACTATGGCTCATTAAAGCTGCATATATGCAACAGAGAAATAGGATGCCTTCAGTTATATATACAAAGAATCTGAAAAGGAAGTAGATGGTACATCCAAAATGACCATTCACGGACATGATTATACAAAAGCTGTCCATTTAAAAGTTTGCAATGCATGCCATAATTGTTGATACTAATGGTGAACTGAGACAATCATACATGTACACTAAATCAGTAAAATACTTTAAACATGGTCATCTTAAAGCGGTCACTTATTAGAATTTAGGAATAATATTTGCAAATTACAGAGTATACTAAATTTCAATCATACATGTATATCTTGGATGGAGTATGGCCTCTTGAATTCCTTTAGGTGTTAGGGAACTATAATATAAAACAAAAGGCAATAATTGGAGTGGATATGGTATCCATGTATTCTAAGAGATTCAATTGAAAGGAGCATTAGCTGCAAAGGCCCAATGCTGAAATGACCAAATACTCCAATGTTTTAAAAAGATAGAAACGAAATATCTCAGTGAAGTCTCGCTATTACTCAAAATTGCAATCGTGTCAAACTGTGAACGCTGAATGTTAATATGAACACAAAAAATTGGATCATGAGACAAGTATTATCATACTTTTACTTTCAGAAAGCCACATAGCAGACAAAATGGTAATTTATGTCCCATGTGCAACGCTTAAATGGACAACTGGTAAACATATGCAAGGAGCAGTAACCATTCATTTAGGAAACTTCCTACTAAAGGGAGGATAGGAAGGTCCTGTATAGAGCTGTCTGATCTGCGAAAACAGACGACTTGGATGAGCCCCTCCCAGTGCACCCTCTTGAAATCCTGGGGTCTTCCTTCCCACCCTTGGTATGAACTTAGCATTGAATTTTTATCCAGCAAGGAGCGGCACTAAACAGAAGCCAACCACAGCCTGTAGCTTAACACTACGGGACACTGAGCTCTTTGATATACAAAACTTCAACGGTTGCAACTACGAATCCCATACATAGATTAATGTCTCCCCATCCATATATAATCATAGCCAAAAAAAGTACCAGCACTGCACAATTGAAAACAACGTATGTTCCTGTAGAATGCTGAGAATTGAAATCCCACGTACCACCATTGTCACCTTGCCCTCCCACTCGGTTACTGCTCCGTGGCGGTGGCCGCGCCCGCTCCCTCTCCCTCTGCAGCCTGGTGAGCATCCCCTCCAGGCCTGTCCCATATACCGCCTCCCTGCAATGAATCACCGCGCAACACACAAAAACCATCAGGGACTAAGGGAACACCCAGAGAACAAATAAAGCAAAGAGATACAGCAGAAACCCACGCCGTCTCCTCTGTCCCCGGCTGCCTCCCGGACGGCGACGCTTCCTCCCTGCAATGCGCCGAATTCAGCAAGACGTTACACGGAAAGAGCGCAACAGAGCAATCAACAGGCGGACACAGCACAGAGAAACTCGGTTACCCACCTCCCGGAAGCCCCCGCTGCCGGTGCTAGGTCAGAACAGCCCGCCTCGGGCGGGTAGTCGGGGTGCGTGCCTCCGCCCAATGAGGCCGGCTCGGGCGGGTAGTCGGGGTGCACGCCGCCCCTCGATGAGGCCGGCCCCGCGTGGGAGTCGGAGGACCAGCCGAGGGAGAGCCACCCTCCGCTTGACTCCACGGCGGCGGCGAGGTCGGCGCGGCCCGCGGCGAGGAGCTCGGCGCGGGTAGGGAACGCCCCGGGCTTGTCGGAGCGGCGCATGAAGTCGTAGATCGCCGCCTCGAGCTCCTCCTCGCTGCGGGCCCGGAACGAGGCCTGCGGGGCCTCATTCCGGGGTCGCTGCGGCGGCGCCGGGGCAGGGGCGGGGCGGCGGCGGTAGGGCCGGCGCGACGTGGGCTTGGAGGAGGCGGCGAGCGGGGCGGGGTGGCGGCGAGCGGCGCGGGGAGGAGGGGGAAGCGGGGCTAGGGTTAGGGCTGGGGCGGGGAGGAAGGGGGGCATCGCGATCACATTTCCCTGCTGCTGCTGCGCGAGAAGAAGAGGGGAGGCGAGGCGAGAGCAAAATCAGCGAGACGATGAGTGGAGACGAGACCACGACCACCAGTAGCAATCTGCCGCTGCGCTCTGCCCAGTGGGCTCCCCTCCCTCTCCACTTGTTTATATAATATGTTCTCTAGTGGAAGAGAATCTAGGCCCCGTTTGGAACAGCTCCACCACCAGTTCCTTGGAGTTGTTTAGAGCTGTTTGAAACTGTTTTGTGCCAAACGGGGTAAAATAAAATAGCTCCACCCAAAGAGTTCCTTAAAACCTGCTGAGACAAAAGTAGCTCCACCCAAGGAGTTGAAAAAAGTAGCTTCACCCGGCTCCACTTGTGAAGTCAAAAAAAAAAAAAACAGCTCCACTTGTGAAGTGGAGCCGTGCCAAACGGGGCCCTAGTGAGGAAGGGTCTCGGTTGAGGCTCCTCTTTATAGAAAAATGTTTCCCTCCAATGAGATCAGATGTGCCTACGCTAGCTACAGACACTGCAGAGGCAGGGACAGTCCACTGGCCTCGTACGCATCCAACCACACTGACGCCGCGCGGCCTTACAAGAATGGCCGTAGCCGTGTGAGTATAAAAATGACATTTCTGTTGTTTGGTAGCTGTACGACAGCCTAAGGGCATCTGTAGTGTATGAAAATAGAGGGTCTTAAGCCACCTTAAGGTCAACCTTATACATTACAGGAGTGACATTAAGCAGGCTATAAGCAAAAAAGGCTTAAGGCTGGTCCTCAAGCTAAAGACCTGGCCACAAGCATTAAAGTACAATTTTTCTTTATCTGCCAAGTGGGACCGTCTTAAGGCCCCTTGGGTTATATACACTATGGAGTCAGCCTTAAGGTTTAGATGGGAACCACCTTAAGGCCCCTTGGGTTATATACACTACAGATGCCCTAAGAGAAGGGAGGTCGTAGCCGTGTAAGCATACTCGATCGTTTAATTTTTCGTAATTTTATCCATCCTAAATTTTATTTAAAAATTCATTGAATTATGATATTTACAGAAACTATTATATTTAGCAAACGAGCTCAAAAAATTATATTCTTTTGTGGAGTCTCCTGATGCAGTCGATCTAATTGTGTAATTTTCAGTAATTTTGTGCACTTCAAAATTTTTAGGTTAATTTAGTTATAATTAACGATATGCGGTGCTCATTTGATTTGTCTTTTAATTTGGGCTATCTCACGGTCACCATGCGGAGGCCATCTTTTTGCAATGTCTGACCTCCTTCCTCTACACATATGTCGCTCCCTTGCTACTATCCTCCTTGCCCCTCCCTCCTTCACACATATGTGGGCTCGTGCATGTTGTCCACCCTTACCCCTCTTTTCTTCGCACATATATAGGCTCGTCCATGTCGTCTCCCTTTACTCGCTCTCAGTTCCGCACATATATATGTTACTCTGTCCATGCCGTCTCCCCTTGCCCGCAATGGTGCGTGTTGACAACAAGTCCATAATTCGCTGTGGCAACACACCAAATTATCTTTTCGCTCAGCTATAAATACAGAGCTCTAGCAGTCACTCATCGCTCATCTCAAACTGTGTTTCGCTTCTCATTATCGCGCTCGTGGCTGAGAATTAAGAGAGCATAGTATAATTACGTTTTTGTGGAGAGTAAATATCGAAGCAACCATCACGATCATAGCAGTGATGATTGCTTCCCCGAAGGGTAGGTAATTTTTCTTACATGCCTTCGTCGTTATTCTCATAGTCGTAGTTAATCAATGTTAGTCAGTTAGATATAATTAATATAGCTTGTATTGTAAAGTAAGTAGATCATAATAATTTAGCCATAGTTTTGTACTGTTTATTTGTAGGTACGGTGCCCATAATTTATTATTGCATGTCACTTTGTAATTAGTTAGTTGTATTTACTATAGTGCCAATAAGTTAGGATTAACGCTTGAGTTAGTGGTAAGTAATTAAGTGGTAAAGACAATAGTAATGAATTGCTCATAATTAATTTTTTGGATGAGTAATCAAATTGTTAATAATTAATGAATTATTCGTATGTAATTACACACACGTAATTAATAACTTACATGCTGTTTGTCTGCAGCAACATGACCCAACGAGATAGCTTCATAGACCAATGTGACCCAATGATGCAGCTTTGCAGACCGACGTAACCCAATGAGGTAGCTTCGCAGACCTATGTGACCCAACGAGGAAACTTTGCAGATCGACATGACACAACTAGGCAGCTTTGAAGACCGACATGACCCAACGTCGCAGCATTGCAGCGATGTGACGCATGCTATAGCAAGATTCCTCCTCGGGGTAGCTGCCTCATGGATGCGAATTTGCATGAACCCAATTGAACTTCTGTCGCGTTCGCCTCGCCGACTCCGTGTATAAATACTACCCCTTACGCGGTGGGCTTTCACGCAACAAGACTACCACTTCAGATGGAAAAGCAATGGGAGGAGACCACCCGACTAGCAAAAGAGTTGCTGCAGCCCGCGACAAGCAAAGCGCTCGTGCCAAGAGACCACAACTCCGCAATGAAGCCCCTCATAGCTCCAACCCCTATGACAATATCTCCACTGAGCATTCAACCCCTACAACAATGTCCCTACTGAGCATTCCCCGCAAGACTCGCCCAAGAGGAAGACACTGCCTCTCTGTTGGTGCGGGGACACATGCAAGTTTTTTAGGTCGAAGCAGCGGCTGAGTCTCGGCATGCGTTACTTGGGTTGCTGTAACTACGCTTAGGATTACCCAGACATATGTTGGGACATGGCGCGGTATCACCATGTGGTAAAGACAGGTTACAGTATATTCCCCTTGCATTTCTGTTTGAAAGCACGTACTAATTACCTCTCCAATCCACCTGTAGTCTTTGGATCTGCTATACGCATTTCACAAATGGATCGACCAAAAGATCCATCCACAAGACCAATGGCATCTCGCCTACGAGGATTGGGATGGCGCTGCAACAAAGAGCATAGCGAGTGTATCCAGCGGGAGACACAAGCTCATCTAGAGGTGTACAGGCGTAGAGAGCGCGAAGCGGAGCATGAGAGAAAGTGCGAAAGGGCGGCGAAGGCCAGGGTGGTCAGCGAGGACTACATCGCTGAACCCGGCAGCAAGGGCAAATGGTCCCGGTTCACATAGTAGATCAAGCAACTTTGTAGCAGCCCCTAGTCCTACCTACCCTATTTTTCGTATCTCCTAAGGTTTATGTTCATACATGGTCTGAATGCTTATGTCACTCTGTACCGTAGTAGTAGCGAGGTTGGCAAAACTTGAAAGATTCATGCACGAAAGATTTCTGTAACCCGCAAAGTAATAATTTTGGGGCTATCTATTCCTTGTGTAATGCAATAAAAAATGAATCATGAAACCCTAACTCAAACGGTTACTTGACTCAAACGGCTGCCCGAAGTGATGGAACGACATAGAGTAGTCGTGTCGTACTAAACTTCACACATTCCAAGTCACATAAATTCATGAAACCCTAATTTTGAAAATGGAAATCCAATTTTTTGAGACCTAAACCCTTGATCTTTGAGTCAATTTTGAATATGTAAATCTCTAGAGAAATTACACAATAAAATTAACTATGCAAGGAACCATAAAAAAATTCATAATTTTTGGAGCTTATTTGCTACATTAAAAATTCCTAGGAACAGTTAACTTAAATGAATTCTGCAATGAATTTTAGGATGTATAAAATTACAAAAAAAAATACACGATCAAGCACACTACGTCAGGAGGCTCGACACGAAATTTTGTAATTTTTAGAGCTCATGTACTATATCTAAAAAGTCAAACAAACAGTGCAACTAAATGAAATCACTAATTAGAATTAATTACTCTATCTAATTACCTCATCCACGCGTGCATGAGGCCAACCTCATGCTCGGTGGACGTGCGGCCTTCGCACTATTGCACGGTAGCCGTGTGGCAGAGTGATGTGTCGTCCCCCGGCTGTCGTATGGCTACCGAACGATAGAAGTGTTTTTTTTACTATTTTTGTACGATTATAGCTATTTTTATGAATACAGCTTTAAATTATACTAAAAGTGCTAAAAAATCATCTGCCGTGGTGGTGGTTTTTGGCGTGCTTTTTATACGTCGCTTCGTTTCTAAACTAATAAACCACTAGTTCAAATTATTTTACATCCACCCAATAATTACCTGCTCCACAGTCATGAGCTTAACTACGTCCACACCACAATATGCACCCAGAAATATACCATCCTAAAAACGTGCACACCAGATTAACTCTGCTCTATTCTCTCTCCTTACTCAACCGTATCCGACGGTCATCCTTCAATGGATGTGCAGTACCCCCTCCCCCATCCCACACCGCCTCCCGAACCGCCTCCCCCGCGCCTCCCCTCCTCCCCCGCGCCTCCTCCGCTCCCTCCGCCTCCCCCTCCTCCCCCGCGCCTCCCCTCCTCCCCCGCGCTTCCCCCGCCCCCTCCGCCTCCCCCGCGCCTCCCCCTCCTCCCCCGCGCCTCCCCTCCCTCCGCCTCCCCCCTCCTCCCCCGCGCCTCCCCTCCCTCCGCCTCCCCCATTCTCCCTCCGCCTCGAGCAGCCCAACAAGAGGGCACGGACGCGGTCGACGGCAGCGCGAGCGCAGGCGGGCGTGGGCAACGACGGTCGCGTGCGATGCGGCGCCGGCGGCCAGGAAGAGCACGCCGAGGCGACGCGAGCAGGCAGACGGAGAAGGGAGCGGACGCGACCTCCCCGCCCCCCTCCCGAATCCCGCGATCCCCGAAACCCTAGAGGCCGCTCCGGTGCCTCGGTCCCGCCGGTCGGCCGCCGAGGGGCCCGGCTCCGCCCGCGATTCGGAGGGGGCGAACGCCCGCGAGGCCGTTCCGTTGGGCCACCGTCGGGTGGTGGCGGCGGATGCTGTCGCTGCGGGGGCTGCAGGAGGGCGCCGCGGGGTTCCGGGGCATGGCGGACGACGTCGAGCTGGAGGAGGGGGAGGCCTGCCCCGACGACGACGGCGCATGCGACTTCGTCGACCCCGACGTCGCGCTCTCCTACATCGTGAGTACACCACACCGGAATCACACTGACTCGATGTCTCTACCTGCTCCCATCTGTAAGCTCCCGCTTCTTCTTCCTGTTCCAAGCATGAAATTCTTGTCCTGCGAGATGAACTGCTCAAGTTGATGAGCAATTAGGAAAATTTGAGGTGTTTAAAAGTCGATTCTTGTGCCAGTTTTGGTTGTGTCGTCCAAACCGAAGTTGCCGTGATCGATTCGGCCACAAAGATTTGCTCTTTCCCCCTTCTGGATTAGAAGCGCCTCTTCTTGTTTTTTTCTATGGAGTTAGTGGTGAATTTGTCTGTTGAATAGCCGTGGATAATTAGTATCACCTGAACAACGGAACATTGGGGTTAGGTGTTGGATTTTGGTAAAGAAAAAAATCCGAACTTTCTAAAAGGATAGAGTAGAGTGGATTCGGTTGTGTGCTTCACTTGGATCATTCCCTTGTTGATGATGTCTGGATGGATTCTGATGTGTCACTTGTAACTTTTGTAGCAAACGTCTGGATGGAAAAGGCCTTCTGAAGTGAATCCAGCCTTTGCATTGACTACTATTGCAGAGCATGGGTGGTGTTGGATGGAGAGTTGGTTCAAAGGTGCAGAGATGGGGTTGGAACTGCCTCCGGGGTTTCTCTTCTGCTGCAATTCCATCTCAGTTGGAGGTTCTCATGATTCTATCTGGTGTTCTTTCTTGCAGTATCCATCCAAATGCTTAGTTGGTTTTGTATGGTTATATCAGCTTGAACTTTGACCAGAGTTTAGTTAAAAAGGAAGGAACTTTGGTCTTTTTTTTATTCACTGCATCCTGATTTAAGATACTGTTTTGTTGGTTTTCATATGAGTAGTTGGTACTTTTCAGAGTGTTGGATTCATAGGACTCGGAAATATGGGCTCCCATATGGCAAGAAACCTGATGATGGCTGGATATAAAGTGACGGTTCATGATATGTAAGCCCTTCTTGCCAAATTCCAATTTTCTGGTCAAAAGTTTATTGTTTTTTCTTGGTGAAAATTAGTTAGTTTGTTAAGGGTATATGAAGGTCTCGTTATCTCAGTCTAATGCAATGCTCTTTAATTGCCATCAAATTATTATTGTACCATCCAATAAACATTGAATATATGATATCAGCAATGAGAATGCCATGAAGAAATTTTCTGATGATGGACTTCCCACTAAACATACTCCACTTGAAGTGTCAGAGTCAAGCGATGTCATAATTACCATGCTACCTTCCTCTGCCCATGTAAGTTGGTTACAACCATGAAGTCCCCTTTCTTTTCAGTTCATTGCACCACCTAAATCATGATACAAGAAAGTGATATCCTTTCTTGAAGCATGTCCTAGATATAGCCATCCCTCCAGGACTCCAGCATAGCTTGTTTGTTTCCTGGAACTGTTGATTCAGGATTCTTTAAGAGAAGATAGTAACACACGAGCACTGTTGCTCAAAACATATCAAACTCCTTTACCAAATCAAATCCTTACATGTCCACAGATGCTTTTCAGGTATTCGATGTATACAATGGACGGAATGGCTTGCTTGGTAATGGGGGCCGCCTTGGACCATGGTTATACATAGATTCATCTACAGTTGATCCACAAACATCAAGAAAGATATCCATGGATGTCTCAAGATGCAATTTAAAAGAAAATAAAGGTTGTGCTCTACTATAATAGCATACAAACCATGATCTACAATTAGCAGTTGAAAACTTGGATACTTGAGTCTACATGTGGAAAAGATGGAAACAGCAGCTGTCCTTTTTTTGCCCCCATCAACAATTAATACTAATCTATCTTGAACATTTGAGTTGAGCATGTGTGCTTTTCTGTATGGTCAGGCTATGCTGAAAAGCCGACGATGCTGGATGCTCCTGTGTCCGGAGGTGTTCCTGCTGCAGAATCCGGGACACTGACTTTCATGGTATCATTCCTTGCTTCTCATAACTTGTTGTTACCACCATGCAAATACTGAGACTTTGTTGGATCAAACAATTATATTAGATAGAAGGACTTGTGTCTTATTTTGGTGCAAAGAAATGATATATAGGTGGGTGGTTTGGAGGAAGCCTATCTAGCTGCAAAGCCATTACTTCTGTCGATGGGCAAAAAGGCAATCTACTGCGGTGGGTCTGGAAATGGCTCAGTAAGATTTGTTAACTCCAGCTCTTCACTGAGATTCGTTCATAATTCTTGGTGCACAGTTGATTCAAATTCACTTCTAATGTTTTGTTTTTTAAGGCCGCTAAGATCTGTAACAACATGGCGATGGCTATCAGCATGCTTGGAGTCTCAGAGGCTTTTGCTCTTGGTCAGAATCTAGGGATCAAAGCTAGCATTCTTACGAGCATATCCAATTGCTCGAGTGCCCGCTGCTGGAGCAGGTATTGTCTCTTCACATATCCTTTTGGGTCCGAGCTGCAGTAATGACAAGCTTTGCTTGTTCAAGCATTGGAAGTACGGGCATAATGGGTGTAGTGAATCTTAGAAATTAGTTTCTTATCTTCAGCTTATAAGTTGCTTCATCTCAAGTTTATATGGTCTTTTTTTGTCGATTTCAACAGTGACACATATAACCCAGTTCCTGGAGTAATGATGGGCGTGCCATCATCGAGGAATTATGATGGTGGTTTCACCTCCAAACTAATGGTATGATGCTAGACACAAAACTTCCTGCTTGATAGAATTCTATCAAAGAATATCAAGTACATGCTTAATGCTTAATGCGGCGGCGTGGGGGAGGAGGAGGCGGGGAGACGCGGAGATACGGGGGAAACGGGGAGAACGCGGGGGAGGAGGCGGCGGCGCGGGGTGGGGAGGAGGAGGAGGCGGCATTTACGAGGATCCCGTCGGCACCGGCGCTGTTTGGTATGTTGACGTCGTCATCGCCCCTGTCACAGATCAAGCAGCAGGTGCGGCACGTCCTTGGATTCAATGTCTGAAGTCTGAACATCAACTGAATTCCTGAAGTTTGGCTTGGGATGTCACCGAACCTTGTGGATTCAGTTCAGTTCCGATGTCGCCCCCAGTCGCTTTAAATTCCTGAAGTTGTTGTAGTAGCTGCTTGTGTGAAGTTTGGATCCGACTATTCTGTCTGAATGCGACTGTGAATCAATCTTTTGTGCTGTGACTTATGGTACTTGGTTTATGATTTTGAATTATGTGTGTTTACAGGAGAGAGTATGGAGAAAGATATGTACGATTTTAGTCGATATAGATGAAGTTAGGATAATGTTTATTGTAATTGACTTATAGATTTTGTTTTAAATAGACTATATTTAAAAACTAATTATGCTCTTTTCTGTATGCTGGCTGTTTTTTGTCTGCTGTTATGCCTGATTCTGAAGTCCCCTGATATAGGCATTTTGTTGTGGACTGGCGGTATGCATGATGTATCCAGTAACTTATTGCTCCACCGCGCCTCTATGGCTTCAGCACCTCGTTCCAATTAGGCGTACATGTATTGAGGCGCTGCAGTTTTGTGCCATCAGTCCGTCGCCTGAGCTTATTCCGGTGTTTTACAACTAAGTACGGCATGAACTGATTCCATCCATTGTCTAATCCAGCAGCTGATACGAGAGACAATGCACCAGATACATCAGATACAATCCGCTGTTAGATTTGGCTATCGACAATCATGTCCAGAAATCCCTCTCTGAACTCACTCGGTGATATACATGAGTGTTTTTAAGATTATATACATGGTGATATACAATTGCGTGAAACTTAAACTATGAAAAAAATATCGTCATTTGGTTGTTTTCATGTGCATCCCTGAAATGCCGCCGTAGCGTTAGCACGGGCACTATACTAGTCTAATTAAATGGCTCGGGCTATTCGGTCCGGCTGAACGGTGCAAGGGGAAATGCGGGTCGTAGTCTCGTAGATCTTGGCACGCTTTTGTGCACGTCGTTTTGCTTCCAAATGGATGGCTCGAGCCATTTGGGCAGCATTCTATTTCGGACGAGATATCTTAGCTTTGTTTGATTCGATGGATGAAATTATCCTATCTTAGATAAGATGATTTTATTTAATTGGTTTGATGAACACTGTATCATGTCGTTCTATAAAATCAAACGAACCAGATAGAATCATTCTATCCAACTTGTTACCGTGAACCAAACGCCCATGTCATTTCATTTTCAAATTGGATGGCTCGGGCTATTTGATGTAGCTACATAGTACCAAGGGAAACAAGGGCAGTATATTTTTGCGTGCTTTTGTATATGCCGTTCCATTTCTAAATTGGATGGTTCGAGCTATTTGATCCAGCTAAACAGCGCTGGTGCAGGTGGCTGTGTAGACAAGGGAAAGACGAAAATGAAGGATGGATAAGTTTTTTTTGTTTTGGCTTGTGATTTTTAACTATAGTTTATGATTTTTAGGTTATTTGTGTGAGAGAGTGCAAAATAACAGAAACTCACGTGTAATTTTAGCTAATATAAATAAAGCCTTGTAGATCTCATCTTGGAAAGACACCTGTTAGAAAGTTAGTTACTGTAGGAAAAAAAAATCAAAAATAGCTTTTAGAGACCAAAACAATAGCTTTTAGAGACAAAAAAGACACTCCGTCTGATATATGTTGGCGCTTCGATTTCCATTTTGAATTGCGGAAAATTGGGAGAGAAAAAATATTGTGCCGGAGGAGGAGGATTGCCGGTGAAACCTAGCCAGTGAAGAGACGTACGGTGGCCATGCATCCCTCCAGAAGCAGCCCTCAAGTTTTGGCCAGTCATTTTCACCTCTCTCCTTTTCTCCTCACGTGGCCCGCGTGAGTCCTTCCTGCGTTGAGGCCTGGAGTTCTTCTGTAAAGTCTAAACTTGATTGTGAACTGCAGGTTCGTGTGCAAACAAACATCGAAGGCTTTTTCCTCGCACTTGAGATGGCATGACGAGTTAACAGCTGTGCAGCGGTCCAATATTACCATGGGATTCTTTTTCATCATCAAGATATTTTCCCCTATTTTCACTACTATTCGTACCAATTTTGTATTTTTTTTACAGGTGCAACTAGGGTTACCCCTCACAAATAGGAAGTTTGGGAAACCGGAATTAGTGCCTGCCAAGCTAGGGGAGCTTAGCAGGTGCTTATCAAGCTAAGATAGTTTGGAAGGTCCACCGACGGAGCTAGATTTACAAAAAACAAACATCCGATGACTAAATTTAGAGAAAAATAGCTACAATGCTATTTATATGAACAGGTCCTAAAATCAAACCATGCTTAGCTGGTTCCGTTTTCGCCCGTAAACCGGCCAGTTTTCTGACCTAAAAACTAGTCTAACTTTTACTTGTAAATTTCCTTCTTTTTGGATTTCAAATATTGACATTTGGACTCCAAGTAACAAGTCCTAGTAATACATAGATTTTGCATGTAGGGATCAAGGGGGTAGTTTAGACCCCAAACCGCCACTTAAAAAATGGACTCAACTGGTTTTTTGTTCCTCGAAGTTCTTGGTGATTTTCTAGCATTATTATTTGCCTTTTCCCCCCATTTGACTGCTATTCATAAACTTCATGTCAAACAAAGTCATTCCTCCAAAATTCCCGCTGAATTCCTACGTTCCAATACCGGCATAAACTGCCGTACACTCGTCAAGCTAAGGGACGCCATGCCGGAGCGCTCGAGCCACTCGACGAAGAGGATGTGGTCGGTTTTGGCGGATCCGCCACGGCGTGCATCACGGTGACGGCGACGGCAAGGCCGTCGCTGTTGGACACCTGAGAGGATCTCGTGATGCTCTTGATTTCTTCTCTCCTAGGGTCGATTTGAGAGATGGCTGGTCTTATCAAGTCAAGCCGTTGGGGTCAAGTGTGACTCCGATCCTAAACATTTTTCGTGATGATTGCATGGTTAATTCGTGCCAAGATCGAGTCAAGATCTTAATGACGATTGCATGCTTTGAGTCAAGATCTTCTTGACCAAATTCAATACGCCATGTCGCATTTGTTACTCTTTCTTTTTTGGAGAGAGAGATGAATGGTGTTGTTACCGTAAAAGTAGGAGTTACTTCTATTTTATGTACCATCGGGCCTTTTTTTTTAAAAAAAAATTCGAGTTTAATTAAAACTAAGCCTTGGAATGTAGAATTTCGTAAGAAACACTTCAATTCCCGTGTTACAAATGGACCTAACAACGCAACGTGGCCATGCAACTGGATATATATATATATATATATATATATATATATATATATATATATATATATATATATATATATATATAAACAGTTGCGCACAAGTGGGAGTGAGATACCCAATGGACGGCGTAGGACTAGTGAGAGTGACCAGTGTACCCTTGTACATACATGGCACCCAACGGATGGCCTAGGACCAGTGAAAGTGAAGCACTTGAACCCCGACAAAACGAGGTGCCACTGGAGACGGAGTAGAAGCTTGTTGTGTTTCAACTGAAAAGCTAAAGATACTCTCTTTAGGGCTCCTCTTTTTATGCTGATGGGGGCTCAATAGGCTAATTCAAGCTGAAGGCCGAAGGGGCACTTGTTTTGCAGTAACTGGTGAGAGCGACACTGATTCACAACCTTGGCCAGCATGCCCATAACCTCCGTTGTGGCGTGAGACGCTGGTAAACTGATGGGTGGCTGCCCAAAGTGACTAACCAAGCTGATAAACTGTCGATTAACTTTTAGCCCAGAGGAAGCTGGACCACCATCTAATCAAACCATTATCTCAAGGCTGGCTAAATCATGGACCCCAGGCTTGTAAAACTCACATATAGCAAATCGTTAACCTTTGACAAACCAACCATTCAGCAAGATAACCTGAGAATTCAAGCGGGTTTATCATCAGAACGGTTTTCAAATTAGCAACAGGCAAACGTGTCCACAGTGAGGTTATTAAAACTTCTCGTCATACAAGACAGCAAATCAAGAACAGAAATTGAGTAACTTCAGGTATCTTGCCAAACTGGAAGTTTTTTGAACTAACCATTCATCAGATGAACCAAGTAGGGTAGTTCAAGGATAAACGTACTGAAACAGGAGAAAATGTAATCACAGTCAATTTGAGGGAAATAAGCTCCTTATTGCTACCCAAGTAGACCCGATACGACCGCACTGCCACACGAACGATATCTGCAGGGAGACAAATTAAGAGATCATGCAACCATCTGAAGCCTCAAGGAAATGAAACTTAAGAATACAAGCGCACAATAGGTTCTTTATGTAACAACATATGGGTGTCGTGCTGAACCGATATGAATTCATAAGCAGTATCCTATTTGTCAGGTAGCATAAACAGAGATCCTCAACACCAGAACACGACCTTCCATAATAGGAAAGACAACAATTCAATAGTTTAGTTAGATGGCATAGTTTCATGAGGCATCAATGAGGCTATTCTCGTGTTCACCAAAATGAGTTAGATCAAGCAGGAAATGAACAACCAAAGAAGGGACTGACAATCTTCCAATATCTATTTGAAAATGTGTAGGTCGGTAGTTATGTTAGAATCTTGTTGGTTCTTTTGCAAGGGTGCAACCTTATGTGCTTGATCATATAGCAACCATACTTGAGCTAAGGATACAGCCGTACAAGGGAAACAACCCATGTTGTGCTCTACTTTCCCATTCAACATTAATATGGATTTACAGTCTACTTATATCCTAATCCAATATTTCATAATAGAGGAAAAGAACAAGGGAGCTGCTACAGGACGGTATACCGCTGGGAACGTTCCTAATGGTATAAAGTTTCACAAAGTTTCATCAAGTTTCGCCTCGCCTCCCTCTCCCTCCTCCGCTGCTCCCCCTCCCAGCCTTCTTCCCCGGCGTCGGTTGCAACTCTACGCCCTTCCTCCGCCTCCCCCACCCCCTCCTCCCCTACCGGCGGTGACCTTGTAATGCTGCTCTCTCCTCCTTCCCCGCCACCCTGCCCCGCCCAATCTAATATTCAGTGTGCCGCCACCGCATCACTGTGCCTCCCCCCGCCGGCGCCCACCACCCTCTACCACTGCCCAATGCCCTCTACTGCTGCCCACCGCTTCCCCAGCAGGAGCGAATCCACCTTAGCTGCTTGTGGGTGCTCGAGCACCCCCTCCTCCTACCGTAGGTTGAAGAAGACCCGGTCAACCCAGAGGTTGAAGAAGAGCCGAATTGCCGGAGTCGAAGGTTGAAGAAAGCATGAGGCCCAGTCGGTGTCTTAAGGCCCAGTGCCCCAACCGGCCCAGATCAGTGGCGAATCCTAGCCCAAAATCCCAAATACAATCAGAGATTCAGACTAGCTTCAGAGATTAGAGAACACGAGGAAGATGAACAGTAGATAAGGTCTTTGGGAGTGGGAAAGACGGAGTCACAGGACACAGAAAGGCTGAGTCGGAGAGAGACTGTCACTGTCGAGTCGATAACCCGGCTCGGCGGAGGGGAGGCGGTCGGCGACTCGGCGTGGAGGGGGAGGCCAGAGGCGATTGATGGCCCGATGTGGAGTGAAGGGGGAGGTCCGAGGCGGTCGGCCACTCGGTGGCGACCTGGCGCGGCGGAGGGGAGGCGGTCGATGACGCGGAGCGAAGGGGGAGGCAGTCGATGACGTGGAGCGGAGGGGGAGGCCGGAGGCGGTCAGCCACTCGGTGGCGGCCTGGTGAGGGCGCGGCCACGTGGGCGAGGCTGAGCGGGAATGGCACCTGGCCCGTTCGGCGCATCGCATCGGAGAGGACAAGGTGAGCTGGTGAGGTAGTGAAATGTGAAAGGTGAAGCCGTGCGAGTGACGGGGTGAGGTGGTGAGAATCTGTGATTTATGATTGTTGTACTGATGCAAATTAATATTGTTTTCATTTTATTTTTAATATTTATGAACATTCATAATTTAATATTGTATCACTAAATTTGATGTTTCTTATCTACAGATGGGTACTCACATATATTTGAACATTTGCGCGTATATTATCCATTAGCAAGATACTAAATTTATTGTATTGTACATTTTCAATTTGTTCTCTTCCTATTTATATATGAATTTGATATTCCAATGGCAAAAGACCAGTAGATGTAGTTTCAGTATGCTTATGTTGTACTATAGCCTCAACAGTAGAGCTCCCCCTCTATTTTCATACTTGATTCGCCACTGCTCCTCGGCCTCCCTCTACATCCAGGGGGCGTGGTGAACCCGTCGGTGGCTCTTGCTGGAGCTCAAGAAGATAGAGGAGAGAGCCAAGAGCACTGGAGTGAGGGGCGTACCGTCTGAGCTGGAGCTCAGGCAGCTGGTCAATCTCGCCCCTATCGAGGGGCGACCGATTCGGTAGCACCGCGGTCGGGGATGGCAATACACGCACTGTGGCTAGAGATGATGGATCCAGCCGCGACGATGGTCGGGGCTGGAGATCAGGCAGCCGCTTGACCTCGCCCCCGCAGATGACGGATCTGGCAGCAGCAGCCATCCCCTCCCCCCGAGCGAGAGAGAAGAGAGAGTGGAGCGAGAGATCGAACGGTAGGGAGCTATACCATCATTTTTTAGTGGAACAGTATACCGTTCTCTAGTTTTTCTCAAAGAACAAAGCACCTACCTACTTCCCCATCCAACATTATTATGGATACAATCTACTTATATCCTAATCTAGTATTTCATATTAAAGGAAAAGAACACTGGATGACATATAGGCACATAATTAGTTGGCAACGACTCCTGTATAATGGTGCACTTCAGCGCCCAAACTATAACTGTTATGCACCATCCATACCCTGGACAAACTAAAACACTTTCCCTGTACTCTTTTTGTGTGTGTGTGTTGGGGGGGGGGGGGGAGTATATTCTCTTGTGGATCCCTATCTAGAAAAAACTTTTATCAAGCCAACCTTTTATCGCTATCAGATACAGAATGCCAACTTCACTACAACTGAGCTATGGTTCTCACTAATCAGGTACTCCTTCCATGGATTAATCTCTGCAATAAACTAAAGACAAGCATTCAGGAATCAAGAGTACATAATTCCATCACAATAAATCCCAATACATATTCTTCTAATCACCGAAATTACTTTTTTCTAGGTCCACTTGACTGTATAATCAAGGACAAATAGGAGTATATAAGTTAAAAGCACCAAATTAACTAATTATTATAAATAAGGACACTGCCCAACTATAAGCACATATATATACCTGTAAAACCAACATCGCACGAACTAATACCAAAAACAGTGAAGTGGCAGGTGCTTATCAACAACTTTAGTATCCAGGAGCAACTTGACAGTCAGTCGGTAAATATCATCTTTTAAGTTGCAACAATTGGTTATGAGTATACGGTTCGAGTATTTGGTTTTCAGGAGACATCAAAACTGACAACATAATAGCTACTAGAGGCTCAATCTTGAAATTTTTAACAGTTTCAAGTGTGTTGAGTAGGTTATCTATGAAAGTTAGAATAATATTTAAGTCTCGGCCTCGCCACTCAGATCAGGGGCGGAGAGAGGGGGGGGGGGGGGGGGGGGGGCGGGCAGGGGCCTGGCCCCCCCAATGGTCCACCAAATGCATTAATATAACCTCTTAATCACCCTTCATCACAGTCAATTAGTCAATTAGGCCTCTGCATTTCTAACACAAAATCATTGCTTAGTGACTTGAGAAATGATGGCTGGGAACCACTTCTTGAGGAGGTTAAAGCCTTTTGTGACAAGCACAAGATTGAGATTTCGGATTTAAATCGCAAGTAAGTTATTATCTTACCTTCAGTTTTTTAATATGAGCACAAATACATATTTTTTTAATTCTTATGGTACATATCTAACTTGTTTAACTACATGTCGCAATTTGTAGGTGTGTGGATGTGACCAAATCTCGGAACAAAAATGATAATACCACCACTCTTCACCATTATAAAATAGATGTGTTTAATGTTGCGGTCGACCAACAATTGATTGAGTTAGAAGATCGATTCAGTTCTCAAGCAACAGAGCTTCTATCACTTTGTGCCTCACTAGATCCAAGAAAAGATGGCTTTGACATTTCAAAGATAAGTACTCTGGTGGAAAAGTACTATCCCGCTGATTTTTCAAGTCAAGATCAAGCTCAATTGGAGTGTCAACTACCACATTTTCAACTTGATGTATGCAATCGTCTAGAGCTAAGTACATTGCCATCACTTACTGATCTAACAAAGGGACTAGTGAGATTAGGTAAAAATTCTATTTATCCAATGGTCGATAGATTGCTAAGATTAGTCATAACTCTTCCAGTATCAACAGCGACCACTAAGAGAGTCTTTTCAGTATGCTAGACGTATGCTACATTATTTTGCCATATGTGTTATGATTGAATTTATATGACAATATATATGCGTATGTTTAATTATATATGTGTATGTCTAATTTTTCCGACACACGGCGCCTAGGACCTATGACGCCGGCGCCTTGGCGGGTCGGCCCCCCCTTTGTCTGGATCCTGGCTCCGCCCCTGACTCAGATCTTACAATGCCAACATCAACAAAGCCTAATGGATCATGTATGAACTAGCAGATTGCAAACAAGTTGCTAAATACAAATGTACCAATATGATCTTCTTAATGCTACACCAAAAGAGACAGCTTAGCAGTTAACATTCTTATTTGTCACCCAATTTCATGTTTGAAAGAAAACCTAAAGTTATGTCATGAATATGTGATATATGAACCAAATGGCCATTTCATAGGATACCAATTTGAACCTAAAAGTTCGAAGCAAGCATAATTTCTATGACCCTTAATCTTCAGAACAATGTCAGCAACATTTCTGGAGTCCACTAACATGATAAGTCAATCGCCTCCTAGTTCAATCAGATTGTAATTCAGTTCCCTAAAGAGAACCTAAATTGAGCAACGCACAAATGAGGTAGAACTGCTCCATCAGATCCGTAAGCCAACTGAGTTCCCGACAAAAAAATAGGCCTAATGAATTCAACAGACTAGGAAAGCCCAATGAACAATACAAACCACCAAAAGGCGACGCACTCTGAATGTTCACCAAGAAAGTTAAACATGTATATGGTATGCAGCAAAGCACAACTTCATTTTGTAACTACCGAGAGCAGAGCAGCTTTCTCATCACTTCAAGACACCAAAATGTTTCTGTGTCACAACCAAAAAAAAAACCATCATCGTCTTAACAGAACGGTCCAGAACTTTAAACTAAATCCCCTTGAAGCTACCGATCAATAGACCACAATATCTACCCGCATCTCAGCCCGACCAAAATATCTACCAGCATCTCAGCCCAAAGAGACACGATAGGCGATCATAAGTAAGAGACTAATTCACTATAATGACATCGCAAATTAACTAATGGTAAGCCAATTGCTCGTCGCTCAAAGCACCCCCCAAATCTGGCAAGCTAACTTACGAAGTTAAACCAAATTTGCCCCTCATCCCTCTCGGCTGAGACAAACTGCGTAGAGCTGTCGACCAACGGCGCAAGCTAAACAAACCCTAGCTAGAGCGACTACAGCAACCAGCGCATAATATGTTCGATGGGAACTCTCCCAACAATTAACTGTTTCAATTCAACCTACAAAGTCACGAAACACCAAATGCTCCACCAATCGAACCAGCAATTCGCAGCCAAATCTCCCAACCTCACTGACCTGTCCGGTCAAATCCATTCCTGGAATTGGAATAGCAACGGTGACAGCACGAACAACACGTGAGATCTGGCAGAGGGAGGCAAGTCACGTACCGAATCGACTCAGGCGGAGGGCGGCGGGGTTGGGTCTTCGTGGCGTTGGAGGAGGTCGTCGTAGGGGTCGCGGCGGCCGGGGGCCTGGCTGATCTGGGGGTCCCAGGAGAGCTGGGAGTTGAAGCGGTCGAAGGTCCAGAAGCCGTAGGGGCGCAGCGGGAGGCTCCACGCTGCCTTGGTGCGCTCGCACCGCTCCTTCATCCGGTACACGTGCTCCCGCTGCGCCTGATCCCGCTTCTCCGGGTCCTCCATGAGCCGCAGGATCAGGTTCTCCGCGAACTCCATGATGAAGCCCATCGCTGCCGAGCTTGCTCCGCCTCCCTCCCTCGTTTCTCCTCTCCTCTCCCGATCTGTGTAGGGGATCTCTTCTTCCTCGGCTGCGGTCGGGGCCTTGTGCTTGTGGTGGCCGGCCGGTGTGTGCGTGACGGACGGGACGGCTGCCTGCGGATTTCCGATACGCCCGGCCCAACACTGATGAAGTTCCACGGCCTAATTATGGGCCGGCCTCTACATATCGGGATCCTCCTGGTATTTTTCTTTTTCCTTTTCTCTTCCTTTTAGTGAGGACTAAGGGAGAACTGCAACAGATTATACTGGTCTTATTTCTTTTCAACTTTTAAAAACTATTTTTTAACTTTTCTATAATAACTAACTAGTAAGATCTACAAATTAAATATAATATACACTGTAGCGACTTCATTTATATCGGTCAAAACCGCATATAAGTTTCTATTATTCTATACTATCTCACACAAACAGCCTAAAAACCATAAGTCGCAACTATAAACCGAAGCAAAAAAGAACAGACCCAGTAATATAGTGTAGTTTTAGGAGTGCAGCTTTACATGAAAAAAATCTGAAGAAAAAGAATCTTTTTTATGTGAACCCTCTTCACACTTATCTATCTCCTTTGTGAAGGAGCAACTTACACACCAGGTTACACATAAGACCTACACCATGTCACTATGAGTACTTGTTACAGATTTGCAAGGATTGTATACGTATTCTCAGCTGGGCGGGAAAGGGAGGCCTCAATGTAGTCAGGGTCGAGAACCATCCGGAGGGGTCACACATTCACATAGACTCAATAGTCAATACAATGCACAAACTAGAAACCATGTTGCGAAGTTGAATTGTGCCGTCGTTTCCTCTGCCACCGTCCTGAGGATTTTCCATCGCCCTGGATGAGCCGCTGCGGGTAAGTTTTTTTTTTGAACTCGGAAAGCTTGTTTCCATTAGACACTATCTCCAGCCAGATCACTGGAGATCAAGCTGGAAACAAAGGTGGGGACTTGACTCATAAACACCATCGAGTCAGAGCTAACCACGCTCGCCCCATACATTGCAAGGCGATCAGCCACCTTGTTGCAATTTCTCGGGCAATGCCGAATGCTGCAATAATCGAATGATGAACCAATAAAATCTCTAACTTGCTTGAGAAGGCTTCCATGCACACTTTGATCAAGGTCCAGCGAAGTCAGGCCCCATACCAGGTCAGACGCATCGGATTCCAGGATAATTCTTGACATTCCCAATTGCGCTATCCTCTGCAGACTGTACAGGGCAGCCAGTGCTTCGGCTTGAAAAGGGCTGTCCACTCTGCACAAATTGCCACAGCCCCCCTGAAGGAACTCACCAGCACTGTCCCTTGCGATGAAACCCTATCCTCCCTGACCCGAACCAGCTTTAAAGGAGCCATCTATATTGATCTTGTAAAAGTCTTCCGGTGGCGGCTGCCAAAACTTTAGACTGACTTGCTGCTGACTCTTCGCTGCTTTCCTTCCCTTTTCAAATTCTGACACATAGAAGGTTATTAGAGAATAGACCTCAGGACATGTCACTTGTTTTTCCCCAGCATTCACCTTATTCCTCACCGACCACCACCTCCATAAAAGAACCACAATTTGTAGCTGGGTTGACTGTGGAAAGGACCAGATTCTCCTCAGCAAATCTCGCCCAGAATGACAAGCTGCTAAGATAATGCGATATTCCTCTAAATTTAGCCCTCTCCAGCACTCCTTTACTTCTTTACATCTGAAAAAGAGATGCCCACAATCCTCATCCAGCCTGTGACACATGGGGCACAGGGTGTCCTCCTTCATCCCTCTACGGCTCAAATTCCGTCGGACTGCCAGACTATTATGGGCTACGCGCCACAGGAACATTTTCACTTTGTTTGGGACCTCCATATTCCAAATTTTATCCCACTTGAACAGGGAGTCCCCATTTGGGTCTGGCTCAGAACATGCTGCATTTCTACCAAGCTCATTTTCCCTATTCTGAATCGCCAACCTATATGCTGACTTAACTGAGAAGATCCCCTTTTTATCAAAGTGCCATGCCGGCCTATCTACCATATCCTGGTTCACTCTCAGCTTTAGGATAGCCTCAGCATCAACCTCTGAAAAAACATCCTGCACTAAGGTCTCATCCCATGATCCCAAGCTCGGGTCCATCAACTCAGCCACCTTTGTCAATACCGTTGCCCCCCTATTTGTAACAGGACGTCTTGTACTGCCGTATGGAATCCAAGGATCCGTCCAGATATTCACCGAATCACCATTGCCAATGCGCCATATGAGCCCCTGTTTCAGGAGATTCACACCTTTGAGGATGCTCCTCCAAGTGTAAGAAATCCCATCCTGCACCGCACACTGCAGAATACTACCATTGGGAAAATATTTTGCTTTAAGCACTTGGCCACACAATGTATCCGGAAAAACCAGAAGCCTCCAAGCTTGTCTAGCCAGCATAGCCATATTGAACAAATAAAGATCCCGAAAGCCCAATCCTCCCTTATTCTTAGGGAGTGTCAACTTATCCCAGGCCAACCAGTGAATCTTGTTTTTCTTATCATTCTGGCTCCACCACCACCTGCCAATCATAGAGTTCAACTCATCGCACAACCCTTTCGTCAGCTCAAAGCATGACATAGCATAGGTTGGGATTGCTTGGGCCACAGCCTTTACTAGGATTTCCTTGCCAGCCTTTGATAGCAATTTCTCCTGCCACCCTTGAATACGAAGCCACACTTTCCTCTTGATATATTCAAAAGCTTTCTTCCTTGATTTACCAATAGAAACTGGTAGCCCCAAATATCTCTCACTTTTTGCTTCTTGCATGATGTCAATGACCTGTCTCACCTCATCCTTATCAACAGAGCTAGCGTTTGGGTTGAACAGTACAGACGATTTATCCCTATTGATCACTTGTCCTGAGGCTCGCTCATATGCCTGCAAAATCCTCCTCAATTCCTGAGCGTCTCCTCTACAAGCTCTCATCAATATCAGAGAGTCATCAGCGAAAAAAAGATGGTTAATCCTAGGAGCTTCCCTGCACACTCTAATACCCTCGATCTTGCCCTCCACTTCTGCCTTCTGTAACATTGCTGAAAATCCCTCCGCACAAAGAATAAAAAGATAGGGCGACAAAGGGTCCCCTTGGCGAAGCCCCCTCTGTGGGTGGATGTTGCATGAGTATTCCCCATTGACCTTGATGCAGTATTTCACTGTTGTAACACACTCCATCACCTTTTCCACCCATTGCACTGTGAACCCCAATTTTAGCATCATCTTCTCCAGAAAGCTCCACTCAACTCGGTCATAGGCCTTACTCATGTCTAACTTAATTGCAGCCACCCCTGTTTTCCCCACCTCCTTTGCCTTAGGTAGTGTGTGAGCTCATACGCCAGCAGGACATTATCAGTAATAAGTCTACCCGGAACAAAGGCACTCTGAGATGGTGTAATGATCTCCGGGAGCACCAGCTTCAGCCTGTTTGCTAGCACTTTGGAGATGAGCTTGTACACTACATTGCATAAGCTGATTGGCCTAAGATCCTTCAATTTCTCCGGTGATTTGGTCTTTGGGATTAGAACAATAACAATATCATTCCACCCTTCCGGCATAGCAGCCCCATTAAGCACAGCAAGTACCTCTTCTTTAACCTTTTCACCCGCAAGAGACCAGAATTTCCTGTAAAAAACCACCGGCATGCCATCAGCCCCTGGGGCATTCAGCTCACCCATATCCTTCAACGCCACCCATATTTCGTCACTTGAGAACGGTGCTGCCAGGTTGTCATTCATTTCTTGAGTAACCTTCGCTTGAACACAATCAAGTACCTCATCATCCTGGGAACCTGCGGTGGACATAAAAAGTTTCTGGTACTGATTAGCAATAAAATTCTTCAGATGTTTTCCCTCCACCACCCCTCCACCCTCATCTTTCAGCTTGCTTATAGCGTTCCTCCTTTTCCTTTCTGAAGCCTGAGCATGGAAGAATTTTGTGTTATGATCACCTTTGGCCAACCATGTAGAGTGAGCCCGCTGCTTCCAGTAAACATGCTGCTGGTCCAAGAGACGCTCAAGCTTATAGCGCAACAAGTGCTCCTTGTTTATATGCCCTTGGGAGATAGAGGCTCTCCTGATCCTCTCCAGCTCCCTTTTGGCATTTTTAACTCTCTTATCCAAAGCTCCAAGGACCACACGATCCCACTGCCATAATTCCCCCAACACCTGAGATTGGATTTCCATAAGACTGACCCCTCCACCTCTAATAGCTTTTCCCCAGGCCTCCTCCACCCGCTCGCTACACTCCTCCTCCTCCAACCACCTCGCCTCAAACTTCTTCATGACCACCAGAGGTTTCCTCCAATGGACCTTTTCCTTCGCACCGGGATCCACAATGATGGGCCTATGATCTGAGTGCCGAGGATCACCATTAATCACACGGACCAAAGGAAAGCGAGCCCGCCAGGCACTATTCGCCACCGCCCTGTCCAGTCTTTCCCTAGTATAACTGGACGCATTTTGATGATGGTTCCTCCAAGTGAAGGCGTCCCCCACGAAGCCCAAATCATGCAGGTCACACTCCTCCAAAACATCTCTGAACTTTACCATGCTGCTCTCTGCTCTAGGAGCTCCCCCTTCCTTCTCACAACTGAAAAGAATTTCATTGAAATCTCCACAACACAGCCAAGGGAGCTTACTGCGATGCAGTAAAATTCGAAGCAACTTCCATGTTTTCTCCTTCTCTTCACTCCGGGGCTCGCCATAAATCCATTGAACCGCCAAGCACACCCATCCTCCTCCTTGATTTTGGCATCAATATGATACCTAGACCAACTCAGCACCCGCAAATCCACCTCCTTCTTCCAAAACAATGCCAGACCACCCTTCGCCCCTACACTATCTTTTACCACCATATATGGCATGTTCAGCTTCCACTTGAAACCCTCCATCCATTTCTCACCATGTTTTGTTTCTGAGAGGAACAAAACATCGGGGTCCTCCTTCTTCTGGACATCCAGAAGACCGCGAACTGCCGGGTCGTTCCCCAACCCCCGGCAGTTCCAAGCCACAAGCCTCATTGGGACCGGCCGGGCTGACCATGCAGCCCCGCCAACAAGGAATTTTCCTCCCCCATCTCCACCTCCACTGACACAAACTGGAGTTTAGTCTTCTTCTTCACTTCTTCCTCCCCCCGGCCTCCTCTCCCCCTCGCTTCCGCGAAACAGACGGGGAAGAATACTGTTCCCCCTTCGATTTCCCCAGCTCGCGCGGGCGGCGTTTAAAAGAAGACCTCATCTTTTTTGCCTCGCTTCCCCCAACCTTGACCTGTTTAAGCTCCTCCACCGGCCGCTCCCCACCCCTGCTTAACCCTGCTTCCGCACCCTCCCCTAAAGGCGTAGAGCACACCCCATCCACCTCCATGCCGGCTGTTGTAGGGGTGGCCCCCACCTAAGCCCAGTAGGCCTGTTAGGTCCGAAACAGGACATGTGTAATGACGTAAGAGCCCCCAAGGGGAATACTCATGTGCAAGAGTATAACTGTGCAAACACTCCCCATATGAATATATATGTGGCATAGGCCACAGGGAAGAGGGCTCAAGCCATTCATTTGACTCAACTCTCCACTACCACACACTCTCTCTCTGTTTGGTTCGTAACCACAACAGTTGGCGCCGTCCGTGGGGAGGACGAGAGCAAGCCTCTAGACTTGAAGGAGGATGGCACCAAAGAAGGCTTCACCGTCGGTGGCGAAGAAGAAGAAGGCGGAGGCGGCGAAGTCTCGCGTCAGCACGAGGGCTTCGGCTCTAGCAGCCGCAGGTATGAGCAGTGGCGTAGGTGCGACCGAGGACCCCGCCGTCGACGCGACGACCGACCCCGCCGTCGACGCGACGACCGACCCCGCCGTCGACGTGACGACCGATCCCACCAGCACCACCCCGACGACCAACCCCGGCGACAACAACGCGGCGCGCAACCTGGGCGCGCAGGCCGTGGTCACCACCTCGCCGGCGGCACCACCAAGCGCGCAGACAGCCCCGGCCACGCCCGCAGCAGAGACGGCCCTGCTGGCGGCCCTCAGTGCGTTTCAGCGGGAGCTAACGGACCTTCGCGGAGCCGTCCGGGACATGCAGGAGGCCCGAAGCCAACACCCCCCGGCAGTGGCATCCGAACCCACCCCGGAAAGGGCGGATAGCCGCGACGCCCCCACGTCTAGCCGCGCCCCACTACGGCGCATAGACCCGGAGTCCCCGCTTTCTGCGGGCCTACAGCAGGCGCCATGGCCCGAAGATTTCAAGTTCCCGAGCGTCATCGAGGCCTACAAAGGCGACTCCGACCCGCGAGAGTTCGTGCGTGTGTACGAGAACGCCATCGAAGCCGCTGGCGGGGACGACACCACGCAGGCAAAAGGACTTCCCCTCGCGCTACAAGGGGTGGCGCTGTCCTGGTTCTTCACCATTGAACCACAGTCCATATACGCATGGGAACAGGTCCGTAACCGACTCTACAACAACTTCCAGGGAAACTACATCGAGCGTGTCGATGCGGACCAGCTCTTTGCAGTCAAACAGAAACCGGAAGAGAGGCTCCGGGACTACTTCAAGCGCTTCGCGAAGGTGCGCTGCCAAGTCAAGGACGCCAACGAAACAACGGTCATCAACGCAGCGATACAAGGCCTCCGGCCGGGGTCGATGGCCGAGTACAACGCGCGCAAACCCATTAAGACGGTCGGGAAGATCTTCGACAAGATGGAAGAGTATGCCAGAGCGGAGGAGGACGCCCGGAGGCGACACGGTGATGACTCCGACTCTAACAAGGCGGAAGGCTCGGTCAAGACCGAAGACTCGCCGAAACAGGGCCATTCGAAAGGCAAGCGTAAGCAAGAACAGCCGAAGGGCGCCTCCGAACGCAAGGATCCCCAACACAATGACCAGCCAGGCGACAAGCCTAAGCGCGATCAGCGCAAGTCCAGGAAATCTCATTACATTTTCGACATCGAGGGCGGCTCCGAAGACAACGCCCCAGGTCGCGGAGGCCGAGGATGAGGACGGGAACGTGGCCGAGGTTGAGACGACCGAGGTCGAGACGACCGGACCCGCGAAGAGTACGGCGACCAGCACCACGGGCAATGGTGCGAAATCCACAGCCGGGGCAACCACGACACGCGTGCTTGTGCCACCATCGCAGCGCTACGGCAGAGCGTTGTCAGGGACAAAAATCCGGATACACGCGCGCCCGTCGTGGCTCACGTCCAGCATCCCCAGGACCAAGGCGCACAGGCCCAGGAAGGCTTCCTGCGCATCCAGGCGCACGTACAGCAACCTCGGGAAGGTCTCCTACAGCTACAGGCCCCGGAGGGAGCCCAGCGTAGGATTATCAACGTCATCTCCAGAGGCTCCTCGCGGCATACCCGGCGCAGGCGCCGCCAGAATGGGCGCAACATGAAGTCACATTCACGCCCGCCGACGCCGAGGGCGTGGAGTTCCCCCACCAAGACCCTTTGGTCGTCCGGGTCCTTGTAGCCGGGTGCGACGTCCGGCGCATCCTAGTCGATGGAGGAAGCTCCGCAAACATCCTCTTCGCTGCGGCCTTCGACCAAATGGGGATCCCTCGGAGCGGTCTGGGCCCTTCAGATGTCCCGCTGCAAGGGTTTGGAGGGCGGCCCTTGCGCGCCTTAGGCCAGATATGCCTCCAAGCCTCCTTCGGTCAGAACGATAACGTCAGGAGCGAGGACGCCATCTTCGACGTGGTCGACATCGTATACCCCTACAACGCCATAATAGGACAGCCGCTCCTAAACACCCTCGGGGCAGTCCCGCATCACGGTTTCCTGTGCGTGAAGCTTCCCGGGCCGCGGGCCATCATCACCATTCACAGCGACCAGCACATGGCCCGGCGCATAGAGCTTGGCGCCGGGGGCCCATGCCACGCGGCTCGCCAAGGCACCTAAGCTGGGAGGGCGGATGCGGAGCCCTCGGGGACTCCCCGAGCGTCCCGCGCTCCACGCGCGCATGGTCGCCCCGGTCGCGGGGGCCCGTCAACGATTGCCCCACCCTCCTAGCGGTTAGTGCTTGGCATTTCCCCCCACCTCTTCCTTTTGTAAGTGCTCGCCCGCGCAAACGGAAATTTAATAAAGTTCACCGTTTGCACAAATTTCTGTTCGTCGAAACAAAGACACGCGTTCGCGTGCGCACTCTCCGTCAAAGATACGGGCATGAGTATAAACAAAGACACGCGTTCGCGCGCACACTCTCCGTCGAAGATACGGTCATGAGTATAAACAAAGACACGCGTTCGCGCGCGCACTCTCCGTCGAAGATACGGGCATGAGTATAAAGAAAGACACGCGTGCGCGCGCGCACTCTCCGTCAAAGATACGGGCATGAGTATAAACAAAGACACGCGTTCGCGCGCACTACCTCGACTAGGCGCCAGCTCCGTGCCAGCTCCGCTGTCACCACCTCGAAGGGTAGGGGACGGAGCGCTCGCGCGTCTACTTCGACTAGGCGCCAGCCTCGTTGCCACCTCCTCGAAGGGTAGGGGACGGAGCGCTCGCGCGTCTACGTCGACTAGGTGCCAGCTCCGCTGCCACCACCTCGAAGGGTAGGGGAGGGAGCGCTCGCGCGTCTACCTCGACTAGGCGCCAGCTCCGTTGCCACCTCCTCGAAGGGTAGGGGACGGAGCGCTCGCGCGTCTACGTCGACTAGGCGCCAGCTCCGCTGCCACCACCTCGAAGGGTAGGGGACGGAGCGCTCGCGCGTCTACGTCGACTAGGCGCCAGCTCCGCTGCCACCACCTCGAAGGGTAGGGGACGGAGCGCTCGCGCGTCTACCTCGACTAGGCGCCAGCTCCGTTGCCACCTCCTCGAAGGGTAGGGGACGGAGCGCTCGCGCGTCTACTTCGACTAGGCGCCAGCTCCGTTGCCACCTCCTCGAAGGGTAGGGGACGGAGCGCTCGCGCGTCTACTTCGACTAGGCGCCAGCTCCGTTGCCACCTCCTCGAAGGGTAGGGGACGGAGCGCTCGCGTGTCTACTTCGACTAGGCGCCCGCAAAGGGTAGCCCCACCAAAGCCACGCTCGGAGACGAGGACTCCGCACCGATGTCGCCATCCGGCGCCACCACCTCAGCAACGGTCGCGGACAACGGGGCCTCCGCGGCAGGCCCTCCGCTGCCAGCGCCCCCGCCATCAATCTCCGCGCCCTCTAAATCTGAGTCCTCAAGGCGAGTTTCTGCCCAACGCGGCATATTTGCGTAAACGCAACGTACACAATTGCGGAGGAAGATATGGTGAAGACTTACGAAGGCCAATCGGCATGGGCAACGAGCAAACAGACGGGCGGACGTTGTCATCTCGACGTTCGCCGGCTGTGAAGCGCCAACTGTGGGCAAGTGGCGTGGCACCAAGCATCATATACTCCTCGGCAAGATCGCGCATATTGAAGCGGGCGGCGACCCCCACAAGCCTCCGCGCTCTCAGCTCATCTTCCTGGTCGAGCGCCAGGCCGGGGGCGGTCTTGAATGTAATCGGCCCGCCCATGCATTCAAGGCCGCTGCCACTCGTCACACGATGGTAGAACCACCGCCTCGCCTAGTTGACCTCCCACTTCCCTCGGGTCGCGTTCGCGGGGAAGAGCTTCCCACAAGTCGACCGCAGGAGGAGGTTGACGCTGCCAAATTTTGACACCGTACCGTCCTTCCGCTCCTTCGGTTGGCACCGGGCCTCGTGCAGATACACGAACAAGGAAGCGCTGGGCCAACACCCCTCCGCGCGCAGGGCCCAGCTGTACACGGCGAGTCGAGCCACCGCGTTCGGAGTCAATTGTGACAGCTCCAGCTTGAAGGTCCGCAGCACCGCCCCAACAATGGCTGCGGACGGAATGTGAAGCCCGGCTTCGAAGTAGGCAACAAAGACGATCGCCTCCGACTTCCTAGGGCGCGGCTCCGTTTCATCATCGGCGGGCAACTGCACAGCGTGGCGATCCGATAGCTTCCCATCCCGCAGCAGCGACTGGATGGTGGCCTCCATCACGAGCGTGCGGCCCAACTCCCCGGAGTACGGACCCTGACTCTTCTTCGCCGCCCACCACTTGTCTGCCGCCGGTGGATCGCGCTCCCCCAGCGTGTATTTCACCTCCAAAGGCGAGGACCGCCTGCGGATGGCGTAGCCGCCCACCTGGGTCCGCTCATCGCAAGCCGCCATCAATATCCACCGGAAACTAGGCAGCGGAAGGGGAGCGCAAGAACAGGGCGAGCAAATGCAAAAGGCACCGTGAACAACCAAAAAGCGCGAGGCGGCGTGGGCACAATACCACGGGGGGCTCTTAAAGGCCCTCAAGCGCGCAAGGCCAATGGCAACCGCTCGCCTACCCACACGCGAAGTCGAAGCGTCGCGGCGGTCCACGTAGCCAGCATGCGACCGTGATCGTACAAAATCCTGTCACCACGCGAAGCGTCGCTAGCGTCCCGCCGCGTGTCGGTCCGCACAAGCAATAAACACAGGTCACGCGTCCCGGTGCAGCCTTCGGCTCGACCTTGCCCGTGCCGGTTCGAAGGGACAACCGCAGGCCCGCGCCGTAGGTGCAACCGAGGACCGACGAGCAGCGCAACCGCTCGCAGCCGGTAGCGCGCGTGGGGAGGGGACGCGGTCAGCAGGCGGCACGCCTACAACGCCGCGCCACGTGCCCCGCCCCTCTTGAGGAAGGCACTTGACCGCGGGCGACCCGTTGGTACACCAACCGCTACCCGCCGCGTGTTCGTCACGAATGGACAAGCGAGTACGGATACAACAGCCTGACTGTCAGCCCGAGCGTCGGCGCGATTCCCGGAGCCATTAAAGCGCAGTACCAGCGGCGCCCCCAACGACCAGCTCCGCTGCCAACAGAGCGCTCGCGCGTCTACTTCGACTAGGCGCCAGCTCCGCTGCCACCACCTCAAAGGGTAGGGGACGGAGCGCTCGCGCGTCTACTTCGACTAGGCGCCAGCTCCGCTGCCACCACCTCGAAGGGTAGGGGACGGAGTGCTCGCGCGTCTACTTCGACTAGGCGCCAGCTCCGCTGCCACCACCTCGAAGGGTAGGGGACGGAGCGCTCGCGCGTCTACTTCGACTAGGTGCCAGCTCCGCTGCCACCACCTCGAAGGGTAGGGGACGGAGCGCTCGCGCGTCTACTTCGACTAGGCGTCAGCTCCGCTGCCACCACTTCGAAGGATGGGGAACGGAGCGCTCGCGCGTCTACCACGACTAGGCGCCAGCTCCGCTGCCACCACTTCGAAGGATGGGGAACGGCGCGCTCCAGCGCCTACTTCCGACTAGGCGCCAGCCTCGCTCCTATCGCTTAGAAGGAGCGCGGCCCTGACCCAGCCCCATGCGCTGGAGGCCTAGCCCCCCCGGTAGGGCATTCCGGCCGAAGCAGAAGGTGAAGGCGAGCGGGCACCGGTTTACCCACAACGCACTCAACCGCGAACTCTGAACCATGGGGTACACATCGGCCTTTCGGCCCATAGCCCCCACGAGTCGGAGGTCACGCGACGTCCCAGCCCTGTGGCGGGTTTTGACACGCTCTCGTAAACAGAAATGCTTCAGTACGTCAACACTCCCTGATGGTAACGCCGGTGGGCGCAATCAGAGAGTGCAGAGACTCAAGCATTTCTGTCTTCGAGAGCAGGTCAAGCCTTGCCATTTCCGTACCAAAGCGCGGTGCGCGAGCAGTACCCTGTGGACGGTCCACTCGGCGAGGAGTCGCTAGGATGGCGGACTGTCAACCGGCGGCATGCCAATCGTCGGGATCGCAATCGATGGGCGCTTGGCGGCTCAACTAAATCCCACGACGCTCCAATGGCAGCCGGACGCGTGCCCACATCTAGTGCAGGGCAGACGGAGCAGCCGTGCCAGCCTACCCTTGATAAGGGCGGGCGCGACTCCAGGCGTCATTAAAGCGCACTCCTGGACCTGGCAACCACCCCCCGAACTGGCACTGCATCGCGCGGAGCATTTCCCGAGGCTCGGCTGCCAGGGGCAGCCGACCAAGTCCGACTGTGCCCGCAAATGTCCGGAATGCGAAGCACGGCACACCCGGACCGCGTCTTCGTCGAAACCTTCGGCCTTCCCGCTTCCTTCGACCTCCAGACCGCGCCGGCTTTGGGACCCAAAGACGTCCCTCGCACAAGCACAAGTGGACATGCGAACTATCCAAGGCATCAAAGCATCACAGGCCGATGGGACGGAGGGGGCCAAAGGACTCAGCGGCATGGCTTCGGCCCGTGAAGCCCTTCACCACGAGAGGCTCCTGTTGTAGGGGTGGCCCCCACCTAAGCCCAGTAGGCCTGTTAGGTCCGAAACAGGACATGTGTAATGACGTTAGAGCCCCCAAGGGGAATACTCATGTGCAAGGGCATAACTGTACAAACACTCCCCATATGAATATATATGTGGCATAGGCCACAGGGAAGAGGGCTCAAGCCATTCATTTGACTCAACTCTCCACTACCACACACTCTCTCTCTGTTTGGTCCGTAACCACAACACCGGCCTTTTCAGAGACCCCTGGCAAAACACTCTCCTGCACGGTAAAAACTCTACCTCCTCCCTCCCCTTCTACCAACCCAGACTCCCCCTTCCCTGCTGCGGCCCCCCCTCCCTCGCCTCCAGGACCACCCTTCTCACCTCTTCCAGCCCCACCAGCTCCACCCTGCTCTCCTTGTCAGTACTTGTGCTATCCCCAAAAATTAACTTTTTTGGTACTCCTCCAGTTGTAGTATTGTTTGACAGCAACTTAAGCGGGCTCGACCCATCATCACGAAGCTCATTGTCCTCCAGAACCTTCCCCCTACATTCTTCCTCATTCTGCTGCAACCTCCTCCCCATCTCTCCACGCCTCCAAGAACCCGACGACTTATGCTGATGACTACCCCCTGAACTGCTGCCCCCCGACCATCGGCTTCGCTGATCACGTTTCCTTGCCGGAGAGGCCCTCATCCAGTCCCCAAACTGATGATCATGCACTTTCCATACCTTCTCATCACACTCCTTTTCCACATGACCCAACAAACCACAAGAGTAACAAAAGTTTGGGAGAAATTCATATCTAAAATTACACCAACAGCTTGGCTCCCCAACCCCATTCTCCACCATCACTCCCCTGAAAAGCGGCTTACGCACATCAATGAGAGCTTTAATCCTAAGAAAACTCCCCACAGCCGACCCATCTTCATCAGTTTCTACATCTAGCGAATTCCCCACCTTCTCCCCAATCGAACGGCCTGTACTTTCATTCATGAGACCTAGGGGCAGATTGAATACACGAATCCATACCGGAATATGGGTAAACTCCAAATCCTTCAGCCTCTTAGTCTCATCAAAATCCACCACAATGAGCAGATCACCTCCAAATTCCCACGGACCCTCCGTAACAGCTCTTCTCTTGCCCCCCGGCTGAAGGAAAGCAAAAAGGAACATGTTATCCCCCCAACTCCTTGCACCGGATTCCTTTCGCCGGACACCAGATTTTACCCAAAGTCTGCACCATCCCTTCCACATATCCAGCCCTAGCCGAGAACAGCTTGCCCACCGCCTGAGGAGGACGACCAGCCTCCCTCGACTCTGACTGCCAAGCACCTTTGACCGCCTTCCGCTCCTCCTCCGAAAGCTTCAGACCACCCAAGAGACCCTCCAGATCCTCCGCGCCCTGCTTCCGCCCTTTCTCCATCACCCCCAACACCAACCCGAACCTCCTGCTCCAAAACCGAACAAAGCCCACCCCCTCCCGACCCAGCCCCAGCCACGAACCACCTCCTCCCACAGCCTCTGGACACCCTTCCTCCCCCGACCACCACCTGGCTCACTCCCTGTTCCGCCGCATCAACCTCCACGCAGCACCGCCATCACGGTCTGGAATCGGAAGCCGAGACGGAGACGCGGAAGAACTCGACTTCTCTAACCCACCGCCCAGCAGCACGCAGCACCGCAACACCGCAGCCGTCGGCCTCCCAGCAGCACCCCCCAGCTCCCGCAAGCCCCTGGAGTTCTTGTGAGTTTCCCCTGGAGAACACGCAGCACCGCCGGCCTCCCAGCAGCACCCCCCAGCTCCCGCAAGCCCCAGCTCCCGCCGCCCTTCCGCCCTCTCCCTGCGACCTCCAAACCCAACGCCGGGGTTAGGGGAGAGGCCAGCCAGGGGGGCAAACAGCCATTGGAGAGGCCGAATCCAACTCTCGGAGAAGAAAACTCGAATCAAAACCCTAACCCTAGGCTAGGGCGCGGGACAAAACTCCGACTCGAGAGAAACGAGCGGAGACCCGCTGCGGGTAAGTTGGGAGGCTGCAATGGTGGGTTTCAGGGCGTCAGTGCCAATCTGCGAGGCGCTTGCGCCACCCTCCTCTTGGTGCTGAGGAGTGCTGGCCACTGCTGTAGCTGAAGGATTTGCTTCATGTGCTTCACTGGACTCGATGTGTGCGCTCTTTTCGTTAGAGCCAACTGTGAACATCAAACAAGACATATCAGGGTAAAGAACAACGAAGATCCTTGTGGTTAAGCATGCCCGGATGTCAGGAAGTTGTGTGGAAAACCTTGAGAAGAAACTTAGCTGTGTGGTGCTGGCCGCGAGACTTGCGGCAAAGCTGTCGCGGCTGGGGCTCCTCTTTTATTTCTTGCCTGCAACCAGAACGAAATGATGTTAAGGATGACGAGAAATGTTACATGGCAAATGCTTTCATTAGGAGCACCGTAGACGCGTACCTTCATCTCGTCACAGTACTTTACAACAGCGGATATGTTGGGAGTATCGACCATGGACCAAGGTATATACCCACAGAAGGAGCTTCATCGGAATGCTTAGGTCGAGGGTATCAACCACATCTCGGGCTTGTTGTAGCCCTTCAATGGGTGCCTTTGCTGGGTTACTGTATATAGATAAGGGTTTTGTTAAATGTTATCTGGATATTTTTTTTTCTAATTATCATCCAGATTTTGGACTGTTGGATTAGAGATCGAATGACCATGAATTCTTCCTCTTCCTCCTTAAATTCTACCCACTCTCACTTGAAAAAAAATCTCATCTCTTCAAAAATAAGATGTCCCTTGATCTCTAATCCAATGGTCATAAATTTAGATGATAGTTAAGAAAAAAAACATCCAGATAATACCTGGACACTCCCGAATGATAAATACGAGGGAAATGTTCCACAAGAGCTTACCTTCGGATGTTTGCCTGATTGGGATGCTTTTAATTCTGATGAGTGTCTCAAACCAATCCATGTCAAGGCCTTCGAATTGAGCAGGCCCATCGGGGGATGAGATGAGGAGCTCATCAGGCTGCAAATCAACATGAAGTAGAAGGCCGTTGGATAATGGAGAAGGCTGATCGGTTGTGTCCATGGATTCAGGCATTGGAGTGATCGAGACCAGTTTGATGAGTATACACCGGCACCATGCCAGAGAAGCATGCTTACATATCTTAGCAAAGTTGATATTTGACAATTTTGGTGTCTCGAAACGCTTTTTTTATCTTCTCGTTTAGCACTTAAGAACATCTAGTCGGACATCACTCTCCAGCAAAATGGATATATTGGTGGATATAACTGCCACAAGGAATAATTATATGAAAACCATCTAGCTTAAGAATAATGTATTGCACTCTGAGTAATTACCTGTAAAGATTGCTTTCTGACAACTCTGGACTGTTCACAGGGGCGAAGCTACGTTATACCGTCGGGGTCGGCCGACCCCGACGACTTGGCGACTGCCTCCCGTACCAGGTAATTTTTGGCCAGCGTAGACCCCGGCAAAAAAATTGTTTGACCCCGGCGGGCACCTAGCAGCCCAGCGCGGCAGAGCCCAATTGGCCAGCCTTGTGATGCAACTATGCAAACCGCAGGTACCAACGGCAAGCGGCATGCCCAGTACGCTTGGCCTTAGGCCTTCGGCCTTCGTGGACGTGCAGCAACATCACAGCTGCCAAGGCTTGGTCTTTGGCCTTTTGCACTGATTGAGAATTTCTCTCCCTGACTCGCCCCGTCTATTGGTCTGATTCCATTCCGCGTCGTAGTTATCTGCTTCTCGCCTGCTCATATCGTCATCCACTACTATTTTTAGACCAAAGGCTTGTAGCCCAGCTTATATTGAAAGCTTAAAAGAGTTTACGCTGGGGATACCACCTTACAGCACAGGCGCAGAAAAACACTTTCGACTCTTACAAGCACGTCATCCACTACTATTAATTTATAATAGTTTATAGTAATATACTCCCTCAGTCCAGTTACGTAGGTCAAGAGTCGGACTTTATAATCATTGACTAATAATTCAGCTAACAACTTTTAGCTATTGTAATAAAAATTTGATTCTATTAAATTTATAATCAAATATATTATCCAGTAATTATAATTTTATAATCTGTATAAATAAGTGGTTAAATTACAATTTAGAAGATCGTGTCATGTCAAAATGTTTTATAAAGTGGACCTATCAGAGGCCTGCCGACCCCGGCGGCGTTTTATCCTGGCTTCGCCCCTGACTGTTCACCTCTGGTATAGTGCTTATATCAGCCCACAAGTTTGCATGGTCCATGAATACACCAAACATTTTCTCAAGTAGTTGCTCAACAGAAGCATCACCAGAAACTCAATGAGACTCAGGATTAAAATTTCCTGCTTTTAGAACTTGAAGGTACTTCCCAAGACCAACAGGAACAATATCACCCAAACATAGAGCAAACTACAGAATAGAACAGATGTTTATAATATATCCAGAAAAAAGTATAGCATAACATCATTATTCTGATAGTTAGGAGGTACCCTCTTATCGGTTCACAGATATGTGTATGCCCTTTCAAGAATCCACAAGTCCCTGTTCTTCCCCAGCAGGTTCAAGTAGAGTATCATATACTTCCTGATGCATGTAAATATGTAATGAATTTTCGTGAGCTTTCTGATAAACTGACCTCCAAATTCTTTCTGGATCCACCAATATTAGGATTTTTCCTCCTGGAAAAAGGAATGAACAATAAGAATTTTTCGGGAAACCTATTAATCTTATTTGTTGTAACTGTCTATTCATCAATGTGTAACTTGCAACATTACACGCATGAAGAAAATAAAGTTTACCTTCCTTTTCTAACAGTACCGTCAATTTCCCACATGTTCACTGCAAAGGAAGACCTAGTAGATTTGAAACAAAATGAGAGCTCTTCCTTACCCCACTCCAGGTCCCTGTTTCACCCCTTCTATACAATCCTTGTGCAAGCTTGTATCTCACCCTGTGGAAATGCTTCAGCTCCCCTTCCACACAAGTACCAAGGGCATGTAGGCAATTATCATACAGGATGTGCCACACATTATCAAGTAAATCGGGCTCAACAAACTTATTTTCCTTTGTACTTTCAGAGCTTTATCGTTCTGATCAGAGTATGAATGCTGAACATTAGTTATGGATCCCAGCATGTTTAAGACATTTTCCTTTGTGGACTTGTTGTATGTGCAATCAGCAACAACCTAGAAAACAATCATGCAACGAAGTTAATATCTAATTATATATTACCAAACTAGTCTGTCACAATAAATACTGTAAGTACCAACAAGAATGAACTTATGATTGGAAATTCAGAATGATAGAGGTTTAAGAAAGCAAACAAAAGAACAATTCAACATTAGAATTTTAATTTGAGTCGGTAGCCAGGCAAGTTTTCTGAAAGCCAGGCCAGGTCGCTGATGGCCAGTAACCAAATGCAACCACCTGATTGCTATCAGGATGCCAAATATTGTCTAGGACACAATTACCACTGGAGGCCAATTCAGTAAAGTGCTCCAAAACTATCCTTTTTTTTTAAAGAAAATCCATCAGAAGAAACAGATAGAAGTTTTGAATTGGTATGGATGACTAAGCCCATTTGGTATGCGAACATAACTTTGCTGGTGGAACTCATGCCATTACTTACCAGTCAGTTAATACGCAAAATCATTTTTTTCACGGGAACACAAAAGCATATTTTAGTCGGGAGTATACTTAATCCATTCGATGAGGAAGCTCAATCCCTACGTAACATTTTTTTTTTGAAAAAGTTCTTTAAACAATTATTGATGACATCTCAACAAACCTGTATAGCATCAAGATTCTGTTTCCCTTGAGTATAGATTAACTTCATGCGTGATGCATGCATCCTGTAAACCGCGTCAACTGCATGTGGATTCAATGTGATGGCTTTGTTGTAGTATGAAAATGCCTTAGCAGGGGAATACCCCAGTTTCTCACACAACTTTCCAAGGTAAAATGCATGGAGCCACTCATCCCTGCGAAGTAAATAAGCATCATATCATCCCATGTGTAGCAAACAACAGACAGAACATGAATACAGGTTAGGTATGTTAGATTACTTGAGTTCAAAAGCCTTCTCAAATTGCTTCATAGAATTTCGACAAAATGTCTCCCATGTTGAATCCTTCACTGGCAAAGTAGCTCTTTGATCATAAAATGGTACCACATTTTGAAGGCTATCATAGTAAACTAGGGCCAACACTTCATGTATTTCAGCCTGAAAGAAAATGAGATTAGATGTCATGTCACCCACAACGGTAACCAAGTTTTCATCAAAAAAAAATGTAAGATAAATAGCAGATTAACACAAAAGGCATCTCATAGGTGAGTACAGAAAAGAATGATGGAACACACACCTGCTCGGGAGCAGTTTTGGCCCAATGCTAAACTCATCAATAGGCAGCGTCGACTATGTCTACGATCCATCTCAACCCTTCGGGTTAAAGTTGTATTTGTTCGCCAATCCAAAATGCTTATATGTTTACTGCCATCATTCAGCAACAGGTCAACTTCCTATCATAGCACAACATATGAACACTGGTTATGCAACTGAATTGACTAATACAAGGGAACAAGTCCAATCAATTAGTATAACCAATAAATATTACCTCATCATATAGATTTGCAAGCTTTTGCCAGCTTTCATACCGCAACAGGTTATACAACAGATCATACTTGATAAGATTAGCACTATGTTCAACACATTCTTCTCCTTCCTTTTCCGACACAAAACCCGTATACTTGTCAGTGGCACTTATATCTTCAGCTTGTCTACGTAGTAACACAGGTTTCCATAAACATCTGAGTAAGGCTCAGATCTGCACGAATTAGTCCGAAAAATATAATTAGGGTATATACACTATTAATTCTGTTTCAATGCACACAAAAAAAGAAGAGGGAATCTAGGTGCAATGTACAAGCCAATCTGGCAGTGGACAGTTTTTTGAATGCTTCATAGCCTCTTTCACCTGGGAACAGTACATTCAGGATAGCTTCCCTAAATCCATTAGTTTCATAAATTTCACACAGTATCTTTTCACATGAATCAGGTCCATCCAAGAAATTGTCGAGATGATTATTAACCAATAGGTCATAAGGTGGCTGTGGAAAGTGTTAACGTATAGCACGCAGCACTCTCCGAAGTTTAACCAAGCCAGTTTTCTGAAACAATAAATTAAGAATGACCCAAGACATTATGCGCTGTACATATTTGATGCTTCGTACCAAACTGAAACCAAGACATTATGCACTGTACGCATTTGATGCTTCGTACCAAACTGAAAATAACAAAGATGTAGGTACTCGTTAAGAATTTACTCACAGATAGAGCTCTTGCATATGGCAGGACATATTGAAACACATCAGCACATTGTTCTTTTGTTTGGTAATCGCCACGGCTTGTATTTTTATGTACTGCAAGAATCCGGGTTTATCTTCAAACCATATAAGCAGAAAAAGGCCTGGTCCAAGGCACTATCAATACTTGACTGTATTTCCTCCAATTCTGCATTAACAGGGCATTTATCAGGATAGACACAAAAAAGCTACATTGCTCCTTTGTTTCTACTTTCACTACAGCACCAAGCATTGAGGTATCAGTAACTCAATGTGCGCACAGAGACATATGTTAGACCTTAGGATCTCCTAGGGTTTAGATCTAGGGGTGTTCTGTTCGGGTTCGAGTGATACACGGAGAGAGAGATCATTAGGGTTAGGGGTACCGACCGTCCGTCGCGTTGGATGAAGAGCCGGCCATCGCTGGTTCGTCGGTGAGGTCTGCGCACGGGCAGCGACGGTCGGGGAAGAAGGAGCGGCGTCTCCCTGGCGGCGACGTCTCCCTGGCGGCGGTGGTGGAACTTCCCGTCGCTGGAGCGCCCCCTTTCCGATCGGTCTAGGGTTTGTCGGTGGGGTTTGTGGCGGCACGGTGAACCTCGTCGTGCGTGCCGCCCCGGCCCCCACCTCTATTTATGTGGTGCTGGCGACAGGGGCCCACCAGCCAATTGGGCTGGGCGCCCCCGATCAGGGCGCGAACAGGGGGGGCATTTGGCCGTTGGGCCAAATGCTTGAGATCACTCTAACATTCTCCCTCTTGATCTCAATCTATGCTTTAACTTTAATTACTTTTGACTTTCCTCATTCCATCGCAGATTAGTGCATAGAACATGTCTCATCGTCACGGTCAATCGCCGATAGATTTAACAGCTACAATACACCTCTCTATTCTGAAATAGTTACTTTAATCTTTTGGGCCATCTTTTAGTTTAGGAATCATAGGCTTTCCCTTAAACCCATGCCGGCTACATGTTCTCTGAACACGTTGGGTGGTAAGCCTTTAGTAAGCGGATCCGCTAACATCTTTGCGGTACTTATATGCTCAAGACTTATAATTTGATCCCGAACTTTATCTTTCACAACATAGTATTTTATGTCAATGTGTTTGGCAGCACCACTTGACTTATTGTTGTGGGCATACGTTACTGCGGGTTCATTATCGCAGTACAACTTAAGTGGTCTATTGATGTCGTCAGCCACTTTTAAACCGGGTATGAACTTCTTTAGCCAGTTCACCTGCCCCGTAGCCTCATAACATGCTACAAACTCGGCATACATTGTGGACGATGTAGTGACGGTTTGCTTTGAGCTTTTCCACGATATAGCTCCTCCAGCGAGAGTGAACACATATCCGGATGTGGACTTTCTATCATCTCCCGCAAAATCAGAATCTGTATACCCCACTATATGGAGTGAATCTGATCTTCTGTATGTCATCATGAGGTCTTTTGTTCCTTGCAAATAACGCAAGACCTTCTTTATCAATTTCCAATGTTCTATTCCAGGATTGCTCTGGAATCTGCCAAGTAACCCGGTAACAAACGCTAAGTCAGGGCGTGTACACACTTGAGCATACTGCAAGCTTCCGACAGCTGAAGCATATGGAACCGATTTCATTTGATCGAGCTCGTACTGGTTCCTGGGGCATTGAAAATCCCCATATCTGTCGCCCTTGACTATAGGTGCAGGTGAAGGACTACTTTTATGCATACCAAATTTCTTTAAGACTTTCTCTATGTATGCCTTTTGTGACAGTCCCAATGTCCCTTTGTTTCTATCCCGGTGAATTTCGATCCCTAGAACGAACGAAGCTTCACCAAGATCTTTCATATCAAAGTTTGAGGACAAAAACTTCTTTGTCTCCAGTAGCAGACTGACATCACTACTAGCTAGTAGGATATCATCCACATACAGGATTAGAAAGATAAACTTCTCATCTTTAAACTTTGCATAAACACAGTTGTCCTCTACATTCTGTTTAAACCCAAATTTTCTTATTGTACTGTCAAACTTCAAGTACCACTGTTTTGAAGCTTGCTTTAACCCATAAATCGATTTCTTTAGGCGTCATCCCATTCTTTCATTTCCTTCCACGACAAAACCTTTCGGTTGTGCCATGTAAACATTTTCTTCCAAATCCCCATTAAGAAATGCCGTCTTTACATCCATCTGATGTAACTCTAAATCATAATGTGCTACTAATGCCATTATGATTCTGAAGAAATCTTTACATGAGACTGGAGAAAAAGTCTCATTGTAATCAATCCCTTCTCTTTGCGTAAAGCCTTTTGCCACAAGTCGCGCTTTGTATCTTTCTACATTCTCTTGGGAGTCAAGCTTTGTCTTGTAGACCCATTTACAGCCTACTGTTTTGGCTTCTTTAGGAATAGTTTTCAAGTCCCAGACTTTATTAGCCTTCATGGACCTCATTTCCTCTTCCATGGCCTCAAACCATTTTGAAGAATTTTCGCTTCTCATGGCTTCTTCAAATGAGGTGAGATCATCCTCCATTTGAAATTCCTCTGTATGATAAATCTGATAATCATCATAAATAGCTGATCTTCTTATTCTTTGAGACCTCCTCGGGGCCTCCTCATTTGGTACATCTTCTGTTTGAGGCTGCTGTTGCTCCCCTCATCTGTGGCAATGGGTTCTATAAGATCCTGAAGAACATGTTCTTCATTCTCATTCATTGTTGCCACAGGAGGAACAATAACAGGTGCTGGCACCACAGTGTCTTACACCGTCGGTGCAACGACAGCAGGTAGTGTGAAGAATGGCTCTTGAATCATCGGAGTGGGCGCATACGTCCGCTTCTCTTCAAGGTCAATCTCACGAGCTACCATACTTCCTCTCATCATTTCATCCTCTAAGAAGACAGCGTGTCTCGTTTCTACAAACTTTGTATATCTATCTGGACAGTAGAAACGAAGACCTTTTGACTTTTCAGGGTAGCCAATGAAATGGCAACTTACTGTTTTGGGATCAAGCTTCCCAAGGTTTGGGTTAAATACTTTAGCCTCAGCAGGACTCCCCCATACACGTAAGTGGTTTAGTGAGGGAACTCTTCCTGTCCACAACTCGTACGGTATTTTGGGCACCGACTTACTAGGCACTCTGTTGAGAATATGAATGGCGGTTTTCAACGCCTCCATCCATAAACTCAATGGCAGTGTGGAATAGCTCATCATGCTTCGCACCATATCCATCAGGGTACGGTTGCGTCTTCAGCTACTCCATTTTGCTGAGGTTCGCCCGGTGTAGAATACTGGGCCACTATGACATTTTCCTGTAAAAACCTTGCAAAAGGTCCAGGAACTTGTCCATATGGGGTATGTCGACCGTAGTACTCCCCCCCACGATCAGATCGGACTATCTTAATCTTTAAATCGTGTTGGTTTTCAACTTCAGCCTTAAATATCTTGAATTTATCCAAGGCTTCATTTCTTTCTTTGATTGGATAAATATATCCAAAACGGGAGTAATCATCTGTGAATGTTATGAACGAGTCATAACCATCCACACTTTTCACAGGAAAAGGACCACAAATGTCTGTGTGAATAATTTGTAGAACTCCTGTGCTTCTTTTGGCGTCTTTCTTAATTTTCTTTACATATTTTCCTTTAATGCATTCTCTGCATTGTTCTAAGTCTGAGAACTCTAATAGAGGAAGAATTTCATTCTTAACTAGTCTTTCTATTCTCCCCCTCGAAATATGGCCTAAACGACAGTGCCATAATTTCGACGATGCATTATGAGTTCTCTTTCGTTTTCTGTTCGCATTCACAGGCGAGGATATACGCTCATTCACATCACATACGGAATTTACATTTTCACGAAGTGACAACAAATAAAGCTCGTCTTGTTTGATGGCAAGACCAATGCATTTATCATTAAACATTATTTCACATTTGCCATTTCCAAAGTGACAATCATAACCATCATTGTCCAAATTTGAAACACTAATCAAATTTCTCTGTAAAGAGGGTACATAAAGAACATCTCTAAGTAAAAGAATGAAGCCATCAGCTAGCTCTAATGAAAGATCGCCAACGGCTTCAACTTCAGCTTGGACTCCATTTGCGACTTTAACGTATCTTTCTTTTCTTTGCGTAGTCCTCGTCGAACGGAATCCCTGCAAATTATTGGCAACATGAACAGTTGCACCTGAATCAATCCACCAAGTAGATTTTGAATATTGCACATACAGGGATTCATTTATAAAGGTAATAATGTTTTCACCTTTCTTTGTCATTATTATCTTTAAGTAATCGGGACAGTTCTTCTTGTAGTGTCCCGTCTTCTTGCAGTGAAGACACTGATCTTTGTCTACTGTAAAATTATTCTGTTGAGGCTGATGGACAGGGGCTTTTCCCTTGTTCTTTGAGGAGAAGTTACTGTTGAAGTTCTTTTTCTTGTTGTCCTTCACATAGTTGATAGAACCACCATGTGAGGATTTAATTCTTTCCTCCTCTTGCACACACATAGCTATGCACTTTTCTAAGTCCCATTTCTCGGGCTGCATGTTGTAGTTGACAACAAAGGTGTCAAACTCTTTCGGCAAGGAAGCAAAAATTAAATGAATAAGGAACTCATTCTTGAGAGCCAAATCCATTGGTTTAAACTTAGATGCCAAGTTGCTCATCCTTAGTATGTGCTCTCTTATGCCACTGTCACCACCAGAGTACCTTTCTGTCACAAGCTGCTTAATCAGTTGTGTAGCATATATCTTTGAAGAGCCAGTAAACTGACTCTTTATTTTCTCAAGGTACTCTGTGACAGTGTCACACTCTGCGATTGAGCCCACAATTGCAGGCTCAATCGTGTTCTTTATCACAGCCAAACATTTCTTGTTGGCAGTGACCCACTTTTTATGATCAAGATCATATGACATTTTTATGGGAGCATAGTCCCTCTGTCTGGTCTGCCAAGCAGCATCAGCCTCATTTTCATCTCTCACCGGTGCCACAGGCTCTGTGGGACACGGTGTGGTGACTACCCAGTCCACCTCAGCCAAGATGAAGGCCAGGTCAATCTTTTTCTTCCATTCACCGTAGTTGTCTCCTTTGAGAACCGGGATATCTCTGATATAGCCCATCAAAGAGTATCCTCCTGAAAACACAATTCATATACAGTGAGAACATTTAAACATAATAACAACAACTGCATGCCTTGGTTTCAACGTTGGTTAAAATTAAAACATACAGTTGTTTTACACATTAAATCTACATCACCGTTGGGTAGAAATAGAAATAATGCATAAAAACATCAATTAAAATTATAATACTGTTATTATCAACGTTGGTTAGAAAATAACAATATCATAATTCACAACAATTCTCAAAAAATTAAATTCTCCCGTTGGTTCGAATTTAATTGAAAGAGTAATCAACATTAACTTTTGCAGCGGAAACATGAAATTATCTAAAATTTCATACTCAGAAGTATTATTACTGTACTCATTTAATCTCTGAAAAAATAACACGTTGGTGCAAAATTTACAGAGATTTTAAATCAAATTTCATTCAAAAACACTCAAAAAAGCTTCTGAAAATCAATAAAAAACTTTATTCGGGATTTACTATGCAGAACGGCCATTTCGGCCTGTTCCACGCGGCCGCGGCCCACGGTGGCCCGCTCAGCCCAACCGAGCGCGCGCGCAGCCACGGCCCAACAGCACGCAGCCGGCCCAACTGGCCCCCTCATCCTTGGCCGTTGATCAACATCGGACGGCCGGGAGGGTTTTTTGCCCGATCAAAAACGAGCGTTGGCCGCTGGCCCCAAAACCCTAACCTCATTCCTCCCGATGCCTCCCGGAAAAAACGGCGCCTCAGCGGCGGCGACTCGCGGACGGGCGACGGCGCGCGCGCGCTCGCGCAGAGCGGCGGCGGCGGCGGCCCGCGCACGGAGAGGAGCAGAAGCGGCGCGGCGGCCCCAGTGGAGCGCGGCGGCCGGGCGCGCGACAGCGGAGCGGCCCCAGCGGAGCGCCCACGGCGGCTTAGCGCGCGGGAGAGGCGCGGCTGCCCCGAGCGGCAACGTGCGGCGGCGCCCGCGTGGGCGGCGACCCCAATCGGAGCGGCCTCGGCGGCGCGCGCGCACGGCGGCCCAAGCGGCGGCGCCGGCGGCTCCCACAAGAAGCGGCGGCGCAACCGTGAGTTCCCCTCTTTCTCTCCTTTCTGTTTCTTTCTTTTTCCATTTTCTAGGGTTGGGGATCCTTGCTTTTGGCTTTTCTTTTCCGCACGTCGGTCAACCGACGGCGATCTTTTTCTTTTCCATCTAGATCTACCCTTAGGATTAGCTCTGATACCATTGTTAGACCTTAGGATCTCCTAGGGTTTAGATCTAGGGGTGTTCTGTTCGGGTTCGAGTGATACACGGAGAGAGAGATCATTAGGGTTAGGGGTACCGACCGTCCGTCGCGTTGGATGAAGAGCCGGCCATCGCTGGTTCGTCGGTGAGGTCTGCGCACGGGCAGCGACGGTCGGGGAAGAAGGAGCGGTGTCTCCCTGGCAGCGACGTCTCCCTGGCGGCGGCGATCGGTGGCGGTGGTGGAACTTCCCGTCGCTGGAGCGCCCCCTTTCCGATCGGTCTAGGGTTTGTCGGTGGGGTTTGTGGCGGCACGGTGAACCTTGTCGTGCGTGCCGCCCCGGCCCCCACCTCTATTTATGTGGCGCTGGCAACAGGGGCCCACCAGCCAATTGGGCTGGGCGCCCCCGATCAGGGCGCGAACAAGGGGGGGCATTTGGCCGTTGGGCCAAATGCTTGAGATCACTCTAACAACATAACCAGTCAGCATTATCTGACATTGTACATAATCTTTACCACAAAATAAATAAGAAATAGTTATATATTATGAAATTGGTCTGTGTAATCTTGGCCTACCAGATTCTTCCTCATCCTCAGAGTTATGTTTATCATCACAAACAGATGGTTCATCAGTCATACTATCTTCTACTCTGTCATTTTCTCGATCTGCATCTTCCTCAATCCCATTTGGATCTATATAATAAGATAGAGAAAACAAACGAATGCCAATTATTAATTGACATGGAAACATGTCTACCAGAATAAATTTGCTAAGAAAAGCTTACTAAATTGGGATTTTAGTTCCACATCTAGTGCCATGAGATGTTTGATTGCAAACTTGAGGAATGTCCCTTCCTCTCCTTCTCCATCCCTTCCAGCACAGCAGCGCCCATACTCAGCAAGCAAATCATGGACTGCGACAATTAAGTCAACCAGCATAGGTGAACAAAAGCAATTGAATATTGAATAGGAAAACAAACACTACAAAGTTTTTGGTAATATGAAGGTAACACACACCTGAGTTTTGACAGATATCGTAGGATCAAGGTGCTGAAGTTTGCAAAATGCAATGGCTGCATCTACAAGGCAGGAACTCTCCAACTGGTCAGCCCGATAGGAGGTTCCAGAGCATGAGAATTTTCTCGATAGGATCATCTTGACAGAAGCACACATGATTGTGAGGAGCAATGATTGAATCTCACCGATGATAGAAACTAGTGAACTCAAGCCATCTTGCCCATCCTGCAAATATGAAAATCAAACAGTCACTTCAATGGCCCTGTTAGAGGAATTAATCCATAACAAGGTTTCCCCCTGACTTGTAATAAAACATAGATGTTTGGTCCAATTGATCAAAGAAAATTGATACAGGTAATATAGAAAGATATGCAATTTCAGGAAATGCATTTAACTAGAACATGGCAATTCCTTGGAGCAATTCTCACGAAATGCAGATACGAGCATTGCATAATTTAGAATAGATATTACCCAAAGTCCATTGCCAAGATTCCCTAGTTACTGGATATACTACTACTACTACTCATGCTGGCTAAAACTGTTTTTACATGAGTTAATAGATCATGCCACTGTTAAAGTATATATTTGTAATATAGAGTTTTAGTGTTCCATTGTATATGGCAAGCAGGCCCATATTGCCCATATATGGGTGTGTATATAACTCCTCATGATCAATAGAGAGGGTTGCGACTACGCTGGTTTGACTACTCAACGTTGGTTCGACTACGCTGTTTCGACCAAATTGGTTTGACCATGCTATTTCGATCATGTTAGTCTGACCAGATTGTTTCGATCATGTTATTTTGGCTATGTTGGTTCGACCACATTGGACGACCACGTTGGTCGATCACGTTGTTCTCTTCGACATCGGTTTGAGGAAGAGCGTGCTCCTCGATCCGACGGCGCTCGAAAGCGTGCGTCACGCAGAGCCAACGCACAAACGCGCGGAAACAAGTATTTCCGTTAATTAATTACTCCATATTGATTGGTGACGCACACAAATGAAAACATATGAAAAACAAATAACGTATGAGCCTTCAACAACAAATAAAAACATACGAAAACATAAAGATTTGCTTTTCCCATTCCATACATGCCTTCCATTCCATACGGAAAGCAAATGGAAACATACGGAAAGCAAATATGTGCATTCCATATAGAATGCAAGATATTTTCATTATCTGTGCAATCTCCTGGCTATAAGTACCATATGTGCAATGGCATACGACCCATACTGTCGTGGCATAGACTTTGTGCAGTCGTCTTGTGATGAGGACATCACGACTAGACCGATTACGTGAGCACGAGCTAAAAAGATTAATCAACAGGTGAACTCGCTTCTAATTAAATTTGGGTTTAATTTATATGAGAATAATATACTACCTAATAGTTAATATTTAATTATTCTTAGGTTTGAACAGAAAAAGATTTGGTTGAGGATAACGAAGCTGGAAATAGAAGGCAATAAAAAAATGTTAGACGGGATTAAAGCTTTGGAGAAGCTACTATTCCAAACACAAAAATTGTGTACAAACCATGAAGCAATGGAAAGAGTATCTAGTCATGCATACAACTTGAAGCCATCTCGTGAAAAAAACTTGTTGCATGCATGCACGGACGAGACACAAGGAAATAAAGGAACCAGGAGAACTGAAGCGTGAACGTCATGGAAGCCATCAGTAACGTCGGCCGAATTACATGCATGGAGGTTCCGAAGTCGGTTGTTCCGTGGCCGACGCGAATTCTGTCTCGTGTGCGTTTGTGCGCCGGTCGAACAACCGAGCCAGATTTTGTCTCATGTCCGTGAGCCTTTAAAACGGTGACTCTTTTCTTTTCTAAAGGGGAGACCACGAACAGAAAATGAATCTATTATTTTTAGAGAGAGCTACTTGCTTGTTTCTCCTAGGGTTGGCATATGATTACAACCTAGAGAGGAATCAGACGTTCTTCCCCGTCGTTCTTGTGTTTCCTTGTGAATTGGCTAGAGCGACGACGCGTCTACTTAGTGGTCGGGTAGAAGGGATCACGAGCGTGTGGTTGGGCGAATTCTTTTGTCGCAGGTTGCTGTTCTAATAATGATTGGCACCATCGATTTGTCAGGTTGCACGGATCCGAACTATCTTCATCGATCATACGCCGTGAAGATCGGACAATCCCCAGCATCATCTTGCCCGCGAGGGGGCCAAAGGGGAAATTTCGCGGGAGGAGGGCCAAAGGAGGAATTTCTCTGCCATGGGGGCCAAAAATGACCACGCTTCGTCAGGGGTTCAGTTTCTCTATCTCCAGTCCAGCATAGCTATTCTATTCGTTCTCAAGAATGTGACATAATTTCTTGGCTTTATGTCATGAGTGTGCCTGACTACATAACTCATGAGAAATTCAGTCATGAGGCATGGAGCAAAATTTGCATTTCATTTCTGGATATATAATCAATGTTTTTGACATGGATTCTATGTGCACGCTTTACTAGTGCCAGTGAAGTATAAAAGTTAAGCAATTCATGATCGAAATATTTCTAGTATTTCATACCTACTGAGAGGGGTTAGATTTATTTAGGCATGAAGTCAAGTTAAAATATTATATTTCTTGCTTACGCAATCACCAGGCACTTACTATTCATCCATGAATATATAAAACCAAACATATTAAGATTAGTTGTAGATAAAAAATTCTAACAAGATTAGAAATATTTTCTAAAAAATAGATATAATATTTTGAAGATATAAAAGCGTCACTCGTCAATTTTGGTCCTTTTTATGGATACAATCATCAAAAACCCTTGTCTCTTGGCATGGACGATCTGAAAATTCCTCCTTGGCGATCCATCTGGTTGAATTTGTAGTGTTCCAAGCATATATAATCTTATTCTTTTTGGTTTTTGATTTCTCTAAAAGTTGAAACAAATAAGACGTTTTGTAAAGCAGATTCTCCAAATGGCTTTCCAACCCCGAAACCGTATGCACTGTTTGTGTTGATGTTTTCGCTATCGTCTCAAAAATACAGATAAAAATCATTAGACATAGCCAAAAACTATCGGCCACAGTAAAAAAGAATAAGATTATGGTTAAAATCACAAAAACCCTCTTAGCACCCCACTCGGTATCAACATATGATCCCCACACTTGCTGGTCCCACTTGTTATGCACTGTAACCACACTTTAGAGTCTATTTATATTGACTTTTACCTAGGGAAGTTAGAACCCAATATTAATACCTGATTTCTTAAAGTGGCTTTCCATCCTTCTCGCTCCCATCTCACTCAGGGGATAAGTCAGAGGGTTATAGACACATCACACACCATATTTCTCTGGCTTTTATCTCGTGCCTATATATCTCCCTTATTTTTCATACCGCTTGCTCCTTTTTTAAAACCCACTTTCTTTTAGTCACTATTATTTATTTTTACCCAAAAGTTATCAGCCGTAGCAAATACGAACAAGCCCTTAAGACCTTGTTCTTTTGGGCAGTGGCTGATGGCTTTTTGGCCTAGTGTGGGTGTTTGTACAAATGAATTGAATACCAATAAGCCTGTAAGTCGCTTAAAAAAGATAATCCCAATAAGCTATTTAAAAAAAAGAGATAAAGGTGATGCTTATTTGGGTTTAAAAGCTAAATCTTATAATTTTGTCACTGTAGCAGCTGAAAATGCATTGTACCTGCGGGTAATTTTTTAAGTGTAATTAAATGTAAAAAATTAAAAATTAAAAAAGCTATATTATCATAATAATACAAAAGAATAAGAAAAAAGAAAAGACAAAAATATTCAGAAAATAAAAAAATGAAAAAGTAAAAAGTAAAAACGGAAACTCAAATGAGCAAGCAAAAAAACAGTTTTGTTTATTTATTCGGAGGAAACAACGAGCCCCGGAACCTACCCGTGAGTTTGCGTGTGTTGCAAGATGCTCCCGAGTTGTTGGTCCGCCCGAGCCCCATCTGCGGATATAAAAGCTAGCCCTAGGCGTGGCTTGCGCCTCACCGTTCCGACCCGTTGGCCTCCTCTCCTCTGGTCATCCGTTCCCCTCCGAGCGCCGCCTCGAGTTTAGGGTTTCCTCCGCCGCCGCCATGCCTCGCCGCAGCTCAGGTAGCCCTTCCATCCCCCCTCACCAACACCTTATCTAGGGTTTCGCTTTGACCCGCGCTCCTTACTCGCGTTGAACGCTCGCGGCTTTTCTCGGATCGGATGTTGCCGTGTAGATTTGGTTGTTAGTTTGAATCGATCCGTCTGCGATTCTGTGCTTGTTAGGCAGTTGTTGATTTGATCTTTGCGGTACAGGCGATAGGATCGTTGTCTATTGGCATATTTAGCTGCCAAAATGGTCGGATCTATGAAAATGCTACATAGGCTAGGCCGTGCTGTTTGGCGAATTGTAAAAAGAACCATTTTTTAGTCAGTAAGAACCGATTGCTTCTTGAATAACCGGTTGCAGATATTGTGACATTCGCAGGCGGTTCAGACAGGGGCATATAACAAATTTGAATCCTTTTTGAGGGAAAGGCGATTTCCATCGATCCTTTCTTAGACGGACTTCATGTACATTTCATTTTACCTTACCTTCTTTTAAGGTGTTGCGGGTGGTTCTGGAAATTCTATGTTTGTAAAATGGCTGTAATGTTGTACGTTTTGTAGTTATTATCAGGAGCTTCCACATTTGCCTCTTGAGCAGCAATTACAGTTCTGTATGCTGTCTTGGCTTAGTTAGGAGGTGCATAGTGATGGGCATTTGGTGCTCATTCAGGCCTTTTGAGGGTGCACCTCATCTATCCTAACTAGAAGTGCTTCCCAAGCTGCCCTAGACATTCCATTATTCTCATATTTCTGCTACTAATTCCTGCACAAGTTTTAGTTCCACGTTACCATTGTTGCATTTTGGTTTTGGCTATTAAAGCGCAATGCTTGACCTATCTTTATGTTTATTTAATTATTATGGTTGCTTTGCAGAACTAGTGCTATTTGCCTTTTTGAGTAGCCATTATAGTTGTACATACTAGCCTGGTTTAGTTAGGGGGCATGTAAAGATGTTTTTGGTGAATTCACTTGGGCTGTATTGAGGGCACCACATTTATCTTTACTAGAAGTGATCCCCAATCTGCCCTAGACCTCCTGTTACTCTCTTATTTCTGCTACTTATTCCTGCACAAGTTTCTCAGAATGTCAGTTCCATGTGGCCACCGTTGCATTTTGGTTTTGTCCATTAGAGCCCAATGTCTGACATGTCTTGAGATTATTTATTTTGGTTGGTTTGTGAAACTCATGCTATTTGCCTTTTTGAGTAGCCATTATAGTTGTACATACTATCTTGGTTTAGTTAGTGGGCGTATAGAGATGTTTTTGACAAAGGTTGTTTCAAGTAGAAAACCATTCTTTTACAGTGGTGTTCTTTGAACAGCCTTACACATTGTACTGTTTTTCTCCTTTTCATCTGTTCAGTAAGTTGCCCCTGTGGCTTGTGAGATTTATACTAACCTGAAGGTTGGCAATGGATCGACTTATATGTGCAAAGATTAATTTTCTGAATGATGAATGCTAGTTCAGAAAGTATTAGCATTAGCCTTTGCCTTTGCCTAGTTACTGTTGTATACTGCTCTATGCAGCATGGCTTCAGTTATACAAACTAGTTAATTATTTTTCTCCAAGCTATAATTTTTCAAAGGGTCTGTTCTTTTCGGCTGCGGCTTATGGCTTTTGGCTGAAATTTTTGAATTTTGGCTGTTTACGGTACAGATTACGGAGAGACAGATACTCACTTGCGATTTTAGCCAGTACAGATGTTGGGCTTTTAACCTGTAAATCGTTTAACTTGTAAACTCCGTCTTAAGAAAATACTCTGTTTGAAAGTTAGGTACTGTAGTAAAAGCCAAAAGCCGCCAGCTTGTGAGGAAAAGAACAGGCCCAAAGTATGATAGGCCTCTTCAATATCCAGTTGCTGCGATTTATATATTTGCATTTGGTTCAGACAGGGGCAAATAGTAAATGGAATCTTTTGAGGGAAGGGGCCTGACTCATCCCTTCTTAGATAGATTCTGATAATAGATGGTTGTTTTTGGTTTTATGTGATCAAAGATTATGATGTTATGCCATTGTCACTGTCACCATGACTTGGATCAATAGGATTTAACTGGCCAGTGTTATATGTTGACCATTTTGTTGTAGGATATTCTCTTGATATGTGTGTTGTTTTTGTCATTTTCTAACTAGAGTACACGAAACATCCTAATCTGTACTAACTTTGCTTTTGCCATTTTCTAACTAAGAGTACATGAAATATCATAGTCTGTACTAACTTTTCTTGAGATGCTATTCTACAGTACAACTCAAATAAACCATTTGCTCTGGTTAATTATGCTGGTGTTTTTCCATTGATGTCTAAGTTACAATTGCAAATTTGCAATCCATGATAACCCATTTTATTGGCCTTGATATGCTAATTTGCGCTGTTATGTTGGCAGGAAGGTCAGCACCCCGCCCTGCTCCACGTGCTGCTCCAGTGAGAAACCCGCCGCAGCCAGGTATTTATTTGATCCCACTTCATTGATGTATTCTGAGTTGGCAAACTGTTCAATTAATTTAGCAGCGATATTGTTTGCATGTGGGTCTCTTCCTTTTTCAGTATTTTGTTGCAGAGCAAATGATGATGCACTTATTTATTGTTTTAGAATCAAATATACGATTCTAATTGATTTTTCAGTGTTCATCAGGGTTTTGTTATGAAATTTGATCGCATTGGCAATTGAACTTCATTGCTTGTCTGTTTTTTAATGTATGTGTGATTGTAAGGCTGACATTTGCAATTTTCTTTCTTTGCAGTGCGGCAAGCTCCTCCTCCAGCACCTGCCCAGAGCAATGGTGGTTCTATGCTTGGAGGAATTGGGTCCACTATTGCTCAAGGTGTGCCTTATTTTTCTTTTTTTCAAGTGGAACAAAGGCCACTATACTTACTGTAGATGCTAATATTTGCTTTACACATATCTTCAGGCCTGGCTTTTGGTACTGGCAGTGCCATGGCACATAGGGCTGTTGATGCTGTGATGGGTCCCCGTACCATTCAGCATGAGACTGTTGTCTCTGAGGCTTCTGCTGCAGCGGCTCCAATGGCCAACACTGTTGGATCTGATTCATGCAACATCCATTCGAAGGCCTTCCAAGACGTAAGTTAACTCCCCCCTCCCCCGCCCCGAAACACACACACAAATATGTTGCTCAATTCTCTTTTGCAGCTTCCATCTATTTTCATTGCTTATGAGTGGAGTAAGAACATTGGATTTGGTTTGATGCCTTATTTTTGTTGATTTAGCTCTTGCATTGCGTTATCTGACTTTAGCTGGTGTATTCCCTCCACAATTCTTTACTGATTGCTGATTGTCGATTTGTTCATTCTAGATTTTGAAGTTTTACATACCCAAAAGTACCTGCAGAGTTGATTCATAACTAAGTCTGTTCACACCGTGTCACTCTAGCTAGGCTTACACTGCTAGGATAACGTAGATTGGTGTCATACTAGCTTATACGAGAAGTATGTGATTAATTCCTCGCCGAGTCTACATTTTGTCAGTATTAGCTTGAAGATCTTCCTAATTCTTTGATGATGCAGTGCATCAACAACTACGGAAGCGACATCAGCAAGTGCCAGTTTTATCTGGACATGCTGAACGAGTGCCGCCGGGGAGCAGGTGCATCTGCCTAAGCTGCTGCGCTTGATTGGAGTTGATTCGTTGGGTCTTGTTTTACTCATGATGATCTCATAAATAATTACTTGGCAAAATTATGAACTGCTGCCGCAATTTGTTATCACACCAAACAGCCTCTAAACTCCTGTGTTGGAACTGAATTTGAATATAATTTGAAACTTTGCCACTTGGATGTTTAGCTGTGGTATGTTCTTTTTTGGCTGCGGTTTATGGTTTTTGGCTGTGGCTTGTAGCTTTTGGGCTGTTCGTGCGAGAGATTACAGAGTAACAGAAATTCACGTGCGGCTTTTGCAGATATAAATGAAGTTGGTATGGTATGTAATACAATTAACTAGTAGATCTGTTTTGAAAAGATGCTCTGTTTAAAAGTTAGTTACTGTAGAAAAGCTAAAAAACAGCTTTTATAAGATGAAAAGAACAGGGCGTTGCTAGAGTTCAGACAAAAATCGGTGGGCTACTGGTTCACGGCCCATGCTGGACATATAGGGTGTGTTTGGTTGCATGAATCTCCTTCGTCCTGGATGGGTGGATCCGTATAATCTGAGAAAGAGCCTGTTTGGTTGCCTGTATGAGCGGATACAGCCTGTATGAGCGGATGCAAAAATACGCCCTCATCCTGGATGGGTGGATACGCTCAAAATGAGCTTCACTAGCCATCCTGGATGAGTGGATGCAGTGTATCTTATGCGGTCCCACGTGTCAGCCTCTCAGGTTTGGTAGACTGCATCCGCTCATACAGGCAACCAAACAGCATCTCAGTTTTTTTGTATCCGCTCATACAGCCTCACCAAACATCTTCTTTTTCTGAAATACGATTCCACTCAGCCTGCATCCACTCATCCAGGATATACGATGCAACCTCCATCCACGAACCAAACACACCCATATTTGGAACGGCTGTTTGTTTACCTTGGAATTACGATTTCTGTTAAGATCTTCCAAGCTACATGGTAGTAGTCCGGTATATGTTAGCAGTCAGGCTCGTGGGTAGAAATTGCGCTCGAACTACTAATCTGACGAACTTTTTTCTACGGTAGAAGTTGCATTTTTTCCCAGCACAGAGAAACACACGCTGAACATCTTGAGGAAATGTGATAAAGAATATAGCTGAGAGTTGCGTGTCGTTGACGGTGTTGGGATAGTAATTTGTGCAAGTGAAAACGTGGCCATAGTAGGATCTTATTATCAGAGTATCAAACAACCTGACTTAACCAGCTGTCTGAAGTCTGAACCAGACGGAAACTCATCAACGCAATCAACCCTAAATGCTAAGACCTACTTCGGTGCTGCCCGAGACGAAGTTGAACGTCGTACACATCGGAATACACGCAATATTGCCGTCGATCCGAATCCTCAACAGAACGCCTGAACTAGCATTTTTGCAAAAGAAAATTCCTGAACTTCTGCTTCGACAGGTGAAACCTTGAAAGCCGCCGTTCAATTTCTATCAGGGTGCTAGTGTCCGTACCGTCCATAGATACCCCCACATGGCTGCATCTACACGCAGCCCTCGAGAATTGACGCTAGAAGGCGACATTGCGTACTGCAGATGGGGTTCCAGCTCGCCTTTGCAACGAATCAAGATAACGGATACGTGGCTGGAAGCCCGCTAGATGGGGATCTCTCCGGGTCCAATCCCCATGGGGACGAAGCGGCAGGACCACACGGACATGCAAGCTCGCTAGCGTGGATTCCGTAGGCCAGACTTCCATTTCCGGTCAGTTGAGACGTCCCTTCCTGCCACCTCGTTCATCTCACCAACTTCTTCACCAAGATAATAACTTCATGCACGCACATATACAATAATTTATCTTTTAGGCTGTTTATAAATTTCTACGTCATCTAAATACAATATTAGTGATAATTTCTTCAATAACATATCGCTTGGGTTGTCTCTAAAAGAGCATATAATCTTTTAATTCTTGCATGTACATATAAAATATAGTGATTAACACTAGACTTCATCTTTGTAGCTTTTTGTGTGATACTTTTAGCCTGATTGCTTCACAAGGCAGCAACCAGCCTCCCGAAAGGTTTGACTTGAATTTGTGCACCCACAAGGAAAAAGATTGCAAACTTAAAGCACGGCAGTCTAAAACAGATAGCATACAGTCTATGGTTAGAAGCTGCAAATGTGCAAATGAAAATCTTTTAGCTATTACACAATGTAGAGAATCGATAAAGCATATGTTCAAATATTTTATCTAAAATAGTAAGCAACATATGAAGATTACTCACGTTTTAACTTTTCAAATTTCACACAGTCCATTAAAATAGAACCAAGCTGAACCAAATGTAATCATTTAAAATGGAAGTATTGAAAAAATTTATCACCTTACAAATGATATGTAAACTATGACTTATTATTGAGCTAGTTGCCGAATCGTTGCCAAATGTGCTCAACCATGTCCTGTTGAGTTGGACATTTGTTGGTCGAGCACGAATGGTAGCGTTTCTTCTTAACACATCAACAAAGCATGGTTCAGGGCCGTTGTTGATTTCCAGAGGTAGAAAATGGATGTCCCTGGAATCTCGTTCAAGTCAAGAGGAGTGGTAACCATTTCCTTCTCATCTTCAACTCCTCATGTTGTGAAGAATGATGTATGCTTTCATGATATTCCTAATAGTGGTGTTGACCATGGTCGTGTGGGATGACGCATAATGGTTAAATGAGAATGCAAGGCGCCAAATGCCTGTTCAACATATTTCTTCGCCCCTTCTTGCTATTGTGCAAACAATTTGTCCTTGACTATTTGGGGGAGCAGAATTGTCTTCACGAAGGTAAACCATTCTGGGTATATTCCATCTACAAGATAATACCTCCAACGGCAATGCCTACAACGCCTGGCATCATCTGGGGCAACTCTTCTGCGATAATAAGATGAGTCATGCCATCCACCTCGATGCTGATTTCAGTGCCTTTACGTAAGGCGATCTCTCTGCCTTTGTGTATTGCCACCGCCTCAAAACTCTTGCCAACGCCCTCACCGACTGTGATAAGCTTGTCTCTGAATAGGCGCTTGTTCTCTAGTTGATAACATGAGTTCCAAGTTCATGACCCTCAAGTCCATCCTTTCGATGCAGCAATTGTTCCCTACCTTCATTTAGGCTCGTGGATACATGCTGCTCGACGAGTCTTCCCAAGCCACCACTGTCTGTGATGCCATTGCACCCGCTCTCTGTCACTACCAGGGTTCATCCTTTGGCCACCGACGTCACCACTGATCACACCAACAGAGGCAGTGGCAATAGGCAGAGGTAGAGAGATCACCTTGTGTAAAGGCATTGAAATTAGCCACAAGGTGGATGACGTGGCTCATCTTGTTGTCGTGAAAGAGTTGCTCCAGCTAACGCTAGGCAGCGTAGGCGGTGCTATTGGAGGTTTCACGATGTTGAGGAGTTCCTCTAAGATGGTGGCGTAAATCCACCCTAGGACAGTGAGATCAGCCTTAACCCAATCAGGGTCATCATGTTGAGGCTTTGTGCCATCAACATGACAGCAAAGGCTGAATTTGCCAAGTGCAAGAAGCATTAGATTTTGCCACTTGGTGTAGTTGTTGGCCTAGATGTCCAGTGTGTAGGGGACTATAATTTTGATATTGATGGCTTGTATGGCAGATGCAGTGGAAGCAGGGACAGAAGCATTTGTCAGAGTAGGAGCAGTGGCGATGGCTACGACATCTTGAGTAGCACTCATGGTGAAAGGGAGGAGAGAGGGCGAAAAACAGGAGAAGGACTAGTTGCTGAAAGCTCTGATACCATGTAGTTTGGGAAAACTCAGTTGCTCTTTGTATTGATCATTAGCACATATATAGATAGTACAAAAAGGAGTTACAAGATTACATTAATACAAGTGTAAGATCCAGATTATGCGGTGTTGAGGCGTGCATGAGTGAGCATGTAGGTGAGATGGGCATGCATGCACTAGCTACCATAGGACTCGGTGGGGCACACACATGAGCTTTAGCTGTCGTAGGACACGGTTCTACTGAGGAATCGGTTGTGCTATTGAGTGGCCGCTGATGACTACGCTAACACGATTAGCTTTTTTTTACTTCCCCCTTGGTAACAAATTGTGCTGAATTATCTTCAATTTCAGAAGCTACATTGAATATGAAAACCTACACAACTTGTTAGTATTTTGAAACAGAGAGCAGGAACTCCGCCACCCATTCATTTCAGAGCAAGTATGCAACTTGTTTGTTTGCAGCTAAAAGCAAGCGCAGAACATGAACTGAAAATGAGAATTGCTAAACTACCCAATTTTTTTTCTTATTAATGCTTCAAATAAATTGATAAGCGCCTCAAGAGTGGAGTTGTTGACGTGAGAAGACAGGAGGATAGGATTATCCTAGTCTAGCTAATCTTTGGTGACTTGATTTTTAATGTTGTTAGTGCATATGCTCCATAAGTAGGGTTGAATGAGACCGCTAAGAGGCAATTTTGGAAAGACCTAGATGACATAGTTAGAAGTGTGTCTATCAATAAGAAGATTTTCTTAGGAGGTGATTTCAGTGGTCATATCGGTATAACTAGTGGAGGGTTTCAAAGGGTGGTTATGGTGATAGGAATCAAGAGGGAGAAGATGTCTTAAAAATTTGTCGTAGCCTATGATCTTATGATAGCTAACACCTTCTTTAGAAAGAGACATTCTCATTTAGTTACTTTTAGCAGTGGTCAGCACTCTAGCCAAATCAATTTGTTCTTATTAGAAGGGAAGATAAACGAGCCTGCATAGACTGTAAGATTATACCTAGAGAGTGTGTTGTCTAGCAACATAAGTTGGTAGTCTCCAACTTTCGGTTTAGGTTACGGGTTCGACAAGCTAAGGCCGTCAGAGTCACGAGGGCGAAGTGGTAGAAACTCAAAGGAGATACCGCACATGTGTTTAAGAAGAGGATGATCATGAAAGGGATGTGGGAAGTGGGAGAAGCAAATAGCGAAGCGAATAGTATGTAGACAGAGATGACAACTCGCATTAGGAAGGTGGCTACGGAGGTGCTTGGAGTACCCCAAGGGACAAGAGGAGAACCAAAAGACACATGGTGGTGGAATAAGAAAGTGCAAAAGGCTATTGAGGAGAAGAAGATATGCTACAAGCAGATGCATCATGATAGGAGCAATGACAACGTACAGAAATACAAATCAGCAAAAAAGAATGCGAAGAAAGCAGTGAGTGAGGCATGAAGCAAGACATATGAGAAAATTTATCAGAAACTAAGTATAAAGGAGGGAGAGAAGGATGTCTACAAGATGGCTAAACTTTGAGAAAGGAAGACGAGAGATTTCAACCAAGTTAAATGCATAAAAAACGACACTAATAGACTTTTGGTGAAAGATGAGGAGATCAAGGATAGGTGGAGAGATTACTTCGACAAGTTGTTTAACCACGATAATGATGATAGTATGATTGAACTGGATGATGCTTTTGATGACACCGATAGGCGATTTATTTAAAGAATCCAGGAGTCAGAAGTAAGAGAGGCCTTAGAAAGGATGAAAGTGGTAAGGCGTTGGGGCCTGATAACATCCTTATTGAGGTGCGAAAATACCTAGGAGAAATGGCGATTGTTTGGCTAACTAATTTGTTCAATAACATTTTTTAGGTTGAACAAGATGCCAAAAATAAAGGAGACATTTAAAGTTATAGTAATTACAGAGGAATTAAGCTCATGAGCCACATAATGAAGCTTTGGGAATGAGTGATTGAGCGCCGCTTAAGAAAAGTGACTAGTGTGCCGACAAACCAATTTGGTTTTATGCCTGGGAGGTCGACCACAGAGACGATTTTCTTACTACGAGAGTTGATGGAGAGGTATAAGGAGCAAAAGAAGAACCTTCACATGCTGTTTATTGACTAGGAGAAAACCTATGATAAAGTGCCAAGAAAGATCATATGGTGGGCACTCCAAAAGAAAAAAGTCCTAACAAAATATTGTTGTGGCTACAGACCAAACAGAGAGAGAGATGGTAGTGGAGAGTGATGAAGATAAGTGTAATGGCCTGGGTCCTCCCCAAGGCTTACTCATATATATATACACATGAGGAGTGCTTTTACAGCTATACCCTTACATCTGGTTATCCCCTCTGGGGGCAGTTATGTCATTACACATGGCCTATTCTGGGCCTTATAATCTCCTACCAGGCCTGCTGGGTTTAGGTGGGGGCCACCCCTACGACAGGAGCCTCTCATGGTGAAGGGCTTCACAGGGCCGAAGCCATGCCGTCGAGTCCTTTGGCCCCCTCCGTCCCCTGCGGCCTGTGAATTCCTCCAAGCTTGTGGTTGGGGAGCCTGAAATCTGGGATGGTGGTAGCGGAAGGTGGCGCCAAGTCGAAGTGGGCGCGCGCGCTCCGTCCCCTACCCTTCGAACGGGTGGCAGCGAAGCTGGCGCCCAAGTCGAAGTGGACGCGCGCGCTCCGTCCCCTACCCTTCGAACGGGTGGCGGCGAAGCTGGCGCCTAGTCGAAGTAGACGCGCGCGCTCCGTCCCCTACCCTTCGAACGGGTGGCAGCGAAGCTGGCGCCCAAGTCAAAGTAGACGCGCGCGCTCCGTCCCCTACCCTTCGAACGGGTGGCAGCGAAGCTGGCGCCCAAGTCGAAGTGGACGCGCGCGCTCCGTCCCCTACCCTTCGAACGGGTGGTAGCGAAGCTGGCGCCTAGTCGAAGTAGACGCGCGCGCTCCATCCCCTACCCTTCGAACGGGTGGCGGCGAAGCTGGCGCCTAGTCGAAGTAGACGCGCGCGCTCCGTCCCCTACCCTTCGAACGGGTGGCGGCGAAGCTGGCGCCTAGTCGAAGTAGACGCGCGCGCTCCGTCCCCTACCCTTCGAACGGGTGGCAGCGAAGCTGGCGCCCAAGTCGAAGTGGACGCGCGCGCTCCGTCCCCTATCCTTCGAACGGGTGGCAGCGAAGCTGGCGCCTAGTCGAAGTAGACGCGCGCGCTCCGTCCCCTACCCTTCGAACGGGTGGCGGCGAAGCTGGCGCCTAGTCGAAGTAGACGCGCGCGCTCCGTCCCCTACCCTTCGAACGGGTGACGGCGAAGCTGGCGCCTAGTCGAAGTAGACGCGCGCGCTCCGTGCCCTACCCTTCGAACGGGTGGCAGCGAAGCTGGCACCTAGTCGAAGTAGACGCGCGCGCTCCGTCCCCTACCCTTCGAACGGGTGGCAGCGAGGCTGGCGCCTAGTCGAAGTAGACGCGCGTGCTCCGTCCCCTACCCTTCGAACGGGTGGCAGCGAAGCTGGCGCCCAAGTCGAAGTAGACGCGCGCGCTCCATCCCCTACCCTTCGAACGGGTGGCAGCGAAGCTGGCGCCTAGTCGAAGTAGACGCGCGCGCTCCGGGGCTGTTGTGACCTTGTAGTCCCGTAGTGCGCTTTTAATGGCGGCTGGAATTACGCCGACGCCTGGCCTGGCAGAAGCCAGGCTGTCGCGTCGTGCAGTCTGCCATGCTGCAGGTGGGGCACGTGGCGACTCACGACTGGTGCGTCGTGGGATGTGAGCGGTTGCGTGACCGCGGCCGTTCGCCTCGTCCCCCGAGAAGTTGGACGCGTGTTGAAGAGGTAGGGGCGTTGTGCGCTGCTTGGCCACCTACCAGGCGCGGCCTTCTAGGTCCGAGCGGTTCTTCTTTCCAAATCTTGGACAGCCGAATCGCCGGGAATTTGATCCGTCTGTGCATTGAGCGCCAGGGCAGGTGAGCGGCCTTTATAAGGTGTTAGTGTTGAGGTGGAGGCACCCTTTCTCGTTTTGCTTTTTGACCTGCCGCTTCGCTTGCGCCCGTGCTAATTGTCACGCCAGTTGCTCCCTTGCCTGCTTCTTCTCCTTCCCTTGTCGCGGAGAGCGATGGCCAGCCACGACGACGCCACGTACCACCCCCGCAGCGGTTCCTTGCCTAGCCAGGGCGAGGTGAACCATCCTTCCCAAGAGTACAAACTGGTGCCGCGGGGGAGCTCGCGCGCCAACAAGCTGTGGAACGCGATGGAGCACTCGGGAGGCTCCTGCTCCCGTGTGCTGGGGAAGAGCCGCATGACGGAAGGGACGCTACAACGGCTCGTGGATGAGGGGAAGATCGCGGACCGCAATGAGGCTCGCTTACCCCGCCGGGACGAGACGGAGCCGAAGCCCGGGGCCCTGGAGGCAATTGTTTTCGTCGCGTTCTTCGATGCCGGCCTTCGGATGCCCTGCACGTTGTTTGTGGGCAAAGTCCTGCGGGCCTACCAGTTGGAGCTAGCCCAGCTGACACCCCACGCGCTACTCCGCCTCGCTGTCTTCGCGTGGGCGATGCGGACAGAGGGGTGGCGCCCCAGCGCCAGCTTATTCGCCACCCTGCACGATGCACACTGTCGACCGAGAAAGGTTGGCGGGGCGGTGTCCAACTTTGGCGGTGTGGACTTCGTGCTCCGGGCGTCCTGCGCGACGTTGTTTCCTGTGTCCGCCTCGTCAGGGCAGTGGGCGTCCGGCTGGACGCGGTGGTGGTTCTATTACACCGTGACCGACAAGAGCAGAATGCAGTGCCGAGGCGGGCCGATCTCGTTTAATAGCACGCCGAGTCTAAAGGCGGAGATTGACGACACGCGAAAGCTACAGAGCCTCGTCGGTGTCGCCCGTCGAATGAGCGTGCGCGACCTAGCCGAGGAGTTCACGATGCATGGGGCGGCGCCACTCTCCTCCCGGGGGAAGTATGTTGGGCCGAATGGCCCCCGCGAGGACGGGTTCGAACCATGCGTGTCTCGGGTGCTTCCGCCCTCCGCCCCTTGTAAGTCGCCCATCGTGTCATTGTATCTGTTTGGCTTCCGCCTAACTGACGTGATCTCCTGCGCAGTGACTCGGCTAGAAGATGCGGAGCGCGTGGTTGCGGCGCTCCTCGGCCCGTATACGCTTAAGGAGCACCGGGCTCGCGAGGCCGCGGTGAAGGCGGCTAAGCAGGGGCGGATAAACCGCACCTGCGAGGCTGTGGGCATTGCCGTGCCCGAGCGCATGGTGCCGGAAGAGCTCCCCGCCGGGACTCCCGGCGCTCAGGACGGTGATAGCCCCGCGAGGGGGCTGTCTTCGCGACGCCGGGCCCGTTCCCCGGCTGCCGTATGCGACCCGGCAGCCCCCCCGACGGCTAACTCAGCTGAGGCGGAGTGTGCGACCGGCGGTGGGCCTGGCCACACTGCTTCGGAGGGGCGCACCGCCACGGATCCCCCGACATTTTCTGCCGATGCCCACGAGCCCGTGCTCGGGCTCGCGGCCACCGCTGAGTTGGCACCTGTCAACCCGGGGGGTGGCGTCGTCCCCGGCGAGCAAACCACGGGGGACGATGCGTTATCAACCGTAGCGGCCGACGAGGGCGTGCCCCCCGCGAAGGAAACCGCGGGGGCGGCAATGACCGGAGCTGGTTCTGCCGTGGAAGAATCGCCTGCGTTACCGCAGGCGAAACGCCCTCGGACGCAGTCCCCCCGCCAACGGGGGGTCGATACGCTGTTGCGGGGCCTTGCCGTGGGATTACGGCGGCTGGCGCGGCCGAGAAGACCTTCTCCCCAACCGTCGAGGCACCCGCGTCCCCCTGGGTGGTCGACCCGGTGCCACTTCCTACCGTGACGAGGGGCGCAGGAGGTAGGTGTGAGTCCCTTTCTTCCCCTGACTTCGCGAGACTTTCTCCGATCTGCTCGCTCATTCTGCCGACATCAGGCGAGACGACGTCTCCCGTACGTGGCGAAGGATCGAGCAGCGGAGGTATGCGCGAAGTCGGGAGCCGCGTGCAGGATGCCCCGCCGGTGTCCATTGCTGCTGACGTGGCCGTGGCCACGGTAAATCCTGGCGTGTTGGGGCCGGGACTCGCTCGCTCGGACTTCCTCCCTCGCCCAGAGATATTTTGCGACCTCACCGCCGCCGCCGAGCGTGCCGACAACGGCCTCAACCGAGAGGTGCTGTCGTCATGCGCAGGGGACCTCCTGGCGCTCACGTTGCAGGCCTCCGAGATGAGGGTAAGTACGTGCGCTTCAGCTTGTACGGTACTGCTAGACGCCTACTGATTTGTTGTTCCTGTCAGACGCTTGCCCTCAGCCGGTCCTTTGACGAGGCCCGCGTTCGGGAGCGGAGGGCTCTGGAAGCCAACCTCCGCGAAGCAAACACTGCTATCGCCGCGAAGGATGAAGAACTTCGCGCGCTGGAGGACGCCCTGGTGGCCGCACAAGTTGCGGCCACGGAAGCGCGGGACGCCGCGGCTGGGGAACGCGCCGCCTTCGTGCAGCAGATCTCCGTCCTAGAAGGGGAGAACGCCCAGCTGGCGGAGGCTGCTGCCGGGAACCGCCTTGCCTTGGAAAATGCGTCTGTGTCGGCGTGGCGGGCCATGGAGTCTCTGAACCAGGCCCTTCGAGATCTGTGCGTCCGAGTGCCGGATACTACGCACAGGCCGGAGGCCCTGTCGGAGACGCTCGGGCTGATCGAGGAGGGGGCCGGCGTTGCTCTTCGTGGCGCCAGGACCTTTGGCGAGCACTGCGGCTATATTGGTGCGTGCTTCGCCCTTGCCCTGCTTCATACTCGTGGGTGTAGGCATACCCACGAGCTAGCGAATCCTCAACTGGATCTTCCCGACCGACCAGAGGTTATGTCGGACGCCATCCGCTCCATTGGGGCTAGCCTGCAGAACTTCCACCAACGAATCTGGGGCCGCTTCGGAGAAGGTGCAGCGAGAGTCGCCGTGCAGCAGACGTTGCATGGGGAGGGGGACCTCCTCCAGTGGCTTGAAGGGGTCCTTCAGCGCCGCGGCGACGACGGCGCGGGCTCGTCCGCACCGCGCCAAGGCTGAGCGGTTGGTCGGGTGGGGCAGGGGGATGATGTACTGGTTCTTACGCATGTGACCATGTAACCCCTTTGCTTTTGCAATGGAACCAAGTAGTACTTTATGCTTGGTGTTACCTGCCGCCGGACGCGGAGGACAGGTGTACGCATCTCGTTTATGCTCCGTGGAGTGGCGCGTGCGGAGGCAAATCTCGACGCTACGATTTCCTTTATAGTCCGGAGACTCGCGCGTGCGGAGGCGGACCTCGACGCTACGTCTTATTTAGAGTCCGTGGACTAGTGCGTGCGGAAGCGGACTTCGACGCTACGTCTTTTTTATAGTCTGGAGACTCGCGCGTGCGGAGCTAGGCTCGACGCTACGTCTTATTTAGAGTCCGTGGACTATTGCGTGCGGAGCTAGGCTCGACGCTACGTCTTCTTTATAGTCCGGAGACTCGCGCGTGCGGAGCTAGGCTCGACGCAACGTCTTATTTAGAGTCCGTGGACTATTGCGTGCGGAGCTAGGCTCGACGCTACGTCTTCTTTATAGTCCGGAGACTCGCGCGTGCGGAGCTAGGCTCGACGCTATGTCTTATTTAGAGTCCGTGGACTATTGCGTGCGGAGCTAAGCTCGACGCTACGTCTTCTTTATAGTCCGGAGACTCGCGCGTGCGGAGCTAGGCTCGACGCTACGTCTTATTTAGAGTCCGTGGACTATTGCGTGCGGAGCTAAGCTCGACGCTACGTCTTCTTTATAGTCCGGAGACTCGCACGTGCGGAGCTAGGCTCGACGCTACGTCTTATTTAGAGTCCGTGGACTATTGCGTGCGGAGCTAGGCTCGACGCTACGTCTTCTTTATACTCCGTAGAGTGCGTGCGAAGGCGTCCCCCCGCTGCGTCTTATTTATACTCCGTAGAGTGCGTGCGGAGCTAGGCTCGACGCTACGTCTTATTTAGAGTCCGTGGACTATTGCGTGCGGAGCTAGGCTCGACGCTACGTCTTCTTTATAGTCCGGAGACTCGCGCGTGCGGAGCTAGGCTCGACGCTACGTCTTATTTAGAGTCCGTGGACTATTGCGTGCGGAGCTAGGCTCGACGCTACGTCTTCTTTATAGTCCAAAGACTCGCGCGTGCGGAGCTAGGCTCGACGCTACGTCTTATTTAGAGTCCGTGGACTATTGCGTGCGGAGCTAGGCTCGACGCTACGTCTTCTTTATAGTCCGGAGACTCGCGCGTGCGGAGCTAGGCTCGACGCTACGTCTTATTTAGAGTCTGTGGACTATTGCGTGCGGAGCTAGGCTCGACGCTACGTCTTCTTTATAGTCCGGAGACTCGCGCGTGCGGAGCTAGGCTCGACGCTACGTCTTATTTAGAGTCCGTGGACTATGTTCTGCTTAGCGCGGACAGGGGATGCTCTTGGAACAGTGACCTTTATTGAACTCCCGTTTGCGCGGGCGAGCATCGCCTAACAACGGGCTGGTGGCTCTACGCCTACTGCGCTGCTTCTAGGCATAGTACCGCCGCAACCTGTCCGCGTTCCATGTGTGCCGGAAGGCTTGTCCTTCAAGCGTGGCGAGGCGGTACGCCCCCTTTGGCAATGCCTCCGTTACGATGTACGGGCCTTCCCACTTGGATTCCAGCTTGCCAACGGTGTCCGTCTGGAGCGTCACTCTGAGGACGAGATCCCCAGGCTTGAACCCCCGCGGGCATATAGAGTGGTCCCGAGTACGCGTTGTCTGCCGCGCGTACTTCTCGACATGGTGGGCTGCGTCTGCCCGTATCCCGTCGAGGAGCTCCACGGACACACGGCGCTCCTCTTCGGGTGCTTGGACGAGGACCCTTCGCGAGCCGGCCTTAATTTCCTCGGGCGTCACCGCTTCGTCGCCGAAGAGGAGCTTAAACGGCGTGAATTCCGTTGGGCGCGTTACCGTTGTGCGAAGCGACCATAGAACGCTGTGAAGCTCGCCTGGCCACTTGCCCTTCGGCAATCCAACCAGGCGCTTTTTGATGGCGGCAGAAATGGCGCCATTCGCCCGTTCGACCGCCCCGTTGGACAGGGGATGCCCTACCGAGGCGAATCGGAGGGTGATGCCCATGCTGTCACAATAATCTTTGAAGAGGGCGGCGTCGAACTGCAGGCTATTGTCGACCGTGAGCTCCCGAGGTACCCCGAAGCGACATATGATGTTTTGCCATAGGAAGCGCTGTACGGCCGCAGAAGTTACTTTGGCCAGAGCGATCGCTTCCGGCCACCTGGAGAAATACTCCAGCGCGACTACCACGAACCGGAGGTCCCCTGGAGCTCGGGCGAGCGGTCCTACTATGTCGAGACCCCAGCGCGCCAGTGGCCACACCGGGGGAATTGGGTTGAGGCTTGTCGGGGACCTGCGGATGATGCGCGCCATCCATTGGCACCCTTGGCACCGACGGACGAGGTCCTGGGCGTCGGTGATGGCAGTCGGCCAGTAGAAGCCTTGTCTGAACGCCTTGCCAACTAATGACCTCGGCGCCAGGTGGGATCCGCATACGCCCGCGTGGATTTCCGCCAAGAGTTCCTTTCCTTCTTCAGTCGAGAGGCAGCGCAGGAGCGGCGCGCAAACCCCCTGCTTGTAGAGTGTCCCTTCAAATACCTGGAAGGACCGTGCGCGGTGCTGCAATCGTCGCAGCTCGGCAGGATCCTCCGGCTCGGCGAGGCCTTGTAAGAATTTGAAAATGGGCTCCCGCCAATCTCCTGGCCGATCAATGCGGTGGACAAGTGCCGCGTCCCGGTTGTCCTGCGCGATGGCCGCCTTTGCTAACACCTCGTAGAATGCCCCCTCAGGGGGGCAGTTGCTGGCTGGCCGCCTTGGTGAGGGCGTCGGCTTGCTCATTCTCCGCCCGGGGGATGGCCTTGACGGTGACACCCAAAAAGTGCCTTTCCCTCGCCCGTACCGCCGCGAGGTACTTGGCCAACTCAGGGTCCTTGGCTTGATATGACTTGTCCACACGGCCGGCCACCAAGCGCGAGTCGGTGCGGACCAACACCCGTCTCGCGCCGACTGCCTTGAGCTTCGCCAGGCCAAAGAGCAGCACCTCGTATTCAGCCGTGTTGTTGGTGGCGGGGAAGGCAAGGCGCGCCGAGTACAGCAAACGCTGTCCCTCGGGCGTGATGATCACCGCCCCTACGCCCGCGCCGGCGACGCTGTAAGCTCCGTCGATGGTAAGCGTCCAGACGGGATCATCGTGCGTCTGACCGGGTTGGGCCGGCGGGGTCCATTCGGCGAGGAAATCCGCCAGGACTTGGGATTTAATTGCCGTCCGCGAAGCATACGTCAAGGAGAAGGGGGCGAGCTCGGCGGCCCATTTACCGATACACCCTATGGACTCCTTGTTGTGTAGCATCTCTGCCAGGGGGAATGAGGAAGGCACTGTGATCGGGTGAGCCAGAAAATAATGCCGAAGCTTCCTGGAGGCCATGACCAGCGCGTAGGCGAGCTTCTCAAGCTCCGTGTATCTTGTCTTGGCGCCTTGAAGGGCTTCGGAGACAAAGTAGACAGGCCGCTGCATGGCGCCTTCCTCTAAGACGAGGACGGCACTGACCGCGGTAGCTGACGCGGCCAGATAGAGCAGAAGGGGAGCCTCTGGTGCTGGGGCGACCAGAGTGGGGAGGCTTGCCAGGTGCTGCTTGAGCTCGTTGAAGGCCTTCGCACAGTCTCCATCCCAACGGAATCCATCGCACCCGCGGAGTGTCTTGAAAAACAGCAGGCCCCGCTCCGCCGCCCTGGATAGGAAGCGGCTTAATGCTGCCATGCGGCCCGCCAGCCTCTGGACCTCCCTCGTTGTCTTGGGCGGCTCCATACCCAGGATGGCGTCTACTTTGTCGGGGTTCGCCTGGATGCCCCGCCCGGACACGAGGAAACCTAGGAGTTTGCCCGCCTGTACCCCGAAGACACACTTGTCGGGGTTGAGCTTGATGCCCGCCTTCCGGAGGTTGTCGAAGGTCTCCTGGAGGTCCCGGCCGTGTAGAGCCAGTTGCCGAGTTTTGACCACCACGTTATCGACATAGGCCTCGACATTCCTCCCGAGCTGGGCGGCCAGGGCAATGGCGACGAGGCGGGTGAAGGTAGCGCCTGCGTTCTTCAAGCCAAAGGGCATTCTGACGAAGCAGAACGTCCCAAGTGGTGTGATGAAACTGGTCTTCTCCTCGTCGTCCTCGGCCATGTATACCTGGTGGTAGCCGGAATAGGCGTCCAGGAAACTCATGAGTTCGCACCCAGCAGTGGCGTCAACCAGCTGATCGATGCGCGGCAAGGGGTAGTTGTCCTTCGGGCACGCCTTGTTGAGTGCCGTGAAGTCGATGCACATGCGCCAGGCCCCGCTGGCCTTTTTGACTAGCACCGGAATAGCGAGCCATTCTGGATGGTGGACCTCGCGGATGACCCCGGCGCGAAGAAGCTTCGCCACCTCCGCTTTGGCCGCCTGCTGCCGATCCATCGACATACGCCGGAGCCTTTGCTTGACCGGCTTGACATCGGGGCGGACCGCCAAACGACGCTGGATTACCGCGCGATCCACGCCCTTGATGTCCTCCGGGGACCATGCGAAGATGTCCACATTGTTCTGAAGCACTCGGAGCAGCTCCCGTTCGACCCCCGGTGGGAGCCCCTCGCCAATGGAGACAAACTGCCCCTCCGCCTGGAGCGGCACCTTCTTGACGCCGCCTTCGGGCCGAGGCTTGGGCGTCCACTCGGGGGCGGAGGGCCCAGCACCGGGCGCGCCGGAGAGGGCATGCACCGGGCGATGCGAGACGCGGCTGCCGCCTTCGGCACGTCTTGCCAGGTCCTGGTCGCCGAAGATGGTGATGACACCCTCCGGGCCCGGGAGCTTTACACACAAGAAGGCGTGGTGCGGGATTGCCTCGAAAGAGTTGATGGCGGGTCGCCCCAGTATGGCGTTGTAGGGGTGCGGGATACCTACGACATCAAAGGTGACATGCTCGGTCCGGATGTTACCTTTGTTGCCCTCCTGACGGAAGGTGACAGGAAGGGAAACGTGCCCCAGGGCCTGCAGCGGTTGACCCCCGAAGCCTTGAAGTGAAGCTCCTGGCTGCTCCAGCCGGCTTCGGGGGATTTCCATGCGGTCGAAGGCGTCTGCGAATAAGATGTTCGCGGAGCTTCCCCCATCGACAAGGACGCGCTTGACTTCGCAGCATGCTATGTGGGCCTGGATGACTAGAGGGTCTTGGTGAGGGTACTCCACGCCCCTGGCGTCGTTCAAGTCGAAGGTGATGTTGCAGGGCGGCATCCACAGCTGCGGCTGCTCCCCGGGGGCTTTTGAGGAAGAGCCTCCGGTGATGACGTTGACGGTGTGATGCTGCGCGCCTTCCGTTGCGGTGGCCCGTATGGGGCTATCCCTTTGGTGCCCCACATGGGCTTCGGCGGGGGGCCGAGGAGGCGGAGTCCGAGATCCGGCCGTCACCCTCCGCAGCTCCATCACCGCGATGCATGCCCTTGTGTAATGATCGCCGTAGCCGTGTACCTCGCACCACTTGCCATAGCGCAGAAGCTCCTGCTCTGCGCGGGGTTGGCTGCCGTAGTCAAATCCGCCCTCCGATCCCCGGACTCCCCTCCGTGAGGCGGGGTCGGGTCCTTGGCGGGTGCTCTCGGTGGTGAGGACGTGATGGGCCGCCTGCGACCGGCGTTGGCGGCGCCGAGGTTTGGGCCTACACCGTGACGAGCCTTCCTGTACTTCGTCCTCACTACCTCGGGGAGGGCCTCCTCGGGGCTTTGAGCTACGACCCGGCTTCGAGGAGGGGCCACCCGCCCCGACCTCGCGCGGGGGCCGCTCCTCATGGGGGAGGCCGAGGGCGGTGATGTTGCGTCTTCGCGCATCCTCCTCCGCCCGCGCATACTCGTCCATTTTGTCGAAGAGCTTGGCCACTGTCGTAATTGGCCTCCGCGCGTTGTATTCGGCCATCGGGCCCGGGCGAAGGCCCTGTATGGCTGCATTAACGATTGTGGTTTCATTAACATCGTGTACCTGGCCTCGAGTTTTGGCGAAGCGCTTGAAGTAGTCCCGGAGCGTCTCCGAGGGTCCTTGCTTCACGGCGAAGAGTTGGTCCGCATCGATTCGCTCGACATGATATCCTTGAAAGTTGGTACGAAGCCGGTCGCGAAGCTGCTCCCACGCATAGATGGAGCCCGGCTCTATGGTAAAAAACCAAGAGAGCGCCACTCCGTGCAGTGCGAGGGGGAGTCCCTTCGCCTTCGTGGTGTCGTCTCCGCCCGCGGCTTCGATCGCGGTTTCGTATACGCGCACGAACTCACGGGGGTCCGTGTCGCCTTTATACGAGTCGATGGCGCTAGGAAACTTGAAGTCTTCGGGCCACGCCGCCTGCTGCAGCCCCGCCGAGAGCGGGGACTCCGGATCCACGCGCCGCAGCGGCACGCGGCTGGACGTGGGGGCTTCGCGACTGTCCGCCCTCTCCGGCGCGGGCTCGGACGCGATTGCTGGCGCGGCCGGCTGACTCCGAGCCTCTTGTATATCTCTGACGGCTCCGCGAAGGTCCCCCAGCTCCCGCTGGAACGCGTTGAGAGCCGCCAGCAGGGCGCTTTCCATCACCGGTGCGGGCGGGGTCGCCGGTGCTTCCGACGGGTGGATCGGCGCGGGGACGACCGCGTCGCGGGGTCCCGAGCTGCCGGTCACTCCGTCGTGGCTACCTCGGACCGCCCGGTCCGCACCGCCGGCGGGGGTTGCAGTGGGGGCGGCGAGGTCGGCTGTCGTCGCGTCGGCGGGGTCGGTTGTCGCCGCACCCGTGTCGACGTCTTCGACCGCCGGGTCCGTCCTCGCAACGCCGGTGGCGGGGTTGGTCGTCCCTGTGCCGGTGACGGGGTTGATCATCACCGCGCGAACGTCGACGTCTTCGGCCACCGCGCCTGCATCGCCACCCGCGTCCGCCGCTGCCGATGCCGAAGCTCTGGTACTCATACGACGCTCCGGTCCGGCCGCCTTCTTTCCCTTCGCCGCCGCTGAGGAAGCTTTTTTCGGTGCCATCTTTTTCTTCGGTCTTCAGGCTTGTCTTCGTCCTCCCCACGGACGGCGCCAACTGTTGTGGCTACAGACCAAACAGAGAGAGAGATGGTAGTGGAGAGTGATGAAGATAAGTGTAATGGCCTGGGTCCTCCCCAAGGCTTACTCATATATATATACACATGAGGAGTGCTTTTACAGCTATACCCTTACATCTGGTTATCCCCTCTGGGGGCAGTTATGTCATTACACATGGCCTATTCTGGCCCTTATAATCTCCTACCAGGCCTGCTGGGTTTAGGTGGGGGCCACCCCTACGACAAATATATTACCCTAATTAAAGATATGTACGAAAATGCTGTGACTAATGTCAGAACATGTGGTAGTGTTACTAATAACTTTCTATTAAGATAGGGCTACACCAAGGGTCAGCGTTGAGCCCATACATTTTTGCCCTAGTGATGGACGAGGTTACACGGGACATACAAAGAGATATCCCTTGGTGTATGCTTTTCACTGATGATGTGGTACTGGTTGATGAGAGTAGGATAGATATTGATAGGAAGCTCGAGTTGTGGAGGAAGATCTTAGAATTGAAGGGTTTTAGATTTAGTTGGACTAAAACTGAATATATGAGGTGTGATTTGAGTGGTGCTAGGGCAGATGATGGAGATGTTAGATTGGATGGACAAGTAGTGTCTAAGAAGGATACGTTTCGTTATTTAGGATCAATGCTATAGTGAAACAGTGAGATTGATGAAGACGTGAGCCACAGGATAAGAGCGGGGTGGGTGAAATGGCACCAAATATAGTATCCTGTGTGAGAAAAAAAATCCCTCAAAAGTTAAAGCGTAAGTTTTATAGGACGGCGACCAGACCCGCGATGCTATATGGAGCAGAATGTTAGGCGAATAAAAGACAACATATATAGAAAATAAGTGTAGCAGAGATGAAAATGCTGCAGTGGATCTGTGATCACACAAGGCGGGATCGCATCCACAATGATGATATACGTGATAGGGTGGGAGTAGCACCAATTGAAGAGATGCTTGTCCAACGAAGGCCTCCTGAGGCACCGGTACGCAGTGGAATTTAAGGCGTACTGAAAATGTAAGAAGAGGCAGAGGTCGACCAAGATTGACGTGGGAGGAAACAGTTGGAATAGACTTGAAGGATTGGAATGTATTTAAATAATTAGCATTGGATAGGAGTGCATGAAAGTTAGCAATCCACGTACCGGAACCATAAGAAAGCCAGGGGCAGTGTTTTAGGCTCTCGGTTTAGATAGCAAGATGTACGACTTAGGGTTTTAGTATTATTGATTTTTATTTTAAGACTTTCAACTCTTTGATCTTGAGAAATTTTATTTCTAGTTTACCCTAACTTGTTTGGGACAAAAAGTTTTGTTGTTGTTATTGTTGTAATGCTTCGATATTCTGCACAATAACTCTAAAGCAGAAAATAAGGATTAATCTAGGCTCCCAAATGCTCCTCTCAGTGTCCTTTAATTTGCTGCCTGTATCCTTTAATCTGCTCCCTGTATCCTATAGCACCAGCTGCTGCTGCTTCTGTTGCTTCTGCACCTGAAGCCTCCCCTTCAGAAAACCCCGGCACACCTTCTTCCACAGATCCTTATCAGGCTGCCGCACGTTGAAGCTCGCCTTCGCCACGTCCACCTGGCAGTCCTGCCAACAGAAAGCCTCATTTTTCAGATCATGTACAATAAACACTGCACATTGGTGATTGCATCATGTGCCTGAAGTCCCAAAAAATCCAACATTTCCTACTACAATGAGAGCTTGAGTGGAGCAGTGAGTTTACCAGGATCAGATTGTGCTGGAGAAGGCGGTCGGCGATGCTCATGAGGATGTCCTTGCTGTACTCCGGGTGGCCCTGGATGCCCATGGCGCGATCCCCGAGCCGGAACATCTCGACTCCGGTCTTGTCAGACCTGGCCAGCACCTCGGCGTGAGGAGGCAGCTCCCACACCTGCGTTGTTGTCAGTTCAGCATGATGTTAGGATTCTGAAACTTGAGTCTGACGACGACGAATGCAGTAAAACATTAACATTCATGCTGAGGCTGCTGATTTGTACCTCGTCCTGGTGGAACTCGACGATAGGCATGTGAACGGGCAGCTTGAGGGGTGTGAAAAGCCTCGCCGCCGCGGCGGTGGGGTGGATGCAGTTGACGCCGATGTCCCAGCCCTTGCTTGACCGGCCGGTCTTGCCACCCAACGCCCTGCACAGGATCTGCAGTAACAACATATTATACCTCTGTTAGCCACTCGCAATGCCAAGTTTTTTTTTGTTTGAAACAAATCTTGGCTTTAATTTTTGTCTAAGTACTGAAAAATCACTACTAACTGCACTAGATGCAGCTTTACTCACATTTACCACGTACCAAAAAGGTACTACTAAATGAGATGTCCACTACGACTATATTAACTTTCAGTTTCTCGCGTACTGGTCGCATGCCGGCCATTAACGCCTTTTCGGCTCCCAGTATTTCTTCCCCACAATGCAACTCATTTCGTTTCGTGTAAACGATGAGCTATCCTTTTCTCTTTTTGTTTTTGGAATGAACGCCCTATCCTTTTTTTTTTCAAAATCAGTACTCACGAACCTTTCGCCATTTCTTAACTACCCATCGCAAATTCCAAAAAAATTTTCACCCGTCCTGAAAAGGTCGGAATTTTTACAAAGCAAGAAGCGCATGCATGGTAAGGAGGAATCAATGGAGGAAGACGCTATAACAACGCCACTCCTCAGTCGATGCTGCCTGTTCCTTTTTTACCAACATCGGAATCCACCGACGCGAACTCACGCACGGAAAGAACAAGACCAGCTCAAGCATTAACCTTTTTACCATTCTACCCGGAAGAAAGCTACGCGAATGAACCGGACCAAGAAAACAACCAAAACACAGGGAAAAACAAGAATCCATGGATTAATTGACGGACCTGGTGGCCGAAGCAGACGCCGAGGATGCGCTTGCCGGCGGCGTGCTGGCGGCGGATGAGGTCGACGAGCGCGAGGATCCAGGGGTCGTCGCCGTGGGCGTCGCTGCAGCTCCCCGAGATGACGAACCCGTCGAACGCGGCCGCCTCGTCCTCGGACGGGAGCTCCCCGCGCACGGCGCGGTACACCCGCCACCGCTCGCCGTCCTCCGCCAGCAGGGCGCGGAACACCTCGAAGTAGCCCCCGTACGCCTTGCGCACGTACTCCGAGTCCTCCCCGCACTGCAGCACCGCGTACGATCCCTTCCCTGCGGCGGCGGCCTCGACCGCCGCCGCGGACTCCACGGCCGACGCGGCGTTCTCCAGGGGCCCCGTTCCCATTCCCATGGCGGCGGCGGCGGCGCTCTCTCGGGATCCGGGAATGGGAGAGGAGGCAGAGCAGAGCAGAGGAGGAGGTGGGATCGAATGGTTTCTAGGCTAATTCGTTCGGGTGTGACTGTGTGAGGAGCGGAGCGAGGAAGGAGGGGGTATTTAAAGGTGAAAATTCGCTGATTTTCTCCTCGAAAATAAATGTTAAATCGATTTCCCGTGCGATTACTCACCGTTTCTGGTTTTATTAGGGGACGGTGTCATCGTGGTGGTAGTTCGGTATGGTGTGGGCTGGCGGCTCAGCCTGGTTTGGACTGCGGTTTCTTCTTCTTCCCGGGTCTCCGACCGCCGTGTTGGCCGGGTGACTCCTCCTTTCCCTCTTGGTCTTCCATCTCTCTCGTCTTGCCCCCTTCTAAGAAGGTAACCACATGATCGGCACGTACCGCGGGCTCAATCGTTTCAACGTGCTCGTTTTGACTGAATCTACTTGTAGTCATGCAGACGTAGATATGTTAGTGCGAGAGAGTAGCAAGCAGTGACACGAGAGATTCAGGTTCACGGCAGCCTAAACTCTAGTCTAGGGTATAGGATTTTTGTAAGTGTAAAACCTAGATAAGTTTTGAGTATAACCTTTTCTATTCTAGATAATACTGGTAGTCATCCCTCCATAGCCCGGGGGTGTGGCGAAATCCTAAATCCATCACAGAGTGATCAAATCAGGGTTATTCTGTGTGTTTTGTACGTTCGTTGCAACGATACTCAAAATGGTTTTGAATGTGGGTGTTATAGTTGAATGTGATCACATAAACACACGGAGTATCATCTTCCCTAGTGTAAATACCGACAAATGTAGTAAGTAGAATTTTTAGTCGGTGCCGCTCATTTAGGCTGAAAAAAATGACTTATAGCTGAAATTTTACTATAGTTGACTGAAATTGCATTGTAACTGATGGTTGTTTATTTGGCATAATTAAATTTAAAATTTTTTAAAAATAGAAAAAAAAACATGTTAGCCCATCATGAACAATGCAAACAAATACGGGAAAAAAGAACTGGCCAAAAAGCTTAAAAAGAAAAAAAGACGAAATTTAGGAATAATGAAAAATAAGCCATAAATCAGAAGTTCAAACTGAAATAAGTAGTCTTAGTTCCTAGGATATATTGTTGAAGAGGGTATGTAAGTTGTTCCTTGAGCCATTTTGGCTCTGTTCCAAATGACTTTAGCTTCTCATTTCTTAATTTTGTCTTTTTAAAAAATTTTAGGTATTTTTATTTTTTTTTCTTTTATTTCTTTGCATTTTTTGTGGTGATATAATTTTTTCTATTTATTAAAAAAATTAATTACTCAAGAAAAACTAATCCTAGTTGCACTAAAAAAAGCAAAAGCTAACGGCTAGAAGGTACATTGAGCAGGGCGACTTGTCTGTCACGAAACGACTTACTTTACTCCTGTCCAGTGGTGAGACTTGGACATTGCTGAAACCTTTGCGCCCTTCTGCCAATAAAAACAACGGTTCACGCACGTTCTCCGAGGTGCCCGATACGACCCATTACTATCACGAAGCTCGCTTCCTTCTTTATCTTCGGCGCCGGACCGGCTCGTGCCGTGTCCAAGGTATAACCGGCCCTTGCTTTCAACCGGTCTTCGAATGGACCTGGACATGGTCTGAAGGCTGTAAAAAAGTGTCCAGATTCATTGAACCCGCACGCTGAAATTTCAGATAGCGCGTCGCCTGTGAGGCCAGAAATCCCAAATCACACTGGGATATACACAAATTTGGCACCAATGGGAGTAAGGTTCGTCCCAGTCGTGAAAATGGCAGCTTTGACAAAATTGTTGAGAGAGAGAGAGATGTTCCCTTCGATCTTATGGTAAAAAAGGAACTATTGTGACACGCAAGGGGAGTCATATGTCATATTGTTCCTGTAGAAAAAAAACACTACTGTAGCACAAGCCATTGTGCTGTCATCTAAAAAGCATCATTTAGTTTCAGGCATTGAAACTTCTTTTAAGGGAAGTTGAAACTGTTATACATACGACAGATATACTGTATAACCAATTTGCTAAGAATCTAGGTTTTGCAAAGGAGTGTGATTATCATTTTTAGGACATATATAGAGAACATTGTTTTGCTCAAGAATTGCCACGTTTAATTTTCGCCCCGTTCCGAATAGCAATGACTTATGTCTTTTAGAAGCCAAAAGCGGTTTAGAACGCGTTGACTTCTTAATGTGCCTTTTTCTTTTCCTTTTTCTTTTGCATTATTCGTGGATATATAATGATGTTTTTTTATTTTCCCTATTTTTCTTTAATTGAATACATAGAAAAAGGTAACATATACTGCAGTGCTATTTTAGTCAAAAACCATAACACTTTAGAACATAGCTGTTGTTGGGGTGGCCCCCACCTAAGCTCAGCCGGCCTGTTAGAAGGTTGTAAAACCCACAATGGGACATGTATAATGACATAAATGCTCTTGAGAGGGATACTTGGGTGTAAGAACATAATTGTAAAACACTCCCCGTGTGAATATATATATGCCATCTAGGCCATGGGGGGAGGCCCAAGTATTGCTCACCTAACTCTCCACTACCATACCACACTCTCTCTATTTGATCTGTAACCACAACAGTTGGCGCCGTTCGTGGGGACGACAAGAGCAAGCTCCAAAATCTGAAGAATGATGGCACCATAATTTTTTTCAAATTTATTTTAATTTTTGAAAAAAAATATTTTTTTTCTTTTTATATTCTCTCTCCTCTCACTATTCATCTTCCTCATGAATCGTTCTTCAGAGCCCAAGCGCAGTGCCATGGCCAACATTTTGAAGCTTCTAGAACTCCTGATTTTCTCAACGGTTTTTCACGAAATCACATGCATTCAACCCCTTTCATCAAGACTCCTTCATTCCCGGCTTTATCTCTCAATTTCGCGCGCCCGTTTCGCCGGAATCAACCATGCCACCGAATGGCATGCCGCGTCAATCTCCTCATCCGGTCCACCTCCACGCCTATCAAAGGGAACACCGGTGCCCCTCCTCATCCTCATTTACCACTGAAAATCTCAAAGCCTCTCTCCCTTCCTCCTCGCCGCAATCGGCATTTTTCTCTTGCCAACCAAACGGCGTTTTTCGGCTGCTTGCACTACCTACAGTGGAGTTCCGCCACATTTGACCACACCATTGGCTTCGCCTTTGCGCGTTCTACATGGTGCTTCCCTCGCCTTCGCCGGAGTTTCGCTGGAGCATCGCCGGAGCACCGTGGCCAAATCATGCCGTCGTGTCTCTCATCACCATCGGCCGACCGTGCATGTTCCACCACAACCAAGGTAAACACTGCGTTTCCCAAGTTCTTCTCTTCGTTTTGCCACAAACATCACCCGCTAACTCCTCTCGTTTGCCCGGAATGCCGATGTCAACCCATCGGTCGCTGAAGGTCTTCTCCGCTGTGTTCTGCCACCATCCGATGTCCTTTGGTCGAGCCGTTTGCACCGTTGAGTTCGTGTCGACGCGTTCTACGACGTGCTCCCTTCCATTTCTCCGAAAAGCCTCCACAAATTTTCGCCTCCGACACCTCGCCATGGACGCCAATGGCATCTCGTGTGCCCATCTATCCGGTGGTGTTTTCCCCCAATCCGTTCACGTCATATCGTGCCAAACCATCCCAGGTAGCTACCTTTCAAATGGTTTTGGATTCACTTCACCGAGCACCAAGATATCATGTTTTTCCTTTTTGTCTACTATCGTTGTTCAAACGTCGATTGTATCATCTCCGATGAATTTTCAGCTTAGCCAATAATTTTCCTAGCTTCACCATACCGTGTTCTACCCCGTACATCTCCACGTTCCATACCCGGTATTATCTCACTCCAACATGCCGCTGTCGATACCACACCGTCACTGCCATTTTCCCTCACTGCCAGTGATTGCCGTCGTTCCTAACTGCCATACCTATGTCACTAACGTCGCCTCATTGCCAGGATTCTATTTTGCCCATTCGCCAGCCACCTCGCAGCCAACCAGCACGTACTATTCAAAAGATAATTCTCGGATGTGGTTATCATTTCATGTGATGTCCAAAACTTCCAAATATTCGTTCTCTCTCATACGAACTTTGAAATCTATTGATTCTTTCTCCTAAATTCATCTAAAACCATAGTCTATCCGTCGATATATATTTTATAATTTTTGGATTTTTTTTGGATTTTTTGAATTTATTCGCTCTGGTTCTTCGCGTGTAGACTGCGACGATTCGGAAGAATTCTTCGACGATGATTCACACCAGACTGAAGAGCAATGCAAGTCATACTCCTTGACCATGTTGATCCCAGTTTGTAAAATAAAATTATATTGTTTTAAATTATTCTGCATGCATATTTTTATTCAATGTATTTCAATTCCAGTTTTAAATATAGTTAATGCCTACTTGTTAATTCCTCCATTGACATTGAATTCCTCAATACCTTGTCACCCTATAATAAAATTCTAGTTAGTACATTAGTATGAACTAGAGAATTTTATATCAAATGCTTAGACCTGCTTAGACATAATCTTGTTTTGGGATACCTTTCACATAAAATGATAAGCTTTTCAAATGTATCCTTGACTTCGGTGAGTCAAGGAGGTTTATGAAATATTTTGAAACAAAATATAAAAACTGGTTTGGACTTAGGCAATTGGTTAGGTGGTGGGTGCAGGCATGCCCTGTTGTTCGGAGACACAGGGTTGATTGTCGAGCACAGGGGTATGTGATTGGGCCTAAGTCAATTAAGGACCGGTCAGTGAGCTACTGTTGCAAAGTTCTATCGTACTACCACAAGACTGGTATGAGATAGCCCTGGTTGAATAATTTGCAGAGTCCCAACCTGGGCTAAGTTGTAGGTTGAAGTGAGCGTGGTCAGTGCCATGTGAAGTCTCACAGTTTGAAGTGAGCGCGGTCAGTGCCATATGAAGTCTCACTCGGCTCAAGAGGGGGTCCCGATCTGGTGGATTCCTTACTGGGGTGAAACCTTAGTGTTGACTTGGCCAGGTTGAAATCTTTGCATTGTGAAGGCCTTTTCGTGATCTCCTCACTGTACACCTAAGGAAGTGCGTAATCCGGTGGCAACCCAAGATGATCATGTCTTGTGGGTAAAGTTGTACGAACTCTGCAGAGTGTATAATCTATCCTGGATAGCCGTGCCCATGGTCATGGGCATGCTGAGTAAAAGTTTTTCATGGATTAGATTTTGTTTTCCAAAAATGATTTTCAAAAACCTTGTGGATGGATGGAATCCATGAGAGATTGAAAACCTTGCGGATGGATGGACTCCGTGAGACTGAATCTTGGTGGATGGATGGAATCCATGAGAGTTGCGCAATGGAAGCTGTGGATGGATGAAATCTATACGTGATCTTTTGGAAAAGATGGTCTGGGTGGGATGCCAGAGAATAGGTTGGTGTTTGGTCGGAGCCTGCACTGACGGTATTTTTTTCAATTACAAGTTCTGCTTTTACCTATTGTATTAAATTCAGCAATTTCAATATATTTACTGTATTTCAGTAAATGTTGTTTTATGCAAACTAACCCTATAAGCCTTCCATTGATGCCTTTATCATTACATTGCATTTCTCCGTGTGATTTACGGAGTACAAGTTTGTACTCACCTTGCTATCTCCACACAGAGAAAGACGACTTCGACACAGTGAAGATTTGGACGAGTAGACCGCATCTTACTGTCGTTTGCCTGTGGGCAAGCTCAGTGGGCTTCTTCCGCTTCATTGTTTTTCTTCTGCTGCTATTATTTAAAATTTGGCTTATGTGCCATGGATGTAAAATTTGGCAATCATGCCCATATTTAGTTAATAAATGTCATTATGGTTGATATTTATCTTTGTTGTACGTTGTGTGCACTAGCTAATCCTGGACTAGTGCGATTTACACAGAGGATCCAGGAGTTGTCGTTCCGGGTTCCGACACATCACCACAGCAAATTGAAAGTCTCTGACAGAAGTGGAGCAAGAGCAGCTGTAGGTGAAAATTTCTAGGTCATTCGAGATCCCAGTAGAAGTCCAAGGACTTGTGTGACGACAGACATTTCTCCCGATCAAAAAAGCGTGGAAGACCTTTAAGAGTACGCTTGTCACACAGTACATGAACAAAGATTAGATACCCTTCACGAGTTATCCTTTTGTGTCACTGGATACATGTGAGGCCTTTGTGTAGATGAAGATGATAATCAAATTTCAACAGCAAAGTACGGTGCACAAGGCTCTCTAGGCACAAAACACTCACCCCCATAGACTCAGCACCGCTGGGTACATGGATAAAATACTGCAATAGAGGAGGGAGGACATGGTCATAATCCAATCAAAGGCCTCCCTGCCATTTACTGGGATCACAAACGAACATACCCAAAATTGGTTAAGAGTGAGGTCATCAACCATATCTTCGGGCGTTGCCTCTTTAAAAAAACTCCACAGACAAGGAAGTGTCATAATGCTTGGTAAGTTATGTTAAACTAACTAGTTGTTATTAAGTCTAGAACTTCATAGAGTTTAAAATAACATGATTACCTCTTGTAGCAAACAGTGACTACCGAATCTTTCTAAGGCTCCTTCGAGGCAGTCTTGGAGAGGGATATATTGTCCATAGCCCTTGGAAACAAGGAGCACTCGGGTCACGCGCGAGGCCTTGGATTTACATACCTTAGATACAGAGATTCACATATGACTCCGAGGCATATAGGAGTCGGAAGAGATCCAAGGCCGAGCGCGGGGAATAGTTGAAATAAGAGATTAACGCACAACTTCAAGGAGAGATAGTAACCTCATTTTGAGGAGAGATAGATTAATAGAGGGAAGAACTGAATCAAGTCCGCAACCAGTTGCAATCTACCCCTGTTATTACGGTAGCTAATTCCCCTCAACGTCGAGGTAGCTATGCTTCCATGCCATTATAAACATTGCGATGTTCACTTACCTATCGATGACATCTAGTTAATGTACATCTCTAGAATGCTATATAGATAGACCTAGTGGACGCCTTAGCTCATCGTGTATCATTATATAGGAGCCACGTCGTGCAACCTCAGAGTCAGGCTTGTTGGCTCCATTCCCGTTGAGGCTGGGCGGAGGATAGCGTATCCATGCCTACTAGGGATGCTAGTTCACAGTGCCCATCTAGGGATTAGTTTTATGAAGGTCCAAGTAGATATGATTGATGAAATATTTTTAGGGCCGTCCCACTAGAGAATCCCCAAACGAAAAATCATGACAGTAGGGGATGCCGTCCACACAATCTTCTAGTGGCTCAAGAGAGACATCGCCCTAAACCATGCAGTGTCATGATTTCCACGTGACCATGTTTGTCTAATAGAATCCTCTATGACTCCATCTCAATTTCTGCTTTAGAAGGCCATCGTATCGGTTCCCGTGGAGACAACACCGAACAAACAAGAAAATCGTATTGAGTCATTCCCGAGAACATGTATCGCAAGTGAGGTGCTAAGGCTACGTCGAAGAAGATCATTAAGTCGCCTCTCAAACCCTGGACGTACTCACTCGAAATGTCATTGGTCTTCGAGTCACAATTATCCAGCCATAGACTGGGTTGTAGGTCTGTGCATTCCTGATACATATAGAGGTCCAACGAGCAGAAGGCAAATCGGTAGAGTGGATTCACCATCAGATACATGAAGGTGCATTTCCCCCATGACTTAGGCTACTTCATTGTGGGCTTCGATGACTTATTTCAACTTTTCAACCTCGATGCCCTCGATGCCTCACTTCTACGATACTATACATTATGAGTGTATACAATCAAGTTCTAGATTCATGTAATATCAATACATGTTATAACTCATTGTTTATGTACAGATACATGATTCAAAAAGCTCAACGATGCTTAGAACTAGTTGGTTTTCTTGACTCACACTTAATCTTTGTCGGAACCCGGAGCAACGACTCCTGGATCCTCTGTGTAAATCGCACTAGTCCAGGATCAGCTAGTGCACACAGCGTACAACAAAGATAAATATCAACCATAATGACATTTATTAACTGAAAATGGGCATGAATTCCAAAGTTTACATCAACGGCACATAAGCCAAAATTAAGTAATAAGCAGCGGAAGAAAAACCGAAGCGGAAGAAGCCCACTGAGCCTGCCCACAGGCAAACGATAGTAAGACGCGGCCTATTCGTCCAGATCTTCACCGTAGTTGACGTCTTCCTTCTCTGTGTGGAAAAAGCAACGTGAGTACAAACTTGTACTCAGCAGGTCACCCGGGAAAATGCAACATAATGATAAAGGCTTCAACGGAAGGCTTATAGGGTTAGTTTGCATAAAACAGCATTTAGAAATACAGTAAGTAGATTGAAAATGCTGAATTTAATACAGTAAGTAAAAACAATACTTGCAGTAGAAAGTAATACCGTCAGTGCAGGCTCCGACCATACACCAACCTATCCACGGGCATCCCACCCGGACCATCTTTTCCAAAAGATCACGTACGGATTCCATCCATCCACACGCTTTCACTGCGCAACTCTGATGAATTCCATCCATTCACCAGATTTCAAACTCTCACGGATTCCATCCATCCGCAAGGTTTTCATCTCTCGTGGATTCCATCCATCCACAAGGTTTTCAAAAACATTTTGAAAAACAAAGTCTAATCCATGAAAAACTTTTACTCAGCATGCCCATGACCGTGGGCACGGCTATCCAGGATAGATTATACACTCTGCAGAGGTTGTACAGCTTTACCCACAAGACACGATCATCCCATATTGCCACCGGTTTACACACTTCCTTAGGTGTGCGGCGAGGAGTCGTGACAAGGCCTTTACAATGCAAAGCCTTCAACCTGGTCGAGCCAACTCTAAGGTTTCACCCCAGTAAGGAATCCACCAGACCGGGACCCCCTCTTGAGCCTAGACGAGACTTCTCATGGCTTAACCACGCTCGCCCAAGTGAGACTTCACATGGCACCAACCACGCTCACTTTCAACCTACGACTCGACTCAGATTGGGACTTCACAAATTATTCAGCCAGGGCTGTCCCATACCAGCCATGTGGTAGTACGATTAGGGCTTTGCAACAGTAGCTCACAGACCGGTCCTTAATTGACTCAGGCCCAACCACAAACCCCTGTGCACGACAATCAACCACTGCGGCTCCAACCAACAGGGCATGCCTGCACCCACCATTCTAACCAATTGCCTAAGTCTAAACCAGTTTTACATTTGTTTTCAAAATAGTTTCATAAACCTCGTTGACTCACCAAAGTCAAGAGTTCATATCATTTTATGTGAAAGGGTTTGTCATTTTATGTGAGAGATATCCCAAAACAAATCTATATCTAAGCAGTCTAAGCATTTGATATAAATTCCTCTAGCCAACACTAATGTATTAACTAGAGTTTGAATCTAAGGTGACAAGGTATTGAGGAATTTCAATATCAATGGAGGGATTAACAAGTAGGCATTAACTAAATTTAAAACTGAATTGAAATACGTTGGATAAAAGTATGCATGCAATATAGTTTAAAACAACATAGTTTTATTTTGAAAACTGGGATCAACATGATCAAGGAGGGTGACTTGCCTTGCTCTTCAAATTGGTTTGAATCTTCGTTGTCGAAATTTCCCGAATCGTCGAAGTCTACACGTCAAAATAACCCACCAAATTCAAATAAATTCAAATTAAATTCAAATTGAACTCAAAAATTTGAATTGAGGCTAGAAATGGATAGAGGGGAATTTTTGATGAATTTAGAAATTTGAATGGGCCAATTCGGAGTTAAAACGAGGGAGAACGGACTCCGGGAAGTTTGAAAAGAGAGAAAATGGAAAATCTGGATTTTTGGAATTATTTTTCTAAAGGAAAAGGGATTATGACGTCAGCATGCGTCAGCGAGGAATTTCTTTTTCGGCCGGAATTATTTTTCAACGGAAAAAGGACTTTATTGCGTCAGCATGACCTCAGCCCGAGGTGGACCGACACCGACATGCGGGCCCCTGGTCTATGGACCAGGTCCACGGAAGGAGGAGGAGGCCGAGGTGGCACGGGAGGCGGGGTGTGCCTGCGTGGCGCTGACGGGGGCGGGGGCTGCCGAGGTGGCCGAGACGTGGCGCCACCTCACCTGCCACGCAAGCACGGGGACGCCGACGTGGCTGACCGGCAGGGCGGCGCTCGGGCCCGGGGAGTTCGCCGGCGCACGGCGGCACGGCGGCCGGCGACGAGGAGCGGGGAAGGGAGAGGGAGCTGCGGGGAACTTGGCACTACCTGGCGCGGGGTCCGGCGGTGGGCGGAGGGGGCTGGCGACGAGGAGGAGCGGCGGCGGCTCGGGTCTCACGCGGCGGCGGCGCTCCGGCGGTGGAGAGGCGCGGTCGAGGGGTGGAGGAGGTCGGGGGCGACACGGGGAAGCTCGGGGTCGAGCCGGCCGGGCTCGAGGGGGAGCGGGGAGGCGGAGATTGCTCGCCGTTGTTGGCGGCGGCGGCCGAGGCGGGTGAGCACGACGCGGCGGCGGTGGAGCGGCCGGGAGGGGATGGGGAGTAGAGGAGGGGGAAGTGCGGGTTGTGGCGGAGCCGAAGGGGGCCTTTTATAGGGCAGTGGGGGAGCGGGTGGCCGCGGATTTCTCGCCGGAGGTGGGTGGTGGGCGGCGGCCGTTGCGGACGGGTGAGGCCGAGCGGGCGCGGGTCGTGGGGAGGAAGGTGGGCGCGACTTGCGGAAGGGGGCGGCGCACAAGCGGGAGTGGGGGCGTGGCCGAGGAAGAGGGGAGGTGGCCGGGAGAAGCGGGCGGCGGGCGCAACGGCCAGCGGCGCGGGAAGGAAGAAGGGCGGGGAGGGAGACGGTCCTGACGCGCGGGGTCCACACGCAGAGAGAGAAGGGGCCAGGGAGGCTGACGGGTGGGACCGGGGAGGAGGTGAGAGGGGGAGCCGGCGTGCCGACAGGTGGGGCCGGAGGCGCAGAGAGAGGGAAGGCGAGCGGGTGAGATGGCCCGAGGCGGATGGGCGCGGGCTGATCGGGCCGGACGCGTGGCGAGAGCGGAAGGGGTGGAGGCGGGATGCGCGGGAGGAATCCGGCCGTCCACGTGGCGGCCGGAGGGAAGGAGAGGGAAAATGATTTTATTTTCTGATTTTGGATTTTCAGAAAAGCCTAGAAATTCCATTAAGCCTCAGAAAAATACCAAATAAACTCCAAAAATTCCAGAACAATTCATAGAATCTCCTGGAGACTTTTTGGACTAAATAAAAATATTTCCAACTAATGTTGGTATTTAATTTTCATACTTTAAAATACTTTTTAATTTCAAAAATACATTTTTAAACTCCAGGAAATCCAGGGAACCAAATAAACTCCAAATAACTCCAAATAATTAATTTGAATTAGGATTTTTATATAAAATCAAAATATCCTTTTATTTAATAATATTTTTGGGTTTTTCTTAAAATGCTTTTCAAATACAGCTTTTTCAAAAACAGAAAATCCAGGGCAAACCAAATTTAAAACTTAGGCACAACAATACTTAAATTTAATTCAGATTTTATTTTAATATTATTTATTTATTCAGTAATTCATTTTAATTTTAATAAAAACCTGGGCTGTTACAATCTTTGAGCAATGGATCAACGAAAATGCATCCTACATCGAAAATTGCATAATGAAAGGATTGCTTACTCAGAAGGAGTACATTCTGGCACCCTACAACCAAGGATAAGTAATTTACTAGTTACTATACAAGTTTCATTTGTACTTTATATGCAACATGAACTTAGGTTTAATGATTATGACGACATATATGAGTATGTGACACTGGATTCTGATTGTGATTGTAGCAAAGTGGAGGAATGTAATATATCTTGATTCCTTACTCGAGAAAGGGCATGACTTCACCTGTGTGCAACAAACAATTGACAGGTAAACTCATTTTCTCCATACATAACTCTACTATAATTTTTCCTTTGTTTGCAGCTACAGAGCAATGTATGTGCATGCTATGTTTGCTGCCATATGCAGGAAATCATGGGCGCTAAAAAGAATTATCTAGAGATTTGTCAATCTGGCAATAATTATTTCATGATTATCAATATATATATATATATATATATATATATATATATATATATATATATATATATATATATATATATATATATATAGCAATGTATGTGCATGCTATGTTTGCTGCCATATGCAGGAAATCATGGGCGCTAAAAAGAATTATCTAGAGATTTGTCAATCTGGCAATAATTATTTCATGATTATCAATATATATATATATATATATATATATATACACACACACACACACACACACATACATACATATACATATACACATGTATATACATATATACATATACATACATATACGTATACGTACACACACACACACAAACACACACACACACACACACACACACACACATATATATATATATATATATATATATATATATATATATATATATATATATATATATATATATATATATATGCTTACGACTTTACTCCTAGTGACAGGGCATGAGAATCGACTCAAGTACATTTAATCTTGACGAACTGTGCAAAGTTCGAGGACTACTCTCTACCTTCTTGATGACGGAGGTCATTCATCTGAACAGAGAGTTCAACCCTGACAAGAATTAATAGATGTTCAAATATTTGATTCAATTGTACTTCATCAAGCAATTCATTCAATTGTAATTCATTTGTGAGATCTGTGTAATGATTATCGTGTGCTATAAGATCTGCAATTATATGTGATCTGCTTGCTTGTTTTAAAGAGCATGGCTAGTATTTTTTGAGGCTAGCCAAAAAAATAGAAAATATTTTAGTTATTCAAAGAGTTATCACAGATGATTTGTAACATAAAACCGTCTGTGATATGTCAGATATTATAGACGGTTATGTGTAAGAACCGTATGTGATATCTGGCATATCACAGATGGTTTTTTTGTATTAGCCGTCTGTAATATGTCAGATCACAGATGTTTTTTCGTATTAGCTATCTGTAATATATCAGATATCATAAACGGTTATGTTTGAGAACCGTATGTGATATCGGACATATCACAGATGGTTATTTTGAGAAACCGTCTATGTTGTGACTTATCACAGACGGTTTGAGAGTCGTCTATGAGAACCACCTGTTACCACAGATACAATAAATCATGCAGTTCAAATACCATCTCTGATGAGAGTTATGAACTGTCTATGATGACTTTCTCTGTAGTAGTGAATAGGGAATTGCTGTCGAATTGGTTGGGCTCGGTGGAACCGCGGAATAGTGAAAGAGAGAGCTACTAGGAGATATGTGGGATTTGGTAGTTTGGTGAGTTTTGTTAGTGTGGTTGGTCAAGCATAAAAAGAGGCAAAGCACTCGCTTGGCTGGTCCACACGAGGTAATTCCCACTGAATTTTCCTAATCGCTCTTCTTCAACCAACGAGCAGACTGCAACAATAGCACCCTATAGATGGCTGAGGTACCTATTCTCCAGCTGAAGGTAGAGTGTGTGCTAGCCCCCTTACCCCTGGTAGGTCCACCATTGGTACAAAGCACGTTGTTGCCGTACTACATAAGGCAAAAGACAGAAGCGGTTTCAAAAAAAAAAAGAGGCACAAGACAGGAGTACCTCAGCAATAAAAATAAATTCTGGAATCAGCTCTGAAAAAATGGTACATTGTGAATTTTTTTTTGAAAGTTTTAGAGAAATTTAAAGGTAGTTAGGCCAGGCATCGAATTAATTCTTATTAGACTTTGACCGAAATTTTGAGTCTCGGATCGACTCCATCATCCAAGAAGAAGTACTACGTATAGACAAAGGAGAAAACCGGGACAAAGTTGTAAGGAGAGAGCAGCACAGGAAGAAATCTCCCTTTTTTTTCCATTATTTTTCCTCTCCTTTTCTGTTACATACGTGTGTTCATGACTTTGAAACTGAGCTAGCTAGGTGCACTTGTTCATGACCTTGAAACTGAGCTAGCTAGGTGCACTTTGGTGTGTTCCCAAATGGCGAGTGAAGGTTATTTTTGTAATTTTTAATTATATATAAATATAGTATTAATAAAAAATTATATTATTTAAAAATTTTCCAAAATTTTCGTATGAATCCAAATGGCTCTCTCAAGAAACTTCATGCCTACGTACTATGTTCTTACACACTGGTGTACGAATATATTATTAATGCAATAAATTTATTAAAAAAATTATAAAACCCACTAAATTTGCAAGTGATTCTCAAAATCTACAATTTAGTTTGGAGAAATACATGGATTCCAACCTAAATTTGTTGGAATTAGACTCAAATTTCACAGGATCGATATGCTAATGCTGCGCTAACTCACTATTACTCCTTGTGCTAACTAAAGGATAGCTTAGCGGTGTGACACTTTGTCTCTCTGATTGATGATCAGAATTTGATTTCCACTAATCTAAAGTTAGTTAGGTTATTTCCACTATATATGTACGTGCGTGTAAGTTAGAGATACGTATGAAACAAGTGCGTGTGTGCATCCTCCGTCGTACTCTCAAAAAAGTTAAGCTAAGCCGTTTCGCATCGTTGGGTTCCAGCTAAGAAGCACGAATCGTAACATCCGTGTCAGTTTAGTTTTTTGCCAAATCTGCCATTCGAAACGGCCGATCAATTAATCCTCCCAATCTTGATGAGCAAACTGATTTAATACTCCAATCAATTAAGTGGCCCAATCAGCCGAAGCAGGCCGGATAAGATTGCCGGTTCATCGAACCTGGGCGTAATTTCGGAAAGGGCGACATGGAACGGCAGGAGACTCGCCAAGAAATCTTGCTCGATCGGCACCGAACACGCACCGGAGGATACTGTTTTTCCTTTTATGGAGGCGTGATGTGTAACGCCCCCGATTTTTGGGACCAGGGACGTCTTATCAACCGCAACAGCCCAGGAGTTCTGTTGCAGCCTAACAGTGTATCAAGTCTGCTCACGAACAGTTAAAAGAGGTTAATTTCATTGAAATAAGACCTAATGGTCAACTTTAGTAACAATACGGGCGTCCAAGCCCAAAACTTAACTTACATACAAAAGAGCCGAAGAAAACTCCACAGGAACGCTTGGGTGTAGACGTAACCCTAACACGAACACGCGCAGCATCTCCTTTTCTTCTGGCATCTGTGGACGGAAAATTTGGCAAGCCTGAGTACTCCGACCCCGTACTCAACAAGTCACATGGGTAAATCCTGATTTACTATTTGCAAGGTTATTCAAGGACGGGAGTATATTGGGTTTATTATATTGGGTGGATGCAGTTTTGTTTGCAATCAAGTAAAACTTAAAACATTTTCTCCTTAAGATCAGGGGGTTTTCATTAACAAATTCAGTTCATCACTTATCACATTAAATCATCTCAAATCCTACTTATGCCTCATTGTTGGAATCACCCAATTAACACAGCTTCATTAACCGGAAGCACGGCGTATTCGAATACCATTTATCTCACTCTGCAGAGCTGCCCAGCTTTACCCACAAGATCCCTTAACTCCGGCCAGAGAGTTAAGAAAACAAGGTTGTTCACTGCTCATTTCTTCATGAAGACTCTACCCGATAGACCTCCAAACAGACCCGGGGGTCCGCTATCACAGCCAGACACTTTATCTGCCGACACGGCCAGATATTGTTCCCGTCCTGAGAGGAATCTACCGTTGTCCAGTATGCTTTTACCGTTTTCATACCGACTTTCTCGTACCCGTTAGATCTCAATTCAAACCCGGATATCCGCCACGCAGGCCAGACTACCCGTCCTGGAAGGATCTAACGTTGTTCAATATGGTTTTACCGTTTCCATATCAACTGGTTGTACTCCGTTAGAGATTCAATTGATTTGAGCAGTTACTAAACCAGGTTTGACAAGTCAACGCTTGTGGTTGAGCGATTACTGTGTCTTTTACTTGGCACAAGGTTCTTGTCCTAATATTTTTCTGAGGTCTGCAACCTCCACTCTAGGATAAGGCGGTGGGCGAAAACCGCCGCACGGTTCCCCACAGTGGGCGACAACCGCCGCACGGTTTCCCACAACACCCTTACCCTACATTTCCCCTAAGGTAAAAGTCGTGGGCGTAGATCACCACATGATTTCCCACAGCACACCTTTTACCTTAGTACCAGTTTTCAAATCCTACTGGCCCACAGCCAACACCTTAGAAGTGCATACCAGCATCACCGGCCTAGGGTACGGTGTCCCATACCACCCTACCCTCTCCGGGTTTTTCAACTCTACCGGCCAACGGCCAGAGTCACTTAGTAGTGTATCATGCTGAATTAAATGATCTTACATATATTTACATCATATATTAATTCTTACTAAGGTTGTCAAGGTGAATATGGCCATCAAGATAAACAGGGCTTTTTATCAGTGGTAGGATTATCTAGATAGCATGCCATTCTAAATCTTTGTTTTAAGCAATTATCAGTTCGCAACTATCAATAATGGAAATACATTAAATAAATAATGTAATTTAATGGGATTCAATATGATCAAAAACATGTGACTTGCCTTGCAGACTTATGATTTCGACAATTTCGTATTCTTTGATTTCTGGGCCTTGATCTTGATCCGAAGCTTCGTATTCTTGTACCAGCTGATCCACGACGTCACGTGCTAGCGCAAAACAAAGAAAATCAATTTAATTCCACGCTCGACTAAAAATGAGCTAGGAATAAAGAAATGGACATAATAAGATAATTCACCAAAATTCAAATAAAATAGGTTTGGGATTTTTGGAGGCTTGATATGACTATTTGGAGCTAAGAAATGGATTAACGGGCTCGAAACGGATCTAGGGAGTATAAATATGTATTTTTGAGTTTGGGTCAAGCACTGTTCACTGGGCTCGGTCGGTTACTGTTCACCGGGTTCGGACCAGGCGCGGCGAGCTGACTCGGTCGAACTGCGTCGCCCCGGGTGCGGTACTGTTCCTCGGGCTCGGCTGGTTCGAATCCGGCGCAGGCGAAGCGGTCCGGCTCAGTCGCATCGCTTGGCTCGGTCGGAGGAACAGTAACGAACCGTTACTGTGCTTCTTCCTCAACCGATCGCACGCGCGCGCCGGGAGCAGAGCAAGACGGCGGTGGCGGCCGACGGTGCTACGGCGAACGGCGACGGGAACGGGGACCACCGTTGGACTCAGGGGGATGCCGGGAACCCGTTTTTGGGGTCGGCACGGTCGGAGGAGGCGGCAATCACCGACGGCAAGCTCGGAAAGGCGGGACGGCTTTTGGCGACATTAACGAGCATCAAAGCTTAAGGGATTCGAAGCTCAGGTTTATGAGCATCCTTGGGGTTAGGGAGACCCGAGGGAGGTGGCGGCTTGGGCTAAGGTGAGCCGTGTGAGGCCGGCCACAGTGGGGTGCCATGGCCGAGCAGAGGAGCTCAGCGTTGAGGGAGTAGAGGGCTTGGGAGCTTAGAGCAAGACTTGGGAAAGGTTCCTGGGAGCTCAGGAGTGCTACTGGAGAGAGGAATTAGACTCTCATTGGCCGGAGTTCCGGAATTGAAAGCTAGGGCACCGTGGGGATTTTCAGCCATTACCGGCAATGGAGGGGGCAAGAGACGAATTCGGTGGGTGGGGAGTTTCACTGTAACGTGTGGAGAAGCTCAGAGGGGTCCTTGGCCTTCACGAGTGCCCGGAGGCGGTTCGGCGCCAGGAGACGTCATGGCGACGGTGACTCACGGGAGAGAAGGGCCGAGAGGGGCAGCTGGTGGCTCTAGCTGGCGAAGAGGGCTTCCGAAGGGCAAGGTGGCAGGGAGAGGAAGTCGCGGGAACAGGGGCGGTGGCAAAAGGACGCAGATGGCGGTGGTTTTCGGATGGCGCACAGTGAACTCGGCGGTAGCAGCGGAGGGATGCGATGGCGTCGTGATTCGTGCGCAATTTGCGTGAAGATTGGTGAGGGTTAGGCTCTAAATTGGGAATTTGCCAAGAGGTTTGGAAATTGAATTGATTTTCAAATTTTTGAAAAACTGGGGATGTTTCACACTACCCCCCTTAAAAAGAATCTCGTCCTCGAGATTCGAGGAAGAGGTTTGGGAAACTTTCACTGCAATCAGGAGCTTACATTTGAGTTCCTCTAAGATTTAGAGTTTGATAGATAAGAGAAGAACTAGATCAGAAGAAGATAGGTACAAGCTGAGACGAAGTAAGGTAGAAGTAGGGAACTTTTGAACATAAGCTTTATGTAAAACCAACAATTAACTTTGCACAAATTGCTTACATAACAGCCTAACGGCTAGTAGTGCTATTTGGCTATTATTACAATCAGAAAACTTCGTCTACTCAATTGGTCTTTACCCGTTATATCAAGGGAATTAAACGGGCATGAGGTGCTAATTACTTAAACGGTGACCTCAACTTTTCAAAAGGAAAAATTTTGGTCAAGGTATTCGCGCTATCCTTCTTAACACCATCCTTAGCACTTCTACTAAAGTTAGTTTTCGTTTCATTTGGTTTAGACTTACAGTAAGGAGTTAGTCTAAACGGCTAGTCGTATTTTTGAGCTTTTGACCAACCCAAACAAAATTTTTAATGCATGTCTAGGGAAGATAAGGCAGACATAGGAAGAGTAAGGCAGCAATATTACTTATGATTTTTGTAACTCTTTTGTATCATAAATTTAGATTTTGTAGAATCGTGTTCCTATCGAAATCAAACCTATACTTAGGGTTACATCCTACAGTCAAGCATAGCTCTGATACCACTTGTAACGCCCCCGATTTTTGGGACCAGGGACGTCTTATCAACCGCAACAGCCCAGGAGTTCTGTTGCAGCCTAACAGTGTATCAAGTCTGCTCACGAACAGTTAAAAGAGGTTAATTTCATTGAAATAAGACCTAATGGTCAACTTTAGTAACAATACGGGCGTCCAAGCCCAAAACTTAACTTACATACAAAAGAGCCGAAGAAAACTCCACAGGAACGCTTGGGTGTAGACGTAACCCTAACACGAACACGCGCAGCATCTCCTTTTCTTCTGGCATCTGTGGACGGAAAATTTGGCAAGCCTGAGTACTCCGACCCCGTACTCAACAAGTCACATGGGTAAATCCTGATTTACTATTTGCAAGGTTATTCAAGGACGGGAGTATATTGGGTTTATTATATTGGGTGGATGCAGTTTTGTTTGCAATCAAGTAAAACTTAAAACATTTTCTCCTTAAGATCAGGGGGTTTTCATTAACAAATTCAGTTCATCACTTATCACATTAAATCATCTCAAATCCTACTTATGCCTCATTGTTGGAATCACCCAATTAACACAGCTTCATTAACCGGAAGCACGGCGTATTCGAATACCATTTATCTCACTCTGCAGAGCTGCCCAGCTTTACCCACAAGATCCCTTAACTCCGGCCAGAGAGTTAAGAAAACAAGGTTGTTCACTGCTCATTTCTTCATGAAGACTCTACCCGATAGACCTCCAAACAGACCCGGGGGTCCGCTATCACAGCCAGACACTTTATCTGCCGACACGGCCAGATATTGTTCCCGTCCTGAGAGGAATCTACCATTGTCCAGTATGCTTTTACCGTTTTCATACCGACTTTCTCGTACCCGTTAGATCTCAATTCAAACCCGGATATCCGCCACGCAGGCCAGACTACCCGTCCTGGAAGGATCTAACGTTGTTCAATATGGTTTTACCGTTTCCATATCAACTGGTTGTACTCCGTTAGAGATTCAATTGATTTGAGCAGTTACTAAACCAGGTTTGACAAGTCAACGCTTGTGGTTGAGCGATTACTGTGTCTTTTACTTGGCACAAGGTTCTTGTCCTAATATTTTTCTGAGGTCTGCAACCTCCACTCTAGGATAAGGCGGTGGGCGAAAACCGCCGCACGGTTCCCCACAGTGGGCGACAACCGCCGCACGGTTTCCCACAACACCCTTACCCTACATTTCCCCTAAGGTAAAAGTCGTGGGCGTAGATCACCACATGATTTCCCACAGCACACCTTTTACCTTAGTACCAGTTTTCAAATCCTACTGGCCCACAGCCAACACCTTAGAAGTGCATACCAGCATCACCGGCCTAGGGTACGGTGTCCCATACCACCCTACCCTCTCCGGGTTTTTCAACTCTACCGGCCAACGGCCAGAGTCACTTAGTAGTGTATCATGCTGAATTAAATGATCTTACATATATTTACATCATATATTAATTCTTACTAAGGTTGTCAAGGTGAATATGGCCATCAAGATAAACAGGGCTTTTTATCAGTGGTAGGATTATCTAGATAGCATGCCATTCTAAATCTTTGTTTTAAGCAATTATCAGTTCGCAACTATCAATAATGGAAATACATTAAATAAATAATGTAATTTAATGGGATTCAATATGATCAAAAACATGTGACTTGCCTTGCAGACTTATGATTTCGACAATTTCGTATTCTTTGATTTCTGGGCCTTGATCTTGATCCGAAGCTTCGTATTCTTGTACCAGCTGATCCACGACGTCACGTGCTAGCGCAAAACAAAGAAAATCAATTTAATTCCACGCTCGACTAAAAATGAGCTAGGAATAAAGAAATGGACATAATAAGATAATTCACCAAAATTCAAATAAAATAGGTTTGGGATTTTTGGAGGCTTGATATGACTATTTGGAGCTAAGAAATGGATTGGCGGGCTCGAAACGGATCTAGGGAGTATAAATATGTATTTTTGAGTTTGGGTCAAGCACTGTTCACTGGGCTCGGTCGGTTACTGTTCACCGGGTTCGGACCAGGCGCGGCGAGCTGACTCGGTCGAACTGCGTCGCCCCGGGTGCGGTACTGTTCCTCGGGCTCGGCTGGTTCGAATCCGGCGCAGGCGAAGCGGTCCGGCTCAGTCGCATCGCTTGGCTCGGTCGGAGGAACAGTAACGAACCGTTACTGTGCTTCTTCCTCAACCGATCGCACGCGCGCGCCGGGAGCAGAGCAAGACGGCGGTGGCGGCCGACGGTGCTACGGCGAACGGCGACGGGAACGGGGACCACCGTTGGACTCAGGGGGATGCCGGGAACCCGTTTTTGGGGTCGACACGGTCGGAGGAGGCGGCAATCACCGACGGCAAGCTCGGAAAGGCGGGACGGCTTTTGGCGACATTAACGAGCATCAAAGCTTAAGGGATTCGAAGCTCAGGTTTATGAGCATCCTTGGGGTTAGGGAGACCCGAGGGAGGTGGCGGCTTGGGCTAAGGTGAGCCGTGTGAGGCCGGCCACAGTGGGGTGCCATGGCCGAGCAGAGGAGCTCAGCGTTGAGGGAGTAGAGGGCTTGGGAGCTTAGAGCAAGACTTGGGAAAGGTTCCTGGGAGCTCAGGAGTGCTACTGGAGAGAGGAATTAGACTCTCATTGGCCGGAGTTCCGGAATTGAAAGCTAGGGCACCGTGGGGATTTTCAGCCATTACCGGCAATGGAGGGGGCAAGAGACGAATTCGGTGGGTGGGGAGTTTCACTGTAACGTGTGGAGAAGCTCAGAGGGGTCCTTGGCCTTCACGAGTGCCCGGAGGCGGTTCGGCGCCAGGAGACGTCATGGCGACGGTGACTCACGGGAGAGAAGGGCCGAGAGGGGCAGCTGGTGGCTCTAGCTGGCGAAGAGGGCTTCCGAAGGGCAAGGTGGCAGGGAGAGGAAGTCGCGGGAACAGGGGCGGTGGCAAAAGGACGCAGATGGCGGTGGTTTTCGGATGGCGCACAGTGAACTCGGCGGTAGCAGCGGAGGGATGCGATGGCGTCGTGATTCGTGCGCAATTTGCGTGAAGATTGGTGAGGGTTAGGCTCTAAATTGGGAATTTGCCAAGAGGTTTGGAAATTGAATTGATTTTCAAATTTTTGAAAAACTGGGGATGTTTCATGATGTTTGGAGTGTTGAGCGACGTCACGTAATGGCGAAAGGCCAGAAACATTTTAGGATGGTGCTCTAAGGCCGGAAGAAACCTCTCCCTTTTAAAAAAGAAACATTTTAAGAGCAACTCCAAAAGATTAGCCAAAAAAATATCTAAATTTAGTGATTTAGCTATTCTCTAAAATGAATCTCACCAAAAAAAAACAAGACTACTCCAACAGGCTATCTAAACTAGAGGGCGCGCGGTGGGTCGCGTACGCGCGGGAATGGGGCGCAGCGTGCGGGAAGGAAACGCCGACCACGCCAAGAGGCTGGATGGTGCGCGAGGTAGGCTATCCAAAAATAGAGAGCGAAGGAGGAGGGATGGAGAGCTACTAAATTTGGAGAGTCATTTACAGAGTCTATTGGAGACGTTTTTTCTCCAATAATAACCAAATTTACCTTTAGAAAATGATTTAGCTCTTCTCTTGAAGTTGCTCTAAGGCCGGAAGAAACCTCTCCCTTTTAAAAAGAAATCGGCAGCCCATGCGTTGGGTGTTGCTTTGGAGTTTGTTGATTCTGTTGAGGAACATGTGAATTTGCGCGTGGGCACACACAGACACAGTTAGGGGTGGAACAAAAAAAACCGGTTAGTACGACTAGTTATCTCAGATCAAAATTAAATTTTAATTATGTTTGTTAATTAGTTAAATATTGAAATGAGCTGATTTCGAATGAAATTGGATTTCGCTCTGGCTCAGCTCGTTAGTTCGATTCTAAAATTAATTTCAATTATAAATAAAAAATTAAATTAAACCATGTCATTTCAGAAAAGTTCAATAAAATAAGATTTTGGTTCGATATCCACCCCACACACAATGTCACACAAACGGTGAGGAGCGGTTCAAAATAGTAGTGATGCGACGCCAGTTCGGATACAAAAATGCTGCTCCTCCCGACGGTGTATATGTTCCATGTACTGATGTAAGAGTTTTTTTTTGACATATCTAGCATTATTTATAACAATATTTATAAAAATAACTGTATATCTATCGTATTGATAAAAATATTGTTTTTACCGTCCGTGATCAGACTGCAATGCTTGGGATTGACGCGTAGGCCCCGTTGTCCTGCCACCAGACGGCAGGCTGCCTACCGCCCTATCACTGGACGGCAGGCGGCCCGTCGCCCTAGTTGACCAGCCTTCCGCCCCACCTCTGCCTTTGCACTCCCTGACGTTCCATGGCTAGACGGTAGATGATTAAGCCGAGTGATTAACCAGCTTAATTACCTACCTTATTTTTTGCATATTGTTTGTTTGAATGTTTGAATATAGCAAATGGACTAAAAAATTACAAAATTTTATATGCAATTTGTCGATACAACGTGCTTAACTATGTAATTTTTTGTAATATTCTTTGATGTGAATGTTGGTAAAAAATTCATACGATTTTGATATTTGTAGGAGTTATTATATATAGCAAACGAGCTCCAAAAAATACGAAAATTTATGTGAAGCCTCCAAGCATAGTCATAGTAACTATGTAATTTTTTAAAAAAATTATATACTCTGAATTTTTCACATTAATTCATATTAATTTAATCATGAAATTAACGATGCTCAGACATCTTTTGCAGTGCCTGACCTCTGTCCTTCACATATATGTCAGACCGTTGCTGTTGTCTTTTCTTTTTCACTGTGTCCTTTGTACAATTGTCACTCTGTCCGTGTTGTCCCCCCTCGTGTGCTCCCTCGTTCGTATTAATGTTGTTACGTCCGTGCCGTCCTCCTCACCCGCTCCCTCGTTTGCACATTTGTCACTGTTACCATACTATCCCCCTTGCCCTAAGTGCTGTTCATCGACGAAGAGTCCTTAATTTGCGGGGTGAGCGCACCGCCCGGCACCGGGTTCCATTTTTGCTTGGCTATAAATACGAACCTCTCGCGGTTCGTCATCGCTCATCTCAGTCGCTCATTGTAGAAGCTCATTCTCGCGGTTGTCATTCAAATTTAAGAGTGCGTAGCTCATTTTTTTTGAGAAGCCAGTGCACATCTCATTAAGGACGCGACAGTGCTAATTGCTTCTCTCAAATGACAGGTAATTTTTTATCGCATACTTTTGATGTTATTCCCGTAGTCCTGATTAATTACTATTATTTAGTTAGTCATAATTAATGTAGTTCATATTATGAAGTAAGTAGGTCGTAGTAATTTAGATATAGTTTTTATTATTTTTGTGTATGTACGATACCTATAATTTGTTATTTATGGTAGTATGTAATTAAATAGTCGTAATTACTGTAGTGGCAATAATGAGATAATTAAGTGCTGCAGATGCGGCGAGGCTGCTCAGCGGGAGGCTGCTGAGCACGTCCGCGAGCACATCTGCTGTGCCAGGGTCCTCCGGTTGTTCCGTCTTATCCTTAATTCCTTGCTTGCTTGCTATGATCGCGTCCTTGGCGATCGCTCGCAGCCAGGGCCTGCACACGGACAGATTGACCGACGAGCAACCTTCCGCTCCGGCTCCGATCCGCCGTGCTTACAGGAAGGAAAGAAACAAGGAAAGAATCTGTCAAGGATGGGATTCCCATTGGAATCCGTCTCGGTTCGCCACATCCGAGCCGGTGCGGATTGGGATGCACTATTCCTACGCGTCCCAAAATCCAAAACCTTTGGGAGGGATGATGGCTCAGCGTACGTACAGTGGCAATCACAAGAAGCATATTTGCACATGCAAAACTGCAGACATACAGGACACAAAACATGGAGAATTGTAAGCAGAGGGGGGAAAACTTTCATCACTTGCATAGCAAGTTTTTGCGACTCTTATCAGAAGGCTACCAGCCGCAGAAGCGTTGTTTAAATCCATACCTCTGAAATGTGGGTTAATACATATAGTTAGATTTGGAGGAAAGAAAGAAGAATGAACAAATTTAGTATTGCAGGGATTGAAATTTGAGATGGCGCGACCTATTAGGCAAAGCTCACTCATCTCCCATTGCAAGCTCTAGCGCGTAATCATCTCTTTCCTGAAAAAAAGAAAAGAGTCCACTGTGTCTTAGCAAAGCTGGAAATGTGCACATGTTTAAGAGGAATAAGAATAACAATTCGGTTGACAACCACAGCTAACAGCAATGGTTATGCACTTGTGCTACAGACTTTTCTACTCAAGGCATCCCAGAAAATATAAAGTGCAGTTTGTAAATGAGAAAGTAATACTCACTACAGGCCCTCGTGCAAAATATCTTCCAAACTGGAGCCAATATACCTATAGAATGAAATAGAACATCCTTAGTGGAGCAAGTAAGCCACATCACCAGAATTCAGAAGAATAATTCCTACTGTGTATTTAAACTAGACAATTCTTAATATTCACAAGGTGGCTTAGCAAATGTACTTGCCTCATCTTCGTCTTGAGTTTCAACTTCAACATCAGAAGATGGGAAACCAACACACAGCAATGCATAGCCCTGAAAAGGAAGCCATACAGATGCAACATCCATGAGATATCAATTTTCAGTTTGTAGAATGGCAGAATCATAACGCATGATGAAACATATGGCATATGGCCTATATAGGAGCACAGCTAAAGTACCTGATCCACATACTAAGAATTGAAAGCACTTAACAACTCTTGAAATTGAAGGCTAACTTGATGCATCCTAACAAGTGAATAACTCAATTCTAAGTCAGTTTTCTTCTTACAACCTTTCCAAAATCCAAATAAATGCAATACTTTCATAAAGCTAAATCGAACAGTTATATCAGTCATGTATTGAGCTATGAGTAGCTGCCCAGGAATATCCATGCATTTGCAAGTGATAGCTGACTTGTATCATGGCATAATAATGAGATAGTACATGTAAATTTTTGCAACCATGGTCAGGAAGGTGCAATTCGGTGGCATGTGAACAATAGTAGAGAACAGTAAGAAACATGAAGTACCTAGCGAAAACAAAGCATAAAAATGGGTGCACCTTATCTTTTAGTTCAGCAGATATTCCAAGTGCTTCAGGCTGTCTTATTTGACCAGATTTTATCCGAACTGCGCAGCTAGTACAGCAACCTGATTACCAAAAGGGGTCTCCATTGATTCAGTAGTTTATCTAAATCACAAGAAATAAGTGAGGAGGATATGCTAGCCACTAGCCAGAGGGGAAACTAAAAGGACATATAGCAGCCGAATCCAAAATTAGCTACTAGTTGCTCGATTTGTCAAAATGGAATAGCATATGTGTTTCTTGCTCAATTTAGTTGCTCCCTAAACATCAGATGATAAGAATGACAAAGGAACTCCAAAATGGTTCTGTTTTTATGCTTCTTGTAAATCCAAAAAAAAGTATACTGGAATGGTGTAAGCAATAAACAAAGACACAATCGTGTTCTTGAAAAAAATAAAAGACGACACAATCCATTATAAATTAAGTAATTAACTGGAAGATCAAGCTGGACGTACTGTGGTTCATTAGTATTATCTAGTGGATCCATAGTTGGGTCATGCACTAATGAGGGCAAAGAGCGGCAGCTAATCAAAAGAACTATCTGACTTAAATGACGCACAGACGCACTGAGTTCAGGATGAAGGATATAGACTACCATGGCGGCACGCGAACGGTAGCCTGATGTCCTGCGCCTCCGCGGTGTGTAGAATGTATTGGTCCTGCACTCGTCACCACCATGACACCAATCAGACCAGTACCACCTCAAGAAAGAGGAATTGATACGGAAGAGAGCTAAAAGGAAGCTGTATGCGTGTACATTAGATGCATACATACCTGGGGCACAACGAACTCGTGGACAACCCCGCGCTGCCGATCGTGGACGGTGACCTTGTGGGTCGGAAGACTCGGAACAGCAGCACCAGACGCCGTTGCGGCGGCGGGTCCGGGCGCTTGCTGCAGCTCCGAGGCGCGCATCTTTACGTCCCGGATCAAGCGATTCGGGAATGGCGATGATGGAAGAAGGGATGCAGAAGTAGAACCTGCACGAATGTTGGAGCTTTTCTCACTTCTCCATAGGCAGAGCCCTCTGTGCGCCCCAACGCGAGCCCTGAGAAGCGCAAGGAGAGCTAGACTGAGTAGTCACTAGGTATCATCTTGAAGCATTAGCATTGTAAGAACAATAATGCAAGAATTATGGGCTGGTGCTGCAGTGCTGTCTGGAATTGCGCATGGTTAATTCGCATTAAATTAGGAGTTGTAATCTGAGCATGGCTAACCTGGTGGCAGCATAGGGAGTAACTACCGATCATTTTTGGGGTAGAAGAGTGAATGGAGCAGGGCATTCTTCAACCGAACAAGCATGTGAGAGAGGAGGAGAGAATGTGCACGTACGTGGTTGCGGCCGGCGCCATCCTGGCCCTCTCCTCTACTCGGCAGGGAGGGGGTGGGCGAGCGGCAGGTAAGGCGGCAGGCGCGAGGCGAGACGCGGTGAGCGGCCGGCGGGCGAGCGAGAGCAGCAGATTAAGTCGAAGGAATCCTCGCGCGAGGCCGCGAATGGCTTGGTGCGGATAAGGGGAGGTGGCGGCTGCCGCGCTCCCTGCCGCTAACCCAACCGCGGTGTCCGTTTGGACCGTTTCCGTCCCCGTGTGTGGCCGAGCGGCCCGACTGGTGCGGGCTCTGGGCCGCGCAACCCGAGAAATCTGGACACTGTTGAACCCCTAAACAATTTAATTTCCCGTTTTGGCCCCCTTTTGAAAAAAATTCCAAAAGTGGACCTCTCCCGACCGCGCGTCTCCGTGCTGCCGCCACCTATCCCGGTCGTGCGGTCTGGCACCGCACGACCGGGGTCGTGCGGTACCAGACCGCACGACCACGCTGCCTCGTCGCCCGACCGCGCCTCTGCTGCCCCGAGCGCACGATCGTTCCGCCGAGCGCACGACCGCCATCGCCGACCGCACGATCGAACGGGCGAGCGCACGACTGCTTCGCCGACCGCGTGACTTAAAAACCAGCGCGCGAGTCCAACAGTGTACCGCGTGACTTAAAAATCAGCGGAGAGAGCGAGTTCACCGGAATAATTCTGACAAACCCGAAAGCAACACGTCTAGTTCTCATGCCCAACCTGGAAGCATGTGCATGCTTGCATAACAACAATGTGGATTCTCTACAACTGCCGTATTCTGACAACGATACAACAACGCATCATTTTTTAAAAACCTACCCGATAATAACGAATTGCAACTAGTGTTTGGTGCTTCATGGTTACATTAAGATCAGCTGATGCAAATTGAGAACAACAATGTGGATTCGGAACAATGCGCTGGTTTTTTAAGTCACGCGGTCGGCAAAGCAGTCGTGCGCTCGCCCGTTCAATCGTGCGGTCGGTGATGGCGGTCGTGCGCTCGGCGGGACGATCGTGCGCTCGGCGGGACGATCGTGCGCTCGGGGCAGCAGAGGCGCGGTCGGGCGACGAGGCAGCGTGGTCGTGCGGTCTGATACCGCACGACCCCGGTCGTGCGGTACCAGACCGCACGACCGGGACAGGTGGCGGCAGCACGGAGACGCGCGGTCGGGAGAGGTCCACTTTTGGAATTTTTTTCAAAAGGGGGCCAAAACGGAAAATTTAATTGTTTACAGGTCCAACAGTGTCCAGATTTCGCAACCCGACGCCGGACTGCGGGGACGAATTCCAGCCTGCGGACGGGAAGATTGCCCCGTTTTTCGGCTTTTTCTTACTGCTTTTGGGCTTTTTTTTTGTGTAGCTTATGGCTGAAAAGTACTGTAGCTGGCTGAAAAACACTGTAGCTGACAGAGGCTTATTTAGCATAATTAAATTTAAAAAAAATAAAAATTATAAAAAAAATATGTTGGCCCATTACGTATAATACAAACAAATACGAGGAAAAAAGAACCGGCAAAAAAGCTCAACAAAAAGCCAAAAGTTCAGAAAAAGATGAAATTTATGAATAGTGAAAAATAAGCCAGAAGCTGAAGCTCTTTTGATCACTGGACTTCTTGAAAACTGAAAAATAAATAGAGCAGCTTTATTAAATGACTTTTGTAACGCCCCTATTTTTGGGAACAGAGACGTCTTACCACCCGCAACAGTCCAGGAGTTCAGTTGCGGATACAAAGAGTATCATGCCTACTCACGAACAATTAAAAGAAGGTAATTTGATTAAAATAAAACCTAATGGCCAACTTTAATAATAATACGGGCGTCCAAGCCCAAAACTTAACTTACATACAGAAGAGCCGAAGAAAACTCCGCAGGAACGTTTGCGGGTCGCACGCTGGCCCTTGCCATCCCATAGTCGGCCTCGCCCTCGGTCGCACGCTGGCCCGCAGTCGCACCCGCGTCCGCACGCGCGTGCCGCCTCGGACTCTCTGCTTACCGCCCGCATGCGGCCACCTCCACTCGATCCCCACTCGGCCACCGCCTGGGGTAGCTACGCCCGAAACGCCGTGCCGCCGTTGCACTTGAACCAGCCTGCAGTCGCTCGGCCCTGGCGCCGGCCCCGACCGCTCGGAGCCGAACCGCTCATGCTAGCGCCACGCATCGTCGTTTGCATGCGCCAGGAGCGAACTCGGTCGAGCGAGCGTGAGGGAGATCTCGTACAGTCGATTCGCCAATCGCCGTACCTTGGCAAGAAGCTTCCTCCTCGGATCGTGCACCCGCAGTACGCCGTCCTCGATCAACACTTGGCACCCGACCTCGTCGAGTTGTCCCAAGCTAATGATGTTGCTGCGCAGACGTGGGATGAAGTACACGTCCGACAGCAGAAGATGGTGTTCACCCCCTGCAGCAAACATGATCGTGCCGCGCCTGAGGATGTCCACCATTGATCAATCGCTGAACTTTACCTTGCCCGCGATGTCACGGTTCAGCTCGGAGAAAGCCGCGCCGTTTCCCGTCATATGGTTCGACGCGCCCGTGTCGAGGTACCACACGCCGTCGTCCTGGCCGTCGGTGTCACCCAGCTGCACCATCGCGCATTCTTCGTTGAGGAAGAACCGTCCGCCGACGTGCACAGGTGCAACATGCTCTGGAAGCCGCGCGGGCTCCGGTGAAAGAGAGACCACCTGGGCCATCAAGAGGGACGGCTCGAGATCATCGTCCACATTGGCTAGCAGCGCTGCGGCCGCCACCTCGTCTCTCTTCTTCTTCCGGCACTCCCGGGCCCAATGCCCAGTTTTCCTGCAGTATTTGCACGTATACTTGTCGATGACCTTGCTGCCATCGTCCTTGCTTGCGTCGTCGGTATCACGCTTGGGTGGCTGTGTGCCGCGCTGTGGCACGCTCGTACCACTTCCGCTGGCGCCAGCGCTGCCGACGCGCGCATCCTCCTCGTCGCGCTTGCGTAGGTGACGAATGAGATCCTCCTCCTTCGACGAGAGAAGCAGCCGAGAACCAAACTCTGCGGCCACTGCTCGCACGTCGAGCCGCTGCTCCACGGACCGGAGACGGCCCGTGACCTCCTCGATGGATAACTCCTTGATGTTCAGCAGCGTCTCGATTGAGATTGCGACCTGCATGAACCGATCAGGGACCACCTGGAGAAACTTGCAAACAACCTCGGCTTCGTCGATCTCGTCGCCGAGAAGACGTAGATTGTTGGCGAGGCCCGCAATTCGCATCGAGAAGTCATCAACATTCTCGCCTTCCTTGAAAGCGATGTTGTTGAAATCGCGCCGAAGCTTCTGCGCGTTCGCCACGCACACTCGCTCGATGCCCATCCGCATGACCTTGACCGCCCCCATGCCTCCCGCGCGGTCTCCTTGCTGCCGATCAAACTCAGCATCTCCGTCGGGACCGAGCGAGCGATCGCTGCTAGTGTCAGCCGATCCTTGCTGTACTCGACGTCGCCGGGTTCAATCGCGCCCCACAGGCCTTGTGCCTGCAAGTTGATGCGCATCATCACCACCCACTCCGGGTAGTTTGTCTTCGTCAGCATCGGGTATTGGACAGACGCCGCTGACTCCTTGACGAAGCGCTCGATGACGACTTCGCAGCCGCGGTGGCGCCCTCGGCGCGGCGGAGGCGAGTGCGATACCCGTCATCGGGGAGGGGGTGATGGCGAACGATCACCACTGCCAACAGGAACCGATCGGACGGACATGATGGCTCTGATACCAACTGTAGAAATCGCAACTTGATCTCGGCTTTGAAAAAAAACTCCCGACGCTGCAGATTCACGACGCCCGCTCCGGCGACGTTGCCCACGCCGTCGAGTGTCTTGAGACACCGCCGCACTCCGGCTCGGCGCCTGCCTGCTCGCTCCTTCGCCGTAGAGACTCAGATGAATACACAAAAAACTCACGCATGCGAGAGTAAAAGGATGTAGTTGTGCTCTGAATCAATCGCACGCACGCGAAGGAAATGGAGTTGATTCAGTGCAGCAGTCTACAACTCGACGGCGTGGGCGACGTCGCCGGAGCGGGCGTCGTGAATCTGCAGCGCCGGGAGTTTTTTTTTTCAAAGCCGAGATCAAGTTGCGGTTTCTACAAATCGCCACTACGACCAGCTCGTCGACGACCTGCGCCGCATCAAGTCCGGACAGTTCGACGCCGGCTACCCCAACGGCACCAGGAGCAGCAGCAACAACAACAATAGCAGCAACGGCTGAACCAACCGGCCGACACGGAGGTTGATAATCTGCGCTTCACGTACGTGATCATGATGTGCTTGTATATATGGAATGAGAGTTTGTGCAGTATGCATGCTCTCCTCCCACGTACGCAAAAATATCTTGCATCACCCCCCCGCGCTTAACAACTAGTATGTGATTATGGCTGCATATGATATGTGAAAAGTAGTCCTGTATATGTTGTTTGCAGCGAACTTATTTTGACTGATCCAGTGATCTAATATACCCAACGTTCCTCTTATGTTGAGAAAAAAAATACCTGAGGGCCCGCTGCAACATATCATGTACTGATGTACGTAAGTAAGAACGTACTACTGTATTTGTCATGCTTAACCGTATAATGAAATGAATAAGAATGTAGTAGACTAGCTAGCAGTTACCTTCTTAATTAGACACACCTACAGAACGATCAGCTAGCTACTGATACCAACTGTAACGGGTCTGTTCTTTTTATCTGAGGTTTATAGTTTTTGGCTGCGGCTTGTGGCTTTTGGATTGTTCGTGCGAGAGATTACGGAGTAACAGAAACTCACGTGTGGTTTTTATCGATATAAATGAAGTCAGTTCAGTATGTATTATAATTAACTAGTAGACTTCATCCTTAAAAGATATTTTGTTTAAAAGTTAGTTATTATAAAAAAAAATTAAAACTAAAGCTAAAAGCTGGAAAAGAACTGGTCCGTTGTTTGCCGAAGCACTTGGCCCAACCTGCATCCAAAAATTGTTTGCCAAAGCACTTGGTTCAACCTGCATCCAAAAACCAAGTGAGGCTCGTAACTTGTCCCAAGATAGCAGGAGGAAGAAGTGAGGCGGGTCAGTTTGCATAGGGAGTTTTGGGCACACTGAGAAAAAGATTCCAGGCCTTCCTTGCTAGCAGCTTCGGAAACTCACAGCAGCCGGCGCGCACTTGTTTTCTCCACCACAAACAAACAAAGAGTGGCGCACTGTTCGATTTGGCGTACCTAATCGGTGGTAGCTGCGCTTAAAAAAATAATAATAATAATCGGTGGTAGCTGCCGACAATCTATTCTTAGAGTGCTAGCTATAAGGGAATCCATGTCAGCATAGTCCTATGTGGAGGGGAGAGAAAAGGAGAGAGAGAGCCAAGCCGGCTCCCATGCAAGAGTCAGGCTATAGCACAGGAAAAGAGGTGTTATCTATGCATGTACCAATAGAACTAACTGCTATACCCATGCATGTATTAAATGACCAATACCCATGTATGTATTAAATGATTGAGAGCTCTTGTAGAGATAACTTATAGCTAGCTTATTGTATAAGTTGGCTGCATCTTACATTTTGATGACATGAAAATGTATTGGAGGTAGCAGTTATCTATACTATTAAACTTGCTCTTAGGCGAGAAAGGAGGAGTCTTTGCGCCATTTGCAAAGCCCGCCCTTCCATGACAGCAATCTTGATTATTTTTTGGTTAATTTGGTCGGTCCTGCCTTCTTGCAGCGATAAGACAAATGCAGGCTAGGCCACAAACAACTTATGCTCGATCGGCCACTTGCAGCCAATTCATTAGCACGGAATTATCAGGGCCCGTTTAATCCGGCCAGTTGCAGCGTTAACAACCAAACACCAAATAAACACATATCCTTTCGGAAGACGAAGAGGAAGAAGCAGCAGCAGCAAGAGGAGTGTAAAATCAATCGGTATGGACGACGCGAAGCCGCCGCGGGACCTGGGGAGCTCACTGCCGGTGCCCAACGTGCAGGACCTCGCCGCCCGCCGCGACCACCTCACGCCCGTCGTCCTCGACCGCTACCTGCTGCCCTGCCCAAACACCGACGACCTCCTGCTGGACGACGCTCGTCATGACGAGGAGGGCGTGCCCGTCGTCGATCTCAGCAGGCTCCTCGACCCGGAGCTCGCCGAGGAGGAGAGCGCCAAGCTGAGGTTCGCCTGCGAGGAGTGGGGCTTCTTCCAGGCCAGTAGTAGCTCCTATGCATCTTAGTTTCTTCTCTGATTAAACGGTGGAGTAGAGTAGAGTAGTGACATTCATGTTTTGTTTTGAGTGCCGTGCCACGCGATGCGTGCAGGTGGTGAATCACGGGATACCCGAGGAGGTCGTGGAGGAGATGAAGAGGAACATCGTGGGTTTCTTCGAGCTTCCTCTGGCGGAGAAAGAGGCGCTGGCGCAGCCACCGGGGGGGATGGAGGGGTACGGCCAGGCGTTCGTTGTTTCGGAAGAGCAGAGGCTTGACTGGGGAGACATGTACTTCCTCTCTACGCAGCCACCGCACTACCGCAACCTCAACCTCTGGTCTCGTCACCCTTCCACATTCAGGTCAGGGGCATGGCAATTGAAGAAATGAATTATGAAAAGGCTAGATCTGCTCACTCTACTCACACCTGCATTATGAAATTTCCTCTTGTGCTGCACCGACCCTACCGCAGAAGTTCCTTGGAGTGCTACTCCGCGCAGGTGCAGGGAGTGGCCACCGAGCTGCTGCGGGCCATGGCGAGAAACCTGTGCGTGCAAGACCCGGAGAAGATGACTAGGATCGCTGGCTCCCAGGGCATGAGGATCAACTACTACCCGCCTTGCCCGCAGGCGCACGATAGGGTGTTGGGCTTGTCGCCGCACTCCGACGCCGTCGGGCTCACGCTGCTGTTGCAGGTCAACCCGGTCGCCGGACTGCAGATCAGGAGGAAGGGCGGCTGGATCCCTGTGAATCCCTTTCCCGGCGCTCTCGTCGCCAACATCGGCGACGTCATCGAGGTACCTAGTAGCTTGAACAAGGGAATCGATCGATATCAGCAGAGCTCACTCGTTTCCCTGGTGATCTGTTCCTTCTTCTTATCCACCCTGCCCTGCCCTGCATGCATGCAGGTTCTGACCAATGGCCAGTACAAGAGCATCGAGCACAGGGTAGTTGTTAGCGCGCACGAGGAGCGCATGTCCGTCGCGGCGTTCCACACTGCCAAGTTCGGCGCTACGTTCGGGCCACTGGAGGAGATCGTCGGAGGGGACGAGGTGCGCTACAGGACCGTCAGCGTGGAGGACTACGTGAAGCTCGTCTTCTCCAGCAAGCTTGATGGCAAGAACATCATGGACGCCATGAAGATCAATCCTTGACGACGAGTGTCCACCGGAGTCACCATTGTCGAAAACTTGTGACGTCTCAGGTTTTTTTCCTTTCTTTCTTTTTTTTTTTTTTTGCGAGGAATACATCGTCTCAACTCATGTTCACTCAAACAACGTTTGCCTTTTAAAAAATAATAAATTATTGGGCGGGCCGGGTGACTCGAGCAACGTCGCCGCTCGGCATGGGCTGGCCCGACCCATTTACATGAGCCGCTATGTATTAGACGACCTTGCCGTATTTTCATAGCAGTATTTGTTGCTGTTATGCTTACACGGGAAAAAAAGAGAGGTAAAAATGATTTTTTTTAAGAAATTCATGGTTGCAAACAGAGCCCGGCAAGTGCAAAAACAAACTTGGGTACACATCAAGAGTAGTGATAGCCATCTTTGTTTTCAATTGATTGTCGTTTCAAATGTTCAATATATCTAAAACAAAGCATGATCTTAAATACCACCCTGTGGTAAACAACCGAAATGCTCAGTATTAACAAAAACCAGAAGTGGAAAAGAAACATCGGGGAGTGCTTAGAAAGGGGTACAGTGAAATGAAGCGTGTGGAGAGAACAAGGACCAGTGCACATCACGGGGAACTACAAGCCGTCGCTGCCGAGTGCCGAGTAAAAGAAGTAGTACGCCTCAGCTACTTCCATATACCACATTGCTTCACGGTCCGGCTGCGCAGAGAGATCGACTATCTTATGCACCTGCAACAACGAAGTCCACAGATGTTAACAGAATTCAATTTGACAGGTTCAAAGTAAGATGTTCATAGGAGTCCACAACCGTACATGAACATCAATGCAAGAGATGATGTCTTATTACAAGTCTCAAGTCTGAACCCCAACAACAGAGACACACAAGACATTAGATACGAGGTGAAATAATGACCTTTCAAGTTTCTAGTTTGATCACATTTTCAAAAAGTCAGTCATAGAAACACTAATTCGACTACATATGTTTAAGGCTGCAAAACTGCAAAGCTATCTTTGCCCATGCCCAAACCAAACGAAAGAAGCCTACTGGATGAAAATATGAACCATCAGAAGAACGAAACCACCATCTTCACCATGCCTTCATGACATTCAATTAAGGCGACCGTGGTGAATACATATAGAAACAAGCCTTCCACATGATTAGGCAGCTATTCTAATCCTGTCACTTTATTCAGCAAATATATGGTTCAGCAAAATTGACAATTTCAAGGAGATCGCAATTTGCCAGTAACCCATCATCTGACACCACCGCTACTGCCACCATGCTGATAGTTAACTACCAAAAACTGTCATATTGACCTTAACCTACAAAACTAACTCCCAATGTCAAACATATTGGTTTCTGCAATGGTTGTTTTTCTCAAGTTTGGGTTGAACTACTTCTTATTATGCAAAACTGACTATTCCATTGGAAGTTCTTCAAGCCTGCATAACTACAACTATTAACAGTCTAATATTGGCAGCGGCTTCAGAAAGATTATCTGCAGTGTAGCCAACTGATAAAGCTCCTATGGTAATATAACATATTAGTATTCAAGTCCTTCCTTGTTCTTTAGATAAATAGTGTGTTCAGAACTTCAGGTTAAGTTTCCTATCAGTTCATTAAAGCTAACAAAGATTTCTATAAAATCATGTTTTAACGGTTTCAGCTATGGTTCACTAAGAACACAAACAGTAATCAGTAAAGATTTGCATTAAGACTCCTTTACGGACAAAAATTGTCTATTTGATTTGCATGCATACATCATGGCAATTGGCTACAAATTGAGCATATAGAGTTTGGAGAAGATACAATTTAGTGAACAATCTAATGATTGAAAGGGCTAGGAAATCAAAAAACAAAATTGCTTCCCCCTTTTTCTTATAAGACCTACCAGGATACTGGATTTAAAGAAGCAGGGGAAACATCACATTTCAAAATAACCTTTTCGTACTGTAGATAGCTCTTCTTATAATCTGATACCAAAAGGATAACAAGCACAATGATGCAATATTTATTAGTATTATTTAACTTTCTGTTAAGGTTGAAATAGTAGCTTACAAAGCTGATTTTGAACCAAAAGGCTCAACAAATCTAGGACTGACATGTTTTATGAGAGAAAACCCAACTGCACCTTGAAGGATATCAGGTCCAAAATCAGAAGTGCTATTGCAGTTAGAGGATGAACAGCTCCCACAAGTGAAACTAATAAACTGCACTTGAACACTGGCATGCATTACTATTTTTTGCAATAAGCTTAATCTAAGAAGTCTAAACTGCATATGCCTTCTCTTTTTCTTTCTTCTTAATCATTTAACCATTAGCAAGGCCTGGAACTGCAGATGTTAGCTAAATTCAAATATTCAAATCATTCCGAAACCGAAACTTTGCATGAAACAATAAACAAACCACAACGAGAAAACCTCCAATGATCAGTGAATGGATGGGAATATGCATGTAAGAAGGCGAGAGAGTGAGGGAGAGAGATGGAACCTTGATCAGTGGCTCAGTGCCCTGAGACTCATTTGCAACATATGCCCCAATAATCATTACATACATCCCTACAGCGTCAAATAGGGCCATCAACTAGAGTAAACAAATCAAGAACTAGGAAAACAACCAGAGATGGCTATAGGCCTAGAGCACAAACAGAGAAAAAGCTGTGTAAATACTAAATAGCACTATTCGAGATATAGAGAAAACAGGTATATAGCGCAACTGCAATTTGATATGGAAGTGGGACTCGGTGAATCAGTGCATGCACCAATTAGGTGGTGGCATGGCGTGGCAGATGAGCAGTCAAGCATGGTGCCCAAATCTATTCTGAGTGATACAATTGTAAACTAACAGCGTGCTGATAATTAACTCATGGTAACATCTAATCGTAAACATCCTCTAATATATCGCATAGTCGCATACATTTGCAAAGTACTTAGATTTTGATGGTGGTGGTTGGGGTTGCTAAACTCTTGCACGGATCACCTTGAAGGGGTCCTAAGATTTTAGGCTTTCCAGAGTTGCTATAGGCATACAATTTCACACACGGCACAACTAATGTTATTGATCACCAGCAGCAAAACTATACATGCAATTTGATAATTTCGCACAAGTTATTCGCCAACCACACCAAATCTAACAAACGGAGAAGGGAAGGGAAGACCAAATAACCAGCAAGGATCCAAGATTCGGAGAACCTGGCTGCCACGGCTGGCCCTTGGCGTCGCCGGGCTGGAGGAGGAGCTCGGCGACGCAGGACCCGTCATCCAGCCACAGACGCTCATTGCCGACGCTGTAGTCCGCCCGCACGAGCACGCCCTGCCTTCCGCCGCAAGTCGTCAGTGCTCCGAGCAAGAAATGGGCGAAGGATGGGGCGAGGGGGAGAAAGAGAAGGGGTGGGGTTGGGACCTGGAGCCAGGCGCGCTGGAAGCGGGTGCCGAAGAGCATCTGGGCGGCGGAGGAGCCCTCGGAGGAGGGGGCCGGGGTGGAGCCGGCGAGCTGGGAGCCGAAGAGCTTCAGCGCCGCCAGAGTGTAGTCCATGGCGCCGCCGCGAGGGTGTCTCTCCATTCTTTTCTTCCGAGTTCCGACCTCTCGGCCTCGGTTTTGAATGAGCTGTTGTTACTTTTAGAGCATCTCCAATGGGTCTATAGCAGCTATCTACAAGAGAGTCCATGTCATCAACTATCCTACGTGGAAGATATTAAATGAAGAAAGAGAACGCAGCTCTCTACAGCTCTAGAGATAGTCTATAGCGCCAAACGAGGCAGCCTCCATAAATTCTGTGTGTGCATGTAAGCATCAAATAGCTATCCTTATAGATAGTTCTTTAGAATGCTAACTTTAGTGTGTACTATATAGATGATGTGGAAGTCTTATAGTTAGTTGCTAGCTATAACCATTGGAGATGCCCTTAAGGGCCATGGCCTGTTTAAGTGCCGTTTGGTTGGGCTGATATAAATTGGTTTATAGTTAAAATTATATTATAGTTAGTTAAAATTATAGTATAACTAATGATTGTTTATTTGGCGTAACTAAATTTAAAAAAATTGAAACTGGAAAAAAACAGGATAACCCATCACAAACAATACAAACGAATACGGAGAAAAAAGAACTGGTAAAAAAGCTAAAAAAAAATCAAAAAGCCAGAAAAGGATGAAATTTAGGAATAGTGAAAATAAGTCAGAAGCTCAAACCGAAATGAACAGAGCCTTAATAGCTGTATTTTTTTTGGCTTTTATCTCTTTTTTTTTGGCTAAAATGGTACAATAGTTATAAAAGCCACGACCGAACCTAGAATTGTTCAATTCAATTATTAGCTTTTGGCTATGGTGAAAATTAAAAAAGATTAAATGAATATGAAATTAAAAAATATAAAAGGAAAACAAGAGAAAAAGTTGGCATGCTCACACAGAGAGATAGAGATTGAGATATGGAGAGCAAGGGAGGGGTAGCTGCAGTTCTTTACTACGACGGTGACGCATGAGGGTGACATGGGCGACACCAGCGAAGGTCAAAACAGAACGGATGTGACGATGTGGGGAGTACTCCGGTGCAAGGAATTGAGAAATAACTCACTGAGGATGACAAATTAACAATGAGAGCCGATACGGCTGGCAACGGAGAAGAAGCTTGATTTCCGGTGATTTGCTGCAAGAAAAATCCAATTGCTTTGAGAGGAAGACTCAAGGTGCTCAAGGACACATGATGACACAAAAAAGAATTGTAAGAGCTTCACTGGAGAGAGAGATCGAGGGTGACTAAGGCTGTAAAAAATCTCGAAGCTCGCGAACTACTCGAGTTCGGCTCGTTTTAGGCTCGATTCGAGCTCATCTCGAACTTTAAACGAGCCGAACTCGAGCCTGATCTCGAGATCGCGAGCTTCATCGAGTCGAGTTCGAATAGTTCGTGAGTCTCGATTCGAGCTTAAATAGTGATATATATTAACTTTTACCAAGCTTACTCAAGCTGAATTCGAGCTCAAGTTTTTCTTATGGTTGAAAATTAGTGTATGTTTGAATTATTTTGACTGTTATCGAGCTTACTAGAGTCGAGCTCGAACTCAAGATTTTCTTATTATTGAAAAATAGTGCATTATAAATTATTTTAATTGTTATCGAGCTTCAATGAGTTGAGCTTGAGCCTACTCAAGTTTAGGTCGAGCCGAGCTCGAGCCTAGGTCCAAGCTCGGACTCCAACTCGAGCTCGGCTCGAGCTTCTACCGAGCTCGAGCCTGAAAGGCCAAGCTCGCTTGAGTTTGGCTCGTTCACAGCCCTAAGGGTGGCAAAGCGACGGTTGACAACGGAGGATAACACTAAGGAGCGCGACAGCCAGGGTGGGGAGTGGTAGGGTGAGGTGCAGCACAATGCCCGAGATGAAGAATGGTGGCCACCACGACTGGCTCCTCCGTGGCCATCGCCTTCCGCCTCCTCCTCGCGCTCCGAGAGAAGCCACTACAGTACAACCTACAACCAAAAAGTGGCTTCTCAGAAGCCGATGCAAAAGCCGGAGTGTTCAATTCAGCTTCCGCCTTATGGAAGCTAGAAATCCGAAAGCCGATGCAGGTTGGAATGGGCCTAAATCGCAGTTGAGCAGAGTGGTGCTAGGCCAGACCGAAATGGGTTGTGAAACCCAGGGCGGGCCTAGGCCATGCCGGCAGTAAGGCAGTGGTATTAGATAAGCTGCTCCTGTGCTGTTGTCTCTACTTAAGAGTGGAAATCATAGATGAAAATGGTGGTGATTCTCTGGGCAATGAACATGCCTCCAATCTCAAGATTTGACCGCTTATTCTGACATTTGTATTTGCTTTTGTTGGTCTGGTCATTTTGTTGCACTCTTAGTCACTTAAAGTTACGGTGTAAAAAAAGTGACTGAAGATAAAGAGAAAAAATAGTTACCTATGCCATAGTCACTCCCAAAAAAAAATTCATGGCTCAGCGATGTATGAAAATGGCCAGTTACTTGATTGACCAACTGCTAACAGCGATGAAAGAAACGAACCTGCTCAATTGTAGCCATAGGAGCTTCAACTTTTGCCTTGGGGCAACTTCTCAGGGTGCCCTGCATACACCAAATATAGGGAGTGACTATTACATAGACGATTGTTTTTTCTCTTTATTTTCAGTTACTTTTTACACTGTAACTTTAGGTGATTAAGAGTGTAACTTCAGGAAAGAGTGAATTAGTACACTTTAATTTTAGGTGACTGAGAGTGCAACTTTAGATAATTGAGAGATAAAAAAAATTTCAGTCAACTATACTATAGTAAAACCGAATTTTTTTCATATCCACATAGCAACGCTGCCGTCTCTCTGTCCCAGAGTGGAACCGACAATAAAGCACTGGTGGCACCAAACAATGTCATCGTTGCAGCAAGCAATGGTGAAGCGTAAGTGTAACCTCTTGCTTTCTTTCCAGTGTTATTCAGGCAAATGACGAACTGAAACCTTGTCTTCTCCAGCATGGGCGACAGCACGCCTGCAAATGCAGCTGCGATAGGAGGACCGTCAAAGGCGCAACCAGAATAAGTTATCTTAACATGTCATTGCTGAAGCTAAAGATCCTGGATTCATTGCCTATATAAAAATCGCAATAGAATTTCTAATGAAGAATACCGATTCTTGTCAAGTGTACATTTCTCGCTTGCCAGCATTAGATCATAAAGCGTCTGATTGATGTCTGTTATGTAAACCCCCGCCATGTCATTTGAGGTGTTACATTCGCTGCATTCCCGAGCAGTGCACATTTACATAAACAAGGTGTCTACCTGTAACGCCCCGTTTCCAGGGGTGCCTAGGACACGGCATTCCGCAACTATTCATGCTTTAACAGTTATGGAACGTCGCGCAAGAGTGTACCATCACATGCTTACAACAAAAGTCCAACTTATATTACAAGATACGGTTTAACAACCCAGTTTTACTGCAGCGGGGCATGCAAGCCCAAAGTATATTACATCACAAAAACTCCAAGATAGCTCAGTGCGGCGGAGACCTAGAACCAAGGGTCTTCGTTGAAGAAAGGCTCCTCTGGGGCTTCTTCAACGGGGAGACCTTCTCCAGCGTCTTGATCTTCTGAAGGGTTTAGCAAGCCATGAGCAAACCAGCTCAGCAAGTCACAACGGAAACCCAAACTTAACTACTTGCACGGATCAACAAAAGAAGGGAGTATATTTGGTTTATTAACTTTGAGTGGATGCACATTTTGTTTGCAAACATTTTTGGAAATTCAAAAGTTGACAACTACTCCTTAAGATTAGGGGTTTTCATGAAAAGATAATTAACCAACTAATCCAATTTAGGCATTTGTAAAAACTACTTAGGCCCTGTTTGTTTCGGATTCTAGGCAAGCTAGCTACTTCTAGTAGCCAAAAGCTCTCCCAAACAATCCAGCTTTTGGGCCAGCTACTGAGAATCTGAAAATCTGGGAAGACACAATTGTACTGGGACCGAGTAGCTGCAATAGCCGAGCTTCTCACAGATTCTGCGGGCTAATACCACTAAAAGTTAAAGTTATTTACCCGCAAATGCCACTGGATAAAACTCCCCCTCCCCCGGCCCCCCGCCCAGATCCCCCCGCGCCCCCTCCTACCCCTCCTCCCCCACGCCTCTCTCCTCCCCCTCCCTGCCGCCGCCCACCCCGGGCCCCTCCCCCCGGCGCCCCCTCCTCCCCCATGCCTCTCTCCTCCCCCCTCCCCGCCGCCGCCCACCCCGGCCCCCTCACCCCCAGCGCCCCCTCCCCAGATCCCCCGCCGCCGCCCCCTACCCCTCCTCCCCCACGCCTCTCTCCTCCCCCCTCCCCGCCGCCCGCCCACCCCGGCCCCCTCACCCCCGGCGCCCCCTCCCCAGATCCGCCGCCGCTCACCCCGCCCCCCCTCCCCAGATCCCCCCCGACGCATCCCTCTGCGACCCAGCCGACGGCGAGCGCGCGAGGAGGGCCGGCGAGACCGGTGACCGGGCGATGAGCACCTCGACGAGAGGCTGGCCGACGGCAACAGCGATGGAATCCCTGCCTCCGCTCCTGCATCTCACTTCCATCCTAGATTTCGTCCTCTCCCTCATCTTCGTTACCTGCGCTTCCATTCTGTTTATCTCCCGTGGGTTCAGTAGAAGACAAGAATGAAAGCAACTAACCGTTGGCTGATTACTGCAATCTAACTAGTCTCCACTCTACTACTAGACAAGGCAGCAGATTTGGTACCAACAACTTTGTTTAGGTCATATCAATCTTGTGCATGTCCTGTGTTGTTCTACCAGTAACTATGGGTGTAGTTTAACTTTTGCATCTGTTTGATTTGAATGTGATGCAAAAGAACAAATAACCTTCTAATGAATTAAGACCAAACTTTTCTTTCTTTTCCTTCCATGGTTTCAGATTCTTTTATTCTTGTCACCATGAATTGCATTGTATGGAATCTGTCAATGCTTGTGGTTGAATTGTTCAATACATAAGTGGTTGCCTGGTTGGATGATGCAGTTGTAGTGTTGCCCTGATCTGGTTGTTTGATTGTGCTACGCCATGACTGTATGCAATTTGTGGATGTTTGTGTGCAAGAGACGTTAATTTTTTTATCCACTTAATGGGTGCTGGACTCAAAAGACTGTGATGGTGACACTTTATGTTTGTATGAAATATCTTACAAGGTGCAATATCCATAACATCGTTTTGCGTTGTATGATCAGCTTGCTCTGATAGGGTTGAATGGCATAATTCTGGTCCTGTACTTTGTAGTTGATGGCACCGATGGTATTATTTTCAGATACCACTGAATTGTGGTATTTATTTTGATGGTTCTGCACTTCTGCTGTTCTGGTTCTTTTGACCTGAGTTTGTGGCACCACAAAATTCTAGAATAATTTTTTGTAGCATTACATGACAATGATATACTAATCCTTTTATATGGTGACATGGTAGTTATCCATATTAATATTCAAAATTATGATTTGGAGTCAAATTTATTGTCATGAAATTTTAATATTAGTTTTTCAATGTTTGAACTAAGTACTACAAATTTACAACATGGATGTCTCTTTTATCAATACATAATCAGGACATCAACTCACCTAAGGGTATTTCAGTCAATACATCTATCAGGATACCAGCTGCATAGCTAGAATCCAGGATGCCAAACAGACTAGCTACTCAGCCTAGCCAGCTACTCAGCCTAGCCAGCTAGCTACTCAGACCAGCTAGCTACTCAGAATCTCCAGCTCCCCCAAACATGCCCTTAAGCTTCCAGCTAGAATCACCCAAGCGACGCAGCTCCATTAACCGGGAGCACGGCGTATTTGAATACCCTTTGATTGACTCTGCAGAGTTGTTCAACTTTACCCACACCAACCTTAACCCTCATGACTGAGTTAAGGAACCGGGTCTTTTCGCTGCTCAACCCTTGGTATACACTCCACCCGATAGGTTCGGAATCCGCACAATCTCGGGTATCCGTTGGCCACCACGGAACGTCGAGCCCGAGTTGTGGGGACGTATCGTTGTCTTAGTTCGGATCTACGATCTGTACTGACTCCCAATGCAGGGCTTCACATAAGTTGCGCAAGTACTACTTACATTTTCATGAGGTTCGCAACCTCCACCCTTGGGGTAAAGCGGTGGGCGAAGACCGTCTCGCGGTTTTCCTACAACACTCTTACCCTCAACTGTGCATGCTTGCACTACCACCCTAGGGTACGGTGTCCCATACCACCCTACCCTAACTCCGAGTTTACCAAATCTACTGGCCCACGTCCGCAACCTTAGTAGTGTAAAGATTTTGTGTGAGATATAAATAACCTACAGGTAGTTATATTACTCTTATGGTAATTCTAGGGTTACAAGGGCGGGGCTACAAATTGAACATGGCATTTATCGGTGGCAGGTTTTATCTACATAGCATGTCATTCTAAACATTTATTTTACGCAAACTAGCATTTCACAACTAACAATAATGCAAGTAGCATAATAACATAATTAAACCACATGAGATATAATATGATCAAGGTTTTGCGACTTGCCGTGAATCTGGACGATCTCGGCGATCTCGAACGTAGCAACTCCTGGATCTTGGCCCTGCACCGAAGCCTCCGGAATCTTCGAAACTAGCACAAACACACAAAAATAACATAAGTCCGCCTTGAGCCTAATCAAGCGAGGAAAAATAATCTATGAAAAAGGAGTAAATTACATAAATATTCAAATGGGGAATTTTTGGAATTTTCTGTGATTTTCTAGGATTTATTTGGATTTTCTAGATTTTCGGAAAAAGACAAATCCTTGGAAATTCATTTGCACAGTGTTGGGCCGGCCCGGCGCTACAGCGCGGCCCGGGCAAGAAATGGCCCGCGTGGCCCACGCGGAAACGGTCGGCGGGGCAAGCAGGCCGAGCAGCTCAGCCCATGCGCGCGCGCCCACGCGGTCTGGATGGCTGACGCGCGGCTCGGGCGGACGGTAGAGATGGAGTGGGAGCGAGCGGTCAGGATGCGGGGAGATGAGGTGGATTGGATGGCGGCGGAGGGAGCTGAATCAGGCGGATGCGGAGGGTGGTGTTTAAGAAGATCGGACAGTGGCGGAGACGCGACCATCCGACGCTCAGATTTAAACGGCAACGATCGGGGAGAACGGCGAGGATACGGCCACGTCGGTCGTCTTCTTCCTCTTGCCGTGCGCACGCAGCAGAGAGGCAGAGGCGCGGGCCTCCGCTCTCCGACGACGGTGAGGGGTTGCTGACGGCCAGGGGGAGTACCAGAGGGAAGGCCTCGACGAGGGAAACCCATTTTGGGGACTTGGGAGGCGAGGAGATCAAAGGGGAAGGTGGGAGGCAAAAGGGGAGAAATCGGCTTCCCGGCGGCGAAGGAGGTCACTGGAGCTGAACGAGTCGAATCAGTGGTGATTACACGGTTAGTGGGGTTGGGGGCTCACTTTGGCGGAGTTGGTCTTGGTTGGGGAGCTTCCTGGAAGGTTGGCCACGTCGGGGTGCTTCTGCCGGCGGTGAGCAATGGCGCCGAGGCTCCTTGGGGTTTCTGCTGGCCAGGAAGGTGTACCAACACGATCAAGGGTTAGTGGGGGTACTTTAGGCGAAAGGAATTGAAGAATGCAGGGATGGAAGAGGAGATCAGCTCACGGGGGTCGCCGACGCAGGGGAGGGTGGCGACGGCGAGGGGAGCGACGGGGCTTCGACCGAGAGCTTTGGGGGTACTTGGGAGTGGCAAGAAGCAAATGAGGGCGGTGGGGAGGCTGGGGAAGCACGGGAGTGCGAGGGAGCAGAGGGGCGGCTTTAAACCTCGGTGGAGGGGAATGAAAACGAGGGAGAGGGGGATGGGCATGGTACTGGAGGTCAAGGGAAGGGACGGGGAGCTGCTAGGGCGTCACCTCGGAGTGAAGAAGCGGTGACGGGGCTTTGAGCGGAAGTAATGGTGAGGGGACGATAGAAGGAGCAAGTGAGCGACCGCACGGGCGAGGCGCGCTCTCGCGCGGAGGAGGGAGACGAGCGGCCACTGGCAGGTGGGTCCAAGGCGAGGGCAGGGCGACACGTGGCGAGGGGAGGCGTCGCTGGTTTCGGACCGGATGGCGTCGGGGTGACGCGGGCGAGCGAAACCGGGGGCGCAAGCGCGGGCGTGGGCGCAGCGTGCAGCGCGAGCGCGAAAGCGGGGGGAGAGGAAGCAGAGAAAAGGAAAAGGCGCCAAAGAAAAGGGAAAAGCGGAAATGCCGAAAAAGGATGGCGGTTTCCGGGGAGACTTTTCAAAAAGGGAAAGTTGACAAAAATCACTCAAAAATTCAGGGAAATTCACAAAAAATTTTAGGTTTAAAATTTTGGGACTTTTCACTACCCCTTTCCTCAGCACACTGATCGTTCCATCATGTTGGAACTTCGAAGTTGCTTCTGAATGGAAGTTGTTTGCTCGGCTGGCCTTTTCTGCTTTACATGCTTCTTCCTGATTGGACTTGTACAGTTTCACCCTTCTTTAACAAACTGTCTATCCCTGTACTAGTAGCACAACAGGGGAGTGTAACACACTTCTAGTTCTGCTTTATGTATCCCTCAATTGTATCCTTCTGCTCTCTGTACGATGCACCTGAGCCAGTTTCAAACAGATGAAGAGTAGCATTGCAGCTTCTCATATCGGCTAGGAGAAAATAAATAAATAAATTATCAATGGATTTTTCCTGCTACAAGGGATTAAATGAATCCACTTATCATCATGGCAGAAGAAGCAAAGCCCCTGTAATGATGCGACGGTACCTGCCAGATTACGAAACCCCTGGGAAAGGAGGCATACACCCACAGGGAGCTCGTGTCATGATTAACGGGTGAAGCGGAAAGCTACCGACAGCGTGAGCGTGCACATGATCTACGGTCATGAAACAAAAATGTTGGTTGAATTATTTTAGATTTATAGATTATTTTTTGTAGTAATTAGTTTTTAATTAGAGTATTTTTAAGTTAGTGTTAAAAAGCTGATTGTAGTAGATATTATTTTAATATTATTTATATGATAAAAATTACATGTAAATATTTCTCTATAACCTACATCGTGAATAATTAGAATTTAAAGATTTAAGGGAGCGATGATCCCACAGCCCGGGTCTGAAACAAAAAAGAAATAACTAGCGCTTGCGCTCGCGACGTCCAGCCAAGACGACCCACTCGTGGACGCGTCCATCTCTCTCTTTCTCGGTTCCCGCACCACGCCGCCTCCCTCCCCCCATCCCCACCGGCGATGTCGGTGCCGCCCACCGGCTACCGCCAGGTTCCTCCCTCTCTTCCCTCAGCATCTTCGACTCCCTCCCTCCCTTCCCCTCTCTTTCTCTCTGACCGATTTTTCCCGTAGGTGTCCCTGAGGGGGTCGAGCGCGAGGGAGATCACCCGGGACGCGCTGCTGCAGAAGGTCTCCGAGGAGCGGCAGCTCCGCAGCCACCTCCGCCGCGCCGCCGCCGCCGCCCTCACCATCCAGGTACCTACCTACCGTCGCCGTACCACGCTCCTCTCCTCGGCCACACCCTGTATGCCACTATAACTACCCACCCACCTAATCCTATCTGGCATCCGATTGCTGCTCATGACCGCGGAGTTGTTTTTTCAATTTTTGGGTAGTTTAATCGATCTGGGGTATGGCTCGTCTGTCTTGACAGAATCAATTGATCTGAATCCTGATTAAGAATCTAGGATGGACAGATGGGTACGAGTGGACCGGGTGGTGCACAGTCAGTTTGATAACTTGGAATAAGTCAATATAACACCCTAAACTTTGTTTAAAAGTCCGTCCAGCATCTGAACTATAAAATCAGACATTTGACCCCTGAACTTTGCAATCCGATTTAAATAACACCCTGACGTTGTGTCGCATGGTAGTATTGCTCGCGTGCTGCGATGAGTGGCCGGTTTTGCCACGTAGATGACATGTTGGCCAAGTTGGGCCAGTGATATGTAAGACCCACAAGGGCTTCTCTCCTGCCGAGCTCCTAGTTTTGCTTCCATGTACACTGCCTGTAGTTCCCTCCCTCTTTGTTTCGATTTAGGAGAGAAAGCCCAATGGGTCTTATATGTCATTTACCTAAACTTGGCCAGCATATCATCTTACATGGTAAAACTGTCCACTCATCGTGCCATGTGGGTAATACCACCATCCGAAACCGAGGCAAAGTGTTATTTGAATTGGATTGCAAAGTGGGGAAGGGGGGTTAAATGTCTGGTTTCATAGTTCGGGGTGCTGGGCGGACTTTCAACCAAAGTTCAGAGTGTTATATAGGGCGGACTTTCAACCAAAGTTCAGAGTGTTATATGGACTTTGTCCTAACTTGAATGATCTGCATGTGGCTAGATGTAAGTGTTGCCGGTGTCAAAATTTGGGAGTTGGATTCAGCTTTGAGTATGAGCATCCTAACAAAGAAGTGTGAGAACAGTGTTTTTTTTTTCATTTTTGAAGTTAGAATGAAGTCCGAAAACTATGACGGCAGTTCTAAAGCCCTAGGTTTCAAGTACACTGCAACCTACCCCCACGTTGGATACACTAACCGTGTGTAACAAATCTTTGAGCTTTCGTCCTTGCTTAGGCCAAAAGGGTTAACCGGAATTGCTACACTTGGCTCACTGTTATTCTCAAAATTTTAAGTTGGAAGGTCCTGCCAAAATACCCAGAAACTCATAATTATTTTTGTTATATGCGTGGGCCTTGGGCCCAGCCGGGTTATTATTAGGAATTAGAGATTGGTTTCTATTTGAGTTCGAGATTAGTTTCCTTATGTTAGAGATATAGTTAGAGATATGATGTTAGTTACTATATCTATTAGAGATAGGATTGGAATTAGAGTCTATCTGTTAGGGGGAGTTCATCTATATAAAGAGGGCTACCGTATGCTATTGTAATGAATCAGAGTAATATCAAGTCTTCCTCGTCTATAGTCTCCTCTCTCCCTACGCCGACTCCATCCGGCCATCTTCTTGGTGGTGTTTACCCGTTATGAACTAAGGTTCATGACAACTTGGTATCAAAGCCGTCGATCCTTTCCCACGACTTCTGCTACCATGGTTTCCGGCGAGGAGGCCACCTCTGTGAGCGCAATGCTTAAGGCGATTCAGGAGCAGATGGCCGATATGAACTCCAAGATTGCAGATTTGACGCGGCAGAGCATCGCAGCCGACGCCAGGATTGCAGCACTTGAATCCGGGGGAGTGTTGCCCGTCTCTACGCCAGGGCTCTTGCCGATTCCATTCGGGGCCATCCCATCCATCATCAACGCCTCTTCCGCTCCAAGCCAGGAGGATTCAACCGCCGCAGCGTCTCCGTCCAGCGCCTCAACCGCCGTCGTGGTCGCCGTAGCGTCTTCTCCGGCTCCACCAGCGGATACTCTCACCACTGGCTACGGCCCTCCTGCTGCATCTGCTCCAAGCCAGTAGGATTCCGCCGAACAACAAGAGCATCCACAACAGGAACCACCACAGCCACCACCAGCTCGTCCTCACAATCTGCATCATGCGGCCATCACCAAGCGAGTACCGCGCGCTGCTTCCGTAGCATCTTCTCCCTCGTCAAGGCCAGATCCGGCGTCCCTGCCCGCGCCAGCACGATCTCGGAGCCAACGTCGCTGCGCCATCCCCGTCCTCGGTCGCCGGTCGCCATCTGTCGCCTGGATCCATGCGGGTCGCAGTCGCCGTCGTCGTTTCCGGAGTTGGTCGCCGGAGAGGGTCGCCGCTCGAAGCCCGGCCGAAGCGTGGGCCGCCCGGAACCGCCGTCGTCGGGCCCGCCTCCGCCCGAGCCGCCGCTGCAGTCGGCCGCTCTCCGGTCCGCATCGGCCACCGCTCTTTGCCGCCGCCGGCCTAGCCGTCTCCAGCCGCCGCCGCCGCCGGCCGAGCCGTCTCCAGCCGCCGCCGCCGCCGCAGCGCGGTCCGTCTCCGCCGGGCCGTAGCCGCCGCTCGCCGATGCCGACCGGGACACCTCCGCCACCGGATCCGGCGTCCTCCGCCGCCGAAGCCGCTCCGCCCGCGGGCCGCCTCCATCTGCAGCCTCCGCCGCCACCGACCTCCAGTCGGCGGATCTGCCGCCCGGATCCACCACCGTCGACGCCGGCCGCCACCTGAGATCCTGCGCCTGGGAGCCGCCGCCAGACCGGCCGCCGTTGCTGTCCAGGCCGTCTCCGGCCGAACCGCAGCCGCCCGATCCGCCTCCGCCAGATCCGTGCAAGCCGCCGCCCCATCGCTCGGGTTGCCTCTGCCGCGCGCAGGCCGCCGCCAGACTCGGCGGTTGCCAGATCCGCCGGCCGCTCCGCAGGCCGTCGATCCTCCGGCCGCTGCTCCGTTTCCGCAGGCCGCCGCTGGCCGCCGTGGGGACGCCCGGAACCGCCACCCCCGCCGCTCCTTCGAGTTTCGACCGATACGTCGTGGGCCCATGGGTGTCGGTCGGTTTTAAAACCGACCGGTTAAGTTAAGGCACACAACCAAAAAAAAAAAAAATTAAAAAAATTCAGAAAAAGACTTATTTTGCAGGCATTATTCCCGAAGGCGTTACACTTCGTCTAGCCTTGTTCCGCATGGATCTAGCCGCCCGTCTCCATCCACTGCAGCACCCTGCCACCGTTCGTCTTCTACATCGGCGTCGAAGGTCTTCCATTGGCCGCCGTCTATCAGCTCGAGGACGAGCTGCATGTCCGGGAGGGGTGTAGTGTTATAGGCGTGGGCCTTGGGCCTAGCCGGGTTATTATTAGGAATTAGAGATTGGTTTCTATTTGAGTTCGAGATTAGTTTCCTTATGTTAGAGATATAGTTAGAGATATGATGTTAGTTGCTATATCTATTAGAGATAGGATTGGAATTAGAGTCTATCTGTTAGGGGGAGCTCATCTATATAAAGAGGGCTACCGTATGCTATTGTAATGAATCAGAGTAATATCAAGTCTTCCTCGTCTACAGTCTCCTCTCTCTCCCTACGCCGACTCCATCCGGCCATCTTCTTGGTGGTGTTTACCCGTTATGAACTAAGGTTCATGACATTTTTGTACAAACAGCACTAGCAATTTACCAAATCTGTAAACAATATCATATGAGCATTTAAAAAGAAATACACAAGTTCATTATTCATGCTCATTGTTTATATGCGGGCTTCAGAGTTTCAAAATGAGAGGATTAAAGGTAGGAGAGAAGTCTCGATGGTTCTACAGTTCTACTGGCAACTAGAAGCTTGTGCTTAGCCTGAGCAAATATATAATGCTCATATAGTCATATGGCCAGGAGAATGTGATGTTCGTGGCTAAAATGAGGCATTGCTCATTGAGAATACCAAAGATTGATACTGGTAGCTTATTCCTTGTTTTTGTTGATTGGCATAATGGCTTGGGTGCGACGGTTTTCTGGGAGAGAGGAATTATAGATGGACGAGAAGATCTATGGTACTTTTAGCAGACAGTGAGAGAGCAGGAAGTTCTTGAGAGCCATGTGGGGGCGATGGCATTGAGGGACATGGTTATATGGTTGTTTTTGTGAGTGTTTACAAGCTTATGTTTAGATATATTGTTTTGAGTAGGTGAATCCAGAGATTTACTTGAGCAGATGGAGGACTGCAATGAGTAAAGGTTGTGCCCTCTATGCACACACCACAGAAAACAGTAAGAGGTGGTGTTATGTGGATGGGTGTGCTTATTGTTTGCAAGTGTAGACTGTAGTTTTTGTAAATATACAGGCTGACGGGTTCATTAATTGCTTAATTTATTTGGAGGATTCTGTGTTTGTAGGACTATATTACAATATGGAGGGCACTTTTAATTTGATGTGGACTTGCAAGGAGTTTGTGATAATCTCCTGCCATAGGAGTTAGTCTTAACTCCTAATAGATGCGCAATGGTCAAATAAAATCAAACGGATTAATTCATTGCTGCTTGGAATGGATGACTGATAACTTACTAGATTTGGAGGACTGCAGTTTTTGAGGATATTTTATGGATTGTGTCGAGTTAGTCTTAACTCCTAATAGATGCGCGATGGTCAAATAAAATCGAACGGATTAATTCATTGCTGCTTGGAATGGATGACTGATAACTTACTAGATTTGGAGGACTGCAGTTTTTGTGGAGATTTTATGGGTTGTGTCAAGTTTCATGTGAACGATAGAAGGATTTGGTGTGTTTTTACTGTTCCTGGTCTGACAATCTCCAAGCTACACTGCTTTATGGGAAACTAAAGCTATTGTCATGAATTATTTGATGATTTGCATGGATTGCATGTGTTCTGGTTCAGATTAGGGTTGGGAATTGGTACTTGCGGTGTTAACCCGTTCTGAATTTTCTCTGATTTCCCTCTATGCAAACAGCACTGGAAGTTATCTGATAAATAACTTAATTCCCTAGCAAGCTAAAGTATCCAAAAAATGATGAAGCACAGGTTTGGTGAGGTTATCTTACACCGGCGAGGGCTGCGGCAAGGTGACCCTTTGTCGCCTATGCTATTTATTCTTGTGATGGATGTCCTTGGCCATATGGTGAATCTGGCTTCCAATGAGGGGCTGTTGCAGCCCCTTGCTCCACGGGCTTTACCTCATAGGATTTGTATTTATGCGGATGATCTTGTCCTTTTCCTCCGGCCCACGGCCAGTGAGATTGAGATAACATTGGGCATTCTTCATTTATTTGGTGAAGCATCGGGCCTCAAGACCAATGTGCAGAAAAGCAATGTGTTTCCCATCCAGTGTTCAGATTCAGATATTATGGTCGTGCAAGAAAAGCTGCCTTGTGAGGTGCTCAATTTCCCTTGTAAGTACCTTGGTATTCCCCTATCTTTGAGGAAGTTAACGAGAGCACAGTTACAACCCTTAATTGATAGGATTGATGTCCTTCTTCCGAGTTGGAAGGCAAATTTATTGACAAGGGCTGGAAGACGTATGTTGGTTCAGTTTGTGCTCACCTCCACTTTAATCTATCTTGCAATGGCTTTAGACCTCCCACCTTGGGCTATTAAGGCCATTGATAAGATTAGAAGATGCTTTCTTTGGAAAGGGCGTAAGGATGCAAAAAGTGGTCATTGCTTGGTGGCATGGACAAAAGTCTGCTGTCCTCTGGAGTATGGTGGGCTCGGTATCTCTCACTTGCAAACACTTGGTTGGGCACTTCGTATGAGATGGTTGTGGCTACAGAAAACTGAGCCTAATAGACCATGGGCAGCAGTTTTTTCTAACCAAGCTCACAGCGTTTCTTTTCCATGGCTAGTTATTCAGAAGTTGGAGATGGTGCTTCTACGCTTTTTTGGACAGACAGATGGATACATGGGCAGCGAGTCGCTGATCTTGCTCCGCAAGTTGTTGCACTTGTGAGTAGAAGAAGAGCAAATAAGAGGACTGTGAGGGAGGCCCTCACTAATCATGGCTGGATTGCAGATATCCAGGGAGCTGTTACAGTGGGGGTTATTGCTGAGTATTTGGACCTTTGGGATATTATTGCGGAAGTCTTCTTGCAGCCTGGGGTGGAGGATTCCCATATATGGCGCCTTTCAGCCTCTGGTCAATACTCAACAAAATCAGCTTATAGGGGCTTCTTCCTTGGCTCTATCAATTTCAGTCCATGGGAGCGGATTTGGAAAACATGGGCACCAGGGAAATGTCGCTTCTTCATGTGGATGGTTGCTCATAATAGATGTTGGACTGCTGATCGGTTAGCACGTCGAGGTCTCCCGCACCCTGACCTTTGTCCGCTCTGTGACCAAGAGGAGGAAACAATTAATCATCTACTCATCTCTTGCGTCTTTGCTAGGCAATTCTGGTTTCATCTTTTGCGCAAAGTAGGACTGCATGGGCTGGCTCCTCAAAATGATGAAACCTCTTTTATGACTGGTGGGCTAGAGTGGAGTTGAGGGTGGCTGGCTTGGACAGGAAGGGGCTGAATTCAATAATAATCCTTGGAGCTTGGTTGATTTGGAATCATTGCAACCGGTGCGTGTTTGATGGATTGTCTCCAAACCTAGCTGGAGCTTTGTTGCTCGCCTATGAAGAATTGCGGTTCTGGAGTTTGGCGGGAGCTCGGGGCTTATCTTCCCTTCTTGCCTTAGAGCCAGCTGGTAGCCAATAGATCATCTGTCTTTCTTTAGTTGTGGTCGAGGTCGTGTTTGTTGTTTGGAATAGGCGCGTATGTTAACTTAGAAAACATTTCAAGCCTTTCCAATCCAAGTGTGTTTCAGGTGTGCGTTGTAAGGGTTCTTGCCCCCCTTTTCTTCTAATATAATGATACGCAGCTCTCCTGCGTGTTCGAGAAAAAAAAAAGGTTTGGTGATCTGTCTGTAGATTATTCTCTCCTTTCTTCTCATAAGCACCTCCTGAGGCACCCGTATTTTTGTAATCTACATGCGAAATCCAATGTGGTTTCTGGCCTTCTGGATGCTTCCTGTGTGTGTGGATCTTTCTGCTAACCATGCAGAGAAAATCTTAATAATAGAAAAATCTTAATGCAAAAGTTGTAGTTATTGATCTAGAAATATATATCCAATGTAGACGCAAAGCCCTGTCAAAGTGTCAATGTACGTGAGCTAGATATCTGTTGTGCTTTGCTTGAACGATTCTTTGTGTTGTGCACTCATTTAATGGATGCCCTCTGCTATTTTTTTCATTATGCCAGCGAGTATGGAGAAGGTACCATATCATAAGAATGGTTTCAGAACAACTTCATGAAGAGTGGGAAGTATTAATAAACCAGCCTGATATCAACTTGACAAATCAATGGATATCAAGCAAGATGCTTAGGCCATTTCTTTTCTTCATTACTCAACCATCAAGCTGGTACAAGGGGCAACAGACCAAGACTGTGAAGTCTGTCACAACATGCTTCAAAATTTTATTGAATAGCATAAACTCCATGGGTACGCCTTTTTAATAATCAAACTTTTACTTTTACCAATTCTGCTGTTTGTCGTCAACTTGAATATTTTACTTGTGCATTCCTTTTTTCTTTTTATTTATGAGGATTATAATCCTTAGGTTGTTCAAGCCTCCCATGAGGATGACCTATTCTTGAAAGGAATTATTATTAACTGAAATAAACTATAGTCTAGATGGGAGAACAAAAGTATATTTTTTTCGATATATTTATATATTGATGGTTGAAACAATGCAATATGGCAAGCATATGACAACAATATTTGTCTTGGACTCTTGATTCATTGGGCTGGCACAACTTATTGATCTCTAGTCAATGATCTAATGGAGGAGAATGTATGAATGTCATAGGCCAGAATGATGGCTTTCAAGTCATTTTAACAAAATTGATAGGTTTTGTGGCAATTTTATCAATCAGACAATTACTCTTATAGTCTCATTGGTGTTAACCTTGGCGATAATCTTGGTGATGGCGATATCTGGGGGTGGAAGGTATTTCAAACCAGTTAAGTACTTTAAATTTGACATTTAACATGTACACCAAGCTTTGGTAGATACGAAGTGTGCTGTGGGTCCAAGTTTTATTTTCCCTACCTGGTAACCTTGGTTATGGCTGCTCAGCACCAGATGCATGCTGACTACTGATAGAATCTCTCAAACATGAACATTCGAAGATAATACAAATATTATTACATGATTAGTACATAATGTGATAATAGCCAGAATCGTTCTTAAGTTGCCATATAGTAAACTAAGAGGGTGTTCGTATTAATTTCTGCTTATAACTTTTGTTTGAAGAAGTTAGAAGCTAATATGAACACCTAACTTCTCAAAGCGGCTTCTCCACCCCTCTTGCTCTCGTCTCATTCCGAGGATAAAGCAGGGGGTCACGGACATATCACGCACCCCACTTCTTTTGCTCCCGTCTCATGCACGCATCTCTTCCTCACTTTTTCTGCTGCTTGCTCTCTCCTTTTAAAAGCCACTTTTTTCAGCCACTACCCTTCATTTTCAGCCAAAAGCTATCAGCCGTAGCAAAAGGCCACCAGCCACAGCCAATACGAACACCCCCTAAGTTATTAAGCAACAAAAGTCTGAACTGGGCTAGATTTAGTCATGCAACAGAAAACCAAATTGTTTGGGGAGGTATTTTTTCTTTTAATCAATGTGCCTTTCTTTTCAACTGACATGTATCTTTTGTATGTAGATGCAAGCAAAAACTTCTGTGCCTTTGCTGTGGGTATGCCAGAAGAGAGGTCTATTTGGCTTTATCAGGCAAAAAGGCTGATTTCACTATGCTCTTTCATTCTTGCCAGGTGTGACCATTCTTGTTGCAAGGATGGAAATATGGTTGAAATTACTGCTATTGCTGTGCGGTTGGCTGTGTCATTAACTGATTGCAAAACATGGAAAAACTTAAAAAGTGAGAATAGTAGAGCTGCTGATGCCTCCGTGGAGAGTTTGATTGAATTTATTGGTGCAAGCCAGAGTAGTACATATAGCTGTGTTAGGAGATATATAAAAGGTCTTGGTCCTCATGTTACCTCGGGGAAGATAACTTCTGCACTTGCAACAGATGATCAACTCCTGATTACTGCTAGTGCAGTCACCGTTGCATTACGCCCTTTCCACTCTACAAGAGCAGAGAGGGTGGTTGATCTAAATGATACTTCAAAGGAATACTTTACTCTTATACTCACTATTCCGTATCTTTGCAAACGCCTGCCGCCTCTGCTGTTACCTGCTCTAAAACACATATCTGTACTGCAACCGTCTCTCAGCATTTTACTGGTAAGGGTCTTAAGATCTTGATGTGGACTATGGCATTTTGCATGTTGTTCCACTGATTTGCTATGGAAGCATTGACTCTCCAAGAAGTTAGACCCTCAACTGATAGATTCTTGTGCTGCTGACATGATAATGATGCATTATTCATGTAGTCAATCCCTCAATGGTTGCAATTTGCAAAGCTGTGTGTTATTGTGTTATAGACTTATAGTTGATCTGCTGATTTTCCAAGTGATAATTATTTTGTTCTAAGCATCATTTACTGTACTGTTTGTGGTCAATGTACTGCTCTATAAGTCTGAATGTTGGTGTACCATCATAGGACACTGATACTAGTTAATGAAACTTTAATTTGTTATGCCACTGGCGCAATGGTAATTAAACTAGTTGCAAGTTTGTGCAAGATCATGAATATTATTCCATTTTCATGTTCTACCTATCTCAAGTCCTTAAGCCTAGCATTTCTAAAAAGGCACAACACATCTTACTGGCATCTAGATATAAAATAAGTCGATTCCATGGTATTTACAGTTTTTAAGTGAGACCTTGGCATGCTTATCCTTCTAGGGATTAACAATTTCGATTTTACATAATTTTTCACGATTTATTTGATGTGTTATTTTTCACGACAAATTGGAAAATGCCTTTGCATGTGAGGCTGACAAGTGGGCCTTGGGAGGCTGAGACCACATGTCAGTGACACATTGATTGTATTTTCCAACTCGAATGATCTTTGTGATGGTATGGACTACGGAGCAATTCGCCCTTGTATTTTTAAAGATCGACTTGTAGATGTGGAACTGATCAAGCCATGGTAGGTGGTAGCAGATCTCCAAGGATAAAATATTTGAAGAAATAATTAAACTGGAGCAGTCAGAGGTTTCTAGTGTTGGTGCCAGTACCATTCCCTACTGTGGTTGGGCTCTTGGAAATCTTGTAACTTTAGCTACGGAGCATGATGATTTATCCAATTCGGGGTGCTTCATCCAAGGGCTAGATTGTTGCCTATATGTTGATGCTATTAACTGTATTTCCCAAAACTTGCTGAAAATTTTCGAGGAAAGCAAGGGAATGCTTCAATGTTTCGGTGATAGTGCTTTCTACACTGATACATATCTTACTGAGGAAACCGACACCAATGACATGTGCCGCATGAGAACATTGTTTGTGGACCTTCTGAAGCCAATTTACCAACAGTGGCACCTTAGAAAGTTATTGGTGTTGGCAAAGGAGGATGTTTCCTGCAAGAGGGAAACCAACCATGATCCGACCCTGAGGCAGATTCATTTTCGGAGCCTAAAATTGTCAGATGTTATATGCTTTTACTATTACATGCTCAGAATTTTCTCTTCACTGAACCCGCCTATTGGTTCGTTGCCTATTCTGAATATGCTCTCATTCACCCCTGGATTTCTTGTTGATTTATGGGGGGCATTAGAAATATCCATTTTTGGTCAAGCTATCCACAAATCTCAGGAATCAGAACATGATAAACAATTGGCTACAAGTAGTTCAGGTGAGCAAACATCCTCCATGAGGCAAAGAAGGAATGTCAAGGACACGGCAAACAAGTGGGCAAATGTGCTCCAGAAGATTACAGGGAAATCAAGTGATGCAGAGGGCACCAATTTGATTGATAGTCCTTTAATTTCTGAGCAGTTTTACGATGATGCATTAATTTTATGGGATATTGAAACTATGAGACAAGGATCTGAATGTATTGGAAAGGATTTAATGCACATGTTGCATTTGTTCTGTGCAATATACGGACACCTATTGCTCGTGCTAGATGATATTGAGTTTTATGAGAAGCAGGTAACATTGCCTTACCCCCACTCCTCACCTCTCTCTCTCTCTTTCTCCCCACCCGCATATTGATGATGTGTTGTGCCTTCTCTGACTCCACAGGTTCCTTTCACTCTAGAACAGCAACGAAAGATTGCATCAGCACTTAATACGTTTGTATACAATTCTTTCATCCAGAATGGTGGAAGCAGCAGCAAGCCTCTTATAGATGTGACTGTGAGGTGTCTTAATCTACTCTATGAAAGGGACAGCAGGCATAAGTTTTGTCCTATTTCTCTGTGGTTGGCGCCTGCTAGAACTGGCCGAATTCCAATTGCAGCGGCTGCCAGAGCCCATGAAGCAGCATTTGCTACTTTGCCAGGAAGTATTTCTTCAGGAATTCCTACTCGGAGCTCTGTACTTACCACAGTACCACATGTATATCCATTTGAGGAGAGGTATCCAACTGTATTTAGCTCTTGAAAAATGCCAACCTTTTAACCTTATTATTTTTAGATATTAGATCATCGTTGTACTGTCACACTTCTTTTGTAGATCCAACAGGGAGTTACTTGCATACCATGATTGTCTGCAGCAGTGATTCTTTTTTCCTTGCCATGTAAAAACTTATGTTTCTTACTGTACTGAATTTTTTTATTGATTTTTTTATTGAGTTTTGGAAAGTTTACCTAGCAATGCTGCATCTGTTGGTTGAGGAAAGTATGTGTTTTCCACTAGCTATGCTTCGTTTAACCAAAGGGCCAAACCCCAATATCATTACCACGTCCTTTTTCTTTTTTGTTTTAAAAGGTGTCAACTGTCAACTTTGCATTACTGTTTTCTAACATTTCATCTGAGGTTTCTTAAATTTTAGGTGAAACATTAGCAGTACACTTTCCGCTGTGTGAGCTTATTTAGTGGCCCTATATGTTTATATTGCAGTATAGCACTGGATGCAGCAATGCTGCACTGGCCTGATAATAATATCCTATTAGTGCATAGTCAAATTATTTTATTTGCTTGATGAAATTGATCAGTGGCAACATCTAATTTTTTTTTTACAAGCAGGACACATTTTTAGTACTTCAGCATTTTTATCCAGTACTAATTCTTAATATCATTTGATGGCTTTTACCCAGAGTGCAGATATTTAGAGAATTTATTGAGTTAGACAAAGCATCACGAAGAGTTGCCGGTGAAGTCTCTGGGCCAGGTCCAGGATCTATCGAGATAGTCATTCGTCGAGGTCACATTGTTGAAGATGGATATAGGCAGTTGAATTGTCTCCGATCAAAGTTGAAATCTTGCATTCATGTGTCATTTGTGAGTGAATGTGGCCTTCCTGAAGCTGGTTTGGACTATGGTGGTCTATCAAAGGAGTTCTTAACTGATCTGTCTAAGGCTGCCTTCAGTCCAGAGTATGCCTACTGTGAAAATTTTTAGCCCTTCAATCTTTTGGTCTCCAATTCAGAAGCTTTTTTATTCATTGATGCTATCTTTTGTTTACTATCTTCTGGGAACAGATATGGGCTGTTTTCACAAACATCAACGTCTGATAGTAGCTTAATTCCAAGCAATTCTGCTAAGCTCTTGGACAACAGCATTGATATGATTGAATTTCTTGGTCGAGTTGTTGGCAAAGCACTCTACGAGGGGATTCTGTTGGACTATTGTTTTTCACCAGTATTTGTGCAGAAACTTCTAGGGCGCTATAATTTCTTGGATGAATTATCAACACTTGATTCTGAGCTTTATAGAAGTCTAATGCAACTCAAGGTACTATAGACTTTTATTGTTTTTTCTTTAAAATGCTGATTCTGTTTAATCTAGTGAGATTAAAAAAAACCACTTGGAGTATTGCTTTTGCTATTGATAGTAGCAACGATTCTAAGATTGGTTGATGGCCAATGTACTGTTCTTGTTGATTAGCGTATCTCTCTTGGTACATTGATGAATATCGATTGAGCTATGAGTTATGACTTATTGCCAATTTGCATGTTGTTTCAATCTTGAAATGTCTTGCATTTGTTATGTTCATGAAAGGTGGTTATTGGTACCTCTAGGACTAGAGTCAATACCAGGGATGAGAAAACCGTTCTCGGAATAGAAACCGCTCCATGGTCGGTTCCAGTTTGTCGATGGTTATTGGCGGTAATCACTTGAAAACCGCAAAAAAGAAAAATTTAAAGACCGATCAAACCGGACAAATCCCAGTCAAATTTAGATTTGGATTTTTTTTCAACCAGAGCGGTTCGAAATCTGGCGGTAACCAGCCAGTTTTCTGAACCCTGATCATTACTATGCATTTATTGCAGTTTATCATATGTCTTTGGCATGATTTAAGCCTGAGGAAAGTTTATTGTTGTTTGGGGATCAATTATGCTGTATTAACTCCTAAGACGAAGGCGATATTTAGTTTGGGTATCTTTTGGATGAAATCTTATAGAGATACCATTTTGATGTATCATCTTTTTGACAACAACAATATGTCTTACCTTCCCATCAAACAGCACTATGACGGGGACGTTGAGGACCTATGTTTGGATTTTACTCTGACTGAAGAGTTGGGTGGTAAAAGAATTATCCATGAACTGAGACCTGGTGGCAAAAATATCTCTGTTACGAATGAAAATAAATTGCACTATGTTCATGCGATAGCAGACTACAAGCTTAACCGCCAGGTTTGTTCCTTGGCTCAATTTTCTTGTGATTTGAAAGCTTTTGTTCTGTATCAGTAAGCATCCTTTTGATAATATCGTAATCCCTGCAGATACTTCCTTTCACAAATGCATTTTATAGAGGACTCAGTGATATCATTTCACCATCTTGGCTGAGCTTGTTTAATGCAAATGAGTTTAATCAGGTAACTCTCTCCCCCTATATGGATACTACTGAAACTGAAATTGCCCTTATGGATGATACCGAAAATAAATTTAAAATTTTCTAAATTGGAGCACTAAAACATAAAAGTCTAAATTTGAAACTTAAATTCAAATATCAATATTTAAAATCAAATGTTTTGAAGTTCATGTATTATGTTAAATTTTGAAACAAAATTGTTGATTTAAACAGTAGAAATGATTAGTATTTTAGAGTTACTTTGAAATTCAAATTTGAAAATTGGCACATGAAGCACCATTTCACACTTCTTGTGTAAAAAAAACTAATTTTAGTTAACCAAAAACCCAAACATACAATTAATGTATTTGACAAGCCCAAAAAGTACTATATGACTGACGTGTAATGGTTGCTATTTGCACTATCCGTTATAGCAGTTGCAGTTTATTAGCTTGCTTTTGCTGTATGGCGTAGAGTTTCAAAAATAAAAAATGGAAGCGTGATAGTCCAGACTTTTGGAAATAATGCTAATTTATGGTTTCCATATACAGTTACTTTCAGGCGGATCACAGGATTTTGATGTCGATGATCTGCGGAACAACACCAAGTATACTGGTGGTTATACTGAGTCAAGTCGAACCGTTAAACTCTTCTGGGAGGTATGTGTATTCGTCTGATTTTGGTCATTTTGCTTCAATGCTATCGGGTACATCTGGTGCAAACTTATAACTAGGTACAATCATTAACATTCCATTTCGGACCATTGGATGAGACAGATTTTAGGGCATTGAGAAGGTTGGAGTCCTCATAAATAACTTTCCGACATGTGAAGTGATTATTGAGAAAGTTATTGATCACGTGACCCTCAAGTCCCCTCACATCTGATCCACAAACCCTTGTCCAACTGTCCACACAGAATGTTTCTATGATTGCACCTAGACATGAGTTTGCACTAGATATGCCCCCTCATGCTATTGCAATTTTACATGTAACTTGATAGCTAGGAGTCTAGGACAAGTACATCTTTCTTTGATCTATCAGCTTTTCTGCCAAAACTCATGCAAATACATGTCAGATTTGGAAATTGCATGGAGTTTATGTAGTTAGTATTTATTTATTTATTCTATTGTGTGGTGAGAACATTGGCACTTCTACGGCCACTGTTTTGCAGTTGTGGTGAATTTATTTTATTTCGAGTTGGAGGAAACGGGTTGCCAGATAATTGTTGACAATTGGTATTCTTGTTGATAATTGTCATTCTTGTTGACAATTGGCATTGTAGTAGATGGTATAATAGATTTATTATATGATCTCTACAAGAATCATCATGCTAACAACCTAAGTTCTCCATGTTTGTTCCTGTCATACCGCAATGTCCAGGGCTCCAGGTCCAGGCTATTTGCTTCTGGAGCATGCATTTCCTCTCCTTTTTTTGTGCTGAATGGTGTGTCTGTCAAATATGATGGCCATTTGGTCTTTGCTGCTTTGGTGCCTGTTGGCATGTGATGCACACAATCAACTGGTCTAGCCAAATATCTGTTTTTGTTGACCAACTGTGAATACAAATAATATCTTACCGTAATTCTCGTAGCATTGCTTATGAGGGCTAAAGCGAAATGGTCATAATAACGTGTTTGCTATTGAAATGTGCAGGTTATCAAAGGACTTAAGCCAACAGAACGCTGCATGCTACTAAAGTTTGTGACAAGCTGTTCCCGAGCTCCATTACTTGGATTCAAGTACTTGCAGCCTTCTTTCACAATTCATAAGGTTTGATTAATCAAACTGATTTTTTTTCTGAGAAACATGGTTGATGTAGTTAGTTCTCTGTGTGATTTTTGTACTGTTCACTTTCGATTTATCGATGTTGTGTCGTTTGCTTAGGTTCCATGTGATGTAACACTTTGGGCTACAATTGGAGGGCAAGACGTGGATCGTCTTCCATCTGCTTCCACATGCTACAACACGCTCAAGGTACAGCTATATCATATCCCTGTCATCACTGAGCCCTGCTGCTACTATAATAATTTGTGACTTGTTCGGCATCCGACAATCCTCTAATTTCTTGGAATAGCTGCCCATCGAGCATTGACCACGTTATGCTACGTTTCCTTCTAAGTGTCTCCTGTTCCTTCTGTTGTCTTGCAGCTTCCAACATACAAGCGGTCAAGTACGCTGAGGATCAAGCTGCTGTACGCAATCAGCTCAAATACCGGGTTTGAACTCTCGTAGAGGTACACATTTTACCGTGTCATGTTTTGCTGCTGTGAATAGAGGTATGGCGAAATTGGATCAGAGAAGTGAATTGAGTCTGGACACTGCAGTAGTAGTAGGTGTTGCGTGCTGCCGTAAAATGTATCCGCTTATTCTGACTTCTGAGTTACAGCTTATTCGAAGGAAGTGCATCTTCTCGTTGGTAATTACTAATGAGCCTCTTCTTTGCATACTATAAAAGTTATTTTTCGATTTTTTTACGGTAACTAGCTTTCAAACAAAATATCTTTTTAGATAAACTCTACAAGTTAACTATACGAAAAAGCCATAAAACACAGTTAGAAGTGAAAAGCTAAAGTCAAAAAAGAACAGTCATACTATCTTTTAAAGAACATATAAAAATAGGCAGCTGCTACTCTGCTAGTCTGCTGTCTGGGCAGTGCATTGAAAGGCCGCGCAGTAGTTAGTAGCACATGAAGAATGCACCACCGACCTGTGGGCCCGGTCTGCCCAGGCGCATTGATGGGTGGCACGAGCGTTGCAGGCCGCAGAGTACGCCCGATTAAAAACCTCACCGGAAGCCATTGAGCACCAACACATGTTTCTTATTATCCCTGGGAAAATACGCTACATTACATCGATTACCACAACTAGCAAATCATACAGTGCCAAAAACATCCCAAAATAGCAGCAGTAATACACGGCAGCACATTCACACCACTCCAGGCAAATACGACGAGGCTACACCGAATTAAGGAGGATCATGGACAGCAAGCAAACAAAACGAACAACGGGATAGATGGATGGATCATCTCACAACGTAGGCAGGGAGGAGGAGATGGATGTCAATATGTCATCATTCATGAGATGAGCTGGAGGCCCTGCAGGAGGAGCGCGTCGGCGAGCACCTTGTTGGCGGCGTCGGTGGGGTGGAATCCGTCCCAGAAGACGTACCCGGTCGCGTTGGCGCACGTCCCCGGCGACCCCTGGTTGCACAGCACCGACGTCTCGATCGTCCCCGTCCCGCAGCACGCCCTCCGAGGCTCGAAGAACCCTACCACCGCATGCATGCGTGCGCACAGTCATTAATTATATCATCAAACGCCGCAGAAGGCATCAACGCACGCGCGCGCGCTGGTCTTACCGGCGTTGGTGGGGTTGCTGACGAGGTCGAGGAGCGGGGTGTAGATGTCGAAGACGACGAGCTTGAGGTCCGAGTGCCGCTTCCTCACGGCGTCCGAAGCGGCCTCCAGCTTCTTGTTGAACGTCAGGGAGTCGTTGTTCAGCCGCTCCACGCACCCGCCGCCGCCGCCGAACAGGGTGATGGACGCCGGGAGGCACCCCGTCGGCGGCAGCGACGTCACGCCGATCCGCCTCGCCCCCAGCCCGTACAGGCCCTGCGCGCGTGCCAATCGATCAGCAGGAGGATTTTTCGCGAGCGTCTTGATGAGCCATGCATGTCCATGCGAGCACCAGTCTCAAGCACGCTGCACCGTTCACGGAGTCGATGTGTTTCTTGACCTGAGAGTTCAGGCTTGGAAGAACTAATTGCTCAAACTGTAAATACGAGTGATCGAGTTCAACTCTTGTTTTTTCGGTGAGAATTCTTGTCCGGTGTACGCGGTGCTTCCAGGACTGCATTTACTGCATTGATTCTCTGTGTGGCATTAAGATTTTGCTGCCAAGACCACCACCACCGTGTCAGCATTTTCATGTAGGAGTAGGGTCCCCATGCATGTGACGAGACGCTATGGATCGAGGTAGTATTGACCGGTGATAAGGGCGACACGGCCACACCAGTGCAGTGGTACGAGTACAGAGAGATCTCTTCCCGTAAGGCCTCTCAGATCTGTGAATGGCTTGCCAGTCGCAGCTTTCCTTTGCTGCGAGTGGCCGTCAGCTCTCCCTCCCTCCCTCTCTCTCGTGATACTTGGGAATTTTGGTCATTTCTAGCTCCCTGTATTATGTTAATATCAAATTTGGCTCCTAGACCATCATAATACTAAATCTAGCTCCCTTCCCGACCGCACGACTCCGAAGGCGTGACACGTGTTAGTCGTGCGGCCCCTAACCACACGACTACGATGAACAGTGTAGTCGTGCCCGACCGCACGACTAACACATGTTACGTCCTCGAAGTCGTGGGGTCAGGAAGGGAGCTAGATTTGATATTATGGTGATCTGAGAATTAAATTTAGTATTAACGTGATACAGAGCTAAAAATGACCAAAACTCCGGTCAGATGTTCTCCTTAAAAACCTACCTCCCTCTCATGATAGCCTGGAAATGGACTTTCCATGTGTATTGATGGGGATTGTTATGAGGTCCCGTGTTGGGTGAACAGGTACAGGAATTGATGTCCCTGTACACGTTTGGCAGATGACCAGGGCTTGATCAGATATGGGCAATGGAATATGCAAGGATAGCTCCTGTACTATATTACCTGCAATGGTCATTAATTATAGTACATGGCTTTTGGTGTGATGAGCTGTGGAAAGTAAAGTCTGGGCCTTAATTCTTTTGTGGGTATGCATCAACTGAGGATTTGAGTTAATTAAGGTCAAAGTCTCTTACGGTTACTATTAGAAGCTAAACCCTTCTTCCCTGAATGTACAAGATGCTATGTACATGCCGAAGCTAGCTGGCACTTTTATTTGCTCATTTTGATACAACATCAGATGTTTTTTTCCCCTGTAGTATACGGTTTTTAATAAAATAAATAGTAACGATTGAAAAAATAATTTTTATAAGAAAATGGCGAGGGATATAAAAAATGAGGGAGAGACGTGTGCGCGTGACAAAAGCGAGAGGAGTAGGGTGGGTGATGCACTGTGACCCCTGTCTTATCCACAGAGCGAGATAAAAGGGAGAAGAGTGGAGAAATCGCTTTAAGAAGCCAGATGTTTATATTAGTTTTTAGTTTTTCTAAGAAGAAATTAGAAACAGAAACTAATACGAATAGGGCTACGAACGATCTCTTTATCTAAAGAGATGAGTCTAAAGAGATGTTCGTATTTGCTATAGCTAACGGTTTTTAGCTGTGGCTGATAGCTTTAGCTGAAAATAAATAGTGATGATTGTAATCCCTTGTTTTACATGGAGTCTTCAAAATAAGACGCTAGCGAGAGAAGCCAAAAGATTGCTCCGAGAAAGCCGGTATTATTCATATTGCAACTAAGTACTAATTAGGATGACATGTGACAGGAACATCCCCAGGGATGCTCGGGATGGTGGACCCAGGCCTCTCCAAAAGGACTAGGTACGCATTGATGCTACAACAACGTGTTACGTAGTTACGTACGCACTGTGAAGAAATGGTAGGCAGGCAGGCAATTGTAACCATGCATGTTGGTAGAGCAGCAGAGTAACTGAGGCCATTGATTCCCACCAACAACCTGTGACCTTTGATCCATCACTCCTCTTCTGCAGGTTATTCAATTGCCTGTCTGCTCAAGATTGAAGCATCTTGATAGCTTACTGTATACTAGGTCTAGCACTGTCCTACCTTGTCGTTAATGAACTCAACTAAAATGAAGCAGGGTAATTGAAACTAGTTAGCTCTTACTACTACTTGGCTCTAGTGGTCTAGAAATTTAAGCAAAGAGGATACGCAAATTAGGCACTACTACAACTCTAGGAGTAGCAAGCTGGCATTTATTAAGAAAAAGTCTAAATTACCCCTGCACTGAAATTATCCTAAGCTACCAAACTGTACTAACACCCTCATTAGACTTAAAAACACAGCCCAGTTTTGGAATAGTTGAGGGTAATTGGACTTCTGCAGCAGTTGAGATGGGTAAGATTGTATTTTATTCCATTAATGAATGAAGAGCTAGATGGACGGCAGTATATACTTCTGTGCTTAGTGCTTAGTTAATTACCTCGACGAAGGAAGTGAAGGGCTGCATGAGCGCGTCGGCGAACTGCTCGGGCGTGAAGGTGGCGCCGAACATGGGGTTGACGTAGTAGTTCTGCACGTAGTCGCTGGTGCCGGCGCTCACGACGTAGATGGACCCCGACGTCAGCGCCGCCGCCTGCGCGCCGCCGGCCACCGAGGCCACCTTCGACTGGAACTCCTTGAAGTAGTCCAGCTGCCGGCTCAGCGAGATCGCGCCCTGCATGCACGCAGTTACATTCAGCGTTTGCTTGTGCATGGGCATGGTGTGCTAGCTCGACCGATGGAATGGATGAGTGCTGAGTGACGCACGTAGAGCGCCGCGGTGGCGTCGAGGTAGCCGGATGCGCCGGAGGCGAAGTTGGCGCCGTGGAGGAGGGTCCTGTTGTCGCTTTGCGCCTCCTGGCTCAAGTACGCCGGCGGGTACGAGCTGAACCCGAGGTTCTCGACTACGTAATTACGTATACAGGATTACAGGCAACGACATTGTAATTAATTACTCAGAGTAATCAAGGTAAAATCAAGTAGCCAGGAGCAGACCAAAGACAAAGAAATTAACACGGATTTTAAGGCGTACCGGTGTAATCGGTGGCGAGCTTGCCGTTGCAGAAGCGTCCGGTGGGGGCGTGGGTGGCCGGGAAGTCGCGGCCGTAGGGCGGGAAGTCGGCGCGCACCAGCGTGGGCAGCCGGTTGTTGTTCCCGGCGTCCACCACCGAGTCCCCGAAGATCATCACGCCCGGCACCAGCGCCTGCCCCGCGCACCGCCAGGGCGCCGCCGAGAGCAGCAGCCACGTAACGGCCACCGCCGCCGCGGCCGCAGCCATATGCATGGTGTGCTTCGCCCCGACCAGCTAGCTAGCTAGCACGCGAGTCAGGCAGGCAGGTGAAATTGCGCGTCTGTTCTTCTCGGTTACTGGCCGGGTTGCAGTGGAGACTGGTGCCTGTGGGGGTGGTGGTGGTGGTGTACTGGTGTGTGAGTGAGGGCGGTTCTGAAGAGGCACGCACTCCTGTGGTTTTCAAGAGTGAGGATGGATCTGGTTAGAGCAAGTACAATAGAAGAGGTAGCTGCCACCTCTAGGACTAGCCACATAAGCAAAAAAAGTACATGTGGCTCATGTAGAGGTAGCTAATACAATGAGTTGAGTAGAGGTTACCTCTACTAAAGCACTCAAGCATTTAATATTTCGCTAGAGGCGACCATTGTACTTGCTCTAAGAACTAGCATCACCTCCAAGTCCTCGTATGATGTGCTAGAGGTCACCTCTTGCATGAGGGGCAGCTTGCCTCTCTCTCCTCTTGTCTCTCTCTTCCACATAGGATTGTGCTGATGTGGATTTCACTAGAGGCAACCTAGTCAGCACCATTGTACTTGCTCTTACTGCTCTGTCCCGTAAGGTCCTGTTTGGATCAATTTCAGATTCTTAAAAATCAGCTATTACTTTTAGTTTTTAAAAGCTGATTTCTAAGCAAAAATTGATGGGGTGTTTAGATCCCCTAGTTTTTAAAAGCTGGTTTCATTTATGATTGGTGCTAATAGACTATTATACCCTTACATTTATGATTGGAAACGTCTGCGCGTGGTCTTTAATGAGGGTAAATGAGTATTTGTGCAAAAAAAACTGGCAAAAGCTGCGTATCAACAGCTTCTTGGTTTTTAAGAATCTGGGTAGGTAGATTTTAAAAACTTTCCTAAAAACTGGTCTGTTTGGATCTCACCCAGTTTTCAAAAGCCAAATTCTTAAAATCTGGGTGGATCCAAACAGGCCCTAAGTCTAAAACTCATTTTACGTCCAGATCACAGATACTTTCAATTTAAAAAAAAATTAATACTATTGAATCATACACATCACTATTAAATGGTATACCATAACTACTTACTCATTTTTTTTTAGCATAGCTAGCTAGGAGAGAAAATTCAACGAAGGGGACTGGGAGCGTGGCTATACTTCTTTTGGGATTTTGACTTTTAGCCTTTTCTGAAAGTTAAAAAAATGTGATGTTTTTTTAAAGTAGATTCTTTAAACGATTTTCTAAATCCAAAATTATATGTGCCGTCCGCATCGGTATTTCCACAGTCGGCTATCGTCTTAAATAATACAGATAAAAATCTTTAACCGTAGCAAAAAACTTTCACCTGTAGCAAAAAAAAAATCCTAAAGTGTGAGAAGCATGTATTTAACATTCCTTCCTTAGCTGGTGGCATAATACGAAAGTGGGGTTTACTGACTTCATATATACTTCCTCCGTCCATGAATATATGACGTTTTTGATTTTTTTATATGATCTCCAATGTAAGATTTTGATTGTGATTTATTATCATAATATACTAGTAAAAATATAATATAATATATATATTATGAAAGAATTTTACAAGATAAATTCAATTGTACTATTTTTATGTAGTCAATCTATATACTTTAATATATATTAATAGTTAAAACTTAAAAAGCTAGACGTACGAAATCCACATTAACTTATATTTATGGATAGAAAAAGTAGTACACTAGCTATATATAGTACATTAGCTGGTTACAACCTATTTATTTCTGTGGATAGTTCACGTAATTGAAGTCCTCGAAATTCGAGGTTAGGTCAATTTTAAGAGTGCTCTCGCAACTTTTGTCATGCCACATAAATACAGTGCTCACGTTTTGTAAGCTTGGCCGGTAACTGTTAAGTTAGTGGCCTCCAGGAGACCAACGAGATTCTCAAATTGCACGACAAATCTATGCTCTTATGGGTCAAGCAAACGGATGCGTCAACAACATGATACAGGATGGAGTTTGTACATGTTCATTACTTTCTTCAAATTATCCATATCTATTAAATCGAGTATATGATTTGTGTTCTGTCAGAATCATTTCAATCTACGCGACGAGCTTAATAAATTAAGACACATATTAAATATAATTTAGAAACATTAATAAAATTGCTTTTTAACTAGCAACTATAGGTGTCCTTTACTAGCAACTCTAGGTGCTAGCAGTTCGTATTTCTCGCTAATAGTAGCTACATGTTTTCACTGCCTAGGTGATGACAACTAGCAATTATAGGTGATGGTAACTAGTAACTCTAGATTGCCAACAGGTAGCAAATCCCCTCTACTAATATTTATATGTTTTATTACGTAGGTATCAGCAACTAATAACTTTAGGTATTGATAGCTATCAATTCTAAGTGTTGGTAATTCTCAGACTTCATATTAGTTGGTAGTTTTATATGTTTAATTGCTATGTTAGTTACTATTTCTACATGTTACTTCTTACATTAGTTGTTAGCAGCTCTATATATTACTTGCTACATTAGTTATTAGTTCTATATGTTATTTGCTGCATTAGTTGCTAGCAGTGGCGAAGCTAGAGCAAATGGGTGGGGGGTGCACAGTGGGCTTGTTGGGCTGCCGGCCTGGTGGGGGGTGCCTCGTCTTGGGCCATGCGGGGTGCCTATAGGGCCGAATTTTTCCAATCCTTAAGAAATTCTGGAAGTGAGGGGGGTGCCTGGGCACCCACGGGCCTCTATTGGGCTTCGCCCCTGGTTGCTAGTATCTAGCAACTATAACTACCGACTACTAGTAACTATGAAATTAAGAGTTGGTAATTAAAAGAGCTATGGACCATAAGAAAATATAAAAAATGGTTACATATTTAATGAAAATTATTATCATTGCGACTAGCAAAAATTGGTTGATTAAACTGACTTTTTTCTACTAGTAACCAAAATCCTAGGTCTTAGTAACTATCAACTATAGGTGTTGCTAACTATCAAATCTAAGGTGTTGTTAACTGCCAAATCTATGCTAGTAACTATAGGTGTTGGCAACCAACAACTCTTGGTGCCGATAACTTTCAACCATATGTGTTGATGTTGTCCAGCAACTTTAAGGTGCTAGTAACTAGCAAAATCTCATCTACTAGCAAATTATAGTTGTCAATATCTAGGAGTTGGCAACTAACAACTTGAGGTTTTGACAACTAGCAACTCTGAAAATGTTGTTAACTAATAATTTAGCCTATCATTATGTCACTTAAAATGTATGCAATATGGATTTTGTTTCATTCATTTGTTGTATGGAACATAATGGTTCCAACGGAATGCAAAACGGGTACTCATTATATAGACTAGCTGCATAAGCGCGGCGCACGCCGCGCTAGCTACCGTGTGGACCGAAGTAAAAGAGACGATAATTCGCAGGGAGTTTCATAAAAAAAAATTAAGGACAAATGCGTAATTTCGGAAAAAGCAAAGGGTTTTTCGTAAAAAACTGAGGACTTGTAAGGACCTGTACGTAAGTAAATAAGGACCTATACGTAATTTGGAAACCCGCGGGGCGCCATCCAAAAAAATTTTTAAAGGAAAAACTTGCAGGGACCTATTCGCGAGGAAAAATGACCTTTACGTAATTTTCAGAAAATATGAGGAAAGTGGCTCGGCCGGCCGTACGCGAAATCCCCCGCCACGCGCCGGCCGGCCGAGCGCTGGGGGCGACGTGGCCTCACGTGCTGCCCGGAATCCTTCCGGTCTTAATGCTGGTAAGACTAGTCTCATAGGCGCGGCAGCACGCCGCGCCAGCCACCGTGTGTGCCGAAGTAAAAGAGGCGAAAATCCGTAGCTAAAGGAATGCGTAGGGGTTTTTTTAAAAAAAGCGAGGGGCTTTTCGCAATAAAAGGAGATCAGAGGGTTTTTTTCGTAAAAATCAGGGGTTGGTTTGAAAGAACTGAGGGCCTGTACGTAATTTTCGAAAATGCGGATCGTTATCAGCGAAAAATTAATATGCACAGGGGCTATTTTGAAAAATACAGGGACCTTTTCGTGAGGAAAAAGGACCTTTACGTAATTTCGAAAAAATAGAAGGGATTTGCCTCCTCGGCCGTACCGAAAACCGGGCGCCACGCGCCGGCCGGCCGTGCGCAGGGGGCGACGTGGATGGCCTCTCGCGCGGGGAATCCTTCGGAGCATAATACAGGATGATTCCACCATCCCTTTCGAACTCCATGTCTAGGACAATATGTCACTGAATTACATCCACGATGCTACTATTGCTACGTTTGGTTATACTTTACGTTGTATCTTGTCTTAGACTAGGTTACTCGAAGTTTTTCTTTGTAGAACTTATGTTTTATTGTAGATTAGTAAGGTGTCTGTTGTAACATCCTAAATTTTGAATATTTGAAAATTTGGAAGAATTGAAAATTTTTCTCTACATCTTACTAGCATCTGAGATTTTTGCCAAAATCTTATTTGGGTTTTCCAAAGTTATGCCCCGAGCAAGTAATAACTGGAAATAAATCTCGAGCACAAAGTAGCAATCATTAATAGTAATAATAATAAATAACTAAATAAATACAAATAAATTAAATGGTGTTTCACCCTGACAACCTAAAATTCACTGTGATTCACTAAATCAAAGTTGCATTTAAAGGCCAGAAACAAATAATAATAATAGTAGTAATAATAATAATAATAATAATAATAATAATAATAATAATAATTAAGACCAAGAATTCATTCTAGATATAGCTCGACCATCATACAAAAAGGAAGGGGGTGTATGATCTAAAAACTTAGATAAAATGGGTGAGTTCAAACCCGGAGAAAGTAATTCAAAAATTTAATTACAGAATCAAAACGTGGTTTATAAATCAGTTAAAGGGGATTAGCTGAATTAAAAAAATACAACTCAAATAAATAAATAAATATATATATATACATACATAAACTATACAACTAAAATTCAATATTAACATTAGAGCTACAATTTAACAAAAGGGGATTTTGGACACCAAGCTCAAGTAATTAAAAGAAATTTGGAATGCTAGCATTTTCCTTTCCTTCTCTCTATGCCAAGTGTGCCCATTCTTTTTCTCTTTCCCTCTTTTCTCTTTCTCTCCCTCTCACTGCCTGCGGGCCCTGCTCCCTGCCGACCTCCCTCGTCTCCTTCCCCGTGCGCACCCAGGCCCCCCTGCTCCTCCGCTCTGCTTCGTCTCCTGCCGCCGCCCCTGCCTCCCTCTGCGCGCCTACACGCTGCACGTCACCGCGCCCATACCCTGCCGCCCGTCCGCCCCGCTCATTGCCGGTCCCTTTCCGCCGCCTATAAAATCCATGCGGCCCTCCCTCCACTCCGCCGCCCTCCTCTCTACCTCCTCTCCAAAGTAATTAAGAAATTTCCGCCGGAGCTCACAACACGGCTCATCTTTCCCAACACCGGCCGCCGCCGCCAATCTCACCGCCATCTCCCCCACGGTCGATGCCGGGCCAATTCCCCACGGTGAGAGCGACACCGGAGCATGCTGAAGCTATTCCAACCCTTGGCCGAAGCCCTTCACCGCCCGAGCTCGCCGGCCATGGTGACCTTCCCGCGCCACCGCCCGCGCTAGCCGCCGGCCCGCTCCAGCGCCTCCTGGCCGGAGCCGCCACCTCCAAGGGCTTCCCCTCCTTCCCATGCACCCGTTTTGACCGACTCTACCGACTCCCCGGTGGTCCCTCGCCGGCGACGCCGTCAGCCATGGCCGCCCGAGCCTGTCCTCTGTTCTGGCCGTCCACCCTCCGCTCTTGTGCATTTCATTCCTTCGGTGAGTCAGGTAACACCCTGTGCCCACATGGCTACCCGAGCGAGCGCTTAACACTTACACAGCCGAGGTCTTGAGTTCGAATCCTTCGGCTGCACCATTTTTCCTCACATTTTTATTCCATTCTCACAAACCTGTTTTGATTAATAAAAATCAAAGAAAATTTGAAAATAATTTAGAGAGGCTAATAAAATTTAACTAGAATGAAAATGGAATTATTTAAGACTTAAATTTGGATTAGCTCATATATGATTAATTATATGGTTTGAATAATTATTTAAAGGATTTATTATTAATTAAAGATATTGATAAAGGCATTATGATTTTGATTAAATATCCAAATTTAATAGAGATTAACTTTAATTAAAATATAAACATATATGCCCTAATAATTATCATGCCGCCACGAAATAAATCTTAATGGTAGGCTTAAGTAGATAACACTATTGAAATAGGACCCCATATAACAGGCTTGGCTTTATGAGAACAAGAATTTAGATAATATTAACTTGTGTCAGATGCTAAGTTAAACAATAAAATAAAAATAAAAATGTCAGTTGATCCTCAGAATACCTTCAATTAAAAGGTCGTAATTAGATATTAAAATATAGTGACTTTGGTTAAATATCCACACGCAATAAAGATTACATTTACTTATAATATAAACATATATTCCCTGAAAATTAGCACTTGACAAAAGAATGCTCCGCTCATAGGTCTAACCTAATTCAAGGAACTCTCTTGACAAATATAAAATAATAATAATAATACTAAAAGGGATCATTAATAAAAAGATTAAGTCATCGTAATTCTACTACCGACCTTGCCTCAAATCACTTGAATCACTCATTAACTCATAATAAAACTAAATTGAGTTTATTCGGATTTATTTGAATCTTTTAAGTTATTTGCTTTTATTTGGATTCAGTCGTTTGTCGTGTAATTAGAAATTGTGAGTCATGAAGATTCAGTGGATCAAGCGAGATCAAGCTCGAAGTGAAGATAGAGGCCCAAAAGCTCAAGAAAAAACATTGTGTGAGCTCAAACTGTGGTAAACCGTGTCAGGCGAGTCAATACTTTGATCATATTGAACCTACATTTTCTGCAAATTTACTTTTGTTTAAATTATCAAATTGTATGCTGTTATTTCTTATGCAAATATATGTTTGTTTGAAAATTCTAGTTATATGCCATTATTCAACTTGCTAGTATTATACCTCCTTTGGAACATTTGAATATCTGAGCCTTGTCACCCTAGCAAAAATTATAATGATAACCTTTCGAAAATAAGTCCAAAATTATATGCCATGCTTAGTACTGCTTAGATAATCGGGGCACCAAAATGCCCCAAAGCATCGCTTTGAATCATGAGAAATTGGTTTGGACAGTCATGGTGGAAATGACTGGTATATTTGGTTATGGATATTTTATGCTCCCAAAAACCTCAAGTTGCTTAATTATCTGGGCGGATGGTTCGAGGGTGTGTGTGAGTGGTGCAGTGGAGGCACAAAGGGGATAGTGGTAGAACCGCCCAGATAACCCTAAGAACTGAATCTCGTGATGGCCTCTCAGTGTACAACAGTACAACCACAAGCTGGCAAAATGTAGGCAGGTCTAACTAATTTGCATCGATTTAGTAAGAGTTGCGCCGGTGTGACCATGGGCGGGTAGAGGATGGCCACATCCTCTGACGTGACGGCGCAAGAGGGGGCTTCTGGAAGGGTGGTCGTACCCCGAAGGAAGTGGAAACCTTAGCGGACGTAACTCTGCTAGAAAAAATGCATTGTAAATGTCATGTGATAGTCTACTCAACCACATGGCTAAGGAATCATGTGGGGGCAACGAGTGGATTTATCTCTTGTGGGTAAAGTGTGCAAACTCTGCAGAGTCAAAAACTATTCGAATAGCCATGCCCACGGTTATGGGCGGACATGGGAACTTAACTAGATATAGTTCTATTTCAAAAACTTTGTGGTTGGGAATGGAAAAGTGAAGGGCAGTGGAAAGCCCTGGTTTGAATTGTCCTAGGTGTCGTCCTAGTGGTAAGTTAAGCGGCTATAAGCCTATAACGCTGAAAGATGCTATATGGTGCGGATGCCATGTAACGGTGGATGGAATCTGGATCGCTATTATTATTGCATTTTCTTACACATTATGTTTTTGTTCAAAACTGCTAGGTCTTAGGAAATTTTTATGTATTGTATTTCAAAATAATGACACATCTATTCTTACAAATTAAAATATGGTAGGAGTAAATAGAGACGTGAGTAAAGGAAATGGATGTTTGTTGTAAACACATAAAGATATTGGTGGATTCATGTCAATCATAAATAGGAAACGATAATATGGATTTTGGGAGAAATAAATCGGTAGAGCCTAAATGACTATATAGACTAGATAGATGATTTAAATGATTGTTGGAGATTTAAGGAGTGCAAAGGTAATTGCTGGATTAATTCTTGGGAGTTGTTGGTGATAATGGGATTAATAGGCTTTGATCAATTACTGGATGGATGAATTGAATTATTGGGAATTTGGAGGTATGATAACAATTATTGGAGTATAAACCTGATTAATGATATTCTTGGTGGATGAATACTAGTGAATCGTAGACTTGATCAATGATATTAGATAAATGAAGTCACTAGCTGTTTGGAGTTTTAGGCAGCAATTGATCAGTGGATTATATATATTATGATACTCACCATTTGGGGATTTAGGCAGCAATTGATCGATGGATTATATAAATTATGATACTCGCTGTTTGGGGATTTAGGTAGCAATTGATTGGTGGATTGTATAATTGATGATATTCGCTGTTTGGAGTTTTATACAGCACTGAATACAGAAAGTGTGTGTTCGATGGATTAATTAAATGATGTCGCTCGCTGTTTGAAGTCTTAGACAACAATCAATAAAGAAAGTGTATTTTTGGTGGATTAAGTCAATTATAGTAATCGCTAGGTGGAGTTTAGGCCGCAACAATAACACTACGACTAAATAATAATAATGCTTCTAAAAAGCAGTTTTTGGCAAATAAAATAACCCGAGCCTCTCCTTTGATAAGTCATGCATACTATTTATTTGCATTCTGTGTATTGGCTCGCGGAGCACGGTGGTTTGTGCTCACACTCGCTTTCACAACAAATCCAGAATCAGGAATCAGAACACTTCTCCTCAGCAACACGTTGTACATGATGGCAGAGAATATGAAGATGTCAAGGGCTAGGTCGCGAACCTCTAGTTGGTTGCCTATGGGCATGTCCTGAAGGTCCCACTTGTGTACTTCATTCTTCCGCTGCTACAATTTAATGATTTCGGCCTAATCGGACCATGAGTAAGTCTACTATTATATTTACGTTTCCGCATGATATGTATTTTGATATTCAGAACTGTAAACTGTGAGCAATATCTACTGATCCAGGGAATAGTGCGGTGGAATCACAGAGGAATCCAGATTGTAAAATCTGGGTCTGACATCTGTGCATCGCAACCAATCCCAATATATATATATATATATATATATATATATATATATATATATATATATATATATATATATATATATATATATATATATATATATATATATATATATATATATATATATATATATATATATATATATATATATATATATATATATATATATATATATATATATATATATATATATATATATATATATATATATATATATATATCATTAAACGTGACCCAAATCATACAATGAACATTAAAACTTTCTTACACACATATCAAGCCAAACATATATGTCCACATTTAGTAGTTGATCTTGTTTCTTATCCAACATGAATACAAAGATAACATTTTAGTTAGTGGATAAGACATGTAGGAGACAAGAAAATCTTTTTAGCCGATTCCAATTGCCTATGCATTGTGATGGGATCAAAAAGTATTATATGTTTCCTCTGCATACAAAATGTATAATTAGTCCAATAATGCTTATGCAATGGATTTCATAATTTTTGTGAGCTGAGGAAAATTTGATCGACAGAGGAAAATATCTAACAGTGATACACACAATAAGGTTGCATAACGTCGAGGAAGACGTGATCGTGGGCGTCGACGAAGCTGGCGGTGGGACGAGGGCTATCGACGAAGTTTTGACCCTGAGGGGTTGGACAACAGCGTTGAAGGTGCGACCACGAGGTGGTTGTAGGTGTTGATGAAGTTGGCAGTTGGATGAAGCCTTAACACATGTGATCCATCCCCCACCGTTCAAACTTGGCGTCGATGAAGGCGGCAGTGAGACGAAGCTTTGACACGCGCGATAGAGTCTGCGACTGCGAGGTGGTCGGACGGTGTTTATAACCATGAGGTGGTCGAATGAGCGTCTACTGTCGGGAGGTTGTCGGACAGAGTCTACGATCGTGAGGCAGTTGGATGGAGCGTCGACGAAGTTTCAACCGCGAGGTTGGATGATTGTTGACAAAGTCTTGACATCAAAGCAGTCGAACAAAGTGTCGACAAAGGACTCAAAGTGTCGACGAAGGTCTTGACCATGACATGGTCGAGCATCGAGGAAGTCGCTACAATGGCTTCGCTCGTGACGTGGTCGTCGATGTAGTCAATGATGGGCCGAAGACTTGCGTGCGCATGCTCCGTCCCCCACCCTTCGGACTTGACGTCGACAAAGTCGGCGATGAGACGAAGCTCTGATGTGCGCAGTTCATCCTGTACCCTTCGGACTTGGTGTCGACAAAGTTGGCGACAAGATGAAGCTCTGACATGTGCAGTCCGTCCCACACCCTTCGGACCTAGCATCGACGAAGTCAACAGTGAGTCGAAGACTGCGGTGCACTCCGTCCCCCACCCTTCGAACTTGGCGTTGACGAAGTCAATTGCGTGATGAAGCTCTGACGCACGTAGTCCGTCCTGCACCCTTCGGACCTACATTGACGAAGTGGACGGAGTCTCAAGCACGAAGTGGTCGGATGAAGTCTTCGACCATGAGGTTGTCGGGTGAAGTCACAACTGCGAGGCAGTCGGATAGAGCGTCAATGAATTGTCGACCACGAGGTCAGATGATTGTCAACGAAGTCTTGACCCCGAAGTGGCTGGATGAGGTGTCGACGATGGTTTTGGCCATGTCATGGTCGAGCGTTAAGGAAGTCACCACGATGACGTCACTTGTGACGTAGTCATGGTCATCAACGTAATCGGTGGTGGGACGAAGACTTGCACGTGCGCTCTGTTCCCCACCCTTTGAACTTGGCATCGACAAAGTCAATGGCGAGACGAAGCTCTGACGCACGCGGTCCGTCTCGCACCCTTCAGACCTAGTGTTGACGAAGTCGGCAGCAAGACAAAGCTCTAACATGTGCGGTCCATCCTGCACCCTTCAAACCTGGCGTTGGCAGCGAGACAAAACTCTGACGTGTGCGGTCCATCTTGCACCCTTCGGACTTGGCATCGACAAAGGTGGAGTCTCGACCACGAGGCAGTCGGACGAAGTCTCTATAATCGCAAGGTGGTCGGATGGAGTCACGAGCATCTATGACCATGAGGCGGTCAAACGAAGTCACGACCACATGGCGGTTGGACGAAGCATTAATAGCCACGGGGTAGTCAGACAAAGCGTCTATGACCACATGGTGGTCGGATAAATTCACAACCGTGAGGTGGTTGGATGAAGCATCTACGACCACGAGGCGATCAGACGAAGTCACAACCACGAGGCGATAAGATGATGCATCTATGACCATGAGGTGGTCGGACTAAAGTCAACCACTGCGAGGTGGTCGAATGAAACATCTACGATCACGTGGTGGTTGAACAAAGCATCAATGACCATGAGGTGGCTGGACAAAGCCTTGACCACAAGACGGTAGAACAAAGTCATGATCGCGAGTTGATCGGATGAGGTCTCGACTGCAGGACGGTCGGACGAAGTCACGACCGTGGGGCGGTCGGAACGGACGAAGCATCTATGACCACGAGGTGGTCGGATGAAGTGTCACAGGCCATGAGGTGGTCCAATGAAGTCACAACCGTGGGACGGTCGGATGAAGTCACAATCGTGGGACGGTCAGATGAGGTCTCGACCGCAGGACTTTCGGACAAAGTCTTTATGGCTACGAGGTGGTCGAACGAATCTCTATGACCATGAGGCAGTCAGATGAAGCGTCTACGACCATGAGGCAGTCGGACGAAGTCAAGACCTCAGAGCGGTCAGATGACACGTCTACGACTATGAGGCAATTGGACAAAGTCAACAACCACGAGGCGGTCGGTCGAAGTGTTTGCGAACACGAGGTGGTTGGACGAAGTGTTAACGACCACAAGGTTGTCAGACCAAGCCTCGACCACAAGACAGTTGGACGAAGTCACGATTGCGAGGCGGTTGGACGAGGTCTTGACCACCGGACGGTAAGATGAAGTCTCTACAACCACAAGGTGGTCAAAGAAAGTCATGACCATGAGGCGATGGACGAAGCGTCTACAACCATGAGATGGTTAGATGAAACCTCAACCGCATGACGGTCAGATGAAGTCATGATCACGAGGTGGTTGGACAAGGTCTCGACCGTGTGATAGTCAGACAAAGTCTCTACGACCATGAGGTCATTAGGCAAAATCACAATCGCGGGGCGGTCCTACGAAGTCACAACCACGAGGTAGTTGGATGAAGTGTCTACAACCACGAGGTGGGTTGGACAAAGTATCTACAACCACGAGGTGGTCGGACGAAGTCACGACCATGAGACAGTCAGACGAAGCATTAATGACCACGAGGTAGTTGGAGGAAGCCTCAACCACAAGACGGTCGGACGAAGTCATGATTTTGAGGTGATTGAATGAGGTCTCAACTGCGGGATGGTCGGACGAAGTCTCTATGGCCACGAGGTGGTCAGGCAAAGTCATGACCACAAGGCGGTCAGATGAAGCGTCTATGACCACGAGGTGATTGGACAAAGCATCTATGACCATGAGGTGGTCGGATGAAGTCATGACCTCGGGGCGGTTGAACGAAATCATGACCGCGAGGTGGTCGGATGACGTGTCTACGACTGTGAGGCAGTCGAACGAATGTCAATAACCACAAGGTGGTCGGACGAAGCGTCTGCGCTCATGAGCTGGTTGGACGAAGCGTCTATGACCACGAGGTGATCAGATGAAGTCATGATCATGTGGCAGTCAGACAAAGTTTCAATGACCACGAGGTGATTAGACAAAGCCTTGACCATAAGATGATCGGACAAAGTCACGATCGCGAGGCAGTCAGACGATGCGTCTATGACCGTGAGGCAGTCGTACGAAAGTCAACGACCGTGAGGCGGTCGAATGAAGCGTCTATGACCGTGAGATGGTTGGACGAAGTGTCAACGACAATGAGGTGGTTGGACGAAGTCATAATCGCGAGGTGGTCGGACAAGGTCTCAACCGCGAGATGGTCGAACGAAGTCTTTATAACCACGAGGTGGTCGGATGAAGTCATGACTGCGGGGCAGTTGGACAAAGTCACAACTGCGAGATGGTTGGATGAAGCGTCCTTGACGAGTTTTCCTGAAGTTTCTCGGTCAAGGTTTTTAATGAGGCAATTCGTGCAACGCAGTTAACATGTATCATGTATTTTTTCTCTAAATTTTTTCACTGGGTTTTTATAGAGTTTTGATAAGGTATGAATATGTCGGATGAGTGCCAAGGGGGAGTGTTAGGAAACCTGGGCCTAGGTTTGAAGCCTTGACCCATGGTTGGCACCTCACCACTAGGCTATAAATAAGAAGTACTATTGGCTATTTTGTATATGGAATCAGAAAGAAAGCAATAAAGAAAGACCAGGAGTTCTCTCTATTTCTGTGTTTTTAATCTACTATTTCTATCTTCTGTGATTGATCCGGTTTTACATAGCAGAGAAATCAATCGGACTGGTCGCCAGCGACGGTTCCTCAACACTTTCTAATTATCAATCTAACATAGCCCCTGTGGAACTCGTAAGACAATGGTCATCACATTCATCTTAACGATATCCGATGCTGTCAGATTCAATCCGATTCGGATGACATTTAGTGAACATTGGTTAGAGGAAATGCATATTACTCCGCAACAAGCGGGATCTGTTGGATATTGGGGTAAGATTTCGGTTTTGTTATATCTTTGGGAGAAAATTGGCGAGTTGATGGGCCAATTTGCACAAGTAGTGAATATTAATGTCTATAATGTAGATCAGACCAGTCAACCGATATATATCATGTTAGAGCCAACAAGGAACTAGCATAGTTCATTAACTAAAAGTTATTTCATTTAGTTGAGAGCCTTGTATTATTTTCTTGTATTAATAAAATTACGATTTACTCTTATCCTTAATACACTTGTCTCTTTCATCTCTAGTATGTTCAACCTATATCAAACACTATTATACTTTTAGGTTCTACGTTATAATTAACCACAGAGTAGCATCAGCAGGGTGTAAATGGCACAAAATTAGTTATACGGCGGCTTTTCAAACTTAGGGACAATTAAGGATGTTTATGCAAATTTTCCATTCTTAAGTAATTATCTTAGCTCTGACACCCTTATGTCTTCGTTTGCTCTATTTTGGAATGTGACAAATGAGGCATGGCACATGTATATATTGATTAATATAAGCATTAGATTTATGATAGATGGCATCATCTAATGCATTCAAACAAAATATCTAAAATACCTAGATACTTCTGCGGAACTATCTAGATTCTAGAAAAAAAACTAAATACTAATTTACTACCTGTAGAAACGGGTAGTGGCCATACAGATATTACATATAGGTGGGCCAAGTACAAATGACCTAGACCGCAATACCATTGCACAACACGTAATTGATGCATTTGTGACCGTAGATCAAAGCTCTGAGTTAAGAGACCAGCCGTAACATTATCTTTGGATACAAGGTGGCTCCATAGTAATAGATTTATCCCATTTTGGAATTTGCACTTCGATATAGTTAGAACTGCCATTGTTAAGCTTGGAACTTAGAGTTACGTAAAATCTCGAAACTCTTGAAAGAGCAATTACCATATTCCCCTTCATTAGTAGCTTCTCTAAAAATTCTCAAAAAAAAAGTAGATTCTCTAAAAAGGAAAAATAGAAATCATACAACCTAGGTAACATTGACAATCATTTAAGTTATGCATTAGTGTTGTCATTTGTGACACAGATTTGAATGGAATTCATATGTGATCGAGTAGGCAGCTAGAGGAGGGTTAAATAGGAGCCACACAAATAATAATTTCTCAAATATCTTTGCTCTCGAGATTCTTAGATTCTTTCACTTCAATAGCTGTAATGAGCTATGAAGATCAGAGTCTAAGTAACCATACTGAAAGCACTACAAAAACCAAGCAAAACGTGCCTTGATATGCCATGAGCGGTCTGACCTCTAGCTAGGGGATAGTCTGACCGCTTGTTGGTTGACGGTCTAAACGCCGGGTAGTTTGACCTCTCAGAATGAAACTGAATTTTAGCATAATTTCAAAACATAAAATTGACACAACTTTCAATCCATAGCTCTAAAATACCTGAAACATTGCATAGACATAGCCTACGATATTATGAACCTAAGCCAACAAGAAATGAAATCAAATATTGTGAAGTTTTGACCTTTCTTGATCCAAAGGCAGGTTGCATCAAAACCGGGCAAAATACAAAAACTGAGGTCAAGACTTGATCGTGGGTTTGCAGATCAATTTCCATACGTCTTAGTAAGCAAAATCACAACAAGAAACCAATCCAAATCGACTAGATCAAGAACTCTCACAAAATAGCTTAAACTAGCTCAAAATTAGGCAAACCAAGACAAAACTAGAATAGCTTGCTGCAGAGCTCCCTAGATGGATGAGATTAAGCCTCAAGAATATTCTAACATCACTTACTCATCATGGGAAGCATCAAGATCAAGAGAAGGTGAAAACCATTCAAGAAACCAAGCAAATCACAAGAACAAGAAGTAAATCATAGCCAAGCACATTTGAATGAAATTTGAATCTTTATTTCACTTGGAGGTGAAGCATTGCAGACTCTCCACTCTTGGAGGACAAAGCCCCAAGGGTAACACACACACTAGTGCTCTCATCTCCTTCGCTCCTCTCCCGTCTTTCCTCTCAATCCATCCCAAATTCAAAGAGCTTCCTTGAGAGCTAACCCTAACTCTCTCTCCGCTTCACCTTTTGTAGTGAAGGCACACAAAACCCTATCCCTAGATCAGGATTACAAAGTGGATCCTATCCACTCACACCACATGGGAACCCGTTAACCCATTACAACTAGGTTTTTCACTCATGTATGCTTCTTAAAGCGTCTTCATCAATTACGGCTCCAATAGCCTAATATACATATGCCATGTCCTCCTCTGAGATCTTGTGACCTAATTCACTTAAGTCACTATCGCGGTTTTGCAAACCGCCATGTTTTCGGTATTGAGCACTTTACCAAAGTGCCCCTCTATGGACATTTTCTCATCCCTTAGCCTCAAAGTATCTCTCATGCTTCACCATCTTCTATATGGCTCCAACGACTCGTCACCAAGCCTCTCACATGTGCGGATCCCACCGAACCATTCTTGATTGCAAACAGCCCAAGTCACATAGTGTACGACATGCCTCACTATACACCATGACTGCACCTGGCTTCCCTAACTGTTCCGGACCTCAGCTTCTCCCTAAACTTAGTCATAGTCCATATTGTCGTTGCCTATCATGTTCACCACCTGTAGCTCCTGTTTCGGCTTCTTGTCTTCCGGGGTCTGTAACCACTTGAAGTCCTACAACCATCACCGACAAGCAAATCATCACGTAGCACCGTACAATACATAAAATCATCAATTGACACAATTGATGAGCTAATAACACTTACCTTCAAAGCTTCACTCCCGAAGGCATAAAAAAAAAGCCATATAGCCATCTCATGGCTTAGAAAGCATCATGTGCATCATTTTACCTCAAAGGTCTTTACTCAAACTTTGCCTTCAATGGTTCATGTTCATCTTGCACCTTACTTCAATCCGACCATCTCACTCAACATCCATGAATATTTTGGACCTTGGTTCTCTCTAACCAAGTTCCAGTCCTCCTCGTCGTTGACTATAGTTGAGTCCAAGCTATATGCACAACAATAGATCAATCAACTTTTTTCGGGTATAAGTTCTTCACAACTTGACTCACATTAGTCAATTCATACATCATGCAATACAACACAACCACCTCATGGCTCCTAAGTCATGACTCAAACTCAAACCAACTCAATTAACTGCTTTGAACCTTTAGGGCCGGTCTAACCACCAACCACAAGCCGGTCACTCTATCCAACACCTCTCAACCTCAACCTCGGTAATAGGAGAGCGATTTGACTGCTACACCCATATCGGCTAGACCGCCCGATCAGACCGCCACACAAAGGCCGATCATATCTGACCCAGACTTCACTCAAACCCCAGAATGAACCCTCTCTGGAAAATCATTAACATCAACTCGAGGCCGATCACATCGCACTCTACCAGTCTGATCGAAGTGCACCGGATGATCAGACCACCCATGCTCAGCTGTCTGATTGTGCCTGCATCGTAGTTAGACCGACTCCAGGCCGACAGCAATCCCAAACCTTGCAACTCTCCAAAATCAAACTCAAAATTTGACGACACTTGCACAATAAAATCAAATACTCTTTACACACCATGAGGTAACCTTTACATGGTCTTACACTATGTAAATTCTCAAACAAGTTAATAGGAAGTGTTAAATAATTTTACCCTATTTTTTATGTCACATGAGCCCTCGTGATTCAAAGATGAACGAGCAAGATCAAACACCATTGATCACGCAATGTTTCTTTACATATGTCTTCGATGTCGCCGTGATTGCTAACCGAAGTTAGACGAATGTTTCATCAAGCTTCCGTCATGGAAACAAGAGAGGAGGGGTGCTGGCCCTAACCCAAAGCGAGAGCATGGTCGTATGGTAGTACTGGATTGTCCCGTCCATTCACACAGTCCTACCACATGCAGGCTTCGTAATAGTTTGGATGGGCCATGAATACCAAGGCCTTTTAGATCCAGCAGCCTATTCTTTTCCCACTTAGCTGGTCCTACTCAAAAGGGTTTGTTTTGAGTGATTTATGACTGAAAAGTGTTGTAGCTGGCTAAAAAAATACTATAGCTTACGGTGGCTTATTTGACGTAATTAAATTTAAAAAAATTAAAAAAATAGAAAAACAGGTTAGCCTGTCACGGACAGTACAAACGAATACGGGAAAAAAGAACCGACAAAAAAGCTCAAAAAACCAGAAAAAGACAAAATTGTTGAATAATAAAAAACAAGTCAGAAGCTCAAACCGAAATGAGCTCACGTACTGAAACTATAGAGCAGGTATCAAAGATTTCACCTCATCATGAGGGGGCCAGGGCCAGGGCCAGGCCCCTGCCCGCCCCCCTACGGGTCCGCGTATGATCTGCATCTATGATTTATTTTGTAATGAGTAAGTTATAGAGCCCTATGGTAATATTTGCATGAAAACACAAGGTTTCTTGCTTAGTGGCACTTGAGAGTTTCACAAACCCCATCCCAACCAAATCACATTTTGCTGGCGTTGGGACGGAGGTTCCCCATGTGGCGGGGGTCAGTGTCGTCGCCGCACGTGGCGGCGGCGGCGGTGGCGGCGCCGGCGACTCAGCCAGAGCAGAGTTCGACAGGAACTCAACAGTGAGTGGGAACTGACGAAGGCAAGGGCAAATTTGATCGGGTGGAGCTACGATTTTTTAAATAATCAATTGTTAATTTTGAATTGTAGTATTATATATGCTTTTATTTTTTATATTTTTGACCATATTTCACTCTACGGTTGGATGACTTGAGCTAGTTGCCCAACCGTCGGATGACACGTGGCCAAGTCGTCCAACCATCAGGTGACTTTCCCATGTTGCCCAACTATGGAGCGCCAAGACACAAAGTTGCCTAATGGTTGGGCGATTCTAAAAACAATAAAATTATTTTATTAATTCGATAGAAATAATTGTGTGTGTGTGTGTGGGGGGGGGGGGGGGGTAAATGCAATTGTTGTAGGTAATACTGTTGTGGTTACAGACCAAACAGAGAGAGATGTGGTAGTGGAGAGTTGGGAGAGTGTGATCGGTAATGGCTTGGGTCCTCCCCCATGGCCTGTATTCCATATATATATACACATGGGGAGTGCTTTTACAATTATACCCTTATGTCTGAGTATCCCCTTCAGGGGCACTTATGTCATTACACATGGCCTATTCTGGGCTTTATAACCTTCTACCAGGCCTGCTGGGTTTAGGTGAGGGGCCACCCCTACAACAGGAGCCTCTCATGGTGAAGGGCTTCACAGGGCCGAAGCCATGTTGCCGAGTCCTTTGGGCCCCTCCGTCCCTGCGGCCTGTGAACTTTTCCGAACTTGACCGAAGGCTGAGGCCGTAGCCGAACCCGACGCCTTGATTGGTGGTTGAGGTAGACGCGCGAGCGCTCCGTTCCGAGGTGGCGCCTAGTCAAGGTAGGCGCGCGCGCGCTCCGTCCCCCACCCTTCGAACGGGTGGCAGCGGAGCTGGCGCCTAGTCAAGGTAGACGCGCGCGCGCTCCGTCCCCTACCCTTCGAACGGGTGGCAGCGGAGCTGACGCCTAGTCGAGGTAGACGCGCGCGCTCCGTCCCCTACCGTTCGAACGGGTGGAAGCGGAGCTGACGCCTAGTCGAGGTAGACGCGCGCGCGCTCCGTCCCCTACCGTTCGAACGGGTGGCAGCGGAGCTGGCGCCTAACCGAAGTAGACGCGCGCGCGCTCCGTCCTCTACCCTTCGAACGGGTGGCAGCGGAGCTGACGCCTAGTCGAGGTAGACGCGCGCGCGCTCCGTCCCCTACCCTTCGAACGGGTGGCAGCGGAGCTGACGCCTAGTCGAGGTAGACGCGCGCGATCCTTGAAGCCGAAGCCGCGGCTGGAGCCTACCGCGGTAGAGGTTCAGCGGTGGTCTGAGTTGCAACCTCACACCGCGAACACCGCCACGCGTGCGGTGATTGCGATCTGACGACGCGGTCATGCGCTGTAAAGGTTCCTGAAATCGCGCCGGCCCCCGGTTTGCCAGGGCTAGGTTGTCGTACCGTGCGACTCGCCTCGGTGTGTGTAGGGTACGTGGCGGTTTGTTACTGGTGCGCGGCGTGATGTGAACGGTTGCGTGATCGCAGCCGCTCGCCTCTTCTCTAGGGAAGGGGGACACGGGGCGGGCGCGGAATGGCGCGGCTTCGATGTTGTTGTGATCCCATGGTCCATTAGTGCGCTTTTAATGACGGCTGGAGTCGTGTCGACGCCTGGCCTCGTGTGCTCTAGCTATCCCGTGCGGGGGTTGGCACGCGGCGGGAGGCCACTGGAGCGTCGTGCTCTGACGATCCTTACTGCTGTGGTCGCGCCCCCTCGTCTTTGGTTATGGGGGATTGTGCGGGACGGGCCTTTGTACAATTTTGGTCACGTCCGGTACGCGGACCGTCGCGACGCTTTGGCATCGGGGCGAGGTGGCTTGAAATAGCCCTCGGAACCGCGCCCCCGCAGCTCTACGCCCCTTCTTGCTTGCATCGCCTTCCATACTCCCATAGTATTCTCGCCGCCATACCCCTTTCGCGAGAAGCTATGGCATCTGGTGGCAAGCATGGCCAGGCGGCTAGCGCCTGCGGCGTTCGCCGGCGATCTTCACCGCTAGAGGTGAAGTACTCGCTCAGCGAACGCGACCCGGCGACGGCGGACAAGTGTTGGCTGGCGGCGGAGAAGGAAGGCGCGTTCTCCGGCGAGCTGGGCCCGTCGCTTGTGACCGAGAAGACAATCCAAGCGCTTCTGCGCGCGGGGAAGTTGTCCGAGCGCCAGGCGGTACGATTGCCCGCCGCCGATGAGGCGGAACCGCGCCCCGAGGGGTCGGAGGCGCTCGTATTCGTCGCCTTTTTCGACGCGGGGCTCCGCATCCCGGCGGCGGCGATCGTGGGCGACGTGCTGTGGACCTTCGGGCTGGAGCTGGCGCAACTAACTCAGAACGTCGTGGCCCGGCTCGCGGTGTACAGTTGGGCCTTGCGCTCGGGAGCGTGCTGGCCCAGTGCTTCGTTGTTCGCCTACCTGCACGAGGCACGGTGCCAGCGCAAGGATCGGAAGGACGGGACGTTGTCGAGCTTCGGCAACGTCACCTTTATTCTTCGGTCAACTTGCAGCAAGCTCTTCCCTGCGAACTCCACTCGCGGGAAGTGTGAGTCTCATTGGATGAAGCGGTGGTTCTACCACCGTGTGGAGAGCGGGAGCGGCCTTGAGTGCACGGGCCGGTCGATCGCGTTCAAGACCTCGCCCGGCCGGACGCTCGACGACGAGGACAGGTGGAGGGCCCGGCGGCTCGTTGGACAAAGTGCCGCCCGTTTTAACATGCGCGACCTCGCCGAGGAGTACGTGATGTACGGCGTGGCGCTGCTCGCCAGTGACTGGCGCCTTGCCGCCGAGAAGCGTCGAGATGACAATATTTCGCCGTGGGTCTGCTCACTGCCGGCACCCTCCGATCTTCGTAAGCCTCGACCGTATCTCCCCTTTGCTCACGCGAAATGCGTTATAGGTTGATCTTATCCCCTGCTTTGCTTTTAGGGGTTCGCTTGGAGAATGTAGAGCAGGCCGCGCGCGTATTCCTGGGGCTGTATACCAGCAGGGAGCACGAGCAGCGCGCGTCCGCTACCGCCGAGGCGGGGCTGGGGCGGATAAACCGCGTGTGCGAGGCCCTGGGCCTTGCCGTGCTGGAGCGTGCTGAGCCGGCCTCGCCACATCAAGACGACGGCGCGACGAGGAGGAAGGCGCCGTCTCGCAAGAGGGGTCGAGGTGGAGCGCCTGTCGTGCTTGCTGTAGCAGCTGCCAGTGCCGCCGCTAGCGCTCCCGATGGCATGGCAGACGCCGAGTCGGATTCGGCGAGGTACGCCGACTCCGGCTTGGATGGCGCAGACGCCGGGGGCGACGGATCTTCGGCGGGTGCCCTGGACGGCGGGCTCGCCACGAGCAGCCGGAGAGGAGAAGTCTCGTCACCCGTGGCGGTCGTCGAGACATGATCCGAGGGGACCGGTGGTGCTGAGGTGGTGCCTTCGGCCGTGGCCGCCATAATGCCAGAGACGTCCTCCGTGGGGGCGCACGGAGCTGGGTCTTCACCAGCAGCAGCGGCCGGAACCGGGGTGCCCCCCACAGAGGTTGCCACGGCGGGAGCTTCGCCCCCGGGTGCTGAAGTCGGGGGGGCCTCTCCGACAGCGGCTGCTGGAGCGGCGTCGTCGCCCCTTGCTCCGGCTAAGCGGCCGTGTCTGCGGCCGGAGCTCCACCAGACGTCGAGGGGATTCGTCGTAGCGACGGGCATCGGGAGCTTGTGGGACTCCGATGCATATGCTGAGGTCCTGCGGCGCGCGCTTCCTCTGCCCTCCAGGCCGTGCCGTCCACCGTGTAGGAACGATCGGCGCCGGCCTCTAACGCGGAGGCTTCTGTTCTCGGCGGGACAGCGCCTTCTGCGGGCACTTGCGCCACCGTTAGGGGGGCGAGCCCCCGGAGCCCTCCTTCCGCTACCGAAGGTAAGGTGGTTTGGTTTCCCTGGTGTTTTTGTTGCGTCTTGTGGCGCTCACCTGCGTCCCTGTTTGTAGCGTCACTTATTCTGGAGGAGGAGCCTTTGCCGGGACATGGAGGCCCTGGCGCCGGCGGCGCGAACGTCGTGCGCCCGAGTCCCGCGGACTTCGTTCCTCCGTCTGAGACGCTGAGGGCGTGGCATGGGATCGTGGATGACGCGGCCGCCAGCGTCAGCCAGCAGGCGCTTCATACCTACGGGGTGGAGCGTCTCGGGGACGCCTTCGAGGTGTCGGGGGTGAGGGTAAGTTCCTACTTATGCGACAATGCTTGGCCATGCTGAGGTTGCTAAGTCGTTTTGCCCTACAGACACTGGTGCTGGGGCAGGCCCTGCAAACGGCCTATGTTCATGCGCAAAGGGCGCTCGAAGACAGGCTGCGGGTCGCCGAGGAGGAGCTACGCGAAGCCACGGGGGCCCGTTCCGCCCAGGATGCCCGCATCCGTCAGCTGGAAGCGGAGTGCGCTGCGGCGAAGGCGCACGCCGAGGGACTTGCCGCTTCGGCGCGGGAGCCGGCCGCGGAGGTGATGCGGCGGGAGTTCGCAGTGGAGAGGGACGGCCTTCTGCAACAAGTCGCCTCGCTAGAAAAGGAAAAAGGCGAACTCGCCTTAACTCTAGCGGAGCGCGACCAGACGCTTGGCGAGGCTTCGGTGGTTGCATGGGATGCCATGCAAGCACTGGAAAGCCACCTCCAAGAGCTTGTGGCCAAAGTGCCGGACCACGCCTTCGGCCCGGAGGAGCTGTCGTGGACCCTTCGCTGGATCAAAGATGCCGCCGATGCTGCGCGTGGTGCCGCGACGACCTTCGGCGACCACTGTGCCTACGTGGCGTCGTGTATGGTGTGCGCGCTCCTTCGGCACTGTGGTTGCACGCACATCGTCGGGCTGGAGGACCCCCAGCCGGAGATGCCCGGCGGGGCTGGAGTAATGTCCGGCGGCGTCCGCGCCGTTCGTCGCGCCATAAAGCACTTCTACGAGCGGATCTGGGACTACGTTGGAGTGGCCGCCGCACAGGTCGAGCTCCGGAAGTCCCTTTACGGGGAGGGGAGCCTCGGCCAATTTCTGGACGGGGTCCCCCGACGCGACGAGGATGGCGGTGGGACCTCCGAAGGCGGCGAGAATTCACAGGTGCGACGCCGGGGTGGCTAGGTGTAGGCGTGCGTTGTAATGTCCGCCCCTTTTTGTGAATAAAATTCGCGCTTGTTCTATGAACTGACCATTTGACCTGTGCCCCGGGCAGTTTCCTTGCTGGGGACGACTGCTTGCGTCCGGCCTTGCAACCCGGTGGCGCCTTCGACGCTGGCAAAGGGTCGAGGAGTCGCTGAACTTTTGGGCGGGCCGACCCTCTTCAGGCGAGGTCCCGACCTTAGCGCGTGTTAAGGACGAGCCCGCCGAATAGTGGCTTAGAGCGGCAGATATGCTGGCGGGCCTTTGTACTTGTAAACTTTTCCCGATGTATACATCTGGCAATTAGGATATGCGCTCCGCATTGTGCCTCGGGCGGTCATGCTGTGTTGGGACGAAGTCTCCACATTCGAAGTATGCCGTTGACAGTAGTTGCGCGGGGGCCCCACCTGCCTAGCCAAAGTGGGCGCGCGAGCACTCCCGGGGCCTTGTTCCTCGGCGGAGGCGAACCTCGACGCTACGACTTGTTTAAAGTCCGTAGGCCGGCGCGTGCGGAGGCGGACCTCAACGCTACGACCTGTTTAGAGTCCGTAGACTCGCGCGTGCGGAGGCGGATCTCGACGCTACGACCTATTTAGAGTCCGTAGACTGACGCGTGCGGAGGCGGATCTCGACGCTACGACCTGTTTAGAGTTCGTAGACTGGCGCGTGCGAAGGCGGACCTCCGCACCACGACCTGTTTAAAGTCCGTAGACTGGCGCGTGCGAAGGCGGATCTCGACGCTACGACCTGTTTAGAGTCCGTAGACTGGCGCGTGCGAAGGCGGACCTCCGCACCACGACCTGTTTAAAGTCCGTAGACTGGCGCGTGCGAAGGCGGACCTCCGCACCACGACCTGTTTAAAGTCCGTAGACTGGCGCGTGCGAAGGCGGACCTCCGCACTACGACCTGTTTAAAGTCCGTAGACTGGCGCGTGCGAAGGCGGACCTCCGCACTACGACCTGTTTAAAGTCCGTAGACTGGCGCGTGCGAAGGCGGACCTCCGCACCCCCTACTCCGAGGTGGGGGTAGCCTCTGGTGTACCCTGTACCCTGCGCGCGCCGTCGTTGGGGTCAGCCTCTGGCGCGCTACGTCGGTATGTCTTGAAGCTCTCGTAGTTGGCCTCCACGGTGCGCCTTGCGTACACGTCCCGTGGTGTGCGAAGGCGAGCTTCGACGCGCTGAGGAGGTGCGCGATCGACAGCCACGCAAGGTTCGCGCCGCGTTTGCATTTTGCCAAGCGCACAGGTACAGCATTCGCATCTTAGTTATACTCCGTAGAGTACGTGGGATCAACATCCACGTCTTATTTATACTCCGTAGAGTACGCACAGGGACGAAGTCCCTAGCGTGCGCGGGGTTCGCGTCTTGTTTATACTCAGTAGAGTGCGCAGGAAGAACATCCGCGTCTTATTTATACTCTGTAGAGTACGCACAGGGACGAAGTCCCTGGCGTGCGCGGGGTTCGCGTCTTGTTTATACTCAGTAGAGTGCGCAGGGAGAACATCCGCGTCTTATTTATACTCCGTAGAGTGCGTGCAGAGGCGTCCCCCCACACGTCTTTGTTTATACTCATGCCCGTGTCTTTGACGGAGAGTGCACACGCGAACGTGCGTCTTCGGTTTATACTCATACCCGTACCCCTGGCTACAGAGAGTGCACACGCGAACGTGCGTTTTCGGTTTATACTCATACCCGTATCTTTGACGGAGAGTGCACACGCGAACGTGCGTCTTCGGTTTATACTCATACCCGTGCCCCTGGCTACGGAGAGTGCACACGCGAACGTGCGTCTTTGGTTTATACTCATACCCGTCCCCTGGCTAGGGAGAGTGCACACGCGAACGTGCGTCTTTGGTTTATACTCATACCCGTACCCCTGGCTACGGAGAGTGCACACGCGAACGTGCGTCTTTGGTTTATACTCATACCCGTACCCCTGGCTACGGAGAGTGCACACGCGAACGTGCCTCTTTGGTTTATACTCATACCCGTACCCCTGGCTACGGAGAGTGCACACGCGAACATACGTCTTTGGTTTATACTCATACCCGTACCCCTGGCTACGGAGAGTGCACACGCGAACGTGCGTCTTCGGTTTATACTCCGGGAGGACGCGCATAGGCGAAGCCTCCGCACGCTCTCACCGCGTATTTTTGCATAGTGATAATAGGTTGGCGACAAACGGAACTTTATTACATTCCCGTTTGCGCGGGTGAGCGATTACATATGGCGGAGGTACTAACCATTTGTGTTCGGCGCGGCCGGAGCCTCTAGTAGTGGTACTATCCGTAGGGCTTGCCAAGCTGTCCCCGGATGACGCCGTGGGTCTCCGCGCTGCGGTGCCGACCCTAAGTGTGCCGCTGGTCGCCGCGACGGGGATATCTAGTGCTATGCTCGATGCGCCGGGCCATGTCCTGGTCGCCACGAACGGTAATGATGGCCCGCAGCCCCGGGAGCTTCATGCATAGATAGCCGTGATGCGGTACCGCCCCGAAGGAGTTAAGGATTGACGCCCCAGTATGGCGTTGTAAGGGTATGGGAGATCGACGACGTCGAATGTGGCATCTTCGACCCTTTCATTGTCGCCCTGGCCGAAGGAGACCTAAAGGCATATTTGGCCAAGCGCCCGTAGAGGTTGTCCTCCGAATCCTTGCAGCGGGACTCCCGACGGGTCGAGGTGGCTTCGGGGAATCCCCATCTGGTCAAAGGCTGCCGCGAACAGGATGTTCACGGAGCTGCCACCGTCAACAAGGGCACGTCCCACGTCGCATCCCGCTATAACGACCTGGACGACCAGGGGGTCGTGGTGAGGAAGCTCCACGCCTTGGGCGTCGGCGGGTGTGAACGTGACCTCGTGCTGTGCCCAGTCCGACGGTGTCTGCGCTGGGTACGCCGCCACGTGATGCAGCCTCCGTACATAGGCCTTCCGCTGCCGTGCCGAGGCGAACCCCAGTGAGGAGCCTCCGGAGATGACGTTGATAACCCTGTGGTGGGCGGCCTCCGGGGCCTGCAGTTGCAGGAGACCCTCCCGAGGCTGCTGCACATGGGCCTGAATCCGCAGAAGGCCCTCGTGGGGCTGCGTCCCTTGTACTTGGATGTGCGTGGGGGCTTCGTATGGGTGCTGTACGTGGGCCACCACGGGCGGGCGTGCCTCCGGGTTCCTGTCCCGGTTGACGTTCTGGCGGAGCGCCGCGATAGAGGTGCACGAGCGCGTGTCGTGGGTGCCGCGACCGTGGACTTCACACCACAGCCCGTGGTGCTGGTCGTCGTAATCTCCACGGCCTCTGTCGTCGCGGCCCCGGCCACGGCCGCGCCCCCGGCCGCCACGACCCGCGGGAGCGCTTTCGTCGGAACCGCCCTCGATATCGAGGACGTACCGGCCTCGCCGCGACTTCTGCTGGCCACGCTTGGGCCCATCGGATGGCTCCTTGTGCGGGGTGTCCTTGCGCTCAGGCGCATCCTTGGACGACTCCTTACGTTTTCCCTTCGAAGAACCGTCCTTCGGCGGATCTTCGGTTTTCGCCGAGGCATCGGCCTAGTTGGTGTCGGAGTCATCACCTTGTCGTCGCCGCGCGTCTTCTTCCGCCCTGGCATATTCCTCCATTTTGTCGAAGAGCTTCGTCACTGTCTTGATTGGCTTCCGTGCGTTGTACTCGGCCATCGGGCCCGGGCGAAAGCCCTGTATGGCCGCATTGACAACGGTGGTTTCGTTAACGTCTTTGACCTGACAGCGTATCTTCGCGAAGCGTTTGAAGTAGTCCTTGAGCTTCTCCGAGGCTTTCTGCTTCACGGCGAAGAGTTGGTCCGCGTCGACCCGCTCAACATAATTTCCTTGGAAGTTGTTGTGAAGGCGGTCGCGGATCTGCTCCCACGCGTAGATGGAGTTTGGCTCTATGGTAAAGAACCAGGAAAGCGCCACTCCCTGCAACGCGAGGGGGAGTCCCTTTGCCTTTGTGGTGTCGTCTCCACCCGCGGCCTCGATTGCGGTTTCGTAGACACACACGAACTCGCGGGGGTCCGTGTCTCCTTTGTAGGGCTCGATGACGCTGGGGTACTATTTGAAGTCTTCGGGCCACGCCGCGTGCTGCAGTCCTACCGAAAGCGGGGACTCTGGATCGACGCGTTGCAGCGGCACACGGCTGGATGTGGGGGCGTCGCGGCTGTCTGCCCTTTCCGGTGTGGGCTCCGGCGCGGCCACTGGCGCGGCCTGTTGGCTCCGAACCTCTTGCATGTTTCAAAAAGCCCCGCGAAGATCCCCTAGCTCCTGTTGGAACGCTTTGAGGGCCGCCAGCAGGGTGCTTTCCACCGACGATGCGGGCGGGGCCGCCGGCGCACCCAGCGGGCGGGTCAGCACGGGTACGATCGCGTCGCTAGCTCCCGAGCTGCCGGTCGCTCCGTTGTGGCTACCTCCCACCGCCCTGTCCGCGCTACCTGCGAGAGTTGCGGCGAAGGCGGCGAGGTTGGCCGCTGTCGTGTCGGTGACGGGGTCGGTCATCGCAACGGCAGTGGCGGGGTCGGTCGTCGCAGCGCCGGCGGCGGGGTCGGTCGTCGCAGCGGCAGTGGCGGGGTCGGTCGTCGCAGTGCCGGTGGCGGGGTTGGTCGTCGCAGCGCGAGCGTCGACGTCCTCGACCACCACTCCTGCGTCATCACTCGCGCCCGCGACAACTGATGCCGAAGCCCTGGTACCCATGTGACGCTCCGACCCAGCCGTCTTTTTCCCCTTCGCCGCCGTCGACGAAGCTTTTTTCGGTGCCATCCTTCTTCGAATTTCAGGCTAGCTCCTATCCTCCCCACGGACGGCGCCAACTGTTGTGGTTACAGACCAAACAGAGAGAGATGTGGTAGTGGAGAGTTGGGAGAGTGTGATCGGTAATGGCTTGGGTCCTCCCCCATGGCCTGTATTCCATATATATATACACATGGGGAGTGCTTTTACAATTATACCCTTATGTCTGAGTATCCCCTTCAGGGGCACTTATGTCATTACACATGGCCTATTCTGGGCTTTATAACCTTCTACCAGGCCTACTGGGTTTAGGTGGGGGCCACCCTTAATACATTTAGCAAATGTAAGTTGTTTCTTTTTTGAAACAAAAAAGAGCAGACAATGTCGGTTGATTCGTTTGTGATTTGTGTCATTGTGAACGGTACGAACAATCTGTTAGACTCGCAATAACATTTTGCGACCGTTGTATGTTGTTGTAGTGCGACAAATTTTTGAAGAATTTTTATGACAATGATTAAGGTAGCAACAATTAGTAAGTAGAAAGGTAAGTGATATTGAGATACAATAGAGAATTCGTACACGGAGGAAGACAAAACAAAATACGTACATAACGAAAAAAGTACACAAAGCAAGAGGAAGATCCACTACTTGCACCAGCTACACCACCCACAACACCTCCTCCGTCGTCGCCAAGTCCCACCCCCAGTCGGCACCCCGACAGGGTAAGGCTGTCAAGAGCCCTGCTGACCCATGCTCCCAACACCTCGGGGTGGACTACACCTGTGGCTGCGTGAGAACTGGCGCACTGCTAAGTTGCGACCCAGAAAGGACCTCCGCTAGGTCATCCGTGAGGAACTCTCTCACGTCTACCAAGGGATCCTCATGGGGGATAGCTGAACTGGCTGGTGCATTGTATCTGCAGAACAGGTATTGTTTATTCGTGCAATATATCAACGTAAAAAACCTTAAGAGACGAAATGTACCTTCTGCGTAGGCCATGGCTTACAGGCAACTATCGTACCTGCCAGATTGGCCCTAGTTGAACAACGTGTGCTGCCCTGCCGATGGCAAGTAGGGGTCCACGGACAACGACGGCGGCGGTGTGCAGATACGTGCCCACGCCGACTGATGCGGATATAGACATGCGTAGCACTTTTCAGTTAAATATATTATTTAACTAGAAAGAATTATTGAGCCGTATTAAATATTGCCAGGTGAACTTTAATTTTATTGGGTCCTTAATTATTATACTTGGAGATACGGAGTTACTACTATTTTATTTAATTATATGCAGGTCCATACTCGATCTGTACAAGTCTAAAGTGAAGATGGGTTTAGAAAATAATGATAATAAAGAAGATAGCCGCACGGCCTACATTTGTGCAAGAAGAGAAGGCCAAGAGCAAGAAGGTGCATGGCATGGGTCAGTACGTGCATGCAAGGAAGTTGCAAGAGAAGTCTATGCAGCCTAGCACTCAATGGAGGGAGTCCATGCAGGAGGTGCAAGTCTTGACCCGAAGATATGGAGAATCAAGAGTGCTCGAAGGTAACGAGTACTGGAGTACTTATTCCCGAAGTTTACGAGTACGAGCATAGAACGGTCAAAGTCATCCACGAGCAAGTGGTCGAAGTCTTCAGGTTACAACTACTAAGCATACGAGTACCGAGTGGTCGTATCCAAACTTCTAGTGCTGAGTGGTCGTAATCAACAACTGGCCAACAGGCCCCGTCGCCATGATGTCCTCGGCTTCCTCCCAGCAGCTCGGGTTTGCTGCTCGGCCAAGTTGCTGTATGCCCAACGCGTGCAACCAGCCTCCAAATACCTACACCGGTAGTGCATGTCATGTGCCGCGTTTGGTTTTTTTGGCTTATGGTTTAGTTCTTTACAGTAACTAGTTTTTAAATGGAGTGTCTTTTAAGATAGAGTATTTAAGTCGACTGTAGTAGACATTATTTTGACTTCATGTATATCAGCCAAAATCACATACAAGCGAACAACCAGAACCCACCCACCCATAGATATAGTTGCAATACTTGCAGACAAGGGGTGGGTTCTTTAATTTGGGCTGTAGCTTATATGTTAAATTTTTGAATTTTGACTGTTCACGAGAGGCAGTACGTAGAGAAAAATAGTTACGTGCAATTTTAGCTAGTACAACTAAATTCAGTAATATATCATTTAAAAGCTAGTTATTGTAATACATACGAGCCCAAACTGAAGCTAAGCTCTTTAGAAGGGAGCTAAGATTCAAACCAGAAAGAGAGACGAATCAGCTGTGCTATTGACGGGTGGTCCCACTGACTCCAGGGGTGGACTTGACTATTGAGAGCATGAGTGTGTCACTCAGCTCTGAGCCTCCGCTAAGCATGGAAAGGCTTCATCATATGCTCGCAACGTACCGCGCGCAAAAGAAAACACCATCGCCGTTGCCAACAATGCCCACAAATTACTGAGATCAGCTGGCTACGATTGCAGTTACTGTTCAAAGAAGATATCTAATTATCTATGGCTATAGACGAGTAGATTTAGATCTCAATTTGTTCAGTATGGATGAGTGGATCCTTCGGCTACGAATTTAGTTTCAAGCTTGCTTGGATGTTCTCGACATCAAAATATCAAATCAAATTCTAGATTCTACAACAGCAAATTGCCCGAGTCTCAAATAGTTCACATACATATATATAATTTAGTGCTGATGAGCTCATGGTGAAGCCAATAAGAGCTTACAGTGCAGGTCAACGCCGCGCAGTGGATCGGATCAACCAAACTTATCGCTGCTGGCTAGTGAGGCATGCATTATTCCATCGGTGGCGCCCAAAGAAAAGGAAAAAAAAAAGACTCGGCTTTACATTCTGACGCTGAGTCGCTCAGTCTCAAACTAGTTTAGCGGAATGCATCAATATGGGATTCACATGTGAAGTTGGAGCCTAGCCGAGCAAAGATTAAGGTCCCGCGCATTTCGTCTTGAGTTTCTACCTTCTAACTTATTTTTCACTATTTATAAATTTCGTTTTTTTTGAACTTTTAACTTTTTTGAGCTTTTTTGTCTGCTTTTTTTTCTGTATTCATTTGCGTTGTCCGTGATGAGCTAACATACCTTTTCTATTTTTAAAATTTTTTAAATTTAATTACGCCAAATAAGTCATCTTCAACTACAGTGTAATTTCAATAAGCTATAATACTGTTTTAGTTATAAGTCACTATTTTTTAGCCCAATCAAGCGGGGTTAAGACGGTGGCTACGATTTTGAAAGGACGCCGGATCGAGCTCCAGCGGCTGCTAGCTGTCTGAAAGGTAAAAAATGACTTATTAACGCTTAGGAGGTCACCATCCTATATAACAATTCATTTGGTCTAAAAAAAAAAATAACAAGTCACGTAAACGTTAAGGAGGTATCTTCTTACTATTGATTCAACTTCTTCGGGCAAACGTTGTCACTTCCTTCACACAAGGTTTTTAATCCATCGGACTCGCATTTTATCTCCTACGCTTGCTTTCACAGTCCCCCTACGAGCAGCCCGGAATCAATGAAGGAGTTCATTCAGCACCGAGCCGAGCAAGCGACCGTTACTTTTTTATAACTTTAAATTAAGATATACTAATAAAATTATAATATTATAAAAATATTTTTAATGATAAATTTAATTATATAATTTTCGTATAGCCAATCTAAATAGTTTTAAATATATTAATAATCAATTTTTTTAAAAAAAATATAAGTACATATTCTAGAAAATAATTAAGTAAAAAGAACAAAGGAGTAATAGCGCGGTCCTTTAAACTGTCTTCCTTTCTTGTCTCCTTCGCGGAATCACATCAACCTGAATCGAGCTAAATTAGAATGTTGCGGCATGCCACCGTCGTGAAGCAGTAAAACGAAGGAGCGACCAGGGCAAAGTAAGTTATTGGTTTTCGGAAGGGAATTCTCAGCAGAGTTCAATTATGATGAAATTACGCCTTGCATCTAAATTTAAGTAAACAGATATGCAATTTTCTATTGTGTTGTTCTCCTCTTCGAAGTTTATAGCTTTCGAGACATCATGACCGAACTCCTAGCAAACAGCACAGGATTTGGGCGGACAAATATAGGTTCCCTGTGTGTGAGACTTTACAGAGTGTTTTCTGTGGGAGACTTAACAACTTACAAATATTGCAAAATCAATACTCCATCCATTTCACAATATTTGTCTGCGCACAGACCAAAAAACACTAGATCTAAAAACATATAGCATACTACAACCACTTAATCTCTTCCAAACCTTTAAAGTAGAGTAAAGATCGAAAAATTGTAATACCACACTCTAAATTTCCTCACTTGACAAATGCATTAAAACGGCAACTCTCCGGGGCCTAGGCCATGGACAAATAAAGTGAAACGGAGTGTGGGCCTGTTTGTTAACATTTGTTGTCGACGTGTGTACGCGTAATTGCGTAGATAACTTTTTTTTCTTCGCGGATCAACTCGGCTTCGGCTTCTGGTTTCTAGCTTATTTTTCACTATTCATAAGTTTCGTCTTTTCTGAACTTTTGGCTTTTTGTTGAGCTTTTTTGCCGGTTCTTTTTTTTCTCGTATTTGTTTGTATTATACGTAATGGGCTAACATATTTTTTTATTTTTAAAATTTTTTAAATTTAATTACGCTAAATAAGCCTCTGTCAGCTACAGTGTTTTTTTCAGCCAGCTACAGTGTTTTCAGTCATAAGCCACGAGCTTTTCAGCCGAACCGATCACCACCTTAAAGATAAGACAAGGAACAATTAAAGATAGTTGAGCCTTGGTCGGAATTTAAGATAGTTGAGCCTTGGTCGGAATTTAAACTACTATAAATTTAAGATAGTTGAGCCTTGGTCGGAATTTAAACTACTATTCTTCCCTAATCCAACACGTGAACGATGGTGCATGAGGCATGAAGTTGGAACTTTCCTTGTGTGTTCTCCTTTTTTTTTGGGTTCTTTCTGGGCCATGGAGCTAAGCTAGATAGCAGTTGGTGTACCGATCGTGATCGATCCAAGATTGGATCTTGCAGCAGCTAGAGCTACAACCTCATCCGGTCTGGTTATAAATAACGGCCACTTGTTGAGGAGAGGAAGCCACGATTAAGCAGATAGCTCTACTCCGCAAGTGTGTAGCTATCTAGGCAAGGAGATATACTACATCGGCAATGGCGAGAACAAGCAGCCGTGGCGCACTGGGGGCCATCCTGCTGGTCTCCTCCACCCTAGCCGTGCTCTCCCCAGTGCAAGTAGCACTCTCTCTTCCGCTGAACGGTACCGGCGCCGGCGACCTCTCCGTCGACTTCCACGCGGCCTCGTGCCCCCAGCTGGAGGGCATCGTCCGCTCAAACATGCAGGCCGCGCTCTCCACGGACATCACCATCGCCGCCGGCCTCCTCCGCATCTTCTTCCACGACTGCTTCCCTCAGGTTTATTCATTAACTACTCATATAGAGTAGATAGCTAGAACCAAGCTAGAAAAATTAATTAAGGTTCTTAATTACCACCCTTAATTACTGTATGGAGTAATTCAAATCAACAGGGATGCGACGCGTCACTCCTCCTCATGGGGGGGAACAGCGAGCAGCGGCTGGGGCAAAACTCGTTCCTGCACCCCGGGGCGCTGCAGCTCATCGAGCAGATCCGCGCACATGTGCACGCCGTCTGCGGCCCCATCGTCACCTGCGCCGACATCACCGCCCTCGCCACGCGCGACGCCGTCTGCCTGTCCGGAGGGCCGTGCTACGCCGTGCCCCTGGGCCAGCTCGACAGCTTCGCCCCTGCCCCGGACCAGTTCGTCCTCCAACTCCCATCGCCAGCCACCGGCGACGTCTCCCAGCTCGGGAGCGCCTTCGCGAGCAGGGGTCTCGGGAACCCCGCCGACCTCGTCGCGCTCTCCGGCGCGCACACCATCGGGAGGGCGCACTGCAGCTCCTTCAGTGACCGCGCCAGCCGACAGGAGGACCCCTTCTCCAGAGACCTGTTCGCCGTCTGCGCCCTGAACCCCAACCTGCCGCAGTTCCTCGACCTGCGGACGCCGAACTTGTTTGACAACAGCTACTACGTCAACCTGGTGTCCAGCCAGGGGGTCTTCACCTCCGACATGGCGCTCGTGAGGGACGTAAGGACGTCCCCCATCGTCTTGCTGTACGCGCAGAACCAGGACGCCTTCTTCGCCCAGTTCGCCAGGTCCATGGTCAAGCTCAGCTTGGTGCCCAAGCCCGCCGGCAACGTCGGCGAGATCCGCCAATTTAGCTGCTTCAGGACCAACCTCGGGGGCGTCGCCGATGCCGATGCGGACGCCAGCGGGGGATCTGCAGCTTCCGCTTGATCGAAACCATCGGCCGGCGTCCACCTTGTTAATCACTCGATCGAATGTCCTACGTGCGCCAGCTAGCATCCATGCATGCATAAGTGTTGCAGTTTGTTGGAACTAAATGTGCTAAATCCGTTTTCGAGTATGTATCGAGTTGAGTCCGAGTCAGTTTAGAAATAGAAATTCATGTTTCAGAGTCGATTTCTGTAACCGAGCTAGTATCGATGTTTAACTTGTAAGTTATGTATTAATAGTGGAGAAAACCAAGTAAAAGATGCAGCGATTGGACCACCACCAAAAAATCATGTTTATTCTATCGATCAATTGTTTTGGTGTTGTCGTTGCCATACTCGAAAAAGAGAAGAGACTCGAGTGCACGGAAGATTACGAGTAACTGGAGTACTCAAAGTGTAAGAGTGCCAAGTACTCGTGGCTTACGAGTATCATAGCAAAAGAGGTCAAAGCCTACGAGCACACAAAGTGGTCTTACCCATTGGTGTGGTCGTATCCATCTCTTGAGTGGTCATATCCATCTATTGAGTGGTCGTATCCATCCACCAAGTGGTCGTAACCATCATCTGGTCAGAGCAGATGCCAATCGACTCATAGATGGAGCAGAACATGGCAAGGAGCGGATCTTCATCGACAATGAAGGAATAACCAAATTCCCTTTCGTATCCAGTTCTCAACTCAGAGAACTACCCAGCATTGTCTATAAAGATATGGGTGAATGTACGTGCCTAGGGGGTCTGGGACGCTGTAGCTGATTCGGTCGATGCTAATAGAAAGGTCGATCCAAAAGGAAAGACTAAGGAAGTCGACGTGAAGACCAATCAAACTGCTTTGGCACTCATCTACGCTATCATACCTGACTCGATGTTCAATCAACTTGTTAGAAAAGATACAACACAAGAAGCTTGGATCGTTCTTTGGACTATGCACGAAGGAGTGGATCGAGTAAAGAAGGTTCGACTACAAACTCTCCGAAGAGAATATGAGACGATGCATATGGGTGAAACTCAATCAGTAGATAAGTTTGCAGGTAAGTTAACTGTTGTGGTCAATGAGATTCGATTTCGTGGAGATACATTGGAGGAAACTACGGTGGTCGAGAAGTACTTTCGCGTCCTACCCGAGAGGTTCGTACCGGTGGTCACAACTCTTCTATATTCAAGTGATCTTCAAAACATGAAAATAAAAGAGCTAACATGATTTCTCAAGGCTCATGAGGGATTCTTAAAGGGTGTAAGGCCAGGACTGATTAAGCATTGCTAGTGAAAAATAAAGCAAAAGTTGAAAATAAAATTTGGCGGGAATCAAATCCAAGCTAAGGAGGAGGCCGGGGATCTAGCAACTGGCGTGGACATGGTCGTGGTCCAGGTGGCTGCAGTTTTGGTTGAGAAGGCCATGGTTTTACTGCTAGTCGTGGAGAGAAAGCAATGCGAGGTGAGTTCTCTTACAACCGAGACAAGCCAAAAATCAAATGCTTTACCTGTGGCAAAGAAGGACATTATGATGTGGACTACAGAAGTCATATTACATGTTTTGAGTGCCAAAAGTTTGGACACTACTCTACTGACTGTCGATACAAGAAGAAGGAGGAGGATGCAAATTTGATTCAAGCCAAAATAGAGTAGGAGCCAGCACTTCTGTTGTCCATCTATGAAGAGAAGAGCACACAATTTATGATGCTAACTGAAGAACATGTCCAACCGCAACTACTGAAAGTTGGAGAAGAGATGGTGGAGTCAAATCTTTGATATCTCAACAATGGTGCTCCTAATCACATGATTGGACAAAGAGAAAAATTCAGTGAATTGAATGAAGGCTTTCGAGGCAAGGTGAAATTTGGAGATGAGTCAGTTGTTCATATAGAAAAAAGGACACTATTTTGTTGCAAAGCAAGAATGGAAAACGAAGAGCATTGACTGATGTCTATTATATACCACGATTATACAATAACATCATAAGTATGGGTTAGCTGATTGAAGAAGGATGCGATGTATCTCTAAGTGGACCATACTTGTTACTATATGATCACGAGGGACAACTGCTGATGAAGGTGATGCGAATACCAAATCAACTATATCAGATTGAACTTGAGTCAGCCAAACCAGCTTGTTTCAGTGCCAAGGTGGACAACACAACATTGTTGTGGCATGCATGATCAACTTGGTCATGTGAATTTTCACTCTTTGAAATTGATGACAGAGAAAAGGATGGTTTATGGACTGCCGTCCATCAATCATCCATCTCAATTATGTGAAGGCCGCATTATTGCCAAACAAACAAGACTCTCGTTCTCATAGCAAACACAATATAGAGCTTCACAGCCTCTAAAATTGCTTTATGTTGGTCTATGTGGTCCTATTACCCCGGAGTCAAATGAAGGTAATAAATACTTTCTACTTCTTGTTGATGATTGTTCTAGAGTTATGTGGGTATACATGCTCAAAAGGAAATCAGAAGCCAAAGACATGTTCCAAAAATTTGTGACACTAGTCAAAAAGAAGACTGATCACAAATTCAAGGCGATGAGATCTGAACGTGGGGGTGAATTCTTAGCACAAGAATTCGAATCAATCTGTGAAACAAAAGGGATTAGAGGATACTTCATAGCTCCTTATAGCCCACAGCTGAACGGAGTAATCGAGCGGAGAAACTGGTCGATAATGAATATGGCAAGAAGTTTACTCAAAAGCAGACTACTTTTGGGAAGATTTTGGGCTTGGGTTGTAAGACATGTTGTATATATTCTCAATTGAGTACCCACAAAAGCTCTGGAAGGGAAGACCCTGTTTGAAGCATTAAGTGAAGAAAACCAAATCTAGAACACTTGATGGTGTTTGGTTTCTTGGCATATGCAAATGTGCTCACTCATCTAAAGAAATTAGATGACAGATCAAAAGAATTGATATATTGGGGGTTGAACTAGAATCCAAAGCAAGTTAGCTGTACAGTCCACATGAAGATAAAATTATGGTAAATCGAGACGTGATCTTTTGTGAAGATAAGGCATGGGAGTGGGAGGTAAAGCCATAAGAAGAAAACAACCTACAGAAGTGGATTTCCTTCTTAGTTGAAAGAGAAAACAATGATAAAATAGATCAATTTCAAGCATCGGCTATACCCATGTCAAGTACATCTGCAAGTCCACAAGAGGCTGCAGAGGATGTTCCATCTTCCCCTCAAACTGAACAAGAAGAGGTAGAGACCCCATTGAGTAAAAAACATGTTTATCGAAATCTTGCTGAAATTTATGAGCAGGCCAAACCAATTGAGATGTCTGAAGAATTACATATGGTCACTGCTGCTGAACTAATGGGATTTTAATAGGCTTTAAAAGAAAATAATTGGAAGACTGCTATGCATACAGAGCTTGACTCCATAGAAAAGAAAAGAACATGGATCTTGACAGACTTACCTCACAATCAGAAGGCAATAGGACTAAAGTGGATATTCAAAGTGAAAAGTGATGCAGATGGAAACATTATTGTCACAAAGCAAGACTTGTGGCAAAAGGCTATGTTCGGAAGAAAGGCATAGATTATGAAGAGGTGTTTACATCGGTTACAAGATTAGAAACAGGCAAATTGATATTTGCTCTTGCAGCTCAATTTGGATGGGAAGTACACCATATGGACATCAAATCTACGTTTCTAAATGGTGAGCTTACCGAGGAGGTATATGTATTACAACTGGAGGGTTTTCAAGTGAAGGGACAAGAAGGCAAGGTATATTGACTTTTAAAAGCCTTGTGTGGTTTGAGATAGGTGCCTAGAACCTAGAACAAGAAACTGGACATCTCCTTGATTAACCTTGGTTTTGAAAGATACAAGCAAGATCCAGCCTTATATATAAGAAAGACAGAAGAAGATATGCTGATACTTGGCATATATATTGATGATCTCATTATCACAGGAACGTGTGATCGAAAGATTGAAGAGTTTAAGAAGGAGATGATGAAGCAGTTTGAGATAAGCGATCTCGGATTTTTGACTTACTACCTTGGTTTCGAGGTGAAACAAAGCAACTATAATATTTCAATCAAGTAGTCAACTTACTCAAAGAAAATCCTTGAGAAGGCGGGCATGACAGGTTGCAATCCTTATCAGTACCCTATGGAGTCAAAGCTGAAACTCGACAATGATGAGACAGGAGAGTCGATCGATGCTACTGA